>OZ004709.1:127433126-128033126 GCA_963924515.1 Vespertilio murinus | reverse complement strand
CACTGTTTCCATGCATCTGCTCCTTGGGAGGTGGTTTCCTCATTCTCCTTTCACTCGCTGAAATCCGGGCTCGGAGAAGTGAGGCTGCGCCCCGAGGGGCAGCAGGAACACCTGGGCCACATCCCTTTCCTCTCTGCTCTAAGTCACTACCAGCCACGGTAAGCTGCCAGCCCGCCCTCCTCCCTGGAACTGGCCTCAGCGCCCCCGGATCTAGAACTTGGTGGCTGGTCCCAGCGGTTTTCAAACTGTGCCCAATGGTATAAATACATTTCACATTGTGTGCTCTTCACCTGAGTATGTAAAACTTGAGAACACTCACAAAACTGGGAGGTTTCCAAGAGCAAGACTTTTCATCCTGCTATCTGCAATGCACTCTTACCCTCACTACTTTTATATTTTATTCCATTCTGTTTCATTCTCTGTCACTTTAGATTTTATTCTCTTTCTTATTGTAATGCTGTTCTGATTCACTAAGCTAGCTTATGGACCCAAATGGCCCACAGTGTGAAAGCCCCCAGGCTAGATGAACTCTAAGGTCCCTTCTGCCTTCCAGGTGACACCTCTCCCTAAAGCCCGCTCTGCCATCTCACTGGCTGACTACTTCCTTAAAGACAGGTCAAGTGTCACCTCCTCCAAGAAGCCTCCTCCGATCCTTCAGGGCTCAGCCCCGTGCCACCTCTGATCCTCCCGGCCTCTGCTTCTTGGGATGACCTTGACCTCTTTGTCATAAGCACCTGCCTGCTCAGCACCCATGCAACCCAGCACCCAGCACAGCGGGGGCTTGATAAATTCAGGAAGCGGCCAATCGATCAAGCAATGAATCAATGAATCCATGAAAGCTCTGAGTGCAATCCCAAGAAACAAAGACCGGCTCTCCCTCCTTCCCGGCGGCTCCCTTCCTACGTCCTCCTCCCCTCCTCTGTGCCAGGCAAGGGCGAAGACAGCCCCGGGCTCCCCCTCCACCGCTGAAGTGTGAATCGGAACTCAAACTCCGCCGAACTCCTTGCCAGCGTGTGACTTGGGCGTGTTACTTCCCTCCGCTGAGCCGCAAAGTGCAGGCCTCCGCAGGACTAGCTCCCAGGGCTTCTCCTCAACCTCTGGGGGGGTTGAACTCGGGGTCAAGTACTCAGCCCAGCGTCTGGCGTGGAGGAAACTCCCCACCAGCGGCCACATGGAGTCCAGGCTGCCCACGGGAGGGGGGCACCGCGTACACTTACCTTTCAGGCCGTCCACGCCCCGCAGCTGCTCCAGCACCTCCGCGGCCCCCTGCTCCCCGGGTCCCAGAGACGTCACCAGCACCACAGGCCACCCGTGCGCCCTGAGAGTCACGGCCACCTGCCGGGCTGTGGCCGCCCAGACGTCCTGGCGGGTGGACACGATGGCCACACGGGCCCAGCCGAAGTGTCTCAGGACCGTCAGCAGCACGCGGGTGGCCGACGGCAGCGTGGGCACCAGCTCGCCTCCGCCCGGAGGGGCCTCGCATGCCCAGGAGAAGAGGGTCTTGCCCCAGCCTTGGGCCAGCAGGGCTGCCGCGGGGCAGTAACCGGGGTTGACGGGGCCCACGAACGCAGCCACGGTGTTCTGGTGGGCCAGAAACGTGGCCAGGGCGCGAGGGGTGTCGCAGCCCGTGGGAAGGACCACGGAAGCCAGCCGCGAGCCCAGCTGCAGGGAGGCGTCCTGGTTGGCCCGGTCCACAGCCAGCCGGGCGGCCTCTCTGGGGTGAGCCCGGGCAAAGATGGGGTCACAGTCCCAGGGACCCAGCACCCCCAGGGTAAACGTCCCCACCCCCCAGGCCAGTTTGGGGAAGGAGCCAGCCCACAGAAGGGCCCCCCAAAGAACCACAGAGAAAATCGGCAGGGAAGGGGGTCTCCTCGGGCGGATGGACGTGGACGCCCACAGACCCTGGCACGTCTTCCCGGGCGGCGGCCTCCAAGACCAACCTTCGGGGTACAAGCCCCCCTGCCGTCCTGGGAAAGAGGATAACGACAAGGTTTCCGGCATTTTCTGCCAGCACTTTCGACATAATTTGGAGGGAAACCGCCCTCTCCCCAGAAACTCAGCCTCCTCATTAGTAAAACAAGGGATTTGGACCCGTGATGTTGGGAGACCCGCCTCCCCCCCCCCCATGATGCCCACGCCTGGTCCTGGGCTGGCACTCGGTGGCTCAGGGTGCGGGCTCTGGAGCTGGCCAGACTCGCTCACTCGCCCTGTGGCCCTACACCAGTCTCTGAAGTTTCCCAGCCCCATTTTCCTTTTCGGTAAAATGTGGACAATGAAAGCTACTTGAAAGGTAGGGGAGGGTGGAGGTAAGGGAGAGAGATCAACCAAAGGACTTGTATGCATGCATATGAGCCTAACCAATGGACACAGACACCAGGGGGGTGAGGGCATGAATGAGGGGGGAGGGGTTGGGAAGGTAATGGGCGGATGAGAACTCATATGTATGTAACCTTATTCCATTGGTCGGCAAACCGCGGCTCGCAAGCCACATGAGGCTCTTTGGCCCCTTGAGTGTGGCTCTTCCACAAAATACCACGTGCGGGCACACAGGTACAGTGCGATTAAAGGAGTGCCCCAATTAAGTTAATAACAATGTACCTACCTATATAGTTTAAGTTTTAAAAATTGGCTCTCAAAAGAAATTTCGATCATTGTCCTGTTGCTATTTGGCTCTGTTGACTAATGACTTTGCCGACCACTGCCTTAATCAATAAAGAAATTAAAATGCAAAAACATAATAATAAAAAGAAAAGAAAGAAAGCTACTTGGTGGAGTTACTGTGGACAAATGTGAAGCACTTATCACGGTCCCTGGAACTCAGGGGTTCCATAAGTCCTACCTCTGTCCATCTATTGCTATTATTTCTCCCGCACTCGCCCTCCAAGGTGGGCCGAGTTCTCCTGGTGCTCGGAGCCTGGCCTGCCTCTCACCTCAAGCCCAGCACCTGGCCGTTCCATAGCACCTGACCCTGCTGGACCCCAGGGGTCCCACGGTGTAAGTAGGGCCTGGGGACAGGTAGCTCCCCCATCACATGTCAGTGGCTTACAATGCATGTGCACCGTTCCCGCTCTGGCCCCCACACGGCCCTGTGCAGATGAGAACTTTCTGTCCTTACTGAGCAGGTGAGGAAGCACGGGGGAGCTGAGGGAGGACTTCTGGACTGGGACATTCGCCACTCCATCCTACTGTGCCCGGACCCCGACGCCCTCCTGCATCTCTGCAACTCCTGCCTGGCCTCTGCCTGCATCCCTAGCATTGCCCTTCCCCACCAAGTCCTCCCACACCGCTCGTGCAGCCAGCAGCCTTCCACTGTGGGCGCCCCAGGAAGGCACGAGATCCCTCCTCACCCTTCAGAAGCTGCCAGGCTTGGTGGGGAGGCGGGTCCCAGCCAGGAGCAGAGCTGACCACAGTGCGGGCGGAAGGCAGGGCCAGTGCGGAGGCTCTGAGGGCCTCCAGGGGAGGCTCAGGGAGGGCCTCCCAGCGGAGGCCCAGCGGGAACTAGCTGACCCTGGGAAGGGTAGCTCGAGAGAGTAAGAGTTAGCCCTCCCGGTGCCAGCCGTGAGGATGGCCTCTGCAGAGCAGCTCCGTAGAGATGACGTTCAGAGCAGAGGGGTAAGAAGGGCCTTGGAATCACATGGGTGAATACGTCCTACTCTCGTCACTCACTAGCCCCTAGCCTTGGGCGAGACGCTTACTTTCTCTGAGCCTCCGCGTCCTCCTCTGTGACAGGGAGCTGAGCACAGACAGCCACCCGGTCATGTGTGTGAAGCCTGCCGTGTGGAGAGCACAGTGGGGCTACGGGCTGCGGTAAGCAGGTAAGTGAGCAGCACGTGCTGAAGGGAGGTGAGTAGGTCCGTGCTACACGGCACAGTTTTCACCGGTATCGCTCTCCGTGGGTCTTTGTGGGGAGGCAGGTGCACCGCGCTGTGGAGAGCTGGCTGGGGGGCGGGCGTCTGAGTTTCAGCCCCGGTCCTGCCTCGGACTCTCAGCCGTAAAGAAGCCAGTTTACAGAGCTGGCCAATGGTGGCTCCTTCGGGTCTGTGAAACCAGGGTTCTCCCAGCCCGGGGCGCAGTGACTTGGGGGTGACGGCTGCTCTCCTGCCAGCCTCTGGGGAGCCCTCTGCACCCTCCCTCCTCTTCTGCCATGAGGCTCCGCGTGGTCTCCTAGCATCCCGGCCTCCGGGTGAGTCCCTCGGAGGAGCCGGGCTTGTTCTGGGCTCCCAGAGAGCTACTCATTCCCAGGTGGGCATGTAAGCGAACGTGGCTGATACTAATGACAGCCACCTCGCCCTCAATCGGTACTTTACAAAGCACTTGTGACCCACTGCTGTGCCTGTGTTCCCCGAGGCCCTGAGTAGAGGCCAAATGACCGAGTGGGACAGTGACTGAGGTCTCTCCGAAAGTTAGGGCTGGGCTGAAATAGGGTGTAGCTTCCCATGGCCCAGGCAAAGGCAAAAATCACCTCTTTTTATTGATTACCTCGAACATCAAAACTGAAATATCCTGGGAGAGCTAAACATCTAAACCCAGTCCTGGGTGTAGCTTCCCATGGCCCAGGCAAAGGCAAAAATCACCTCTTTTTATTGATTACCTCGAACATCAAAACTGAAATATCCTGGGAGAGCTAAACATCTAAACCCAGTCCTCTGTGTACAGGTGGGGAAACTGAGGCACGGAAAGGAGGAATAAGAAGGGCCTTCCCTAGGTCCCACAAAGCAGCAGCAATAGGCTCCCCTGGCCCCACTGTCCTGCTGGCCACTCTCAGCATCTGGGAATTCTGCATCTGATGGCCTGTAGGGATTCACGGAAGGCTGAGGCCTGTAGCAGGGTCAGCCGGCTTGGGGTAGGGGGGAGTTAAAGCAGAAGCCAGCATTAGCTTCATCTCTGCTGCTGATTTGTGGGATGGAGTTCACATTTCTTCCTATGTCTCTGTTTTTCCATTTGTACTGGGAGGGCTTAATTTAAATGTTTAGGTCTCCAAAGATCCTTCAGCTCTGATGACCGGGTTGTTAACAAATATCAAGAAACAGGTCTTTGCCGAAACCGGTTTGGCTCAATGGATAGAGCGTTGGCCTGCGGACTGAAAGGTCCCGGGTTCGATTCTAGTCAAGGGCATGTACCTTGGTTGCGGGCACATCCCCAGTTGAGGGTGTTCAGGAGACAGCTGATTGGCGATTCTCTCACATCGATGTTTCTAACTCTCTATCCCTCTCTCTTCCTCTCTATAAAAATCAGTAAAATAAATTTTTTTAAAAAAGAAGAAAAGAAACAAGTCTCTGAGGCTGGCCATGTCCCCTCTCCCAAGAGTATGTGGGCTGCCAGTGCCCCCACCTCTGGCACAATGTGCTAATGCAAACCTTCCTGGAGAGAGGTCACTTGCATTTTTAACCACAGATTGCTTTGCTCATAGAGCCAAGTTCAAGGAGTTAGTCAACTCCATACTATCATAGCCCAAAAAGATGAATATGCCTGAATATGCCCTTAGCTACATTAACAGATAACACCCCCCTCCCCCAGGGAAGATGACAGGAACCCAGGGCATGGGGGTGGGGGATTCTTGCCACCCTCCTGACTCCCATCCTGGCCCTTCTTGCCTTCCTTTAGGACAAGACCCCTGAAGACCCACCTGCCATACTGCGCTGTTGGGGCTGACTCCCTGTCTCTTTGGGGCTCTTAGGCTCCCACACCAGGGTCCTCGATGTCAAGCTCTTCAAACAGGCTCAGGGCTGGGGAGCCCCCGTTGTCACGACAGCCTGTGTGTCACCATTCCTGCTGCCGTAGGCTGCCAGTGACTCCTGCCGGAGGGCTTCATTATATGGCTCATTCCCCTCACTGCCCCCCTCAGGAACCTGAAGAAGCCACTTGGAAAATTTGATCTGTTCAGACTCCACGGCTCTGGGGAACCAAGCCAGAAAGGAAGGAGGGAATGAAGGAGAGAGGACCTGAGGGAGGAAGTGAGGGAAAGAAGGAGGGAGGCAGGGAGTGAAGAAGGGAGGGAAGGAAGGGGGGGGGGAGGGGGGAGATGTCTTCAGCACTCCGGACAGCTCCAGACATGGCTGGGACTCCCAGGAGGAAGGATGAGCCAGCACCAAAGAACCCATCATTTTACTTATAACACATGATCTCATTCATTTTTGGATAATAAAGAACATTATAAACTGTTGAACAAAAAATAGAGGCAAAGAAGCATAGAACAGACTGTCAAACTATAGCGGAAAGGTAGGGGAGGGTTGGGGGTAAGAGATCAGCCGAAGGACTTGTATGCATACATACATATAAGCACAACCAACAGACTCAAGACACTGGCGGTGGGGGGATGAGGGCAAGTGCTGGGGGGTAAGGGATGCCTGGGGGAGGTCAGTGGGGAGGGGAAGAGACATATGTACTACCATTTGTAATACCTTAAACAATAAAATAATAAAATAATTTTTAAAAAGAACCCAGCATTATTGAACACCCACTATGTGCCAATACTATTTATACAACCCACTGACACAGGTATTATTATTACCGTATTCCCACTTTTTAGATAAGGACAGTATAACCCAGAGAGGTTATCTAATTAGACCAAGGACACAGAGCTAGTAAGTGGAGGGGTGATTATAGATCCGGGTTTCTGTTCATCACGACACATTGATTCTTTGGGAATTATCATGGAGGCTTTCCTATCTTCCCTTTTAGGGTGGATCCGTATGGGTAGATAGACACCACTCTCCAGTGGACTGTCAGCCCTTCCTCCCCCGCCTGCTCTCTTCTACTTCGGTGAAATCAGCTTTCACTAAGTGCAATAAGCATCTACCAAGTGGTAGGCTCAGACATACCCCCTCTCCCTTAACCCTTACAACAACCTTGTGACCTGAGTGTTGTATTTTGCTTTCTTCACCTCGCTTTATCCATTGAGCAAAATTTACTGAGCACCAACTATGTTTCAGGCACTGTTCACTCGAGCTACATCAATAGCAAAACAAAAAACCCCAAGTTTTTGCCCCATACAGAGCTAGCTTTATAGCAGAAGTAGAGAGTGATGTGCGTGTGTCAACAAGCAATACACATGATCAGTAAGTAGATTTATCTTTTATGTTGGAAAGTGATAGGTGGCATTAAAAAAAAGAAAAAGACTGGTAATAATGTCATATTATAATTCATGTAAGTGTTTTTCTGTAATTCCACATAAGCTTTATAATTATAAATGGTCAAGGAACACATTGAGTGAATGTGTCATAACTTGGAAATTATATTTTTGTTGGATATTTTTATTTAGCCCTTATTTTATGGCTGAAAGATTTTAGGGCCTCTGTTGATGTGCCAGACATATGCCTGTTTGCTCTCAGATTATTCCCTGACCTTCCCAAACCCTATTCAACTCCCAAAAGAGAGGTTAGGAAGGAGCCTGTGTCCTGCAGGTGTTAACCCTGAAAACTTCACTAATACTTTCTGGTGTCCCCTACCACTGGCTTCTGGCCAGATTCAGCCAATTGGAGATACTCACAGGAGACTGGAGGACAAGAAAAAGGGAGAAGCCAGGAGATAGATGTGTGTGTGTGTGTGTGTGTGTGTGTGTGTGTGTGTGTGTGTGTGTGTCTGCACCTTGTACAATGTGCCAACAAGGGCTGGGTCTCCTCTCTGGTTCTGGCCTCTTCAGATACCCCTTCCTATGTGGCCCCAATGTCTAGAATCAGGTACCACCACCTCCTTCCTCCCTTTGTCCTTCCCCGGCAGGAGTGGGCGAAACTTCCTGCTGTTACTGATCTCTGAATGGCTTCCAATCCCAACACCTTTGCCATCACTTCCCCATTCTAATTTCCCACTATTGAACTACTGGTGAGGACCCTGTTTTCCAGAATGTAGCCTGACTGATACCCTTCATCTCTGATTTGTTTGCAATTTCTCACCATTGTAAACAACTTTTTAATAGGTACCCTGTTTTTGTAATCTTTTGAATTTTTTTCCTTAGGATAAATCCTCAGAAATAGCCACACTGGATCAAAGAATAGAAATGTTATTAAGGCTTTTGTCGCATATAGTTTCATATTGCAAGTTCCAAAAAAAAATCTTTTGGATCAAGATATTCTTTAGATAATGGAGATGTTTTCATATGAGCTGAGCATTAGCTATATGGATTACTTTTAAGTTTTTTGGTTATGATAATGGCAAGGTGGTTATGTAAAAAATTAGACATTTTTTTGAAGTAAGCATACTTTAATGTGTGTAAGAGAAAATGGCAAGGAGTCTGGGGTTTGTTTGAAATTATTATACAAAAAAGAGGGAGTGATAAATGAAGTATGGAAAGAATCTAGGCCATGGTTGTAGTTGGGTTCGTTGTACTATTCATCCTACTTTTGAGTATTTTGAAAACTTTAATAATAAAAGAAAATAGCATTAATACCCATTAAAAATGTACAAGTTTCTCCAGCCAGTGTGGCTCAGTGGTTGAATGTTGACCTATAAACCGGGAGGTCACAGTTCAATTCCTGGTCAGGGCACATGCCTGGTTGCAGGCTCAATCACCAGTGTGGATCGTGCTTGAGACAGCCAATGATTCTCTCTCATCATTAATGTTTCTATCTCTCTCTCTTCCTCTTTCTGAAATCAATCAAAAATATATTTTAAAAAGTAAAATTTCACCATATCCTCCTCAGCATTTAGTATTCTGATCATTTCTAATTTAACCAGCATTTTAAGATATCACGCATGGCATTCGTTTTCCATGTTGTATAACAACTTACCACAATACGTAGTGACTTAAACAACATACATTTTAGTCTCTGTAGGTCAGAAGTCTTCACACAGCCTAATTGGAACCTCTATCTGGGATCTAACAGGCTGGGATCCACGCTCCAGTCGGGGCAAGTCCTCATCTGGAGGTTCAAGTAGGGAAGGATCCACTTCCAAACTCCCTGGGGGTGTTGGCAGCAGGATTCCTGGCAGCCCACTTCATCAACGCCAGCAACTGAGCCAGAACCTAGTAACCTCCTGGGTGGGCTGGGTAATCCCTTTTCCAAGAGAACAGTCACCTGGTAAATGACCACAGGACCCCTTGGAGGAAGATGTATGACATACTCTTTCCTCAAATGGATCCAGGCTGATGCTCAGTCCAGAGCTCTGAGCCTATGAGCTGCTCAGTCTGGGACCTGGGTCTAAAGCAATGCATCCACATGGTGATGACTCCAGGTCTCCACCCAGCAGACCTAAACATTTTCTTCCTGTGTGTGTCTAGCAGCACCTTGGAAGGCTTCTATGCACTCCCCCTGGGGGACTCTGGGGTTAGTCAGCCACCCCCACAGATCCCTAACACGCCCCAAGAACCAAGAACCACTCCACATCTGTGGCTTTTTTGGTCATTGTGTTCACCTTGTTTCTGACGGTTGAGTGCTGCCATCTATATGAGCTCCCATTACCCACACGGAGATCATGAACTTGGATTGCAACCTCCCTCTCCCCCAGCCACCTCTGGCTTACAGAGGACAAGCACCATAGAGTCCTTCAAGGGTGCTGAGGTACCCCCACCGCCACGAATGTGTTCCTTAATGCATTGGCGAAGGGCGTGTCCTCGGCTTCCCCCAGGGCTGTGAGCAGATTGCATGTAACAGATGCACTCCAATGTGTCCACTTTCCTGAGCCTCGGACTCCCTCCTCCACGGCGTCCGGAGGACGTTCTGGCATTTCAATGTCATTTAGTGAGGCAAGGGACCCCGGTGATATCGCTTATGCAGAGCAGCGTCCTGGGGCCCAGAAGGGGTGGGTAAAGGCAGGGAGAGGGTCTGGTGAGCAAATGGCAGACATTGGCACCATTTTTCCCTGAGAGAGTCAGTGGGAAGGCAGCTTTTGTCCATCTGGGCCTTTGACAAAGAGGAGATTTCCCCAGGAGCAGCTCGAGAGGTCACCTAAGGAGAAAAGGGGTAACACAAGCAAATGTGCAGACCAGAGAGTGCCAGGCACATCCGGGCGTTGGCTGTGTGCCTGGAGGGAAAGGGTCAGGGTCAACCCATGCAGCTGACAGGCAGGCCTGAGGTCAAACCGGGGCCCAAGTCCCCTTTCACCTGGAAGACACCCTATTTCTGAATTCTGTCCATCTTCCTGGCGTGGCGCCTCCCGCGTTGAGCACCTGGAGACCTCAGCAGACTCTGCTCGCAGGGGTCCCTCCAGGCTGACACCCCCAGCTGGAGCCCTACTCACTCGATCCTGCCATCCGCCCAGTAGCCACGGCCTGTCAGGCCCAGCGCTTGCCAGGGCTCATCTGACCAACCCTAGCCTCTAACAAACTTGTCCTGGGGGCCCAGCCCTGCAATCAGACATGCTTCTGTCGTCTGAGGGGGCCATGGTCTGGCGTCCACCTCCACAGAGAAGGTCCTGGTAGAAGCACGAGGTGTGCACAGAGCCAGAAGAAGCCTTTATCCAGCAGAGGGCACCACGGCCCCAGTAACTGGCCTTAGACCAGAGTTTCTTGGCGGCAGAAAGCTGGCTGCAGGAGGGCGCACCTGCAGCCAGCTCCAGGCCTGGCTGTAGCTTGTTGGCAGCTCTGGCAGGTGAAAGAATCAAAGACAGTGGACGGGGCCAGAGCCAGTGAGGAGCAGGGGGAGAGACGGGAGGCACAGGCTTAGAGGCAGACCCAGCTGCCCTGCCTCCAGGAAAAGGGGTCCTCTGGGAGGGCACTTCATAGCCCAGATCTCAGTTTCATTTTGTAGAATGGAGAAATAAGTGTACCTCCTGATCTTGTCATGAGGATTAAACGAGGTACACCCCACACATGCTCAGTACGCCGGTGGCCCTCAGCACTCACAGGTGAGGCATTCATGGCTCAGACGGGTTTGTATGACTTCCAAGTACAAAGGTGGGAAGTAAAGGGGTCTCCAAAGTCCCCAATGGGGTCTCTAGGCAAATAGAGAGAGTTAGGATACAGGTGGTTCTGGGTAATGAAGGCAGGTCTGGGCCAGTGTGGGAGTTCTGTGGGGGCAGCTGCTCAGGGGCGGGGAAGGTTCTTGGAGACAGAGTTCAGTGAGCTCATCCTGCCACCTTGGGTGGACACCAAATCCCCACCTCACAGCCCACCCAGGAGCTGCGAGTGCCCCTTCTTCGTGTGGGAAACTAACATTTTTAAGGTGGAACTTGAAGTTCACCTCCTTCGGCCACTAGGTGTGAATTTGCCGGCTGAACAGAGTGTTTCAGGAGGCTGTGCCTTTCCTGCTGCGTTTATGTCCTGTGCTACTGTCATTCCTGACCTCTGCCAGGGATTCATCACAGGGACCAGGTCTGATAAAAACGGCCTCAGGATGAGCTTGTGGGCAGGCGGCACCCTGCAGAAAGCTAAGCCCAGTGCCACACACTTTATTTTATATATTTTTTTATTGATTTTTGATTAATTTTTTTTTTACAGAGAGGAAGGGAGAAGGATAGAGAGTTAGAAACATCGATGAGAGAGAAATATCCATCAGCTGCCTACTGCACACCCCCTACTGGGGATGTGCCTGCAACCAAGGTACATGCCCCTGACCGGAATCGAACCTGGGACCCTTCAGTCTGTGTGTGGGTTGTAATTCCTGCCTCTGACTGACTGGCCTGTGACCTTGGGAGTCTAAGTCTTTTTACTGTGGAATGGAGGGCCGTTGTGCCTGCCTCCGGGGCTGCTGTGAGGTGTGTGTGGGTGCCAGGGGCTCCTGGCACTGGTAGGGAGTTGCCCAGTGAATGGATGTTAGATCTAGGTTCTGCAAAGCATAGGGCCAGACTGCAAGGTGCGGAACCTCTGGGTTTGATGGAAACGAAGCCAGATCCTAATCCACGGATGGGTCAGAATTCTCTCTTCCTACTGAGTCTTCATCCAAGTCCACGTGGAGAACATTCCAAAGGCTGGAAACTGGCGATTAAGGCCAGAGCAGCCTCCAAAGAGAGGCAGCACTTTTTAGATGAACCTGAGTGCCAGCAGCATTTCCCAATGACGGGTGATGGCCAGTGCTCCTGGCCTGGCACTGTGTGCGCGCGTGTGAATGTGTGCGTGTGTGAGTGTGTGTGCATGTGTATACAGGTGCGGGTGCATGCAAGCATGGAATGAGGTTGCTTGTGCAGCTGGTGCCCGCTCCCTGGGTTTGGGCTTTGGCAGAATGGGACACTGCGCCTGAGTGAGAGCTGCGTCTGGTTTTCTGAGCTTCCTTGAGACAGAGGCAGCCAACTGGGCCCAACCTGCCTCCTGGAGCCAGGCTCACAGCTGCTGTTTCCATTACAGAGAGGAGCCTGGCTCTGGTAGGGGCTCCCGGCTCCCGGCCCCGGGCCAGGACGAGAATGAGAGAGGAGACGCTGGGCAGGAATAGGAAAGGGTGGGGACCCAGAAACATTGACTCAGGAATAGGCTGAGAAAGCAGTGTTGGGCGAGGAATCCAGGAGCGGTTGTCGAGTAGCAATGGGATAAGAAGGAGACACCGAATTCAGAACAGTTTTCTCGTAGATGGGGAAGAGGTAGAAAGCCAGAGCGGACGGAGAGAGACAGAGACTGTAGAGTCGGAAGCAATGGAAACAGAGACAGGGAGAAAGAGAGAAATAGGTTCAAGAAAGAAAAGTTAAGATAGGAAGTAGATGTTCGGAAAGGGCAATTAAGTCATAGAAAGAGGAAGGAGAGAGATTAAAGAGAATCAGAGGCAGAGGGGAAGGGTAAATGAAAAGTCAGGCAAGGAGCACAAGAGAGAGGCAAATACGAGGCCGGAGCCAGAGTCAGGAGCTAGGAGAGCGCAGAGCCAGCAGGGGCTTTAGACTACCACGGTCATTCCTCTCCCATTTTACAGATGAGATAACTGAGGCCCATCCAGGCTTAGATGACAGGCAACAAAGATGGTGAAAGGAGAGAGAAATTTGGCGAAAAGTTGAGAGCCTGAAAGAAAGCCCCAAACGGGAGAGGAGCTGGAAGGGGTGAGGAAGAGAGGCAGCACCTGGCCCGTAGGTTGGGTGCTGTGGCAGGGAGACCCAGGACACCCAGAGCAGAGAACTCCCGGCCTCTCCCTAAGCTGGGGACCTGGCATGGCCACAGGCCCGAGAACCTCTACCTGACCCAGGTCATGGCCACAGGCAGAACAACGGAAATGTGGTGTGTAGGCTGAACGAAAATGAACTCAGTGATTTTCCATTTTCAAAAGCTGTTATCGATCCTAGTGATTTGGCTCCTCGGGTAAAACAGTCAATCCAGAGGAGGCACCCTGGAGGAGGTCACGCTGGCAGGCAGGCGTAAGAGATGTGAGCTGACGGCGAAGAAGGAAATGGCATAATTTGGACAACAGATGCCAGAAGTCGCCGTGACTCTTAGGGGATTAAGGAAGTGCTCAAACAACAAGGGGGGGGGTCTATGAAAAGGACGCAGACGTCTCTGGTCAAATCTGGAACGATGTGTGCGTCAAAATAAATAGTGACAGCAGCAGATTATAACTCACTGAATAAAACGAGAGACCGTGAATCCCCACTGTCAGGGAGGGAGGGAAGGAGGAGGAGCGAGGGAGGACTTGATGAGGAATGGAATGTTTATATAGTTCCAAAATACTTCCGCACATAATACTTATTCATTACAAATGAAAAGTGAATAATTTTCTGCAGTATTTTTTTCCTGTGAATAAGCTTGGAGAATCGAAGACTTCCTGAGGCACAGTCGCCAAACCACCCCAACTTGCATTCTCCAGACTTGTATGGGAGAAAGACAAACTCCTCTTTTATGTGTAAGCCGCTATTATCTGGAGGTTTCTGCCATTCGCAGCCAAATCTCGTCTTAACTAATACCCAACAATAGTAGATCAAAGGAAAAAAGCCAAGTTTTATCTCAGATGAAAAGGAAAAAGAGTCAATAATTGTCCATGTTCATTTGTGATATTTTTTTAAATTTGGTATATGAGAGCTGCATTGCAGGTGAAGGATGGACAATTCACAGTAAATGGTGCTGACACTTCTGATTATCCTGGGGGGGAAATGAAATGCGATCAGCACCTTACAGCGTACACAAAAGCCAGTTCTAGAAGGAGCAAGGACTGAAACGTGAAGGCCAATGTTCTTGTGACTGTTAGGAGAAAATATAGGAACATTCCCTTATCAACTTAAGATTGAGAAGGACTTCCTAAAAGATACATTAAAAAATGCAAGCATAAAGGGAAAGAAACATGCAATAAATGTGACTACTATGGAGTTTAGAACTTCTCTTCATCAAAGGGTGCCACGATGCCGAATCCAGTTTGGCTCAGTGGATAGAGTGTCGGCCTGCGGACTGGAAGGTCCCAGGTTCGATTCTGGTCAAGGGCATGTACATGGTTGTGGGCACATCAAAGACATAGTCAACCTCCATTTGTGCTGCAGAGTCGGGGATACCTCAGAGTGGGTACCCTCAGAGTGGGGAGCCTGTCCCCGGGAGCTGCCTGGTGCTCTCCTCCAGCGCGATGCCCAGGAAGGGTCGGGTGAGGCTGGGACTTGGAGAGCCTGAGCCCTGAGGTGCCGTGTGACTGAGCACGCACGCCACTTTGTACTCTGGGACTCAGGTTCCTCAGCCCCACGTTCCCGTGTTTCTCATTTCATGCAGCCACTGCCTCACAGGGGGGCAACCCTGTGGAGCAGGTGCCCCCTAACGGAGCGGCATGAATGCCCTCTTCCCCTACTCCCCACGTCGATCCTGGCCAGCAGACTCCTGTTCACCCATCAACACCCATCCTGTTCATCACCCCTGCAGGAAGTCTACCCTGACTCATCGAGCGACTCGGGGTCTCCATGCTGCCCTCCACCACAGGCCTGCACTCTGTCTCCCACCCAGCCACCCCGAGGGTGAGCCCTCTGAGAGCAGGAGTCATGTCTGAAGCCCCTGTGTGTCCCGGGACCCAGCCCAGGGCCGGGCACAACGCAGGCACCAGGAAATGGCTGCTGACCGACTGCTCTAAGGAGCCTATAGTGACATTTGTTCCTGTAAGAGGACACAGAAGGGTCTGCTCTGGCTGAAGGCCACGCGGCGTGTTGCCCGCAGAGTCCAAGAGAGAGTCACGGGGCTGCTGGGGAAAGTCACCAGTTTCCAGGCAGCTGCCTTCTCCGCTGGTCTCATGATGCCCACGAGTCCCTCCTTTATTCACTTAGCTCCCAGCATTGGCCGTGTTCCAACGTGGGCACGCTTGTTGATCCGGTCAGATCGTCAGACATTCATGGGGAGTTTAGTTGGCATCAACGCTGATTTGCATACAGCTTCAGAGCCTTCCTGCCTGAGTCGGAGCCACAGGGTCAGCTCTCACGCATCTGCATGCGAAGTGTCCGTGGCCGCTGTGGACTCTGGGGGGCCTCCCCCTCTCATCAGAGGCTAAGGACCCAACTGTCCCATGCGGCCTGAGCCAAAGAAACTCTGAGGTCCTGAGGCTTCCTCATGCACCCCTGGCCTGTTTCAATGCAGTCCTATACAATTGTATGGCGTCTACATCAGATTGTATACTAGTCAATGGAAGGCTAATGGCAATTGTAAAAATGATGATGTAGAAGGATATTTAATTTAATGACAGGGAAGGATGGTTACAGGATTTTAAGTTTTAAAACTAGAGCCTAAAAATTGGTATGTATAGATGAGAGTGCATGTAGGTGGGTGTATGGAGTGAATTCCAATCGCAAACCACGCACTCAACAGTGCAAAACTAAGCGGTTGCTTCATCCCCCCCCCCCAATTTAATGTCTACTGCGAACCCCCATTTTATGAGATGAAAACTTAATCTCAATCATTTATGGGTCCCCCACCCACACAGCCCACCCCATCTCCTTTACCTGGTTCTTATAGGTCGGTCCTATTCTTAAAAGTGTTGTCAATCTGTCCACAATGGTGTCCCCTGAGACCTCCCATCAGCTTGCCTGAGCCCCGGCCTCTAGTCCTCAGCGGGTGCCTGCTCAGGCCCTGCCCTTCAGTTCCAGGCAGCTTTCCTGGCCACTGCCCAGCCCCTGTGGTAGCAGAAGATAGTCACTGTCTTCTATGACACTATGGTAGCAAACATAGTCACTGTCTAATAATTCCCTGGAACCTGTGATACTCCATTGTTTACCTAGCAGGAGATGAAAAGGCACGAGAGGCAATGCAGATACAGATCCTGAGAGGAATTTATCCTGGATTATCCAGAGGGGCCCTCCCTGCGATCACATGCATCCTCGTGAGAGAGAGGCGGAGGCAGAGTGGACAGACACGGAGATGGAAGAGAAGGATGCAGCCACACACTAAAGAATGCCAACGCCACCAGAAGCTGGGGAAGCGAGGAGAATGCCCTCCCCGAGAGCCTCCGGGGGACCATAGCCCAGCAGCACCTCGATTTCAGGTCGGGGAAGCCGATTTCAGACCTCGGGCCTCCAGAACAGTGAAAGAATAAATGTCTGTTGTTTTAAGCCAGCGGGTGTGTGGCAGGCAGTGTGCGGCAGCCGCCACGGGAAACTGATACAGCTATGCAGCAGGTGCACCTTGGACCTGGGAGTGAGCCAAGTGCCCTACCACACACACACACACACACACACACACACACACACACACACCCTTGGGGCCAGCCCCACCCCCCTTCACCTCCAAGCCTCTCCTGGGGCATTCTGCCAGGCCCCCGGGACCCCTCTGCTTGGATTTCTGCAACCATCTCTGCTCTGCTCCCCAGAGCCCCGGCCAGAAGTCAAGTGTCTTGGCCTCCTCCCAGCTCAGGCCATCCCACCACACTCCTCTGCCTCCCTGGGGCTGGCCCAGCACACCGGCTTTCTGGGGGGAAGGCAAGGTGGGGTGGGGGAGTGTGGGTGGATGATGCTGAGCCCCTTCTTAACACCCCCAATTCTTCACCTTCCCTCCACCTCTCTCCTCTCCATTAGAGCATTCCTTGTCTGGTCTGGAATCTAACTCCTCATCAATTTATTTTCGGATGGGTTGCTTACACTCAAACCTCAAAAGCCAACTGTTTCCTGCCTTCGTTATCTGTGTTCCACCGTGGTGCGCAGGTACAACTCCCCGGCAGCCTGGGCGAGGAAGTGGCGGAGTAAAAGTCGTTATCTTTGAACTTGTATGCGTGAATGCATAACCCATGGGCACAGGCAACAGTGTGGTGAAAGCCTGGGGCGATGGGAGGGTGTGAGCCAGACGGGGTCCATGGGGAGAAAGGGGGAACATCTGTACACCTTCAACAATAAAGTTGTTGGCCAAAACTGGTTTGGCTCAATGGATAGAGCATCGGCCTGGGGACTGAAAGGTCCCAGGTTCGATTCCGGTCTAGGGCATGCCGTACCTTGGTTGCAGGCACATCCCCAATAGGGGGTGTGCAAGAGGCAGCTGATTGATGATTCTTGCTCATTGATGTTTCTAACTCTCTATCCCTCTCTCTTCCTCTCTGTGAAAAATTAATAAAATATATATTAAAAAAATAAAGCTGTTGGTTTTTAATTTGTCATCTTTAGGTCACCTATATTTTCTTTGTGATACTTTACATACCCATTTCCCCAAATATCTAACATTAGCATGTATTATTTTTGTAATCTGTTCTATTAAGGAAATTATTTAAAACATGTAACATTTATGTTTTTATTTTTAAAAAATATATATTTTATTGATTTTTTTTTTTACATCGATGATAGAGAAACATCGAAGCTGTCTCTTGCACACCCCCCAATGGGGCTGTGCCCACAACCAAGGTACAACATGCCCTTGACCGGAATCGAACCTGGGATCTTTCAGTCCGCAGGCCGACACTCTATCCACTGAGCCAAACCGATTTCGGCAAAGCATGTAACATTTAAAGTGGCTTTTTTTTTTTTTTTTTTTTTTTTTTAAGTAGGCATGGAAAGGAACAAGCGCAAGAACAAAGCTGCGACTGCCTCCAGTCGATGCCTTGGCTCCGGGTGGACGCCCGCTTTGCTTTCAGCTTCCCAACAAGCAGCGAGCATGAGCAATGCCTCCGCCGTGCTGGTGAGATTGAAGCGAACCAACTGCTCGGAGAGACTGCTATTCTTAGGCCCCGAAGCAGACGGGAGTTTCGGCCAAGGATCCGTGAGGCACAGAGCCTCACTCTGCTTTTTCACAGAGAGGAAACCGAAGCCGGGTGGGAAGATGTCTTGCCCAGCGATGCGGCGACAAAGAGATGGGCCTGGACTTAAACCCACGGAACGGTCAGGCAGGCAGGGCGATCCTTTTAAAAGATGTGTCAATCATGTCACGCCTCTGCTCAAAATCTCCACAGTGGCTTCTTCGTTTGTTCAGGGCTGAGGTCCCTCCAATGGCCTCTGAGGCTCCGGTGCACTGACCCAGTAACACCCTGGACACGTTATGTAATGTTCCCTCTTCCCCTTCTCCACCCAGCAGGTCAGGCCAGCTCACCTAGGGCCTTTGTCCTGGCTGGTCCCTGGCCAGGAACATGCCTCCCACAGAGAGGTCAAAGCGGTGAACTCCCTTGGCTGGAAGGCCCACTCGGACCTCCCTATTTAAATTGTAACCTACGCTCCTCCCCCCACACTCCCCCTGGTTACTGCACTATTTTCATTCATAGCACTTGTCACCTGCTATCACCGACTGTCTGTCGGCTGCTTGTCCTCGGCTCCCTCTGCTGGGAGACAAGCTCCATGAGCACAGAATTTGTGGCTCTTGTGTACTGATGTTACCCTACGTGCCGGGGACAGAACCTGGCATGTGGTAGATGCTCGCCAAGTCAGTGGTTGAGTGGTTGAATGATGCTCAGAGAATGCTGCCTGGCACGTAGCAAGTCCTCAGAGGACGTGGCTTAATTTATCTTACGATGGTCAGGGCCACGGCCACTTCCCTTGGTGCACGTTGGGTTGGGCTGGGTCCTGTATTAAGCAGTGCGCATGGGAACAACTCTGTCCTCAGAGACTTCCCATTCTGAAGGTGCACACCTGCCGATGAACGTAAGGGGGATAACAAAACAGATGTTTTATTGGAGAAAGAAAGAAAGGAAGGAAGGAAGGAAGGAAGGAAGGAAGGAAGGAAGGAAGAAAGAAAGAAAGAAAGAAAGAAAGAAAGAAAGAAAGAAAGAAAGAAAGAAAGAAAAGATCATGATAAGGGAGAACTTGTGGGCCAAAATCATATTGGACACTGCCATGCTCAGTGAGCATTTCTCACTGAATGCTCCTCAGACTTACAGGTAGGGATGAACAGCCCTATTTTACAAATGAGTAAAACGGAGGCTCAGGGAGTCAGGTAGCTTGCCCAAGGTCAGGCTAGTGAGTGAGCCCTTCTGACCTAGAGAAATCTTAGGGGGTTGCAGGAGAGCTGGCAGCTGAACGGTGAGCAGGACAGTAACAGGAAGAGAAGGCTGGACTGCACCTCTCCGGGGCAGGGACGGTGGGAGCCAAGGCACATGTGGGTTGGTGTGGGGAAGAAAAAAACTTTCCCCCACACTTCGAGGGTCTTTCTGAAAATTACATCTACATGAGCAAGATTAACAAGAGAAAATAACCAAATTTAATTGCATATGCATGTATGGAAACCCCACATACATGAGAAAGTCAGAGATAGCCCCCCCCCCACATATATGGCAGGTTCGTAGACAGAAAGTATATGTGGAATTCTGAGCTAAGTATATGTGGAGTAGTTGCCTTGGGGTTTCAGAGGCAAGGAGGTTCATTGCAGGATGAGCAGATGTTCAGTAATTAGATGTTTCCTTGCTCGATAGGTAGGTCATAAGAGGTTATTTCTGGTGGTAACTCTTATTATGGGCAAAGCCCCTCATTTAGACTCTTTAAGGGAGAGGCAAACGTTTCTTGAGAGCCCACAGAGTCTCAATTGCCTTCAGCTCAAAATAATTCACATGCCAAAGTGGCACATCTTGGGGAAGCCAGTTCTGTACCCCTTCAGTAGCACGTGGGACATATAGTTCTGTACCCGTTCAGTAGCACATGGGGCGTGTTCAAGGGCAGCCAGAATCAGGCAAGGGCAGGTCTGGCTGCCTTGCCACTGTGGTCTATGCTCAGGTGGGACAGGGTTCTGGTGCCCAGCCTGGAGATAGGATGTATCCAGTCTCAGTATCGAAATGGGATGAAGCCTGTAGTCATGGACACAGCCTTCCCCCTGGGCCTCTGCCCTCACTGGCAGGACTGGCCCCCAGACCCTTGCTTCCCTGGGTCTGCCGCAGGTTATAGTGTCCCTGGATTTGGAGCACTGGTTCCTCAGCAGCCACTTGGTCAAGAGCCTGCCAAAACAACTTTCAGCATCTTCACTCAGTCTGCTCTGAGCGCCACAAGGGCCACCAAAAAGTAAGCCAGGCCCTTTGTCCATGCTCTCAGCACTGTGAGCTTAAATGGGGCAACTGGCCTATGTTGTATAAGGATTGGCCTTACACACTGGATTTTATTTTCAATTTTATTGATTTTTTACAGAGAGGAAGGGAGAGGGCTAGAGAGTTAGAAACATCGATCAGCTGCCTCCTTCACAACCTCTCCTGGGGATGTGCCCACAACCAAGGTACATGCCCTTGTCTGGAATCGAACCTGGGACCCTTCAGTCCGCAGGCCGATGCTCTCTCTATCCACTGAGCCAAACCAGTTAGGGCAGCACACACACTGAATTTTTTCACTTTAATTATTGTGCTATTAGTATTATAATTTGTATAAAGGCTAAGATTTGTTGAACACTAATTATGCACTTTCACATTCCTTGTTTAATTTCATTCTTACAACACCCTTGCAAGGTAAAATATATCTCTCCATTTTATTGAGGACCTGGGATTTTTTTTTCAGGGCCAGTTGATCAGTGACTGAGATTCCGTCATTCATCGCCTCGTCCCTTCCTCTACTCTTCAGCCCTATTTGAGCATCAGCCCCTGACCAGCCTCAGAAGGCATAAGTGGGATTTTAACACAGAGCTCCTGACCCCAAGCTCATTTCTTTGTCAGACATTTATATTCCATGTCCAGTAGCATTTACTATTATCACGAGCCTTCCCTGTGGGATGCTTTATCTATGTCTTCATGGTAATAACAGCACGCCTGGAGGGAATTGGCTGTCCCGTCCTACAGGAAAGAACACAGAGGCCCAGAAAGCAGAAGTGATTTGCCTAAGACTGCCCCACGGGTAAGGGGCAGAGCCCAGGATCCAACCAGGTGGCATCTTCCGCGTTTAATTCCCACATCGGTTTCCACATTCCAGTCTCACCCTCTCCGTCTCATGTTTGTTCTTAGGCTCTTACATCCCTCTGTCTGAGCCTTGGGGTCTAATTCCTCTCAACGGAAGCAGTCCTACTACCAACCGGCCCCGCTCCCAGCAGGCTCTGCGGGAAGAAGCCAGCAGAGGAAGGCAGCCCCCTCGGGGAGCCATGAGGGCAGCCCTTGTTTGGGGAGACCACGGGGGCAGTCAGGGACAGGAAGGGGGTCAGGTTGCCTCACACAGGGTAGGGGCAGGGTCTCTCCAGGCCAGACAACCCTGGCCCTGGGTCCCGACACCTCCCTCCTCTTCTTCAAAAAGGCAGTGCTAGGATGTGTGTAAGCCCAGCATGCCCCCTAGACTGTGCTGGGGCCAGTGGCCATCCCGGATCACCTCCCAGCAGAGGACTGTGGGTGGGGATTCAGGCTGGCCAGGGCTGGGGCAGAGGAGCCAGGAGCCAGGAGGGGGCTCTGGGAGAAACTGAGAGCAGCCCTCAGCCAGTCGGGGAGGCCGAGGCCTGTGGAGGGACAAAAGTCCACAAGGGGTCTGGAGAGGAGAAATAAGAGAAAAGAACACAGACAACCGAAGACACAGAGAGGGGGGACAGGAAAGGCGTGAACGGAAAAGGAGTTCTACGGAAAGTAATCTCACAGAGTGATCTGGTCATAAATTCCTAACTGGGCAGGACGTGGTGGGTAGTCACATCCCAGACCTATAACTTCTTTGATAAAAGGCTTACCTTTGTCTTTAGCGAGCCTTGTCCCGTTGATTGTTTCTGCACATCAAGGTTCACACACCTTGGACCCCTCAGGAGAAATCACCCCCCATTACCAGAGGGAAAGGCGGCGGGGGAGGTAGAAAGGGGAGAGGAGGGATAAATGGTGATGGAAGGCGACTGGACTTGGGGTGGGTGAACACACAATACAGTACACGGATGATCTATTATAGAGCTGTACACCTGGAAACCTAGGTAATTTTATTAACCAATGCCACCCCAATAAATTCAATTAAAAAATTTTTAACAAAGAAAAACCTTTCTCTCAAGAAAGCACGTGGTCTTGTTAACTACCCTGTACTCTAATCCCCCGCCTTGCTCTCTCCCCGCTCCGTGGAATCTTCCCGACGTTCCCTCCTTCATTCCAAATGCACAAAAGAAGCGGCACACTGCCATCCTGAGAAGCACACGGTGCCATCTGTTGAGATCTTGCTTCCAGGCATATCCTCTGGTTGGTTCAAATAAACTTTAATTAAAAATGCTCTACAGGTTTGGAGGTTCTTATGTCAACAAGGCAAAGGGAGGTACAAAGAGCGAGGAGAGACAAAGGCAGGGAGAGAGAAAACAAAGCCAGAGGCACAACGGCCAAGAGACAGACACAGAGAGAGAGAGAGAGAGAGAGAGAGAGAGAGAGAGAGAGAGAGAGAGAGAAAGGGGAGGGGAGACGGGGCACAGAGAGGGGGGAGAATGGCACCGAGAGAGAGGAAGAGTCTAAGAGGAGGAGAAGGGACCCCTCTCCCCCATACACACCCACCAGGGCAGAGAGAAGCTTCGGGCAGCTCCTCCGAGGGGGCTGGGCTGCTGCCTGCTGGACTCCGGGAAAGAGGCAGAAACCACACCCATCTGGAAGCTTCAGGGTCCCTCGAGGAGGAGGGTGTGGGGAGGAACCCAGAAGTGAGCCACGTCTGGAAAGAGGAAGAGGCAGGATTTTGCAAAGGCAAAAGGGCAGGGCGGTTGCACCCACAGGATTCTCTAGTCTGGATTTCTCAGTTGGCAGACAGAACAGAACACCGGAAGTGTTGAGCTCCCCGGGCAAGAGAGGACTCTTGGGTGGGTGAGGCTGTCAGAGAGAAGCCCAGCTCCTCCACCCTGACCTCTTTGACGATGGAAAACAGGCCCGGGGAGGGGGTAAATGACTCGCCCGAGGTCCTGTGGTGGCAGGTCCACCATAAACGCAGCCCCTCTCATGCATGGACTCATTTATTCACTCCTGTATTCGGCAAGCACTGCCCTGCGCTGAGTACTGTGCCAGGTGCTGAGGGTACAGTGAAGCCCAATAGATGGTCGGCCTCTGCCCCCCAGCGCTCCCCGTCTGATGGGAGAGGCAAGGGTGACAACGCAGTGAGCTAAACACTGTGACACAAGGAAGCTCGGGGGTGTGGACGCCAGTCTGGGGGTTCCAGGGCAAGTCCCTGAGGAGGAAACCAGGGCTAAACTGAGAAGCCAATAGACGCTAAGGGGAGGGGAAGGGGGACACGTGCCAGGCCGAGGAAAAACGGACTCAACAAAGTGCAATGGCATCAGGGCCCCTGGACTCGGCTCCAACGCAGAAGGAAGCCGTAATGTTTTGTTTCTTACGCAACCGACTTTCCTCTCAAACCACTCCTCCCTTGGCCGGCAGGAAAAAAAAATTACGTAATGTCATCTAATGTGGTTTTAGAGCTTGGTCTGACCTGGCCATTTGAACAGTCTGGCTAGGGAAGATGCCGCCTGTCTGGTATAAAAAAAAATGCCCTACTCCTCGGGTAGCTGCCGCCTCCACCCGCCTCCCCAGGTGTGTGCGTGTGGAGGGGCCCTCACGTGAGCCACCAGGCCGGGACAGGATTACCCTGAGGAGGCGGGTGCAGTCCAGATCCCTCCAGGGCGATCCTGTACCTGCCTGGCTCTGAGCTTCTCACGCGAGGTCTTGAGCTCCTGAGGTCAACCCAGGACACGCCTCACCTGGCCACGCCTGGGCTCAGGATGCCTGCAGAGCCCCACCAGCCTCCCTCCAATGGGCTCCCCTCCGCCTCTGCCTCTGCCTTTGCCCTCCTGCTGTATTAGCTCCTGGCTCCCGGGCCAGCCTCCAGGCCCCTCAGAACGCAGGGCGGCAGCCCGGGAAGCAAACACTCAGGCCTCTTTCTCTTGGACCACCTATGAGGCCCCGTGGGCAAGGGTACACGTCCCTGCGGGTGGCTGGTATTTCACAGGGTGGATGGACCATCCCTTTTCCTTGTACGTTTCCCTCCAGTGTGTATTCTCAGGAGCAGCCCTGTACTAAGCCTCTGGGGACCTTCCTCTTGGGGCGCAGCTGCAGGTGTTTCTCGGGGGTAGATACTGCGAGCTGAATTGCCAGGTCAAATGCGCCAGAGTGATGTGTAGTTTGAACTCGGAGAGTCTGCCAGTTGGCCGCCAAAACAGCTTTGCCAACTTTCATTGCCAGAAACTCTTATCAACATTTAATATCATCAATGTTGCTGAGACCAGTTTGGCTCAGTGGATAGAGTGTTGGCCTGGGGACTGAAAGGTCCTGGGTTCAATTCCGGTCAAGGGCATGTACATTGGTTGCAGGCACATCCCCGGTGGGGGATGTGCAGGAGGCGGCTGGTCGATGTATCTCTCTCATCAATGTTTCTAGCTCTCTATCTCTCTCCCTTCCTCTCTGTGAAAAATCAATAAAATATATATTAAAAAAATATATCATCAATGTTTTTCAGAATTTGTCAATCTTATAGACAAAATTAATTTCCCGATCAACGTTCATTTTAAACTTCCTTTCTCTGAGAAGCAGCAAGGTGGGCATCTTGGCAGGAGGAAATCCTTTTTTTTTTTTTCCTTTGTGACTCTCCTGTTCACTTTGTCCAGTTTTCAAATCTTATTGATCTGTAGTTCTTTCTATTTCCTAAACATGAGATTTCTTCTCATCCACGTGGCAAATACTTCTCTGGATTTGTCCTTTGCATTTTAACCTTAGAATGTCTTTTGTCACGAAGAAGTTTCTAATTGAAGTTGCTCAAATGTAACAAACTGATCTTTAGGACTGTTAGCTTTTATTTATGTATTTATTTATTTATTAAAAATATATATTTTATTGATTTTTCACAGAGAGAAAGAGGAAGGGATAGAGACTTAGAAACATCGATGAGAGAGAATCATCGATCAGCTGCCTCTTGCACACCCTCTACCGGAGATGTGCCCGCAACCAAGACACATGCCCTTGACCGGAATTGAACCCAGGACACTTCAGTCCACAGGCCGACGCTCGATCCACTGAGCCAAACCGGTCCTGGCAGGACTGTTAGCTTTTAAAAAAATTAAAAATAAACATTTGCTCTGGTCTCCAATCTGGTCTCTCTTTCCTGGGGAGGGACCTCCTGACTTGTCCCCCACACAAAGGACAGTCCAATCTTCCCAGCAGTGTCCGAGCCCCTGTCTCCAGCAGCCTCTGCCCCCACGGCTCCTGCCCACCACCCAGCACCTCCACGCAGACAGCGGGCCCCCCGATCTGCAGCAGGAGCAGGGCCCTCTGCCAGGCCGCCTGCCCCTCCGAAGGGCCAGCCTGCCACCTCCACGCCGTGCTCAGATCGTCGCACACACAGACACTGGGGTCCATGCCTGGCAGGTCCCTGAGCTGGGCCCGTGGCCACAGGCGGCTCCAGCAAGACAAGGTTTGGCCTGCAATTGTACCTTTTTCTCCTCTGGGATCTGGCAGCTTTTCCTTTGCAGCCCACAAAACATGCTAATTACCCTCTAATTACACTCCCTCTCCCTGACCACGCTGCTGGTCCCACCCATGGCCGGCTTTCCTCCCTACCTCCTTCCCCACGCCCGTGAAAGGGTGGTTGTGTTTCCCAGAGCGGGGCACGGAGGAATGCGCCAGCCCACCTCGCAGCCCCTCACACAGGGCAGCCTCAGCCCACAGCGTGGCAACTCTTAGGGGCCTGTTAACAGGAAAAAAAAAAAAAAAAAAACCCAACATTGAAACATGTAAGGAATTTTTGTGAGTGTATTTGAGCCAAACTGTTGACATATGCCGGGAAGCAGAACCTCATTGAACTGAGATAATGCTCCGGAGAATGGAGGGTTACATCTATATTTATACACTGCAATCATAGGAAAGGGGTGAAGGTGGGTTACATGAAATTCATTGGTGGTAGACTAAGGAGGTGGGATAAAGCAAAGGGGCGGGAAAAGAACCTCTGGGATAGGGCAAAAAAGTGAAATGACGGACATGTGCTTCCCTTACAGAGATCGATACAGGATACTTTAATGTAATTAACAGTTGACAATTAACTTGATAACAATAACAATGAGGGAGCATCCCGGTGCCATCGGTGGTGCCCTGAGGGGCCCGGGGTAAAAAGGAAGTTACAGGTTAACCAGACATCTCACAGATATGTTATCTTAGAGGCCGGGAGGGCACATGGGCTCAGTAAAGAAGATCTATGTTGATCTTTGTCAGGGAAAATAACGGCCTAGGACATGACTACCCACTCTAACGTGTTTGTAGTTAAGTATTTAATCATCAAACCATCTTTTGTGGTTATTTTAGGACTCTGAGTTTGCAAGCCCGCCACACAGGCCTCCCCTGTGCCTGTTAGGTCAGCATGTGGCTCCTCTCGTCCACAGGCCCTTTCTCAGTTTTCAAACCCAGGAAACCCCAGAGCCAGGCATTCAGGTTGCTTCCAGCGTCTGCCTTCTCAGCACCCTGCCCCACCGCCCCTCTCCCCACGCGACCTCTCGTTTTCCTAGGACGGCCCGGGGAGGGAGCTTCCCCGAAATGAGGGTTCAAAGAAAGGCCACACTTGGGGATTCCAAAGCGATTGACCAAAAATACATACATACATACATACATACATACAAAGTGATCAACCACCTATAACTTCTCTCATTATGGGACACGCCCTGTGGCCCTCTGATGTGAGAAGTCCTTTCACATCCCGCATGGTTCAGGGTTCGGGTTCTGGGGAAGGCCGCACACAAATGAAAGAGACTAGAAAAGTATTAACTTAGGAACACTGGGAGCCAGGCTGGAGCCCAAGAGAGGCCTACACCCCGCTCTGGCCTTGCTATCCCTTTTAGTAAGACTATGGGATACACCCATAGCCTTTAGGCAGGAAATGTCAATAACAGAAATTTACATAAGACAAACCAGTGGAGGCTGCTTCATCTAACCAGGTTTCAACTCAACAGTGAGAGATTGGCTCTGACCTTTCAGAGCAAGTAAGGCTGTTTGTTGACCAGCCTTCCAGGTTTCCTGTCCACATCTTTCTAGTAAGTGAGACAGTTTCCGGCACTCTGAACTGGAGGGTGCCCTCTGAGCTGCGCCTAAACATTCAGAGTAGCCCCCGTCAGCCACTGCGCCTGCGATGTCACACATGTGAACTCCATTCCGTTGTGCAGGACCTGCCCCTCCCCGATCTGCTTCCCAAAAGTAGGTCTGTTGTGTGTTAGGGAGTCAGGGAGCCACCAGGATAGGATGATGGAGTTTCCTCTTAAAGGCTGCGTGGCCTTTAGCAAGCAATCTCCCCCACCTGCAGAGCCTGCTTTTTTCCCTCCATAAAGTGGGACAATGAGGAAGGGGAAGTGAGTTACCCACGAAGGACCAAGAGCAGTGTCCAGGCAAGCCCTGCTCTTTCCCTCGTCCACGCGTGGTCCTCCCACCCCCTCTCCCGCCAGAGGCCAGGTCCTCTGCGTGGACGGATCCACGATGGCCTTCGCTGTGAGACCTCAGGGCCACGTTTGCTTCGGGTGGCACGGAAGTTATCCTCGGCCTCTGTCATTGGTCTCCCCCTTCCCTTTCAGCCTGCAGGGCCTCTCATGCCAGACACCCAAAGACCCTGGAACTCTAACTGGGTCTGTTGGCTCAAACTCGCTGAACTGGCCCCCAACCAAGCAATCTGACTGCCGAATGATAGATCCCCCCTTCCTCCAACTGATGGAGGACGTGAACTCCACCTGCAGTCTGAACATTCCTGAGCACCTAACCGGGCGCCTTATATGGACTAGACAATACATTGAACCACCAATCAGCACCTGCCAAATACCCTAAGCCCCCGATTCCTAAGTCCCCAGGTCCCTAATCATGTACCTTACATGAAACCACCAATCAGCGGGTGCTGAGTGCCCTAAGCCCCATTTCCTCTCTTTCCTCTCCCCCCTTCCCCCTTAAAAGGTGCCTGCACCCCGCCCTCTTCCTCTCTCCCCTCTGGAAGCAGCCGGCAGCAGGATTCTTCTCTCCAGTAAAGCCCGTGTCCTGGCATCCCGGTCTCCGGCCCCCTCTGTTTCATCTTTCACTGACTCCTCCTTTGAAACATGCACCTCGACTCAAAGGCTGAGGGCCAGTGTAGCACGTGACGGTCTTTGTTCTGTGTCCTCGGGTTTCTTAAATTTTGATGAGGTTCCTTGTGTGGGTGCACGTTCTCGCAGGCAGACCGCGTTCTCGCTAGGCTCACAGTCAAGCCCACAGTCACACGTAGTCAACAGCCAAGAATATATCATCCGAGCCGTCAGCTGCTGCCAACTGAGTAGGGGGGGGGGTGCTGTTGGCAGCGGCTGGGCAGGCTACAGAACCCCGTGACAAGGGAGAGGTCCTAAGTCTGCACAAGTAGGGTTCCGGCTCCGTTCTCTCTCTCTCTCTACAAAGGGAGGGACACTTCCGGTTGGGATGGGCGTTGACGCTCCCGCCATCCGAGCAAAACAGAAGGTGCTCGCCTGGCCGGGCCCCTGACACAGGCTCAGGTTGGAGACAGGGATGGGCCCCGTCAGCAGGGCTCCTGGGTGCTTTCTGGGTGCACAGGTGCAGATGTGAGGCTGCACTTCTGCTGCCGATGGAAATGACCCTGGTCCGTGCAGGGTCCTCTCAGGCAACACAGGGCTTCCCCCCGGCCCTCCTATGTGGGGTGCTGGAGCTCTGGAGGAGGAGGAGGAGGAGGAGGAGGAGGAGGAGGAGGAGGAAGAGGAGGGTGCATAGGGCCAGGGCAATGGCAAGGGCCACCTTGTTCTTGGTCACTCTCATTCCATAACGTCAGTCCCCCACTGCCCGCTCATTCCCCCGAGGGGCTCTCGTCACCCACATCTGCCCGCACTGGCCTCTGTGGAAGGGCCCACATTCCCACCTGATGGTACCTACGCTCACACCGGCCGTCTGCCACGGGCCCCTGACGGGGGGCCTGGTGTTCTGGAGGCTCGTACCTATCACGACAGAAATAGAGATATAGATATGGATAGTCTCGTGAGGTATCATTCTGGAAGCCCACTACAGGACTGAGCAAACAACAACAAAAATCAGAGAAGGAAGTAAGGGACAAGTGGCCCCCATGCCCACCAGGCCAGAGACTCCAGGGCTGAGAATGCTCAGCGGATGAGCATCAGGCGCTCCTGGGTTGGACACATTGAGATGTCAGGAGGCAAGAGAGCACCCGAGGAGTGAACCCCTCGCCCCCGCACATATCCAGGCGGACTCTCAGCGGCCCCCAGCATGCTTGGGCCCTTTGGAGCGGCACCACTAGCACCAGTAACTTCACAGCAGGCGAAGCACCGGAGGTAATGAGATTGGAGGGGTTCCGGCGCGGTAATTAAATCAGGGCCAAGGGGAGCAGGTGCTGGCTGAGTGCAGGGAAGTGAGGTGGCAACCCCGAGGTTCTGAAGGGAAACAGAAGTACAGAGGCATTCATACATTTATGTGGGCCTGTCCAAAGCTCTGGGGATGGTGGGTGTGGGGAAAGGGACAGGAGCCCACAGCTGTGGCCCCCTCCCAGAATCAGCCAACCTCAGAGCTGGAGGCCCCAGCAGCCTCTGTACACCCAAGGAGGCAGGCCGAGGGGGAGGCAGGGCTCCTTCAAGGGCTCGGAGCTGAGCTGGAGTGGAAGCCAGGTCTTATGATCCATGAGCTCTGCCTACCTCCCCGCGTACCCAGGAGCCCTACAAGGCACGGGGCTCTGACTTGCTCTCACGTGGCTGGGCTTTACTTCCTCATCGTAAGATAATGATGCTAATGAGACCAAGGCACTGAGCCTCACCTTGGCCTGGCTTCAGCTCCTATCCCCAAAAGACAAATATAGCCTAAGAATAATTGGGGGAAGAAGGAGGAGAAGGAGGAGAATCGGTCAAATTAGCAAAGTTAGCAAATCACTATTCTGCTGGTTAGACTGCTTCCATCTCATCTGACCTCCCCTCCCCTGGACCTACACACTATTGCCCTGAATCATATCCTCATACCAAGAGCAGAGCCTCACACTGCACAGTGCCGGGAGAGACATGTTAGGCAGGGGTGGGCAAACTTTTTGACTGGAGGGCCACAATGGGTTCTTACACTGGACCAGAGGGCTGGAACAAAAGCAACCTGACCATGCTGGCACTCTCATCTTGGGCTGCTGGTGAAGGAGCGGAGGGGAGAGCAAGAGAACCCTCCGCTCTTTCGACTCCGCGGGCCGGATAGAACAGCCGAAGGGGCTGGATCCGGCCCGCGGGCCGTAGTTTGCCCACGGCTGTGTTAGGCGGATGGGGGATGTCTTCCCTTTGCCCCTCTAGATTGGTTGTCCACCTTTCAGCACCCTGCTCCCTGCCCCAGATGCTGACCTGAAGGGACTGCTTCAACTACTCCAGGGCTCCTGGCTTCTGGTGGGGTCTGTACAAAGGGGAGCCCGGCAGGAGATGGAAGAATGAGAGAGGAAGGGAGGGAGCCAGATTACTTATTCCCCAGGCCCCTCTCCCAGGGCTGCCTCAGATCGCTGCCTCTGGGCCAAGGGCACGGCTCCCGCCAGGCCCCTCCCACATGACTCTCTCACTGGGGTTCCTTTAACTTCTCCTCCCCTCGCCCCTTCAGGTTCTAGGTAATGTCAGCTTTGCTTCTCCTGACTGTAGGATGTTGCAGGATCCTGTGTGGTTTCCCTTCATACCACCCCCTCCCCGGTTTTATGCATAATCCCTGTGGTAAGCCCTCTTAGAACTCCTAATTAAATGAGAATCTATTTTTTTTCTACTACTGGGGTCCTGTCTAATACAAATGGGTAATCGGTTGGATGGATGGAGCTAGTGTAATGTAGTAGGTAGTCCAAGTTTTGCTGCCTGATTTGTATCTTCGCTGTCTGAACTTGGACAAGTTATATAATATCTCTGAGATTTTGTTTTCTCGGCTGTAAAATGGGAATTAAAGTAGTAGTTTACTCCCAGGGCTGTTGTGAGGATCAAATGTGAGAATAAATACAAAGAATTGAACATCTTGCCGAAACTGGTTTGGCTCAGAGCGTCGGCCTGCGGACTGAAAGGTTCCGGGTTTGATTCCGGTCAAGGGCATGTACCTTGGTTGCGGGCACATCCCCAGTGGGGGGTGTGCAAGAGGCAGCTGATCGATGATTCTCTCTCATCGATGTTTCTAACTCTCTATTCCTCCCCCTTCCTCTCTGTTAAAAAAAAAATCAATAAAATATATTAAAAAAAGAATTGAACATCTTGCTTGGCACACAGTAAGTGCTCAATAAATGGTCATAGTTGCTACTATGGCTGGCCAGTCAGATGGTTACACGAAGGCCCATAGTGCCTCCCTCAGGAGCCGCCTCAAGTTCATGAACCAGGAGGTCAACCCAGGTCATGACATACAAGACGTATGAGTTCTTTCCCTGGGGGCCCCCAGACTTCCCTCCCTTCCCCCAGCCTGGCTGGGGAAGCTCTGGCTTGTTTCTCACTCCTCCCCTCTGAGCTGAGGGCAGGGCGTGGGTACCTGAGCTTGGCAGGCAGACAGCTCTGTCTCCAGCTGGCCGTGACCACGGGCTTGGTCTTCTCTCTCTGGGGTGGGGGTGGAGGAGCGTGACCGAGTACGTGGTGGCATCAGTGACTGCGGCAGTTCAGGGGAAGCCTCTGGACCAGTGGTTCTCAGCCTTTCTAATGCTGGGGCTCTTTAACACAGCTGTGTTGACCCCCATGTTGTGGTGACCCCCCAACCATAAAATTATTTTCGTTGCTACTTCATAACTGTAATTTTGCTACTATTAATGAATCACAGTGTAAATATTTGTGTTTTCCGGACGGTCTTGGGCTCTACAGCAGCGGTTCTCAACCTGCAGGTCGCCTAAGTCTGACCCTGCTCGCGGTTCAAAATTACAGTTATGAAGCAGCAACGAAAATAACTTTATGGTCGTGGGTCACCACAACATGAGGCACTAACTGTATGAAAGAGTCACGGCATGAGAAAGGTTGGAAACCAACCTGCTCTAGACACGGCAGCCCCCTCGCAAGCTTCCAACTCTGACCTTTCAGATCAGATCCGATCAAGGCCAAGAGCAGCGGGCCTTCTGCCGAGGGGCATTTTAGGCTGCCAATCCCAGGGAGGCTGAGAGGGTTTTCCCAGAGTCTCTCCCTTCAGAGACCAGAGGCCCGGGCAGGAGGGACTCCTGGTCACCAGGAAGGCAGCCTCCCGCCCCATAAGGAGCAGCCCTAGTGCCTGAAGCCCCCCACCCCCAGTCCAACCACAGGTGCTCCCTTCAGCTCCACAGTCAGGGAGGTTCTGACTGAAGTCCTCTCTGAACCAGGGGCCACCGCAGGCCCTGGGAGCGCATACGAGGCAGACGTGGTCCATCCAGCCTTCGTGCACATCACACAGCCAGAGGTGGGCACCGTACGGCACAGTGAGCTCCATCCCTGCCTTTACAGATGGGAACAGTGCGCCCGGAGCGGGCAGAGACCTGCCCAAGCCACCCGGTGCTTTGGGACAGAGCCTGTTCCTCCCAGCACTCAGGCCGGTGTCTTTCCACTCCTGAGTTGTTAGCATGAGTTTCAGGACAGGAGACTGTACAAACTGGCTCTTTTGGCTTGAGGTCCGGGAATCGAGGGACTTTGGAAACTGAAACTGAATTCATGGCCTGGCCCCACCACCGGCTTGCCACTGGAAGGAATTGGCAAGTGACCGGAACACTCTCTCAGCCTCCGTTTCTTCAGCTCTGGAATCAGAATAATAACCTTTCTTGCAGAGAAGACAGAACATCCACATGTGTGTGCCTGAATAGCATGCAGTGGGTTGAGCCATCAGAAATTGTTTGTTTTTTCAAATAATGGTTTCAACCGATAATATGCATTGTATTAGTGTTAGCATAGTCGTCATTGGCTGTGTGCTCTTGTACATATCGCTTTATCTCTGTGTCCTCATGCCCCCCCAAAAATGGCACATAATGGGTGTCCACTGAAGCTTGGTGTCCTCCATCTCATCCCCCTTCTCGTGCAGTCCCTTCTTCTGCGGCCAAAAAAGAACCTGACCTCTTTGCTGAGAACCATGGTCCCGTGGGGATGGAGAGGAAATTGTGACAGAATTGGGAAAAGAGAAAGCCTCTATAATCATCTTCTCAGAAAAGTTGTAAAAGTCCTGGCCAGGGTGTGTGTCTCAGTTTGTTGGGCGTTGTCCTGGACACCGACAAATTGCTGGTTTGATTCCCGGTCAGGACACATTGCATTGGGTTGTGGGCTCGATCCCCAGGAGGGGGGATGCAGGAGGCAGTCGATTGATGTTTCACACATCGATGTTTCTCTCTCCTTCTCCCTTCCTCTCTCTCTAAAAAATCAATTCTTAAAAAAATTTTTTTTTAAAGTTTTAAAAATTAAAAGAAAGGGAAAAAAGGAAAAAACAAGTCATGCTTTTGGAAACCTGACAGAGTGCATCGCTAGTAAGTCATGCCTTGGGGCTTTGGTGGGCTTGGGGCTAGGAGACCAAAGTTCTGGCGATGGGGCCTCTCCCTTTTCCATTTTCCCTGCCAGCACTCTCCCGGGGTCCCCAAGCAGGACTTAACAAGAAAGTCAGTGCAATGTGTTCTGGGCTACAGCTGAGCAAACAACCCAAAATGTTCTTTTAGCAGCTGGATGCCACGTGGAGCCATAGCAGAACTGAAGAAGGCAGATGGGAGAAGACCCCGAACCTCGGAGTCCAGCCTCCTTCCCCTGCGTGGATGTCTGTCACACACTGAGTGCAGACGCTGGTGCTTTCCAGGGATGGAGATGCCACCAGCCCCTAACTCCCCCTGCAGGGCTTTCTCTCATGCTGGGCAGGAAACCCTTCTGTCCAACCTCAGCCCTTCCTTTATCCAATCATCAATAGCCCCTGACAGCGTAGCTGCGCTGGCCTCGGGACACAGGGACAAACGGAGCAGCCCTGGAGACCCCCCCAGTCTGTCTCACCGTTTGGCACCCACATCCTCCACCAGCCTGGACCCAGGGGAGGGCAGGGCCAGAGGGCACAGGTCACATGGAGGGTTACTTCCTAAACAGTTGTTCCATAGTACATAAAGGATGCACAAGTGACTGACACTTTCAGTAACAAGACGCTCACTGCTTCACACATTGCTCTTCTTCCTGAAGGAATCGGGCCTGAGGTGGTGGGCCCCGGAGGAGGCGGGGACAGCCGAGTCCCCAGGTCTCCGGCCGCTCCCCGTGAGCAAGGCCATGAGCCTTCCTTCACACTGGGCTCCAAGCCAGGAGCTGGGGGATCCCCGCGTCTGGAAATTCCCTCGCGTCTGGCCCTGGGCTTATCCCCCTCCACCCTGCCTCTCCCACAGCCTGGACATTCTCAGCCCGGTTTCTTGGAAGGAGACAATGGCTGGTGATAGACGTTCTGGAATTCGGGACCGGAATTGGTGATTTGCACTAGAGGAAAGAATGCTGACTGAAGAGATAAGAATCCTGTGCCTGCCGAAACCGGTTTGGCTCAGTGGGTAGAGCGTCGGTCTGCGGACTGAAAGGTCCCAGGTTCGATTCCTGTCAAGGGCATGTACATTGGTTGTGGGCACATCTCCGGTAGCGGGTGTGCAAGAGGCAGCTCGTCAATGTTTCTCTCTCATCAACATTTCTAGCTCTCTATCTCTCTCCCTTCCTCTCTGTAAAATATCAAAAAATATATATTAAGCCGGAACCGGTTTGGCTCAGTGGATAGAGCGTCGGCCTGCAGACTGAAAGGTCTCAGGTTCGATTCCGGTCGAGGGTATGTACCTTGGTTGTGGGCACATCTCCAGTAGGGGGTGTGCAAGAGGCAGCTGATCAATGATTCTCTCATCGATGTTTCTAACTCTCTGTCCCTCTCTCTTCCTCTCTGTAAAAACTCAATAAAATATATTTTAAAAATATATATATATTAAAAAAAAAAAAAGAATCCTGTGCCTGGCCAGTGATACTCAGTTAACTGAGTGTCGTCCCAAGCACCAGAAGGTTGCTGGCTCAAATACAGATCCGGGTTACAGCCCGATCCCCAGTGGGTGCCATGCAGGAGGCAGCCGAAAGATGTTTCTCTCTCATCAATGTTTCTATCTCTCTTCCTCTCTCTGAATTCAATAAAAACGTATTATACACACACACACACACACACACACACACACACACACACACACTAACTCTGGCTTCTGATCCCCACAGGCCTAGGACGCAGGATCAGATGGACGTGGTTCAACTGCAGCCCTGAGGCTTAGGAGATGCCTGGTTCCTGGCAAGACACTCACCCCCCTCACCGAGCCCTGGCTTCCTCTTTTAAGAAGGGATTCTACTATCTGCCTCAGCAGCTTCCTGGGAGGGTTTTGTGAGGAGCACAGGTATTCAGCGGGCATACAAAGATGCTAACTTACTGCTTGGTCAATAGCTCCTGCTCAGAGTCCCCCTTAGGGCCCCTCACATCCAGCACCTCACCCCACCCCATGCGCCAGCAACTGAAGGATGAACATCTAGGTGTCTCCAGGACCCTGGTCACCCTTCTGATTGGCTAGTGCCGTGCTTCTAATGGCTGAGCAGAAATGCTCTGTAGACTGCCGCCCTGGTGAACCCCCAGAGCCACACCTCTCACTCAGATCCCTCTGCCGATCCTGGGTACTCGCCCTGCCTGCTGGGCTCCACCTGGATGTCTCATCAGCATGGCATGCTGTCCACTCCCAAACTGAGCTGAGCCTCGCTCCATCCCATCCCAGGAACTGGTTCCACCTCTGCCTGACTGCTCCAGGTGGCTTCCATTCCTAGTCTGTACCCTGTCACGCAATTCTGTACCCTCTACGTTCCCCAGACCCATCCTTCCTTCCCCGTCCCCACCTGCCTTGTATCCTCATTGTTCTTCTGCTAAATCAGAACAACCTCCTCCCTGGCCTCTGAGCTCCAGCCTCTCCTTCTCTTTCATCCTCACACGGTGGGCAGAGCTACCTTCCAAAAACAGGGGTCTCTCTCTCTTTGACCCCTCAATGAGATGGCAACCATTGTTGACAGCCTTCAATGATGATTGTCACAGGCTGGGGTTCTTAGGTAAGGAGATTCTCAGATGAAGACTTGCTGGCAGAACATTTATTGGGGACTGACCTCAAAATCAAATATCTGTAGGGGAGCGAGTGATGCAGGACTGGGCAGTGGGACAATTGGGGCTGTGATGCAGACTACAAAGGCCTCTCAGCCCGCCTCTCGAGGCACTCTGGAGCTGAAATGACTGTTCATAGTCTCCCCAAGTTGAGGTAAGGAGGCTGGGTTTTTTGTTTGTTTGTTTGTTTTTTTAAATATATTTTATTGATTTTCTACAGAGAGAAAGAGAGAGGGACAGAGTGTTAGAAGCATCAATGAGAGAGAATCATCGATCAGCTGCCTCTTGCACACCCCCCACTGGGGATATGCCAGCAACCAAGGTACATGCCCTTGATGGGAATTGAACCCGGGACCCTTCAGTCCGAAGGCCGACGCTCTATCCACTGAGCCAAATCGGTTTCGGCAGGAAGCTGGTTCTTAATACCCCCCTGGAGAGCCATCATAGAATGTGGACTTGTCCAGGGAAGGGGGGTGACATTAGATGGGAGCATAAGCCAGGCTAAGCCAAGGGCAGGAACGGAGTTTCACCTGCGATCAGTCAGCCAGTCGAGGGGCCAGTGCTCCAGTCTGAGGGGAGAGGCCCGGGCAGCTGGGCAGTGTACCGCAGGGCCCGCTGCAAAGGTGTTTTGAATTGAGTAGATCCTCAGGGATGTTTGTTTCGTGATGAAAAGAATGCGTCGCCACTGCTTTCAAGACACATGCTGAATGTCTTATTTAGCACACAAGCTCTGCGCCATCTGCCCCCAACATCCTCTTCGTTCCACTCCCATCTCTCACCCCTCCCCGCTTGCTTCCAACTTCCCACCCGTTCTGTGCTTCTTGCAGTTTTCCAAGCTCAGCCTGCTATTTCACACCTCTCTGCTTTTGCACGTGTTATTTCATCGGCCTGGAATGCCTTTACATCGGAAAAGGAATCCTAGTCTCTTCTTGCAGCCCAGTCCTACCCATGCATCAATGCCCTGGCCTCCCCTGGGAAACCGACTACCAATTCCTCCAAGCCGGGTGCTACCACATGCCCTGGGCACAGGTGCTGGGTTCTGGTCTGCCTGAGATCTCCATCCAGGCTCAGATCCACGGGGCCCGGTGCCTCGAGCAACCTCGTTTGCTCAGGATGCGTTTCTGGAACCGGAGGAGGAGGGGCAGTCAGTGCAAAGCCTGGAAGCAGAAGGCACACACACGCTGGGAGAGGGTGCGGCGCTGGCTGTCTCATGCTGTCTGATGTCACTGTGGTCGCGCTTCTCCCTCACTAACATCATTATCTTGTCATCAAGGCACATTGCTGAGTGCTGACTTCAGACCAGGCTCTCTACCAAGTGCTCTGTGGACACGCTTCTCTTTAATTCCTATTTTATCCTCACTATCAATCGCCCCCGGTAGTGGGTACTAGCATTATCAACACTTTGGAGATATGGAAACTGAAGTTCAAGAAGGTCAAGAGCTCTGGCCAACGTCATGCGGCTGAGGAATGGTCTGTCTGGCCTAAGGACACTGTGCACCTCATCAGCAGGCAGCTGAGCCACACTGACCTCATCCGCAGTGAGAGAACATCCCACTGAGGATGCAGGGTGGGCTCAGCTGCCGCCCCCCTGTGGCTTGGGAGGGACCATGGGAGGCGTTTGGGGGAGGACATCCAGAATCACGTCTGCACTTCTATAGTTCAGGCCAAAACTGTGTGGATTCAGCTTCAGTTATGAGTGTTGCTTGGAGAGCCTGTCCCTTCTGCCTGTCTGCCAACAGGCAAATCTGGAGCCTTGAAGGGGAAGAGACCCGACCCAGAGCCAACCAGCCTGGACTTGGGGCTACTGTGGCTAAAGCCATCCGTAAGGGGGAATCTGAGGGTGCTGGGGAAACCCCTCCTCAACCACACAAAGGCCTACCCCCTGCCCCCCAAGGCTGCTGGCAATGCCTGAGATCCCTCTGGGGTGATGAGCACCCTGGCCCGCCCTAAGGTCCAAAGTCTCCACCCCCAGCTACTTGGCTCTCTCACCTTACAAAATGCACACCCAGCCAGGGGCTGGCTCAGGGAGGAACAGACCCCAAATCAGGCCATGTGGACACATAGGAGGCAGCATAGCCTAGAGAGAGGCTTTTAGCCAGACTAGTTTGAATCTGGCTCCAAGAGAACTGACCATGTGAACTTTGGGAGGATGCCTCATTGCTCGGGGCCTCCGTTTTCCCTTTTACAAAATAGGATAAGAGTTACTATCTGGCAGGGTTGTGTGGGGATTCAATGAGATGGATAATGTGGGTATTTGAGATGCAACAGATCGTGGTCCAGAAGGAGGTGGAGATGACAGCTGAGACTATTAGTCATTATGGGGTCAGAGCTAGTGGATTTGGAACATCACTCCAGTCCTTGCTGGACAACATAGAAAGTTCCTGGCCTGGCACTTAAGACACTCATCCTGTATATAACAGAGAAAGAACACACAAAACATTAATTCAAAAGAACACACGCACCCCTGTGTTCATGCATTGTCATTCACAACAGCCAATGTAAGGAAGCAATCCAAGTGCCCATCAATAAATGAGTGGATTAAAAAGCTGTGGTACATGTATATAGGATGGAATATTACTCTGCCATAGAAAAGAATGCAATCTTACCATTTGCCACAGCATGAATAGACCTAGGGGGTATTATGCTAAGTGAAATAAGTCAGTCAGAGAAAGACAGATGCTGTATGATTTCACTTACATGTGGAATCTAAAGAACAAAATAAACAAAAAAAAACAAGATACAAACTCATAAATACAGAGAACAGACTGATGGTTGCAAGTGGGATGGGGATGAGAGGACTGGGTGAAAAAGGTGAAGGGATCAAAAAGTACAGATTAGTAGTTACAGAATGGTCACAGGGATGTAGATTACAGCATAGGAAATATCCATTTATATAAAAATCCGGGGGCCGTGATGACCTAAATGACCAGACTACCAAACAGCGGGCTGCGTGGGGCAACCAGGCTGACAGTGGGATCATTGAGGGGTGACCAGGCTGGTGTGTGTGTGGTGGGGAGACAGCTGGGGGCAACCATGATGGTGGGGGGCAATTAGGGGCAACCAGGTTGACAGGGAGGACAGTTAAGGGCAATTTAGCTGGCAGAGGGGGGCAGTTAGGGGTGACCAGGCCGGTGGGAGGAGGGTAGTTGGGGACAACCAGGCTGGTGGGGGGCAGTAAGGAGCAATGGGGGAAGTTAGGGATGACCAGGTCAGCAGAAGGGGCAGTTAGGGGCAACCATGCTGGAAAGGGAGGGACGTGAGGGGTGACCAGGCCAGTGGGGGAGGGAGGGCAATTAGGGGCAACCAGGCTGGCAGCAGGGACAGTTAGGGACAATCAGGAAGGCAGGCAGGGTGAACAGTTAGGAGCCAGCAGTCTAGGACTGAAGAGGGTGCAAAATATTATGGGGAACACTTTGTAACGTATATGATTGTCTCACCACTATGCTGTACACCTAAAACTAGTACAAAATAATACTGAATGTAAACTGCACTTGAAAAGTAAAATTTAAAAAGAATGCTAATATAAAAAAAAAAGATACCCACCCTGCCTTTGCACCTCCCTCACGCCTGCTTTGCTCCAGCAGTTCCAGTACTCTCTCTCATACCCTAAGCTTTTACTGAAACCACACGTCACCATGTGTTTCCTGGTCTTTCCCCCAGCTCGACAATGATCCCCTGAAGAACCAGGTCTATTTCTGGTTCCTCCTTGTCCCCGGAGGCCAGCACAGGGTCTGGCCAGGATGCCCGGTGCCTAGGTTTTTTGAATTGTGTGGAGCTCGGTGGCTCCTGAAGGCAAAACTGACCCCCGTGGTTCAGTGACGCAGGAAGGAATGTGCAGTGTGAGGAGGGCATCTCTGCTAGCCCTGTCCAAAGGTAGAAGGAAGGTGTGGTTGGTGTCCTGGAAGCATTCAGGCAGAACCCGGGCTAGTGTTTGGCTGTGGTGTGGCCACCAAGGCCCAATCGGGTCCACAGAATCTACGAGCCTCGGGAGAATGTCCGAGTTGGAAAACCATTCAGAGACTCTCATGTCCAACCTCCTCAACATACAGATGGGGAGACCCAGGCACAAAAGGGGAACAGACTTGCCCAAGATGAGCCAATGCCGAATCCGGGATGAGGAGCAGGCCTCCCGGCTCTGCAGAAGGAGGCCAGGTACCGCTATGGCCGTTTTACGAAAGAGGAGACTGAGGCCCAGAAAGAGGCGGAAACGCGCTTAGGTCGCCAAGAGAGTCTGTGGCAGCCCAGAGCCATCTCTGGCTTCCAGGCTCCCCCGCGGCTGCCAGGCTGAAAGCTTTCTAGCTGCAGGAGTAGGTGAGAACCAGAAGCCTAATCCCCACCCCTGGTGAGGCTGGAGTGAGTCACACTTCCTGGGGCCATTGGTCAGTGTCTCCAGACTGGAAAAGCCACCTCACATGCCCCTGGCTCAACCCACCAAAACTCTGAGAGGGGAGGCCCCCAGCACCCACCGTGAGTGCCAGCAGGAAAGTGGGCTGGGAAAGGGGGCGGCTTCCCCAAGACCCCACCGCCACCGGGGCCTGGCAGGGCCACAAATCCTTTCTCTCTCAGAAGAGAGAGGGAGGGAGGGAGGGAGGGAGGGAGGGAGGGAGGGAGGGAGGGAGGGAGGGAGAGAGGGAGGGAGGGAGGGAGGAAGGGAAAGAGGGAGGGAGAAAAAGGGAGAAAGGGGGAGGAGAGGGAGAGAGGGGAGGAGGAGGAGGAGGAGGAGGAGGAGGAGGAGAGAGAGAGAGAGGGAGAGAGAGAGAGAGAGAGAAGGTTGCACTAACCCAGGAAAGGCCAGCAGCAGGGAGGAGGCATCTGCGACCACTGAGCAGGCAGCTGCAGCCCCGGCAGCAGCTGCCCTCCCATCAGCCCCTTGCTGTTCCCTCCCGTGTCCCCTCCCTCCCACCCCAGAATCCGTCTTCTCAGCTGCTGTCCTGCCTCTACAGCATCAGAGGCCTCTAACGCCACGTGGTTTCTCATGGCTCAGGGCCTTTGCACATGTTGTTCTCTGTCTGGAATACTGTGCCCCCCCACCCACCCCCCCACCCGCCTTGTCCCTCTAACTCCTACTCATCTTATCCTTCCTCCACTGCCTCTCCCAGGCCCTTCCCCCCGGCCTGCTGCTCCCTGAAGCGGACCACTTTCCACCTGCTCCAACTCCCCCAGCCCAGGTGCCTCCCTCCCTCTGTCACAGCACGGTCACACCAATGGTCACTGTCTGTGTCTGTGTCTGTGTCTGTGTCTGTGTCTGTGTCTGTGTCTGTGTCTGTGCCTGTGTCTGTGACTGTGTCTGTGTCTGTGACTGTGTCTGTATCTGTGACTGTGTCTGTGACTGTGTCTGTGTCTGTGACTGTGTCTGTGTCTGTGTCTGTGACTGTGTCCATGTCTGTGTTTGTGTCTGTCTGTGTCTGTGTCTGTGTCTGTGTCTGTGTCTGTGTCTGTGTCTGTGTCTGTGTCTGTGTCTGTGACTGTGTCTGTGTCTGTCTGTGTCTGTAACTGTGTCTGTGACTGTGTCTGTGCCTGTGTCTGTGTCTGTGACTGTGTCTGTGCCTGTGTCTGTGTCTGTGACTGTGTCTGTGTCTGTGACTGTGTCTGTATCTGTGACTGTGTCTGTGACTGTGTCTGTGTCTGTGTCTGTGACTGTGTCCATGTCTGTGTTTGTGTCTGTCTGTGTCTGTGTCTGTGTCTGTGTCTGTGTCTGTGTCTGTGTCTGTGACTGTGTCTGTGTCTGTGTCTGTGTCTGTGTCTGTGTCTGTGTCTGTGTCTGCCTCCCCCACCACACTGGAAGCCTCTAGAAAATTGGGCTGAGCTCTGACTTAGGCAATAGCCCCAAATGCAGCAAAGGGCTGACCACAAAGGATCAATTCATTCATTCATTCTTTCATTCATTCACTGCACGAATAACCACCAAACACTGACTATAAGCCAGACGTTGTTCTAGGTGCAAGGGAAAGAGCAGGTGACAACACAGACAAGTCCCTGCTGCATGATCATCAATCATTTTGTGGGGGGGCAGGGGGGAGTGCAGAGGACAGCAACAATAAAGTAATCCAAATAATGACAGGGTGCTATGAAAAAAATAAAAGAGTGCTGATTCAACCAGAAACTACAAATAGGGTGACAGTGGTTTCAGACAGGTACAGTGGGCTGGGGGGAGGTAAATTCCAGACCCCCTGCCCCTACCCCTGCCCACAGGTCTCTCTATTCCATTCCCTCTCCATGGCTGCCGGGCACAGAGGTGGGAGGCATGTGAGCAGGAGGCCTTGCCCCTCCCCCTGGCGGTGCCAGACGTCTCCCCCACCCACAGACACATTGCCTGGCTCCCCAGGAATTTGATTCAGCAACAGTTACTGAGCAGTTAGTTATAAAACCATCACAATAGCTGCCGACCACGGCAGGCCTGAGAGTTCTGGGGCAGAAGTGGTCTCCCTCTCTCAGGGAGTGACCACAGCCTGGCCAGGTGGGGAACTGCCCAGGTCACACAGCTGGTCCCTGGTCCAGCTGAGGTTTGAGCCTAGGTCTAGCGACTCCTGGGTCCATGCACTTCCCACCACACCCCACAGCCTCCTGAAGCCTCAGAGGGCAAGCCCATAGTCCCAGAGGGGGCGGGAAGAGCCAGGGTCCGAGTCTGGATTCCAAGGTCCTAATCCCAACTCCGGTTTGCTGAGTCGGGAGAAGTCCCTTAGCTTCTCGGGGCCTCAGTTTCTCTTTGTGTCAAGAGGGGCCCATGAGCCCAGTCCACCTGAAAGGGCGGCTATGAGCATCAGATGAGAAGGGTCCATAAGTATTTTGGAAAATTATCACCGTGACACACAGTCAGCCCCTCTGCCCCTGAGATCCCCCAGGCCGCCCTCACTGTCCCTCTGACTCTGCCCTGGTGTTGGGGCCTAAGCCAAGTTGGCTGAACACCCATGGCAGGTTTACTGCTGACCGTGGACAGAGCCTCTGTGAACCCTGATCACCTCGCAGCCTGGCAGACAGAAAGCCAGCATCGAGGCCAGGGATGGACAGGATTGCCAGTCTGGAGAGAGGTGAGGGCTGGGTCAAGGGTCAGGAGTCCTGCAGGTTCACACCGAAGCAGAATGACTCAGTAATATTTCTATTCCCCTGCTGCTGTTCCCATGCTTAGGGCGGGGAGGGACTACTATGAGCTGGTGCCTTTTCAGACATTATCTCACTTAATCTACTCTGCGAAGCATGTCGCACGCTGAGTGTATGAGTCTGCTCAGGCTGCCATAACAAAGTCCCACAGACTGGGTGGCTCGAACAACACACATTTGTTTTCTCACAGTTCTGCAGGCTCGAAGTCTGAGATTAAGGTGTTACACAGCAGGGCTGGTTTCTTCCTTGTTTGGAGATGGCCGTCTTCAGGTTCACATAGCACTCTTTCTCTGGGTCTGTGTCCAAATCTCCTCTTCCTAGAAGCGTTGCATAAGGCACCACCCACATGACCTGGTCTTTTCAAAGACTCCCATTTTCAAATACAGTCACATTCCGAGGTTTTGGGGGTTAGGACTCCCACATATAGATTTGGGGGAGATTCAATTCAACCCCTAACAATAAGTAAATGACAGAGCCAGACTTTGAAATTAGATCTTTCTGGCTCAAAAAAACCTACCCCCTCCTCCTTTTTTTATTTATCATATCGCATTACCCCCTCCGTCTGCCCTGAACCGAAACATTTCTCATTGCCCTGCCACAGTAACATGTCCTGAGTGTCTACTACACACAAGGTGCTTTGCCCCATTATTTCATTTAATGTGAAAACAACCCCGTGAAATGGGCACCGTGAAGGAACCGAAGCTGAGGGAAGGGAAGTGGCCTGAGGGCTCACGGAAAGTTAGTGGCCAAGGCAGGGCGCCCACTGGCCAGGCTGACCACGGTACGCTGCCCAGCAGTATGGCGGCGTGGCCAAATGGATGTTGACACTCCTGGCTGGGACCCAGGGCTGACAGGCACTTGGCCGCTGAGTTGCTTGAGTACCGGGGCAGAACGGGAAGCACTCGGGGGGACGTTAAGGGGAAAGGCTATTTGCCAGCCAATATGAAGTGTGTCAGTCTTCTTACAACCAGTCAAGCAGCTCCGATGCGTCCAGTCTAAACTCCAGTTGTGTCCGCCCCCTGGGATCATTCCTTTGGGGGCACGGCTAACCGCCAGAATTAGCTGGTGGGAGTAGAAAAACGACTAGGAACGTCTCCTGACCTGGAAGGTGCTCGGTAAGCAAGGGTTTCCCTCCTTCGGAAAGAGAAAGCCTGTCTGAGGAGGGACCAGGGCTGGAAGGGGCCTGCCTGGCTAGCCATTCTGTCCGTGCACCGCCCTGCACAGGTGGAGAGGCTGGAGCCCAGGGGTAAGACTTTGTCCAGGTTTTTACAGCGAACAGGACCAGAGTCAGGGCTCGGCCCAAATGCCCAGACCCCTCCAGAACCAGCCTTCCATGCCTGCTCACTGCCTCACCTCGTGAGGGTGACACGCTTTTATTTTCACATTTGCGCTCGTCACGGTGAGTTCAACAGCCCTTCGGTGTGTTGGTTTCTCCCGGCGTGCCCTCCCCTGACCTGAGCTGGGCGAGGCTGGAAGCTGTCCCTGGAGGGGATGCCTCATCCACCTGCCTGTCCAAGGCCAGGTCAGCTGACCATGCTGTCAGCCACGGGGCCTGGGTGGGCCACTATCCATGAGGGAGAGGGCAGGGACCTCATGGCACAATTGGAATTCCCTCCACCCTGACTCCCACGTAAGTGAAGCTGCTGAAAGACACAGACTCTCTGAAACCGGAGGGCCTGGGTTCAGGTCTTAGCTCCATCACTTACTCACTCCATGGGTCAAGTACGTTAGTTAATAGCTCTATGCCTCGGCTTCCCTTTCTACAAAACAGGGATGACCCCAGAGGTGCCTTTGACACAGACTTGTGAGGATTCAGTGCCATAAGGCAAAAACCGTGCCTGGCCCATGGGAAGTCAGGGAAGCTGTGAACTTTAAGTTTCGTATTTACTGGGCTACTGTCTCAGGTGCCAAAAGCACAACTAACTTCAAGTCCCAGCGCTGCCTCTTTCTCGCTGGGTGGCCTTGGGCAACCAACCACTTTCTCACTCTGAGGCTCCATTGTAAAACGAGGGCATCAGCCCCACCTCCCAGGTCACTGTGAGCATCCAAGGTGCCAATGGAATGAGCCCTGGGAAATGCTCCTCAAACGTTTAACTCCCGTGACTAAGCACAAACATGAAAATAAAAGCATGTTGACAGACAAGTACCTTTTCTTCTTTTCGGCACAGGTACCTTGCAACTCAGCCGCAGGCGGTTCACTGACCTGGCTGCTTACCATGTGGGAGAAAGCCTCCCTCCTCCTTTGCGCAATAGGCCCCGAGATATCTGTTCTGATAGCACCACGCTGTAGCTGATGAACTTTCTTCACCTATCTGGCAGGGCACCTGATTGTGCCATGCACCGGCCTTGGGCATACACCCTTATATAACTACCCACTCGGTCCTGCCCTGCTCTTTCACCCTGTCCTCTTCCTCCTTCGCTTCCCTCCCTCCCTCTTAACCTCTTACTCTCTGCTTCCTGCCTCCTACACTGAGACCACCCTGTTTCCCCCTGTCAGGCCCTAAGCTTAGAGCACTGGTTAAGTATACAATTTTACCTATAGGTTCCCCAAAAATTCGAGTTTAGCACTTCTTAGTTGGGATTCAGGGATCTGTAGTTTAACAACTCCACCAGGTGATTTCTCATCCTGAGAGAAGTTTGGGAAACACTGGCTTAGAGGATGGAAAGCCCTGAGGTGTCTGGGGCCCTGTCACCTAGTGGAGGTGATCATTCGCTAGGTGTGGAAGTGGGCAGATGATGGTGGGAGAGGAGGCTGGACAGGCCGGTGGGACCTCACCCATGGTCCCTCAAGAACACTGAGAGGATGAGACTGGCAGAGGCAGGGGGCAAAGTCCTGATGGTCAGTGTGCTCCGTGAGACCATAGCCCACTTGCACGGACCAGCAAGGCCCATCACGGGGTGTGACACAGAGGACCTCTCCGCAGATGAACTAAAGTTGAACCAGCTCTGAGTGAAACTGAGCACCGAGGGGCGTGGCCAAGTGCTCAAGGGCTCTCAGGTCCCATGGCCTGAGGTTTAAATCTCCTTTTAGCCACTCGTAAGCCCCACAGCCACTGCCCCTCTCCGAGGCTCGGTTTCCCCAACTACAAAATCAGACTAATAATTGCACCTTCTCCGTTGTGAGCTTTCACACCAATGATGACAGCCATACTTACGACACTCAGCACAGTGCCTGGCACTCGATAAACACTAGTCTCTTCCCTTGCCCTCTGCTCCAGTATGCTCTGGGTTCAGCTCAGAGGCAGGTGTGCCAGCTGAGTCACCCTGTTGTGCACAGGGCTTTCCTGAACACCTACTTCTAAAATGCTTATTGTGAGGGGTTATTATTATGGATAGTAGTAAATACTTTCAGAGCAATCATTATGTGCCCCGAATTGTGTGAGCCACTTACGTGATCCCATTAAATCCCTTCCGTCACCTTCTAAGGTAATAATTTTCTTCATTTTTTGCAGAGAATAAAATGGAGTCTTTAAGGGGCTTAAAGGAAGTGGCAGCGCTCAAATTTAACCCCAGCTCTGCGTGGTCTAAGAATGGAGCATTCCCCGACTTTTTCTTGCTGTTCCCACCATACTTGTTAGCCTGTCCATTTTCCCAGCAGCCACCCTGCTTCTTCACTTCCCAGACCATGAGGAAGTGCCCAAGGGGGTTGGTATGAGGCAGCAGAAATAGCATGAGACTCGGGTTCAAGTTCTGGCTCTTCCACTTGTGAGCTGAGTCACTTAGAGCAAGTGGTTCTACTGCTGTGAGCCTTGGTTTCCTCATCTAGACAGCAGAGATAAGAAGTCAGGGATGTACGGTATGTGCTCTGCCCAGAGCCTGGCCTAAATGCCTCTTTCCTTCTCTGCCTCTCTCACGGGGGTGTGAGAACCACCTTGAGCACTTGCCCTTGCTGTGGACATGTTAGGAGTAATTAACCAGAGCTCTGTTTAGCTGGTGGCCCAGGAATGTAATGGTCCATTTGAAGAATGGACCCTGAGCATCAGTGTCTTTGGCATTGTTCCTCTGGTTCTAGACCAGCGGTGGGGCAAACTTTTTGACTCGAGGGCCACAATGGGTTCTTAAACTGGACCGGAGGGCCGGAACCAAAGCAACCTGACCATGCTGGCACTCTCGTCTTGGGCTGCTGGGGAAGGAGCGGAGGGGAGAGCAAGAGAACCCTCGGCTCTTTCAGCTCCGCGGGCCGGATAGAACAGCCGAACGGGCGGGATCCAGCCCGAGGGCCGTAGTTTGCCCACGGCTGTTCTAGACCAAGCAAATGCCTCCAGACGGTCTAGAACTGGGGAGGTTGGGGAATTTAAGAAAAAGCCTTTCTTGGAGCCCAAAGGAGTGGATTCCAGCTGTAGCTCGGCCCCAACATGCTGTGTCACCTGAACAAGCCCTACCCTCTCTGAGCCCCATTTCTCCACCGGAGGAATCCAGGCTTCTCAGCAGTTCAGCCTGTGCTGATGGCAAAGAATCCCTCCTGGAGGTTGCTTGGCTTGGCCCCCAGGCTCGAACCCAGTCCGGGCCAGGGCAGAGGCTCTGTCCTCTGAGCCCTTAGGAACCCAGGCCCCAGCGCACAGTCCGGTTAGGTAAAGCAGCCAGCAAAGGTCGCCCAATCAGAGCCGTGGGACAATTGTTTATTACAGACCCACTCAGGTCAGATTTCTGCCTTCCCTATCAAAGAGGAAGCAAGGTGTGCGTGGCTGTGGGGACAAGGAAGAGGGTCTTGGACAGCTGGGTGGGTCGTGGTGCCTTTCCCTGAGATGAGGACTCAGGAGAGGTGGGTTTGAACGAGAACTGGGTTTTGATTCAGGTGAATGGGGTAGAAGGCCGGTGGGACTCTACCAACTAGAGACGATGAGCGGCAGGTGGCTGTGATGAGAGGCATCCATTAGCTAGCATGGCTCACAGCTGAGGGCATGGGACTGGGTGGGCGAGCAGCCTCAGGAACTGATTGCCGAGCGAGAAGGGAAGGGGTGCAGAGCAGAGCCTGGGGAGCAGCCATGTATGGGCGGGGGGCCGAGGAGGAGCAGCCTGTGACGTGGGAGAAAATGAGGAAGGAAGCTAGGAGAGTCAGCCATGCAAATATCTCATGGTGAGGGTTGGTGAACCACTGCTGACGGCTTAGCAATGGCAAAGGCCATTTTATTGTTTTCTAGAGGGGATGAACAGAACGTGGGAACAAGGAACCCAGACTGTCACTTAAGTTTAACTGATAAAAGGCAAGAACGCAGTAAATGCTCAGTAAATATTTCTAAGTGAATGTAACAGAGAAAGGGTTGAGGGTGAGGGCGAAGCAGCAGTGAGTACAGAGCAACTAGGCGGGAGGAGGTATTCGCTTGTCCTTTTAGCTTGTTACTTTTGAACAAGGGAGATATAGAGGTTCTCAAACTTCCCACTGAGACCTGTTAGTGGGGTGTAAAATCAATTTTCAGTGTTGTGACCACTACTGTTATTCTTTTTTAAAAATATATATATATTTTATGGCTTTTTTACAGAGAGGAAGGGAGAGGGATAGAGAGCTAGAAATGTCGATGAGAGAGAAACATCGACCAGCTGCCTCTTGCACACCCCCTACTAGGGATGGGCCCGAAACCAATGTACATGCCTTGACCGGAATCGAACCTGGGACCTTTCAGTCCACAGACCGAAGCTCTATCCAGTGAGCCAAACCGGTTTCGGCGCTACTGTTATTCTTTATGGAATGGAATAAGAGAAGAAAATAGCAGAGTGTATTACCTATGGTAAGGATAAGTATTGGTCTGTCATGCTTTTGTTTCAGCTATATGTATATGTATATGTATATGTATATGTATATGTATATGTACCTGTGTCCCAGGTTGTCTGATAATATCCATTTCTTACTATGAGATGTCATTTAAAAAAATCCAAAGACCTCTTGAAAGAATGTGTTTGCTCAAGGACTAGAAGGATTTGATTCTAATGTTCTCTGAGAGTCAGCTGCTGTGAGGGTAGCATTCTGTGGCTCTGTTTGTCCTGGGACAGAAGGTTATATAAATTGAGCACACAGCCCTTTGCACGCAATAACGTAATCATACACCCTATGCCTGATAACAAAGTTCCCTTGAGTTCATTGGCCCTCAAGCGCTAGACTAGTTGGGAAGGCTTCTGCCCCTCAGTGTCAATAAGGCAGAGTCACTAATAGAGGGCGCTGCCGCGAGGGGCCAAGGAGACGGTGGTGGGACAGACTTTGTCAGCTAGAAATGGGCCTGAAAATATATTGTTATTAATAAGCTGTTCTTGTCCACATCAATTGGGGACAAAGCCAGGACTGGAATCCCATGTCCTGACTTCCAGTCAGGGGTCCTTTGCTTCTTGCCAGAGTGTGGTGATAGGATACAACCTATTTTTGTCAGGAAGTCGGGACAAAAAGGAAAGAGGGGAGGGCCCAAGTAATTGATAAGGACTAAGAGGTTAAAAGGTGAAAGAGAGAGAGAGAAAGAGAGAGAGAGAGAGAGAGAGAGAGAGAGAGAGAGAGAGAAGTCTACAGACAGATGGGGAAAGGAGCGAGTGGTGGTGCCCCAGGGGAAGAGGCAGAAGCTAGAGAGAGTTGCCAGGCCTTAGAAAGGTAACAAGAGAGGGACAAGGCCTCCTCCCAGAGCCCTCCCTCCTCCCTGGACACCCTTCTCTGGAGCTCTCTCAGACAAACATCTCATGGTGCAGAGACTGCTGTTCATCACAGAGGCATCCTCACGGGGCCACAGAGGCATGGAGAAAGGACTTGCACTGGTAGAGTTAAGGGTTGGGAGGGTCAAGGAGGCTTATCTGGAAGAGGTGAATTTTGAATAATAAGTAAGAGATGGGGTGGGATAAGGGGCACTTCTGTGGAGGGGACAGGAGGAACAAAGACATGGAGGGAGCCAGAAACTACCAGACTCTGCGGGGGGAATCCCAGCAGCTGGGAATGTTAGCGCATCAAGTTGCAGCAAGAGGCAGGGCTGGAGAGGGGGCTGCAGGGAGACACAAGCCAAGTGCTTCCGGGCTCCTAGGAAGGGAAAGTGTGAGAAATGGAAATGTCTTAGTGGAGGAGGAGGCAGCGGGCTTGGAAGACAGCAAGGCCTGCAGCTGGTAGACTGGGCTGGGAAAGCATTCAGGCAGGGGGAAGCAGGAGGTGGACGGTGGGAGAGAAATATTTAGAGAAGCACTGGTTTGGCAGGAGGGGAGAGTGTTCATCGCGCAGTGACTGCTGAGACGCCAGCGAAGCCTGTGCACAGAGCTCCACCCTGCCGAGGAATGGCTAGATTCAGCTCAAAGAGCCAGTTTTGAGTTCTCGCTGTATCACCCCTGATGGATCACTCCTAAGTCTCAGTTTCCACACCTGTGAAATGGAGGTGATAAGTGACTCCCTAAGGCAGTGGTTGGCAAACTCATTAGTCAACAGGGCCAAATATCAGCAGTACAACGATTAAAAAATTTTTTTGAGAACCGAAAACCAACTTCTGCACATGGGCCACAAAGTACATGTGCACCGGCACGTGGTATTTTGTGGAAGAGCCACACTCAAGGGGCCAAAGAGCCGCATGTGACTCACGAGCCTAAGGCATTTGCTCAGAGGTTTGAAAATGAGAGTGTGGCCGAAACGGGTTTGGCTCAGTGGCAGAGCGTCGGTCTGCGGACTGAAGGGTCCCGGGTTCAATTCTGGTCAAGGGCATGTACATTGGTTGCGGGCACATCCCCGGTAGGGGGTGTGCAGGAGGCAGCTGGTTGATGTTTCTCTCTCATTGACGTTTCTAGCTCTCTATCTCTCTCCCTTCCTCTCTGTAAAAAAATATCAATAAAATATATATTTTTTAAATGAGAGCGTGGGGGGAAGTGCTCTGCAAACCCCAACCCCCAAACTGACAGTGGGATCACCACAGGAGCTTTGAGAAAACACAGCACACCAGGGGTCAACCAGATCTGCAGAATCAGAAGGGGGCTTGGGCAGGCATTCTTTTTCTTCTGGTTGTTTTTTTTTTTTTTTTCCTTTCTTTCTTTTTTTTCTATTATTTCCTCCCATGGTCCTGATTCTCTGTTTACTTTCGAGCTGCCCGCTGGGAAGAAGAAAATGCAGCAAGAACAACAGAGATCCTCTGGGTTCCTGGAAATACATTGGCTTTGGAGGGTTTTCTGCTCAGGGCTTGACAGCTGGGATAAGGGAAGGAAAAAGAAAGACCTCTTTGCTTTCTCAAAACATGTGACACGAGCCAGGCCTTTCACCTTTAGTCCAGGGAGTCCTGAGAGAAAGGAGGCCCTCAACTGGTCCTCCTCAGATGCAGTAAATCATTTAAAAGCCCACAGTACCCTACAGCTTACAACCTATTTGTATTGGTACTTGTTTATTTTTTTTAAATATATATTTATTGATATTTTACAGAGAGGAAGGGAGAGAGATAGAGAGCTAGAAACGTCGATGAGAGAGAAACACCGACCAGCTGCCTCTTGCACACCCCCCACCGGGGATGTGCCCGTAACCAATGTACATGCCCTTGACCAGAATCGAACCCAGGACCTTTCAGTCCGCAGACCGATGCTCTACCACTGAGCCAAACCGGTTTCGGCTCGTACTTGTTTATTTGATCCTCCCTGTATTCCTGGGAGACGGGGCTTCTTACTTGTTTCCATTTCACCGGTAAGGAAACTGAGACTCCGGAGAGGAGGAAGTGACTAGCCCGAAGTCCATAGGTAGCCAGGAATAGGGCAGTGATTCGCACTTGAACTCGTAGTTTTCCAAGCCTCCCTACCCCATTCTGCTTCCCGTGTCGATTGGAAGGTAGTAGAAAGAGCACCGGAGCGCTCACTGTTATTCTGGAAAGGGCTGTGCAGTCCCAGACAGAGTTCATGCCTTTTCTGGGCCTTGCCACTATCAATCTAGGGTGATTATCTTAGGGATTAAATGATGCCATGACTGAGACGTATCCAACACAATCCCTGGCATGGGAGAAGGAACAGGATGACCCACGAAGGTGCAGAGAATGGGGGGCGCGATAGTGTGTATGTACAAAAGGGTGTGGCAACGTAACAGGAGGGACCGACACCGGTAGAGGGTGTCCCGAGAGAGCAGAATTTGGGCAGAGATCTGAGGCATGCAGAGGCACTTCCCTCCCTTACCTTCCACCCCCTCGTTTCATGTTACTGGAGGACCAGAGCACTAGAGCTTGGGCTAAGAGAGGATGGTTAGAAATGAGGCCTAAGAGGTGGTGATTGTGGGGGCTAAAAAAATTTTAATACTTTTCTTCTTTTTTTTATGCTCTTGCCTCCTTTGTTAAATATTTTTTTTATTGAGGTATTATATGTGTACATAGCTTACCATTGCCCCCCCCCACCTCCCATTCATGCCCTCCCTCCCCCAGAGTTCTGTGTTCGTTGGTTGTACTTATATGCATGCATACCAGTCCTTCGGTTGTTCTCTTATCTCCCCCCAGGTCTCCTTCCCCTCCCCGCTGTCATTTGACAATCTGCTTGTTTTATGGTGACTAATTTAATACTTTTCTTCACACCTTCTAAGTCCTTCTAACTGGACTGATAATCAAATGAACAGTGACAGAATGGGTATATATGACACTTTGGACAGAGGAGAAAGGGGAGGGATGGAGTCTCAGGTTTCAGAAGTGAAAATGGGCAATTTACAGGTAGTTGAGAAATAGCACAACACACAGGGCAGGCAAATTCCTGCTGGACAACTCAGAAAAAAAGTGGGACACAGTATCTAGCTAACAGGCCGCTGCCTAAAGCCACCCTGTTTGCCATATTTAATTCCAGGTAGGCTAAGGCAACATCCTAAGGTTTCCTTTCCTACTAGCTGTACTGTTTAATAATGCAGATTTTTTTCAATAGATGGAGTTATACATATATTGATATATATTCGATGTGATATGTATGCTGTTGTTGTATTGACAAGCTTCAAAACTTCATATGTCAAATTTGCTGAAGGTGTTAACATCATAGATATTTTACCCTTAAAAATGTTGAATTTTGTGCCCTAAAAAAGAGCATTTGCATGAAGTTTTAATTCATTATTTTGAAAAAAAAAGTGCTGCTAAAGTTATTGTATACTTTGGGAAGCTATGGTGAACGTGCTCCATCTCAAGATACTTGTGAACCCTGCTTTAAACACTTTAAAAGTGATGATTTCGATGTGAAAGACAAAGAACGTCCAGGTCAACCGAAAAAGTTTGAAGACCAACAATTACAAGCATTATTGGATGAAGATGCGTGTCAAACTCAAAAACAACTTGCAGAAAGATTAAGAGGTGCTCAGCAAACAATTTCTGATCACTTACAAGCAATGGGAATGATTTTAAAGGAAGGAAAATGGGTGCCACATCAACTGAACTAATTTTACTAAACCATCAGTAAAATGTTGCTTCAACTGCAGAAGGTCTTTTTTGCATCGAATTGTGACTGGCGATGAAAAGTGGATTTATTTTGAGAATCCCAAATGCACAAAATCATGGACTGATCCAAGTCAACCACCAACATCGACTTTAAGGCCAAATCACTTTGGAAAGAAGACAATGCTCTGTGTTGGTGGAATCAGGAAGGTGTGGTGTATGATGAACTTCTAAAACCAGGTGAAACCTGGTTAATACTGATTGCTACCAACAGTAAATAATCCATTTAACCCACCCAACGTATTCACCAGACCTTGCTCCTTCAGATGACCACTTGTTCCGATGGATGGCACACGCACTTTCTGAACAGCACTTCAAAACACATGAAAAGTGGAAAATTGGGTCTCTGAATGGTTTGCCTGAAAACAAGAGAAGTTCTATTGGGACAGTATCTCAAATTACCTGAAAGATGGGGGAAATGTGTAGCTAGCAATGGACGTTGCTTTGACTAAAGCACGTTTGATGTTTCTCTTGAAATTATTGTGTTTTCCTTGATTACAAAATCTGCATCTTTAACCAGTTAATAATTAATCTGCATTTTTCTTATTAATCTGCATTTTTAACTAGTTAAGAGTAAATCTGAATTTTTAACCAGTTAATAGTTATTCCATATTTTTAACCAGTTAAGAATTAGTCCAAATTATTAACTAGTTAATATGGATTTTGTAACTTTTAAAAAAAACACACGATAATTAAAAGAGAAACATCAAAAGTGCTTTATTCAAAGTAATGTCCATCACTAGCTACACATTTCTCTCTTCTTTCAGGTTATTTGTGGATGCCGTCCCAATAGAACTTTTCTTGTTGGAGGCAAACCATTCAGACACCCAATTCTCCATTTTTTCATACGTTTTGAAGTGCTGCTCAGAAAGTGCATGTGCCATTCATCAGAACAAATGGTAATCTGAAGGAGCAATACAACAAAATAGCATACATATCAAATCACATATATATCAACATATGTGTAACTCCATTTATTGGAAAAAATCTGCATTATTAACCTGTACACCTAGTAAAGGAGGTTTTCTGTCTGAATCTCTTGATCAGTAGGGGGAGGGTCAAAGGTTCTTTCTGAGTCTTTTGTTTCTTAATAACCAGCTTAAAATCAACATCCCAAAAGGCAAAACTTTTGGTCCCTTTCAAGGTGAAGGAGGCATATTGTATGGGCCTTGAGTTTGAATTTTGTTATTAAAAGAAAGGTTTTAAGCAGGTGTCATGGTCCATTTTGTAGGTTTGCAGTTTAGAAAGACCCCCTTTTTTTTAGGGGGCAATTACAGTGTGACATCAGACAGGAGGGGGAACCTGGAGGCAGAGTGCAGGGGCCAGGTAGGGCTGATGGAGATTCCCCACCTGAAGCCCCCCAGAAGCCACCACAGTTAGAGAAGATCAGGGATTGGATACAAGTGGAAGCGCTCAGAACCAGCTCAGGTATAAAGTTTATGGTAACTAAGAGGCCCTTTGAGGGGGGGGGCTTAGAGCCTACAGCCCAGCTGGTTCAGCCTTGCCTACTAAGGGCAGTGGGAGTCAGCCTGTCCACTTCCGTGTCTCCCTCACTCTCCTCCCCCTCCCAATGTCCTGGGAGTATTCCTCTCCTTTTCTGGGATACTGAAGTGAGCTCACTCCACTGCACCACATCCAAGGGGCAGCCTGGAAGTCTCTAGGCCAGGCCAACGGAGGGGTTCCTTTGAAAGAAAGTCCCTCTGCAGCGGGAGGGGAGGAGGCGCCTCTCAGACGAGTTAGGTAACTTCTCTAAGGTTACTAAGAGCTGGCAAGTGGCAGGGCTGAACACTGTGTGTGTGTGTGTGTGTGTGTGTGTGTGTGTGTGTGTGTGTGTTTAACATTTTATTGATTTTTTTTTTACAGAGAGGAAGAGAGAGGGATAGAGAGCCAGAAACATCGATGAATGAGAGAGAAACATCGACCAGCTGCCTCTTGCACACCCCCCCACCGGGGATATGCCCGCAACCAATGTACATGCCCTTGACCGGAATCGAACCTGGGACCTTTCAGTCCGCAGACCGACGCTCTACCACTGAGCCAAACCGGTTTCGGCACAAACACTGTTTTTTTGTTGTTGTTTTGGGGTCTCTCTCTCTCTCTCTCTCTCTCTTCCAGGCAGGGAGAGGAGTTCGGGAAGGGCTCTGAGCCTCAGGATGCACCCAGAACACTAAGGGGCTACAGAACTGACTCTCAGCATCCCGTTTACATCTGGATTGTGAGGACATGAGCGGGTGCGAGAGTCTATGGTACAATTTCTAAGACTGTTTGATGAGAAGTGTGAGTGGGGTGCCCTCCACTAGCCTCACTGTTCTGGGAACAGGGATTCTAATAGGAAGAGAACAATAGGCAGGGGTGGGGGGTGGAGTTCTCCCTGTCCCACACTGATAAGGCCAGAACCCAGTCTCCCCTCTTTCCCCGTGGTACAGGTAAGGAGACTGAGGCTCAGGGCACCTCCCTGCGGGCAGGGTCCACAGGTCTCAGCCCAGGTGAGTGGAGTCACCTGCCTCCAGCCCACAGAGACTGCATGCAGGGGGAGGACGTGCAGGGGCACTTTGTTTTCTGGGCAGCAGATTTGACTTTGCCCCCCTGAAGCCTGGGGTAGTGGCCTCTACTTCCTCCATCCTTATCTTGCCTCCCTCCTTCCCCAGGCAGAAAGGCAAACACAAACACACAAGCAGAAGCATATTTTAAAAAAGATATTTTTATTGACTTTCAGGGAGAGAGGAAGGGGAGGTGGTGGGAGAGAGAGAGAAACATTGATGGGAGAGTGAAACTGATCGGCTGCCTCCCACATGGCCCACGTGGGAGATTGAGCCGGAAACCCCAGGCATGTGCCCAGGCAGGGAATTAAACCAGCAACCCTTCAGTGCAGGGGGATGAATCACAACCAACTGAGCAACACCGGCCAGGGCCCAAGCAACATTTTTAATTTTTTAAAAAAGTAATAAGGAAAGAAGGAGCTAAAAGACTGGGCGCTGGGCCACTGCAGGGGGAACATGGTCCAGTCCCTCCACAGCAGGAGAGTTCTTGGGAAGTCCAGAGTTCAAGGCTAACGCATTCCTCAACAATGCACCCCCTCCCCCATGCCTGTAGTGTGCCTTACACTACCCCTCCCTCCTCCAGTCCGTAGACTGGGCAACTGCAGACCACCCTCACCCACCTGCCCCTGTAAGGAATGCATCCTGCAGATAATTTTTTAAAAAGTTTTTTGGATGTTTTCCTGCCCCCCCCCCTTTTTTTTTTTACCATGAAGTGGAGTGAGAGAGGGTGAGCTGCGGAGGAAAGAATAGACGTAAACCGCTGCCTAGTCACACATGCAGTTCCCCTTAGAATCCCAACCAGAAGTTCCATGGTTCCCTCCAGAGGGAGAGAAGAAAAAGAAAGAAAGAAAGAAAGAAAGAAAAAAGTCTGTTGCTTTCTCTCTTCTCTCCAGCCAGGCTTTCTGCCTCAGTCGGGCTCTCCTTCAGTGTGCTTCTCTGCGCTTCTCGGCGGGTTCGCCTTTCAGCTGGTCTCTCTGCTTCGGATTTTCGGATTCTTTCTTGGTCAGCCTCTCACAGACGCCTCTGGACCCCTTTCACCCGTTTAAAAAAAAAAAAAGCGGGGAGGGGGGAGGGCGGGGCAGAAAAGGGTGGATAAACTCTAGAAGAGGGAAGCCCAATCTCTTTCTTACCAACTCCCTCCCCACCCCATCGCCCCCAACCCCCACCCCCTCCTCCCACCCCTCCCCTCCTTTTCCCCCTCTGCCCCCCCCCCACACACACACTCCAGCGACCTCATCCAGATGTTGCCCACCCCGCCCGCGGGCCATCCGCGCAGACGGCCGGTGCGCTCCGGAAGGGGGGCGGGGAGGGACTCGGGTTCCTGGAAGCCGGGAGCGGGGCCGACCACAGTGGGCGGGCACTACGCACGCACTTTGGAGACGCTCCCTGGGGTGGAACCCGGGCTCAGCGCGGGCCGCGCTCCGGGGAGAGGCCCGCACTTTGGCCACGCTCCCTCGGCCGCGGGCCGCCGGCCGCCGGCCGGAGCCGCCCCTGGGCGTCGGGCGGGCGGAGGGCTCGCCCCGCGGCGGGCGGGCGGGCGGGGACCGGGGGGCGGGACCCCGCGCGGCGCCGAGAAAAGCGCCGGCCGAGGGCCCGCGGCGGGGCCGCCTGGGTGAGCGCGCCGAGGCGGCTGCGACGCAGGCTTCCAGGTGGGTGCGGGTCCCCGGGGCGGGGGGAAGCGGGGAGCCCCCGACCCCCCCAACCTGGCCGCTCCATCCGGCGGGCGGCGGCGGCGGCGCTGGACACCGGGGCGGGGACCGGGGCCTCTTAACTTTTCCTGGACCCGGGGTGCGGGGTGCGGGCAGCGGCCGCCGGGCTCGGCGGGAGTGGGGAGCCCAGAGCCAGCGGGGAGGGCTCCGGAGAGACAAAGGCTCGGGCCGGGGGCGGGGGCCCGCGCTCCGGGGTCTTTGTGCGGACACGTGCAGCCCGCGCGTCCGCGGGCCTTTGTGGGCTGGAGCCTGGGGACGCGCATCTGTCCGTCTGCCCGTGCTTTTGTGCGTTCGTGGCTTGGCGGGGCCGTGGGCGCGCCCGGGTCCAGGTGCCGTGGGGGTGGGTGTTGGTGGGCGCATCACCGAGTGTCCGCGTATACGTGGGCTGTGCCTGCCGACGTGTCTGGCGCGGGTGTCGCCTGTGCCGGGGGGTGTGCGCGGAGCCAGACGCCGCCCCCGACTCCGCGCCCCCCTGCTGTCCGCGGGGGCCCCCCCGACTTGGCTTCAAACTTTTCTCCCGGTTCCTCTGGCAACCGCCCGGGGTCCTCCTCTCCGCGCAGGCTGGGCGGGGGCGCCGGCAGCCCTCCCCCCTCTCTTTCTTCTGGGGTCGGCGGAGCCTGGGCGTGTGGAACGTGCGGGACCCCGGCCGGAGCTGGAGAGGGGGGAGAGCGGGAAGCGCCGGCCTGGGGTCCCGGCCGGAGCGGGAGAGGGGGGGAGAAAGGAGAGGGCAGCGCTGTGGCCCGCCCCGCGCCCCTGGAGTGTGTGTGTGTGTGTGTGTGTGTGTGTGTGAGCGTGTGTGAGCGTGTGAGCGAGAGTCGTGCAGAGAGAGCAGCCCCAGCCCCAGCCCCAGCCCCAGCCCCGACTTGGAGATCCGCTCTGCGTTTGCATCCCTCCTGCCCCGGGGCGGGAGGACCAGCCTTGGAACCCCAAAGAGAGAAGATGCCGGCTCCTGCCCGAGGCCCTGGCTCCAAGACGCCCAGTTGAACTTTGGGGAGTTAGGAACCTTGCCCGGACTGGTTCCGAATGGGCCCGCCGCTGGCCCGCAGTGCGAGCACTGGGCAAGTTGGTCAGCTTGCTGTGGATGGCGGCGAGAGCACTCCCTGTGGGGCCCACCATTTGGAAGGGTAAGGAGCAAAGCCTCAGGGCCCTGCCGTCCCCTTGGCCGGGGCCAGGAGGTGTCCCAGGATCCTCCCCCATCCTCCTCCCTTCTTGCTCTACCCTTCGGAGAAGTCCAGGCTTGCAGAGCCCAGGTCTGGCCTCCGAGGGAGGGCTCAGGCGCCGGGCCTGCTATGCTTTTGATCCTGAGTGGCAAAGATAACCCTAACACTTTACCACCGCCCCCCTCCATCCCCCACAACCCCCCAAACCCCACTCTGCCCCAGGTCTTAAACCTAGAATTCTTGCCAGATCCTGCAGACAGAAAGGAGAGGCACAAGCCACTCTCGTGGGAAGAAGGCCACTGTGGGCACTTGACTTTCCCTCTCTGAGCCTCAGTTTTCCCTCTGGAAAGAGGTGTTGACAGCCTCTCTCCTCCCTTCCTGTCTGGCTAACTGGTGGAGGCCCCAGAACCTGGAAATACTTGGATGTTTCTTTTCACTCATACCTTCATTCTGACCAGAACAATCCCCAGGCACGAATTTGCTCTTTTGAAGGGGGAAAGAAGAGGTGGCTTAGGGAGGGATAGAGTGAGGTGTGCAAGGAGACCCTAGACCAAACAAACAAAGGCTGGAAGGCAAAAACCGGGGAAGCCAGGTGAGTGCTAGTACACTCTGGAGGTAGCAAGGTGTCTCCCCCAGAGCACCATACTGCACAGATCTGTGTGTTCTGATGGCAGCACAGAGGTGACCAACATGAGGGGTGGAGGGGGGGGGGCGGTGTTACAGGGGGGTTAGAATTCAACTTGAGGCTGGGAGGAAAGGCGGGGGCCAAATCCTACAGGGATTTGAACCTGTAGGCAGTAGGGAGCTGATGGAGGGTTTAAGTCGGCATGACAGGACGGGATGGGTAATTCTAAGAAACCTTCCTTTGGCTTGTTGGTGATGCTGGAGCCCGGGAGACCAATCTGGAGGCTGTTGAGAGCTCCAGCCCCTTAGAGTCAGAAGGACCTGGATTTGTTCTTGGCATTGTTTCCTAGCTCTGTGGCCTTGGGCAAGTAACTGGACCTTTCTGGACAGGAATTCCTGCCTCACGGCTCTGTTGTGAATGTGAACTAGGATCATGAATTGCATGTGCTAATAAAACGAGAAGAGGTTTGTAGTCTGTATAACATGCAGATATTTTGTTGAGTTGCCCTGACAGGAGAAGGCAGAGACAGCTACTACTCTGGTCCTATGCCCGATTTCGCCACCTGGCGAAGCCCTTAGTACCACCCCGCACGCTTGGGCGAACTGTTGGCCTCTCCAAGCAGAGGGAAGCTTTCTGTCCAGGGTATTTCGTTTCCCTGGTTTATTCCCCTTCACGTGGCCAGGCCCCATGCAGGAGAGGAGCCGGACACAGTCACGTTCAGAGATGACCGCAGACAAGAAGCGTGTAGTATCTTCTTGACAGATGACCCAGGGACCATGGAAACCCAGGGAAAGGTGACCTTTTGCCAGATGAGGGCAGATTACATTGAGAAGGCCTCGTCGAGGAAGTGGCTTTGGAATCCCATGCTTGAGGGTTTGCATGACGGGCAAAGAAAAGGAGGCCATCTCTGGCATCTTCCTCAGAGAAAACCGCCTCAGCAGAGGTGAGAGGTGTAGGGCCCTGGGATCAAGATAGGCCTCCAGACTGATAAGCTCTCTCTGTGGAATGGGTTTTAAACAGGGAGCGGTGGGAGGGTCCTAATCTTCCCTTGGGATTGTGCTCTGGGCCCCAGCAAGGCTGACCCCTGGAAGCCGGAGGCCAGGAAGAAAGCTGTTACCACAGTCCAGGCCTGGAGGCCCCCTGAGCCCTGGGCAGGGTGGGTAACTGCCTGGCTTGGGAGTGAAGGAGGCAGAAGACACTGACCCACCCACCCGGGGATAGCTGCTGATTCTCATTCTGTCACGGGAAGCACAACTTCTTCAGCCTTCTTTGACATCTGAGACCTTTCCAAACCCTTAACCAATTTCCCGGGAGAGCCCAGAGGGGCCCAGGAAAGGTGCACCGAGAAAGAATCCACGGCCTCGGGGAATGCATTTGGGATTCTTGTCTTATCCTTTGCCTCCGCCTGGCCTTCAGATCTGCTGCTGTCACAACTTCTTTTTCTTTCCCGGTCCCTGAAATCACCCGACTAGGGGGCAAGAACCCACATTCAGTGGGCACCATTGTGTGCTGGACCCGAAGCTGAGTCTTCACTCTCTCTGTTGTCATCATCCCAGTGACCTGCGGGGAGCCGTGCTAGGATTCTTACAGATGAAGACTCAGACTTGGGCGGGGGTGAGGACACACCCAAGCCTCATGGGGAGTGAGGCGTTGTGGGGTTGGATCCCTTTCTGCCTGGCAGTCAAACCCATTCCCTGCGCCCCAGACTGCCTCCCCATATGTCTTTACATGCTGCCCCAGACTGCAGGGGACTTGAAAGTTTTGGAAAGAAGACACACGAAAGAAGAAAATAGCATTAGGAGCCCTACCCATTTCCCTGTAGGTTATCCTCCGCAGGGGAGGATGCTGGACGGACCTCCAGGGCCCACTTGCACTGGGGACGATGTCTCGGAGGTTAGAATACCTGGGTCCTGAGTCCAGCCCCTGGCCTCCCTGGCCGTGTGACGCTGAACAGACCGCTGAACCTCCCTGTGACGGGGATAGGGGGCCACCTAACCTGCTGGTTGTGCAGGGTGACTGAACAGATAACAGTTGGGGAGGCACTGGATTCGCTGATAGGTGTCCTTAGGTGAAGTGGTAGCATTCACAGAGTACCCACTGTGTGCCAAGCCCAGTACGCGGCCCCAAGGACATAAACATGGATCTAAGCCCATCCCCGCCCACAGGAGGACAGATGGGCACATGTGGTCCAGCGTGATCAGTTGCGGTCATCCACGTGGGCCCATTTATACCTCGAGGCATGTGGTGTGAGAATCATTGGGTTTGGAGCTGAGGTCTCTGGGTCTGGGATCTGTTCCTCTACTACCCAGCTGCCAGGAATCCCCACGGTCAGAGGTGGTGGGGAGACGGACATGGGGTGCTGGTGTAGAAGGGCGCAGTGAGCGGATGTGTTTGTACCGGTGGGCGGCGTTAGTGGTTCTGTTGGGAGGGCCAGTCCTCCAGCCTCCAGGAGTTCTTTTCGCCTTGAGCTTCCAGAGCTGACTACACGGTTGGGGGGCAGGATGTTCATGGAGGTTTCACCTGGGGATTTCATTGGCGTCAGCTTGAGTGAGCTCGGGAGGCAGGGAGGAGGGCGGGAGGCAGATAGGCGCTGAGGAGCCGCTGGGGCCGGTGCTGGGGCTCTGGTCCAGCCTGAGGCTCAGCTCCCTGCCCAGCTCGACCCTGTGCCAGGGGCCCCCTCTTGGAGCCGTGGTGAGGAGCTGGCAAATCTACGGGCCAGACATGCTGTGTTGCAGTTGGGGCCAAGGGGACCGAGCCAAGAACTCCTAACCCCAGAGAGGTCGTCTCAGAGGAGGGAGCGTGGGGCCTCGCCAGCAGACATCAGCACAGCGACTGGGAACGTTGGCACAACAGTTAAGAGACCCGCCGGGGTGCCTGGCACTGATTGGGTTCTTGGGTACGGAGGGCCATAAAGAAAAATGACCCTGCCGTGGTCCCCAGGACGCCTAGCAACCATCACTGTCCGCCGTGCTCAGAGCCCTCGGCGTGTGGCAGGCAGCGAGCGGACTGCTTCCCCAGCCCTGCGTGGCCCACGGTCCCTCCTTTGGACGTGAGACTGAGCCAGGCTGAGGCTCTTCTGAGGCCAGGAGATACAGAGCTGCATTCAGATCCGAGTCCAGCAGTTGACTCTTAACTGCTGGGCTCTTTGTGTATCCAGCGGTGTTGGCTGCCAGGCCTGGCTCTGGCCTCAGGTGGGGGAAGGGACGAACAGGTGAAGAAGGCAGAGGGGTCACTGCTCCAAGCGGCTCACACTCCGTGCCAGGAAACAGGGCCGCTCACTAACGAGTGACAGAGAATTTGCCCAGTGTGTGTCTGAGAGGTGTGCTCCAGAGTGCGTGCGGTGTGGCAGGCCCGGGGGCAAGGAAGGGAGGGGAGCGGCGGCCTGGAAGCCCGAGTGGACAGAACGGGCTTTGTTCCGCGGGCAGGGCCAGGACAGGCTGGGTGGATGCGGTCGATGCTGGCAGCAGCGAGAGGCATCAGGACCTGGGTCCTGGGTCCATACCACTGCCCCTCTCTGTGCCTCAGTTGCTCCCTGAGGGGCCTTCTAGCTCCCCGGCCCTGGGTCTAGGGAAGTGGAAGCAGAGGCTGTCTTGTTCGGTGGCCGTCACCATCCCACGGAAGGTTCAGCTGAAGATGGGGGCTCCACCAGGGGAGGGGGTTCGGCGGGGACAACTTGTGCTGTCTCCATGCTAGAGAGAGCTTTGTAAATTTTTTTTTTCTGATGGTAAAAGTAGAAGTCCAGATGTTTTTGAGAAGAGAAGTGAGGTAGCCAGACTTGTAGATGCTCTCCAGCAAGAAGGCCTGGGGTCTGGGTCCAAGGCGAGTGTTAGTAGTGATCTTGTCCTGAGTTGTTATCCTGTCCCCACTCCCAGAGCCTGTGAGGGCCACACCATTGCTCTTTGGACCCCGCAGGCCATAGGCAAACTTAACTTAGTCACAGTGGGCCCAGCAAGGAATAATTAGTGGACCCCCCCCCAGAGGGACCCCTAAACCAAGGGTGGGAACAATCTCTAAACCTTGCCCTCTTGCCCCTGTGTTCTGTAACCTGGCTGATCAGTGAGGAGATTTTTATCCACGAGTCGGGTTTGAGAAAGAAAGGATGTATCTGGGCCAAAGATCCCTTTGGTGACCACCTGTCTGCCTTTGCTTTGCTCCAGACAGCAGATCATAGCTCCCCGAGGGAGGCAGAATTAATACTGTTACACAGGTGCCAAAGGCTCAGGGAAATAAAGAAAACTGCAGAGGTCGCACAGATAGTGGTGGACCTGGTCTGGGTCCAAGGAGAGTGTTAGTGGCGTTGTCCTGAGTTGTTATCCTGTCCCCACGGCTGGCAAGTAAGCCCTACGAGGACTTGGTATCCCCACCCCACCCCAACGCACACCTCATGCAGTACTGAATAGAGATGTAGTAAGTGCTTTTGTTAGATTTTAAAATCCTGAAACACTAGAGCTAGACTGTCTACACCAGGGGTGGGCAAACTTTTTGACTCGAAGGCCACCATGGGTTCTTACACTGGACCGGAGGGAGGGCCGGAACAAAAGCAACCTGACCATGCTGGCACTCTCATCTTGGGCTGCTGGTGAAGGAGCGGAGGGGAGAGCAAGAGAACCCTCTGCTCTTTGGGCTCCATGGGCTGGATAGAACAGCTGAACGGGCCGTAGTTTGCCCACGGCTGGTCTAGACCTAACCTCTTATGTGGAGCTGGAGAAGCTGAGGCTCAGCAAGGGGGTCAGAGGGGATTTGTCTGAAAATGTGAACAGGCCATGCAGAGCAGGGACTAAGACTGGGGCTCATGCCTATCCTCCAGAGCCTGCCTTGTCACTATGCACAGTTGCCCAGCAGCTTCCTCTTCTCCCACCCCAGCCCCAGAGAATGGTGAAGGAGGTAAGGGATGGTCCATGGGTGCCCTTTCTGGAAAACTCCTTTACCATATAGCCTAGGAGAAGCACAGGCACCCATTGACTGCACATCTGCCAGTATCCTGGCTCTGTGATCTCCAGTCCTCAGCAGTCCCTTGAGAAAGGGATGGGTGTCTCCATTTTGGATGAGGAAATGGGCTAAGGGAGAGAAAGACACTTGCCAAAGTTTCCCAGCTTAGCAGGTGACCCCTGTTCCATGTTGTCACTCCTTCAAATCAGAGAGTTGATCTGAGAATGGCAGTTTTCATCTCAAGGGCAAACTCTAATCAAAGGGTAGAGAGACCATGTTGAGAAGAGCTCTGAGGCCCTGTGCAGATTTCCTGGGGAGTGGTGCTGTGATTGATTGGTTATGTCTGCATGGGGTATGGGTACAGGTAGAATGAAAAAGCAGTCTTTCCATGACGTGTCTTTCCCCCAGTGGGGTCTCATTCACTATAGGAGTGTTTAGCTTCTTAGTCTGATCTTCCCAACCAGCCGTTCTGAGACCAGTGGGGGACCCTCATTACCATCTCAGATTCACGGCTGAAGGAATCTGGTCCAGAGAAGGAAAGCGACTTTCCCAGTCAGCACTGCAAGGTGTCCAAGGCCCCTTGCTCTCTGGGAAGGTTTTTCCTCTCCAAGGAGCTGAGGCTGGTGGGTTTCGTCAAGAGGAACTCACATTACTCATCCTTTCCCAGATCCGCAGCCTGTTGAGAAATAGCACAGTGTGGCCTGCTGGAAAGAATGACTCCACCAGGGTGCCGAGGAGAGATGGGCCGGGCCCACCTGCTGATCCCACCCCACCGGGCAGCCCACGCTGTGCCCTTCCCCAGAACTGGGGTCCCCGCTAGGAGCCTTACTCCTACCGTGTTGTTTCCTCTTCAAGACAAAAACTCAGGAGTCTGGATTCCTTGCTTTTATCTTCTATGCCCAATCCACTAGCAAATTCCAGATTCAACCACTTCTCACCCCTTCCGCTGCCCCTACAATGGGTCCCTTTGTATCTGTCCTTCACATGTTAGGTGGCTGTTAATATCCCATTTTACCGACGAGACTGAGGCTCAGAGCTTGTGGCTACCCAAGATTAGAGAAAGCAGAGACGGCCATGAGGCAGTCCTATTAGGAGCCTTTGCTACTTTCTTTATATAAATATATATAGCTTTTAATTTCATTTTATTTTTTAATATAAGAGAGGATATGAGGAGAGATGTAAAGAGATTAAGACATGTTTAAATCACTCAGAGTTCTATCTAAAGAAAACCACTGTTGTGATGATATATTTTCTTTGGGCCTTGCTAAAATTAGGATTTGGGTTGGGTGGTTTTTTTTTTTAATGCATAGTTATAGTTTTCCTAGACATGTAATTTATCCTTATGATACCTAACATTATGGCATCAGCCCCCTCCATGAGCTTGCAAACTCTGCTGAGCGTTATTTTTACCATAACTCCGTAAGATCCCTAGGAGAGTCAACAGCCATCATGAGTGGCCAAGGAAGCCCTGGGCCCGGAGTCAGGAGGCCACTGGGGGTCTGTGGACAAGTGATTGCACACTCGCTTCGTCACTACAGTGAGGGACAGCACGGGATGCCCGTTCTGGGTCCTCCCAGCATCAGATAAGCAAAGGTCCTTTCGAACTCTAAAGGGCTAGAACAGCTGTGGGCAAACTACGGCCCACGGGCTGGATCCGGCCCGTTCGGCTGTTCTATCCGGCCCTCGGAACCCAAAGAGCGGAGGGTTCTCTTGCTCTCCCCTCCGCTCCTTCACCAGCAGCCCAAGATGAGAGTGCCAGCATGGTCAGGTTGCTTTTGTTCCGGCCCTCCGGTCCAGTTTAAGAACCCATGGTGGCCCTCGAGTCAAAAAGTTTGCCCACCCCTGGACTAGACCCTGGCAGGAATTTTCCTTATGTTCCCTCAGTCTCCTTCCTTCTGGGAATTCCTGTCCTCCCAGTGGCTCCTGAGCCTTTTGCTAAGGGGCTTCCTGCAGCAGTGCCAGGGCCTAGCTGGCATCTCTGGGGGAATCCCATGAAGGCGATCCTGTATGTCACCCCAAAGGGGACATTTCCTCTGAGCAGAACAGGTGCCCTGACTTTCAGAGACCACCTGCCCAGTCCTCCGCCTCTGCCCACTTCTAGGCCCACAGTTGTGAGGCCTCTCGGGGATTTCTCCCTTCTCTTTTCCCACCAGCCTGGGGCACCCCTGAGATGCCTCTGGGCTCTGCTGTGACCTCAGGAAAGCCCCGAGCCATTGATGCTGAAAAGCTTGGCACCTACCTCATCACAGCAGTCAGTTGCGGGTAGAGCTTGGCCCCAGGACTCTGGACACCTGCCCCTTCTTCCCCCTCTCCCCCCAGCAACACGCAGACGTATACGTTCCGTGAACCAAACCAAATACAAGGCTACGAAGGCCCAGCTTCCGTTCCCAGCTCCACCACCTCCCTTTTCTCATCCTTACTTCTCCCGCTCTAAAATGGACATAAGACTGCTGACCTCCTCGAGGGACTGAGGGCTGTACGGGAGAACATGTGTCTAGCACTCGCACCTAGTGAGGTCTGGCTCTGACTGCCAGTGCCGGCGCCTTCCAAGTGAACGTCCAGGCCTGTCACGACACGGGCCCAGGGAGAGGTGTCCACCGGGCAGGGCTGCGCAAGGACTGCCCGGGGCGCCCTGAGAGCGTCCCCGGCCGCTATCTGCTGGGTCTCATTTACAGCCCTGCTCCTTTTCCATCCGCCGCCCCTCCCGTCGCCTCCGTCCCATTTCTATAAGTGACCCAGCGATGACTGCTTTGCATGCATGCATAGCTCTTCCCGGTTTGGACTGCACTTCAGTGAGAGCCAGTCAACTTATGTGAGGGGGGCAGGAGAAGAATGCCTGCTTTGTGGTTCCCAGGACCAGGCTGAGGCCCGGAGGGGGTGGTGAGAGGCCCCCTCTGCGGAGGGGTAGGGTTTGGGCTGGGTTTGGGCCCCCGGTTACATAAGCAGGAGATCATGAGAGGCCTTTTGGCATTTAATAGGCACCTTGTATAATCACCTTTGGGAACCAAAGGGTAATCTCGGGGTATTTTCTTGGGGCTGTGTTGTTTGTTTAAACCTCAGGAAGAGTGGATACGAGCAGATCAGCTTAGCCGGGGAGGTGGGGCCCCGAGTGGTAATGAGCCCCTGTGGTAAAGCTCGCTCAGCAGAACAAAGGGTGCCTGAGGCAAATTAATTCTTTTCCTTTTGGTTCCAGACACCGGAGCAGTCTGTCCTCCCTCGGTTGGGACCAAGCCCAGGATGCACCTGGGCTGGGTTTAATCCTCAAATTGGGCTCTACAACAGAAAGGGGTGGGGAAGGAGGGGGCCCCCTTCGGGGAGCAAGGGAGGCGAGCCCCACTGCTTCCTGCCCCCACGCAGAGCCAGTGGGGGATCAAGTGGCTACCCCTTTAAAGTTTCATGGAGGGCTGGTAATACTATCGTGCTGCTCCCTCCCCACCCACCCCAGTCTAGAAGGTGGGCAGGTCCCTGGTCCATCCGTCCCTCCCGGAAGGCCAGCAGGAGAGATGGTGGCGGTAAGACAGAGCTGGGGGCAGAGTAGGGCTTCCCCTGGATGAAGAGGCCTGCTGGCGTGAGGCTTCGGGCCTTCCGTGTCCCAGCCTGAGGGGTTGCTGGGTGGTGGGATGGGCTAACCACAGACTGTCCAGTTAGACGCTGTCACTGCTCAGCCCTTCTCCCCCTCCTCCTCTTCCTCCTCCTCCTCCTCCCCCTCCTCCTCCTCCCATGAGCACCACCCTGAGCTGCAGCGGGCACGCAGAGGCTTTGGCAGACAGATGTGCGTGGGTGTGAGGACTGGACGTAAGAGTGTGCGTGTAATGCCTGGCACCGGCGGCAGCTGCGGGCTAATTGCCCAGGGACGGAAACACGCCGGGAGAGGGACATGGCCTGCTTGTATCCTAACATGTGGCTTGTTACCATAACATATGCCTGGGGAGAGCCCCCCTTGGATCTCGTCTGCCCCTGACAGTCCTGCCACAGGCAGCAGATGAAAATAGAGGAGTTGAGCCGAAATCCGTTTGGCTCAGTGGTGGAGCGTCGGCCTGCGGACTGAAAGGTCCCGGGTTCGATTCCGGTCAAGGGCATGTACCTTGGTTGCAGGCACATCCCCAGTGGGGGTGTGCAGGAGGCAGCTGATTGATGTTTCTCTCTCATCCATGTTTCTAACTCTCTGTCCCTCTCTCTTCCTCTCTGTAAAAAATCAATAAAAATATTTTTTTTTTAAAAGAAAGAAAGAAAGAAAATAGAGGAGTTGGAACTGAGCAGGCCTGGGTTCTAATCCTGCCCTGCTTTTTTTACTACTTTGGGGTAAACCTTTTTCCTGTCTGAGCCCTCTATTCCTTCATCTGTGTAATGGGGGAGCCGGCCCAGCTGCCTGGGTGAAAGGAAGAGCCAGAGAGGGGTAACAGCTGTGTCCGCTGGGGGTAGGGGCTTGGGACGGGTGTTCTCAGAGCCCGTCCGGAAGTCTTTACAATTGAATTTGTTACATAGATAGTTAGGTAGACCTGAGCGGAGCAGGGACGATGGGCCACGGTACAGAAACTCACCGGGGCGACAAGACAAGAGGGAAAGAATCCTGGGAGGGCAGGGTGCTGGTGGTAACTTTCAGCTGTACCTGGCCCTAGACACATTGGCTGGTGCAGTGGTCAGCAAACCGGGTCTCGAAAGCCACATGTGGCTCTTTGGCCCCTTGAGTTTTTAGCAAAGGCCAGCTTAGGAGCACCCTAATGAAGTTAATAACAATGTACCTCCCTATATAGTTTTAAGTTTAAAAAATTTGGCTCTCAGAAGAAATTTCAATCGTCGTACTGTTGATATTTGGCTCTGTTGACTAATGAGTTTGCCGACCACTGGGCTGGTGTCTTATGGGGCCAAGTTAGTACCATCTGCGGTCAGCCCTCACCCATGGCTCTCTTTCCAGCCCCGACCATGCTGAGGCCCCTGCTGCTGCCCCTGCTGCTGCTGCTGCTGGCCGCGAGCGGGGTCCAGACGACCCGGCCGTGCTTCCCCGGGTGCCAGTGTGAGGTGGAGACCTTCGGCCTCTTTGACAGCTTCAGCCTGACCCGCGTGGACTGCAGCGGCCTCGGCCCCCACATCGTGCCCGTGCCCATCCCTCTGGACACGGCCCACCTGGACCTGTCCTCCAACCGGCTGGAGACCGTGAACGAGTCGGTGCTGGCCGGGCCAGGCTACACCACGCTGGCCGGCCTGGACCTCAGCCACAACCTGCTCACCGGCATCTCGCCCACCGCCTTCTCCCGCCTTCGCTACCTGGAGTCCCTGGACCTCAGCCACAACGGCCTGGCAGCCCTGCCCGCGGACAGCTTCGCCAGCGCGCCCCTGAGCGACGTGAACCTCAGCTACAACCGGCTCCGGGAGGTCCCCGTGTCCGCCTTCACGACCCGCGGCCAGGGCAGGGCACTGCACGTGGACCTCTCCCACAACCACATCCACCGCCTCGCGCCCCACCCCGCGGGGGCCGGCCTGCCCACGCCCGCCATCCAGAGCCTGAACCTGGCCTGGAACCGGCTCCGCGCCGTGCCCGACCTCCGGGACCTGCCCCTGCGCTACCTGAGCCTGGATGGGAACCCGCTGGCCGCCATCGGCCCCGGCGCCTTCAGCGGGCTGGCCGGCCTGACACACCTGTCCCTGGGCAGCCTGCAGGGCCTCCCGCAACTGGCACCCTACGGCTTCCGTGAGCTGCACAGCCTGCAGGTCCTGGACCTGTCAGGCAACCCCAAGCTCAAGTGGGCAGGCGCCGAGGTGTTCTCGGGCCTGGCGTCCCTGCAGGAGCTGGACCTGTCGGGCACAGGCCTGGCGCCCCTGCCCGAGACGCTGCTCCTCCACCTGCCGGCGCTGCAGAGCGTCAGCGTGGGCCGGAGCATGCGGTGCCGGCGCTCGGTACGGGAGGGTGCCTACCCCCGGCGGCCTGGCTCCAGCCCCAAGGTGGCTCTGCACTGCGTAGACACTGGGGAGCCGGCCCCCAGGGCCTCCCGGGGCCTGGGCACCTTGTGACAAACGGCGTGGCCCCAGGCCACAACACAGACTGCCGCCCGGGGCTGACTCGGGTCCCCGGGTAATTTATATTGTAATGTGCCAATGCTAGTGGGGGGACTCTGCAGGCCAACATGGCGGCCGCATCGGAAGGCAGCTGTGGACCGAGAAGAGGCTTTGGACCTGGGACAACACCCAGGAGGAAAGTCTTGCCCTTTGTCTGTATTGCACCCCCTCCCCCCAAACCGTAAGCAGAGGGTCTTTGATGCCAAACTACACAGCTGCCCCCTTTGCTGCCCTTCCCCACTCGACCCCAACAAAGTGCCTTCCCTCAGGCCTGGGCCAGCCTGACTGTGACTGAAGGAAGGTCAGAGGTCAGGCCCATGGCTGAGTGTCCCCTTGGGCCCATGGTCCAGCCACTCAGGGGCATGGGTTTCTTTTGCTCTGGGCCCATGGGGGCCCCACTTTTTCCTTCTCTGTTCCCCTCGAGCCCTGGGTAGAACCTCAGTCCTAGAAAGGACTGTGGAGGAGGGGAGGGCGTTTAGGGAGGATCAAGCCCACCTCCTCAGGTGGCAGGCGGGAGAAGTGAGGCCCAGGGAAAGAGCGTTGGTCACCTGAGGCACTGCAGCAGCAGAGGCCTCCCAGCCAGGCCCCTTTGCACTTTGCTGTCGTCTCTCAATCATGCCCCCCCCTCCCCTTCCTGGGCTCCCCTTTGCTGCCAAGACCCACATCCTACCATTGGCACCCACTTCCTGTCATCCCGGGGAGGTGGGACTCTGGCCCCGCTGACCAGGTGCAATGCACAGACTGTCCCTTCACCTCTCAGAGCTTCTGGAAGCATCAGGCATGCCAGTCCCAGCCCCGCCAGCCCCTCTGGTGGGGTCCCCCAGTATCCAGACTGGAAATGTACCCATCGATCCTTGAGGCTCTGCTTCTAGATGTTCCCCCAAGGTATTGATGCCGTCCTGGAGCCCCACCTGCCACAAGCCAGGGTGGGCTTCCCAGATTCAGCCCCCACAGCCCACCCACCCCCCTCCTGAGGGAGCAGCACAGGAGGCAGGCAGTTCCCACCCAGTTTCATGTTCCCCCACCAGGGTGGCATCTCGGCCTCCAGCCCTGGCTCTTTCCTTAGTGCTCATTTTATAGACGCCGTTGCCTTTCTTATGGACTGTCACTTTTAACCAGTTCCCCACCCCCACCCCTGCTGGCCGGGGATGCAAAGTGTCATTTGTAAAAGAAGAAGAAAAACAATCTGCATTTGTTCACTTTTGTAATAATGTGTCCTGGGGGTGTGTTGGGGAAGGAGGTGTTGGGTGGAACCCAGCCATCCGTGGCCATGTGGGCAACGGGCGGCTGGTTGAGAGCTCTGTCCCCCACCAGCCCCACCCAGCACCTAACCAGTCCTTGGTTTAATAAACGTTAGGAAGAGTCCCTCTTTCCATCACTCGACCAGTGTCCACTCATTTTCCCTGGGCTGGGCCCTGGGGCCACAAGGATGAATCAGCACCAGCCTTGCCCTGGGCAGTGTGTTCTTCCTGAAAAGCCCAAGAGGGGAGAGAGGTGGCATGGGGGGGGGGGGGGGGGGGAGAACAGGATTACATTGTGGGGGGGTTGCATCTACAGCAACTTGCGCCCTGTCCACCTTCCTTATCTCCCCTCTCCCATGAGCTCACACATCTCTGCCTTGGCTCAGACTGTTACTCGGGACCTTGCCTTTGCCCTCATCTCTACCTCTCAACTCCTCAGCTCATAGACCCAGTTCCTATCTCACCTCCTTCAGAAGTTCCCCTGCAGTCCCTCCACCTCCCCCTGGGTTCCTTCAGTCCTTTGTTCCTTCCTGTCATTTCCCTGCTGTGGTAGCCTAACCCCTCTGTGCACTTCCAGTGACAGGGGAGCTCGTGTCCAGCTCATCTGAGTGACTCTGCCGTCAGCAAATTCTTCTTATTGGCCAAGGTCTGCAGGGATATCCATCACCGTCATCCCCAACAACCGCAGGTCACCCCACCTCTGCCCTAAGGACCCCCACATTCTCTGGTTCCCTGGAATGGGAGGGGGAGAGAGGACACAGAGGACGCCTAACTAAACGGCACAGGGAGCTGGGAGCCCTGGGGACGGGCCAGGAAGGCTTCCTGGGGAGGCTCGTCCACCCACACAGCTGAGCGGGACAAGGCCTGAAAGAAGGGCTGGCGCTTGGGAGGGGTTATAGGTGCACAGTGGCACAGAACCCAGAACATGCCGGTCACAGGCACGGGTGGGAGCTTGCCCATCTTGTCACTCAACCCTCACCCCACTCCCCCACCCCACCCTACCCCCCTACACACAGGAGCCCAACGCTGGCACCATGGTCAACATGAGAAAGGGCTGAGGCATGAGAGGGGGTGTTGTGAGAGTAAGACCCCGGCCCTTAGAGCCCCCCGATTGGTTCCCCGCCCTTCTGCATTCCCTGGATTAGAGAGACTTCAGATGCAGGGTTGGGGAAAGATCTCTGGGGCTTTCACCCAATGGGTCTGGGCCCTCCCAAAGCTCTGCGTGAGGAAGGAGCCCTTGGGAGAGGGACATGGAACATAGGGGTCTTAGAGATGGGGACACAGGGGTGCTGAAGGCAGAAGGGGGGATGCTGGGACTCCTACAGGAGAAGAGGAGCACGGAGGCAGCTCATCTCCGCCCTGAGACAGCTGTCGTGGGACGGTGCAGGTGCCACCACATGGTGCAGGGTCCTCTGTCCTGTGGGGTCCTTATCCTGCACCCCCAGCCCTGGCCTCTGGCCTGTCTTAGGGAAGGGCAGAAGCCCCACTGGCATCCCCGGTGCCCCTCCAGAGGCTCCCAGCCCACAATGCCACCTGTGGTTGTGCGTGGCCAGACACCCCAGGCCCGTGGTGGTCGTGGGAGCAAGGCCAGAGAGGGCCTGTGCCGTTTGTGCAGCCTGCCTCGCCGTCCCCTAGCTAGACTGCGTTCATCCTGCCACATCTGCCCTCCGGAATCCTGGGGTTCAGAATGGGGTGGTTCAACACGGAGGGACCTGGGGAGTATTATGCTAAGTGAAATAAACCAGCCAGAGAAAGACAAGTACCACGTTGTCTCGTATGTGGAATCTAATGCACAAATTAAACCGATAAATGAAGTGGATCCAGAGACATGGAAGCATGGACTCTCAGAGGGGAGGGGAAGCGATCAGCCAAAGAATATGCATATACATGCATAACCCGTGGACACAGACAATCGGGTGGTGAAGGCCTCGGGTGGGGTGTGGGGCAGGCTAGCAGGGGTCAGTGGGGGGAAAAGGGGGGCATATGTAATACTTTCAACAATAAAGATTTTTTTTAAATAAATACAGCTACAGAGGAAAGAAGGGGGCCATTAAAGTCATACAGAATTACAGAGATGAGGGCAAAGGTCCCCTCGGAGTTCACAGAAAATGGCAACATCCTGGGTCCATGACAAACCAGCTGTGTGGCTTTGACCAAGTCCCTGCACCTGGATGGGCCTGGAAAACGGGGAAGGAAATGTCTCCCTCCACAGGGTCGTCTGAAGAGTAAATCAGGTGACATCTGTAAAGAACTGAGCTCAGCCAAGACTGGTTTGGCTCAGTGGATAGAGCGTCGGCCTGCGGACTGAAAGGTCCCAGGTTCGATTCCGGTCAAGGGCATGTACCTTGGTTGCGGGCACATCCCTGGTGGGGGGTGTGCAAGAGGCAGCTGGTTGATGTATCTCTCTCATCGACGTTTCTAACTCTCTATCCCTCTCAATTCCTATCTGTGTAAAATCAATAAAATATATTTAAAAAAAAAAAAAGAAAGAAAAGAACTGAGCTCAAGGCCAGGCACAAAACAGATACTCCCTACACGCTTGTTCTGGAACTCCCTCGTTCAATCACAGCGACATGAATTAGATTGCAGAACTGTGTAGTGTTAGACTCACATTTTGATAACTGACTCGGAACTGGACAACTTCATAAAAGTTTAACATTTAGAATCACAGAACAATGCTCGAATCCACAGGATCTTTGTTCTGTGTGCCTCACAAGGAATGGGCCTTCACTGCACATGTCACTTGAGTTTTAGAGACGGCAAAACAACTCCGATAGAGTTTGCCATCACGGTGTAGGCTGGGCGACAAGCATTCCCTTGTATGTCATTAGTAATAAAGCTGCGCCTTTCTCCAACGTCGTGTACACACTACCATTTCCTCCTCCTGGTGACTGCCATCCGGATTATTGTCAACATACAGATGAAGAAACCAGCCTGGGCCTGGCTTCAGCTGTCAGATGGCGCATCCCTCGCGCTTGCCTCTCCTACCTCAGGGCCCCGGACAGGAGTGCAGAGCCCACCTATCAGAGAGGACAGAGATTCTCTGAAACCAGAAAACACTGGGGTTCCATTTATGTTGCTGCTGAAAACAAATTGGGGAAGTTATACAGTTTTGAATATCTCTAATCAGATCATTATTTCTACATCCTTAGAGCATACAAAGCTGCAGATCAAAGTTCTGGCCCTCCTAGCCCCATTTCACAGATGGGGAGAGTGAGGCCCAGACAGGGGCAGCTTGTGTACGCATGGCAGGTGGCCGGGACTCTCCGTTTCAGAACTGGCTGCATAATTTGTGGGACCCAGTATAAAATACGTGAGGCCTCCTGCTCAAAAATTATTAAGAATTTCAAAATGGCAAGAGCATTAAATAAAGTACAGGACCCCTCTGAGGTCCCACTGCAGCCCTGGCGTGCTTAAATCACACCATTTACAGAGACAGAAGGGAAAATCACCCAGACAGTGTTGGGAAGAGCAGCAGATGAGAGCTTGTGGATCTGTACGCAGCCCAATCCCTCTGTAGCTCAGGGAGCCGATTACACTCTTTAAAACCCAGGAGTTTTTCCTCCAAGGGTGTTAGCACACCACCTCCTGATTTTCCCCAAATTGCCATGGTCAACAGGCTTTCAGAGAGAGGGCAGGTCTATACTAATAAAAGGGTAATATGTTAATTAGACTGGACATCTTCAGGGCAACCTTCTAGACCTCCTTTCTGACAAAGCCACGGTGGTGGGGCTGAGGCAGAGGCAGTTAGGGGGCAATCTGGCCGGCAGGGAAGAGCAGTTAGGGCAATCAGACTAGCAGGGAGAGCAGTTAGGGGAATCAGGCCAGCAGGGGAGAGCAGTTAGGGGCAATTAGGCAAATAGGCAGAGAGGTTAGGGATGATCAGGCAGGCAGATGAGAGGCAGCAGTCCTGGATTTCGAGAGAGGAATGTCTGATTGCCATTTTAGGCCCCATCCCACAGGCATCAGGCCTAAACTGGCAGTTGGACGTCCCCCAAGAGGTCCCAAATTAGAGAGGGTGCAGGCCTGGCTGAAGGACACGCTCCTCCCCCGTGCACGAATTTCATGCACTGGGCCCCTGGTGGAGATATAAGAACTAACACCCACCACTTGTCTCTAAGCCAGTTCAGAGAATGTTTCTCTAAACAAGACTGCCAGAAGTCTACTCTCTGCTCATACTCAATGTCCACCAGACAGCAGAGTCCATCATAGGCTGATAGGACTATGCCCATCGAAGCTTAATGTTCTGTGTTGGCTAATGTCTACTAGGGAGCAAATGTCCATTAATAACAAATGTTTATCAATACCTCATGTCTATAGGGGCTGGGGGAGGGGGGGAGAGCAGGCCAGGAGAGCAGATCAATGCGGGGAAAGGGAGACATATACAATGTGTCAGCAATAAAGAGTTTAAAAAAGAATACCTCCTGTCCATCAGTGACAGTTCCCATCAACGGCAGATGTCCACAAAGGGAAAGTGTCCAGTGGCGGCCATGTCCACTACTGCTGAATACAGACCAATGCCCGGTGCTCACAGGTGGCCTGCTGCAATTATCACCGCTCTGTGCATCAATACCTAACGTCAGTCTACAGCTCAGCATGCAGCAACGGCAAATAGCCACCCAGTTAGGTCCTACGCCTTGTGTTTTTTCTCTTCCCTTCTATTTATTTAAGTGCCAGTAGTTGCATTTACAGGGATTGTTGTGATTCTTGCGTTAGGCAGGAAATTCTCCCCGTGTTTACTGTTTAATTCCACAAGCTATTTATATTATCTGTTACACGCCCGTTAGTCAAAATATTCTGAGCTAGAGATGCCAACATACATCTCTGTGTCTTGATACAGACTCCTGGGTGTATATATAGCATGTGTATATAATTATTACATACACAATTCAGGAAAGCAGAGAAAAATAAACTGGTCTGAGGACAAGACGTGTCAACCCTGAAATAATTTTCTGAACAGATGATTCTTAGAAGCAGCAGTTTTCCCGGAGCGGAGCGATGGTGCGTGGCACCCACCCATTTGCTCAGGCAAAGAATCGACAAAGAGCCCTACTTTGTGCTGAAAAAAGCCGGGCTCCCTCGTTAGGTTAAGGCACACACAACACAGGAGCTTCTTAAGGCGACGTAACTAAATGGTTGAGACGTAGGCTCCCAAGGGAGGCTGCCTGAGCTCAAAGCCCTGCCTGCTGCTCATGGCCGCGTGGCCTGGGGTAAGCCTCTCACCCTCTCTGAGCCTCAGCTCCCACATCTGTAACCTGGAGATGGCAGCTTCCTCTCAGAGTCGTTGTGGGGAATATAAGTCAATGCACATAAAACACTTAGAAGAGTGCCTGGCATAGAAGTGCCACATCCCATCTAATAAAAGGGTAATATGCAGATTGGCCATCACTCCAACACACAAGATGGCTGCCCCCACGTGGTTAAAGATTCTGTCCCCATGTGGACACAAGATGGCCACCATAAGATGGCCAGCAGGGGAGGGCAGTTGGGAGGCACCAGGCCTGCAAGGGAGGGCAGTTAAGAGGGACCAGGTCTGCAAGGGAGGGCAATTGAGAGGGACCAGGCCTGCAAGGGAGGGCAGTTGGAGGTGATCAACCCTGCAGGGGAGGGCAGTTAGGGGTGACCAGGCCAGCAGAGGAGGGAAGTTGGGGGCAAACAGGCTGGCAGGGGAGCAGTTAGACATCAATCAGGCTGGAAGGGGAGTGGCTAGGGTGTGATCAGGCTGGCAGGCAGAAGCAGTTAGGGGCAATCAGGAAGGCAGGCAGGCAAGCAGTTGGGAGCCTGCAGTCCTGGATTGTGAGAGGGATGTTCAACTGCCCATTTGGACCGGATCCCACCAGGTTCGTGTAAACAGGCAGTTGAACATCCCTCGAGGGGTCCCAGATTGGAGAGGGTGCAGCCTGGGCTGAGGGACACTCTCCCACACATAGCCTGTGCACGAATTTCATGCACCTGGCCTCTAGTAATAAATAATACCAAAAAAATGTTTTGGAAAATTCTTTGGTCAAACTGACAAGCCTTCTCAGGCAGGGTCTCCTCTGCAGCCACAGCTCTCAGCAGGTGTCTCCATCCACGTTGTTACGCTTCAAAATGTGTCTGAGGAGAGTGTCTACCCTCCGTCCCCTACAGGTCACAATCCCCTCGCACAGTGCTTAGGAAATGCCCTCAGGGTCCCCTTCCCCAGGCCTGGCAGCCCCCGACGGAATGGCCGGCCTGCTGTGGTCTGAGGGGCAGGGAAAGCCTTCCCCTCTCCCTGCCACCCTCCTCGACAGCCTCACTCGGTTTGAAGTTCCACCTCTCCTCTTTGGCTCTCCACTGTGGTCATTGCCTGATGTCCTTGCTAGATGGGCAGGGGCCCAGAAAATCAAGAGCGTGACGGGGGGGGGGGGGCGGGAGGGGGCAGAGACGTGTCTGTGGCAGTAGGGCATCCATCACTAACTAACGAGGAGCCTGGCCACCTTCTCCAAATATGAAGCTCCTAAAAAAAGATGTTAAGGTGCCATGTTGATAAGACACTTGTTAAGAATATGATGGCATGCCAAAGCTGGTTTGGCTCATTGGACAGAGCGTTGGCTTGTGGACTGAAAGGTCCCAGGTTCGATTCTGGTCAAGGGCATGTACCTTGGTTGCAGGCACATCCCCAGTAGGGAGTGTACATGAGGCAGCTGGTTGATGTTTCTTTCTCTATCTCTATCCCTTCCTCTCTTTAAAAAAAACACATATATATATATATATATATATATATATATATATATATATATATATATTAAGGATTTTAAAAAAAAAGAATATGATGGCAGCGGGGAGACTGTGAGACCCACAGAGAAGGTGGCTGACAGGTTCGCTCTCTTACCTAAGCTGCCTTCCCCACCACCCCGTGTGATATCCTGTTAGCCTGGGGGCTCTCAGTGACCCCACCTCCTAGCACTGTCACCCTACTCAGAGCCTTCCTCCTGTGTAGGGTGACAGTCAGGGCTGGGCCTGTGATTTGCGTTAATCAATCAACATAACAGACGTGGCTCTGAGCCAGCTCCACACCTAAGTCTTAAGAAGGCCTGGCCGCTTTCACTTTTGCTATCGGAAGCTGCCATGTAGGCATCTGGCAAGACCATGTGGAGAACCTGGGGAGAGGCCAGTCTCACGTAGGGCTAGTGAGAGCTGCTCACCTCGGGCTCTTGGGAGACAGAAAAGCTCAACCAGCTGGCGCCCAAGGGACCTCAGACTAGCTTAACGCACAGGAGTGACCACGACAAAACCAGCAGGAGAAGGTACAGCCGGCTGACCCCAGTCCCAACTGCAGAATCATGAGCAATTGAAACTGTCCTTGTGCTAAGCCAGTGTTTCCCAAAGTGTGGTACGCGTACCCCCAGGGGTATGGGAAGAGTTTGGTGGGGGTATGTGTTGCACCGGAGTTCGGTGGGGATATGCACTGCACTGTGCTTAGCTGCGCCTAATTCTACGTTCTCATGAGTCAAGTCAATTTCATCCTTCTCATGGATCCAAATAAATGTTATTTATAATATAACTTTTATGTATATTTTATTATGAATAATTTTATTTTTCGTTTATTATTATTTTGTGTATGTACCCAAAAAAAAGAAAAAATAAATATATTTTGATTGTTATTAAAAATACATCCATTATTTTTGACGAGGGGTATTCAGTGTTACGAAAATTATAGAAGGGGTGCACATATGTCAAAAGTTTGGGAAACACTGTCAACCATTCTGCTTGGGAGTGGCTTCTTACGTGCTCACGGACAACTAAAGCGGCCTGATCACCAGCCCCGTGTCCTCCCCGCCCTGTTGCCCTTGCCCCACCCTCTCCGGCTCCCCTCTGCTCACTTTACAGTTGGGGCGTGAGCAGCTGAAAACTCAAAATTTAAAGAAGCTGCCAAATGGCAAAGCCAGCCAAAACCAGTTTGGCTCAGTGGATAGAGCGTCGGTCTGCGGACTGAAAGGTCCCAGGTTTGATTCCGGTCAAGGGCATGTACATTGGTTGCGGGCACATCCCCGGTAGGGGGTGTGCAAGAGGCGGCTGGTCGATGTTTCTCTCTCATCGACATATCTAGCTCTCTATCTCTCTCCCTTCCTCTCTGTAAAAAATCAATAAAATATTTTTAAAAAACACACACAAAAAAACAAATGGCAAAGCCAGAGCACGATTAGTCCTTGAAGACAGCCAGTCCCAAGGGGCTGGGCGGAGAGGCGCAGTTGAAAGCAAACACATGTGCTCAGTGTTTTCCAGTTTATGAGGTGCTACCTGCCCAGGGGTCCGGCTCTTTTATTTTTGTCTGGCAGCCACCCAGCAGGCTGGGCCTGTCTGCTCTCCCCCAGACCCCTCCCCCAGCCCGGGCAAATGGCTTGCAGGTCCCTGGACAGACCCGCCCCCCTGCTGCAGCTGGGAACCGGAGGAACAAAGACCTAAACCCTCTGTCCTGCTAAGGTGCCTTCTTCCCACAGGGACTTGCATGAGGGGAGCTGGGGGGGTGGGGGGGAGGGGAGGCCAGTCCCTGGATGGGGGCTGGTGAGAACTGCTCGGAGGAGAGGAGAGGAGAGGCGACCCTCGGGGCAGCTGGTCTGGAGCTCGGGGCACTCCCGGCTGGTCCTGGAAAAGGCTTGGGTTTTGGATGCTTCCCGCAGACGGTGGACAACATCGTACTTAGCTCAAGCTTTAAAAATACTCTCCCTACACAGCCACAAACACTGTAATTCCCTTGAATTGCCCCACCTTCCAGAGAAATCTGACGGCGTGTGCGGACATGTGAGAGGGGGTGGGGACCAGGATGGGTGCTGGGAGGGAGTGCGTCTCCCGTCCCCAGCAGGCCTCTCAGGAGCGACTCCACAGAAGCTCCCCTCGCTGGCCGTTCTAAAGGAAGGTGACCCTCAAAGGAGCCAGGCTGGGGGCAGTGACTGCTTCCGGCTCCCACACCCTCTAGTCTGACCACCTCCTACTTACCCTTCCTGTCTCAGCCTCTGTGCCGCCTCCTCCCCCAGCCTACCCCAGGACAAGGTTAGATGTGCTAACCCGGTGCCTTCGTCTTCCCACGGGCACACCACACATCACATTTATGTTTTGTTTATTTTTCCAGCCTCCACTTTACACTGAGGGTAAACCCTGCGCCTCCGTTGCTCCCCGGAGGGTCCCCAGTATTCACGCTAGTGCTAGGAACACACGTGGTTGTCAGCGCACACCTGATAAATGGATAGGTGGGATCTGTTACATCCATGCTACCGATGGCTAAATGAAGGCCCAGAGAGGTTAGGAGACTTCCCCAAGGCTGCACAGCAAGCTCATGCCAGAAACCAGGTCTTCCGGTTCCTCTGTGATAAAGACCTCCCTCGTCTGCTCCTCCTTTCTCCCTCACACGGCAGGTGTGTGCTCGGACAAGTCTGAAGCTGGGATGGGGCAGGAGTCCCCCCTTACCCCATCCCACCCCGTGAAATTCCACCTCTTCCTCTCCAGCTCCTCGATAGAGAATTACCTCTGCTCGGACTTCCTCCCAGGGAAGGCTGTGCCGGGTCTCGATAGCAGCCCAACAGCGGCCTCGGTGGCTGTGAGGGGTGGTCCTGCCTCTCGGAGCCCGCTGCCCAGCTGGAAGATGAGCCAGCCTGGGACATGGCGAGGCTTTTCCCGAGTGTCTGTGAACGCCTATGAAAAAGACTGAAGAAGACTGGCGTGCCAGCTCTGTGCTGCTTGCAGTGTGGCATGTTAACAACAACAACAACAAAAAAAAAACATTGAGACCTGTAAAGAATTTTTGTGAATTTATTTGAGCCAAACTGTCAACATATGCCGGGAAGCAGAACCTCAACGGATTGAGATAATGCTCCGGAGAATGGTGGGTTACGTTTCTCTATTTATACACTGCAATCAAAGGAGGGACCTAGGTGAGTTACATGAAATTCATTGGTGACGGAGTAAGGAGGCGGGAGAAAGCAAAGTGGTGGGAAACCCCTGGGATTGGATAAAAAGTAAAATGATGGACTTAGGTGAGTGTGTGAATGCTAACGAAGGAATTAGAGGCATCTGTCCTGGCGCCCACCACATTTGGTTGTGCCCCAGGGGCTCCAGAAAAAGGGAAGTTACAAGTTACCCAGACATCTCATAGATATGTTATCTTAGAGGAAAAACAAGCAAATGGGCTCAGTAAAGATCAAAGTTGACCCTTGTCTGGGAAAATATCGGCCTAGAAAATGACTGCCCACTATAGCCTGTTTGTAAGATATTAAATTTTCAAACCATCTTTTGTGGTTACTCTAGGTCTCTGAGTTTGCAAGACTGCCACGCAGGCCTTCCCTGAGCTTGTCAGGTTAGCATGTGGCTCTTTTCGTTCACAGGCACAAACACAAACCTTCACCACGCATCGTTTCTTTTTCAAATGCCCGGCCAGTGTGGCTCAGTGGTTGAGCATAGACCTAAGAACCAGTAGGTCATGGTTCAATTCCTGGTCAGGGCACATGACCGGGTTACGGGCTCTATCCCCAGTAGGGGGCATGCAGGAGGCAGCCAACCAATGATTCTCTCTCATCATTGATACTTCTCTCTCTCTTCTTCTTCTCCCTCTCTGAAATAAAATAATAAACAATTAAATAAACAATGTACCAGACTGTTAGTTCAAGGATGCATGAGTTTTTAACTTTCATGTGTGTGAACACATGCCCATGGATGGTGGTGGTGGTGGTGGTCGTCGTTTTCAGATTTTAAAACCAAACAAAGCCACAGGATTCCACTACATAATCAAGTGTGGGCAAGACTTTAAAGTTCACACAGATCTTACATCTCACATCCACACCTAATTTGTTCTTCACAACTCTCAGGGGGAAAGCAGGCACGGGGGAGGGGTACGAATATAATTACTTGGCAGGAAGCTAAATCATTTGGAGCCCATGCTCTAGAGGCGATGGGGGTGAGAGAGATGGCAAGAATAACAGAATCTGGGACAAAGGCAGCAGGATACTGAGAGGGTGCCGGGAAGGATTAGGGCAGCCCAGGGGGTGAGCCCGTGGCCTCCTAGCTCCCTCCTAAGCCTTGTGTTGGTCAGAAAGACACCACAGCCGGGGCCAAGGGTACCCAGAGGAGGGCCACACACAGTCCGCGCCCCCGCATCTCCCTGTGGACTGACATTCAAGGCAGCAAGTGGCTACTGAGGCCGGGCTGGGACTGGAGTTCCAAACTGGGAAAACGTGGGAGCATTGAGTTACCGGTGAGCTTGGAGTCTGGTCCCTGGCCAGTCACAGCGCTGTGCCCACAAGAGGGCGCTGCTTGTGACGCTCCCCTTTCCTTCCCAGGCCATTGCCGCTTTTTCCCCCTCTGGTTCCTGGAGCTGATGCTAAATCTGGGGCTTGTGGGGTGGGGCATGGTCCCCACAAGTTGAGAGCAGAGGGCACACTCAGAGAAGTAAACGTGTAAACGAGCAGTGGTTTTTGCCTGTACATTTTCCCCTCTGGTAAACTAACTCCCAATCTTTGTATTTTTTACAGAATGTTAAAACTAACATTTATTCAGGTGGCTTTAAAAAATTCAACAACTAGTCAGTGCTTATTTATTGACTTATTTCCTTCTCGCTATATAAAAAGATGATTGACAGATGAGTGAGAAAAGTGACGTTAAACAATTTGCCCGAGGTTTCACAGCAGGTAAACGAGAAAGTACAGGATCTATTTATTTATTTATTTATTCATTTTTATTGGTTTCAGAGAGAGATCGAAATATCAATGATGAGAGAGAATCATTGGCTGCCTCCTGCACATCCACTACTGGGAATCACCCACAACCCAGGCATGTGCCCTGACTAGGGATCGATCGAACCTGGGACCCTTCAGTCCGCCGGCTGATGCTCTATCCACTGAACCAAACCAGATAGGGCGAGAGTACGTGTTTTAAAAGCAAGTCTGTCTGATTCCAGAGCCCGTAAATAAACTGTTAAGTTCATAGAATGGGAAATGGAATGCTAACCTTACAGAATCAGGAACAGAGAATTCTCTGTAACAGAAACAAAACAAAAAGAAAAAGAAAGAAAGAATCAGAAACAGAAAGGGGTCTCAGATCACTTTAAACATCAATAGCTCCTGTACCACTTGTTATCCAAGGTCTCTGGTTTCTCTACACACTTTTAAAAATCTCTGATCTTGCCTTAATCAGTTTGGCTCAGTGGATAGAGCGTTGGCCTATGGACTGAAGAATCCCAGGTTCAATTTTGATCAAGGGCATGTACCTTGGTTGTGGGCACATCCCCAGTGGGGAGTGTGCAGGAGGCAGCTGATCAATGTTTCTCTCTCGTTGATGTTTCTAACTCTCTATCCCTCTCCCTTACTCTGTTTAAAAAAATAAATAAATAAATAAAATATATATATTTTTAAATCTCGTATCTTGCCAAAACCGGTTTGGCTCAGTGGATAGAGCATTGGCCTGTGGACTGAAAGGTCCCAGGTTCTATTCTGGTCAAGGGCATGTACCTTTGTTGCGGGCACACCCCAGTGGGGGGTGTGCAGGAGGCAGGTGCTCAATGATTCTCTCTCATCGATGTTTCTAACTCTCTATTCCTCTCTCTTCCTCTCTGTAAAAAATCAATAAAATATATATTTTTTAAAAATCTCAGATCTTACTGGGTCTTCCCAGTAGTCCTGACATAGTTTAGGGTAGGGACCTGCACCCTGGTAGGCAAATGAGGAAGCAGAGGTCCTCAGGGGAGAAGTGACTTGCTCAAAGTCACCTCAGGACCCTTTGTGAGACCAGGAATTTTTTCCTTCCTGGCTGACATTCTCTTCAGCGAGTGCAATGGCTCCCAGAAGTGCCTAGAGTAGGTCTGGCACTGAGATCTCTCCATCTCTCCTTTCCACTCCCTCCTCCTGAAAGGGGACTCCCGTGGTCCCCAATGTCCAGGTGGCTCCAGCCACGCCAGCAGAGTCAACAGAGTACTATACCATCACAGTGTGAAGGAAAAGAGCCACATGCTAACCTGACAGGCTCAGGGAAGGCCTGCGTGGCAGACTTGCAAACTCAGAGACCTAAAATAACCACAAAGGATGGTTTGAAAATTAAATATCTAACTACAAACAGGTTAGAGTGGGTAGTCATGTCCTAGACCGATATTTCACCTGACAAAAATACACTTAGATCTTCTTTACTGAGCCCATTTGCCTTCCTGCCTCTAAGAGACCATATCTATGAGATGTCTGGGTAACTTGTAACTTCCCTTTTTCTGGAGCCCCTGGGGCACAACCAAATGTGGTGGGCGCCAGGACAGATGCCTCAAATTCCTAGTTATCATCTTAATTGTTCCTGCACTCACCTGAGTGCACGTCCATCATTTTACTTTTTATCCAATCCCAGGGGTTTCCCACCGCTTTGCTTTCTCCCGCCTCCTTACTCCATCGCCAATGAATTTCATGTTACCCACCTATGTCCCTCCTTTCATTTCAGTGTATAAATAGAAATGCAACCCGCCATTCTTCGGAGCATTATCTCAGTCCATTGAGGTTCTGCTTCCTGGCATATGTTGACAGTTTGGCTCAAAAAAACTCACTAAAATTCTCTACAGGTTTCAATGGTTTTTTTCATTAACAACAGACACTCAAGAACCACCTACTGAAACTACTGCGGACCCTAGCGATGCCACTCAGTGCCTCTGGGTTTCGGGATCTGGAACTAGCCAGTTAGAAGCCTTGGGTTCGATCCATAGGACTGTATACTTCCAGGTCCAACAACCCTCTTCAAGTCTATCTTCTTCAGTGAAATGTCTGCTCGCGGTGGTGGTGGTGGTTGTTTTTTTTTTGCCCATTCGGGGTGTTTGTTCTTTTTACTTTTGAGATTTGCGAGTTCTTTTTTTTATTTTTTATTGTTTTATTAATTTCAGAGAGGAAGGGTGAGATAGAAACATCCATGATGAGAGAGAATCATTGATCGGCTGCCTCCTGCACGCCCCCTACTGGGGATCGTGCCCACAACCCAGGCATGTGCCCTTGACTGGAATCAAAACCCAGGACCCTTCAGTCCACAGGCCCAGGCTCTATCCGCTGAGCCAAACCAGCTAGGGCAAGAGTTCTTTATATATTCTAGCTTTTGCTAGTTTCACCTGTACTCGTGTGTGTGTGTGTGTGTGTGTGTGTGTGTGTGTGTAGCTCTATGCAGTATTATTGCTGGCATATATACTAAGAGATTCATGTAACCACTACCACAACAGAAATACATAATGAATCCTTAACCACAATCTCCCTCCTGCTATTCCTTTATAACCACACCCACTACTCTCCCCTTACTCTTCCCCTTGGCAACCATTAACCTGTTCACCATCTCTACAATTTTGTTATTTCAAGACTATTTATAGCCCTAGCTGGTTTGGCTCAATGGATAGAGCATTAGCCTGTGGACTGAGGGTCCCGGATTTTATTCCAGTCAAGGGCACAGCTCGGTCCCCAGTGTGGGGCGTGCAGGAGGCAGCCAATCAGTGATTCTCTCTCATTATTGATGTTTCTATCTTTTCCCCTCTCCCTTCCTCTCTGAAGTCAATAAAGTCTTTTTTAAAAAGAATATTTATAAATAGAATAATACAGCATGTAGCCTTTTGGGGTTGCCCTTATACCTCAACCTAACTCCCTGGAAATCCACCCAAATAGTTGCACGTATCAATAATCTGTTCCTCTTAATTGCTATGTAGTATTTCACGGTACGGCTATAACAAATTAAATTGCAAATGATAAAGGGAATCTCAGGGCACTGGGAGAGAATCCAGAGAAGTGGAATCTACTCAGTCTTCATGAAACAAGGATGGGGGAAGTAAACTTTGGGCTGGGACTTGAAGAAGGAATGAGACTTTGCCCTGGTGGGCAAGATGGGGAAGGGCCTATTGACAGAGCCTATTTACAGAGCCAGGCGTGGATGTGAGCAAGTGCCTCCCCCTCGTGGTCCAAGAGGAGCTTTCTAAAGATTCCCTCGGAGACTGAAAAGGAATTCATGTGCAGCCGGGGCCTGGGGAGAAGCTGGCTTTGTTCGGAACGCTCTGGGGAGAGAACACAAAGCAGAGAACAGAGAGGCTGGGATAAAGGGCCTTTCGGGTGTTTCTAAAGTCCGAGTTAACCCCGATTAGAAGGAAAACATACGGGCACTGTCCCTCTGCGCCCAAGAGGCAGTGTCAAATCTCAGGACTGAAGAAGGGTGTTGAGCAGAAGTGACAGGACCACAGAGCGCACAGCGGGGTCTGTGCGCCACTGCAGGCGCCTCAGTACGAAGAACCTCATCTTCCCAGAATCAGGCTGGTAGCATCCTTTGTGAGCTTCACCTGGGAGGGCTTGGGCCGCACTCCTCCCACCGGAGTGAGGGCCTGCGAAAGAGGGTGAGGGCAGGCCGCTGAGCTCCCCCCGGCAGAGCCAGCCCAGCCTGTGCTGACGCCCAGGACTCCCAGCAGGTGCCCAGGCAATTCGGAAGTCCTTTCTCGTTCTGGTGCCCCGTCACCAATGTCTCCCCTAAATCACAGGTACAGTGATCCCCGTAAACACAGTTTTCCTCCTCTGCCAAGGCTAGGAGCTTTTGGCCTCTTTCTCTGCCCGCACGAACAGCAGGTGAGTAAACTGAGTATTACCCTGGTGTTAAGATAATTTGGCATGGACAAAACCGGTTTGGCTCAGTGGATAGAGCATTGGCCTGCGGACTGAAGGGTCCCGGGTTCGATTCCGGTCAAGGGCATGTATCTTGGTTGCGGGCACATCCCCAGTGGGGGGTGTGCAAGAGGCAGCTGATCCATGATTCTCTCTCATCGATGTTTCTAGCTCTCTATCTCTCTCTCTTCCTCTCTGTAAAAAAAATCAATAAAATATTAAAAAAAAAAAAGATAATTTGGCATGGAGAGGAAGAATTGAGGGGAGTCTCTAGTAGGCCCAGCTTCTGTTGGTCTAGAAAGAAAAGGAGGTCTGAGCTAGGGCAGAGGGGCAGAGGAGCAGAGGGGAAGAGATCACTTGGCGACTGGTGACTGACTGGATGTGGAAATGAGAGACAGGGAGGGGTCAGGGTTGGCTTCCGAGTTCTGATGGCAAGTTGGCGGTGGAAAGGCACAAGGAAAAAGCAGGGGAGAGGTCCTGCAGACGAGTTAGCAGGAGATGGCCCTCATCTCATTTTGAAAAATCCACCTTGTGTAGAGTAAGGAAAACATTCTAAATAACTTAGACGTCAATGGAAAGGTACGTTAAATAACAGGTTGCATTATATTAGACAATATTATGAAATATTCGTGGGGAAATAGTCACAGTAATTTATGCTTTGAAAGAGAGTCATAATAAAGAATTGCAGAATAATTTTATTTTTGTAAAGAAAAATGGATGTCTGTGTCTGTATCTGAATATTTAAAGACTGAAATAATAAACATCAGGGTGCTAAAAGTGGTTATCTCCCGATGATGAATTTTTACCATCGTCTTGGTGTATTTTCCCCATTCTTTCATAAGGAAAAACAAATGTTCCTTATCTATGTCCTCTGCTACTAAGAAGTATAAAGTCTGGATTGCTAGACAATGCCCGAGGGTCCGAAGACACTTCTCCCCGATGTGTGTGCCCCCACGCTGGGGGTTCAGCCCTCGGAGCCCAGGCAGCAGCTGAGTGTCTGCTGCTCTGAGTTCTGAGGGACACGATCCCTCCTGACCCTTGGGTCCTGGTCCAGGTGGGACAGAGGCCACCATACATTGCATCATTATCTCTGGCCTAGGAGGAGGGCCTTGGAGGTTCACTCCGGTGGGCTGAGGCTGACCAGCCAAGGCTGAGAGTGTGGAAGAGGGGAAGGACAAAGGTAAGGTGCTGCTGAGCTGGTCCAGGGGGCGCATGATAGATGTGCAATAAAAATGTACTGAAGGGCTGGAGCCGGTTTGGTTCAGTGGATAGAGCATTGGCCTGCGGTCTGAAGGGTCCCAGGTTCGATTCTGGTCAATGGCATGTATCTTGGTTGTGGGCACATCCCGGGGGGTGGGGTGGGGCAGGGGGGAGTGTGTGCGCAGGAGGCAGCTGATTGATGTTTCTAACTCTCTATCCTTCTCCCTTCCTCTCTGTAAAAAAAAAAAATCAATTATATATATATATATATATATATATATATATATATATATATATATATATACACACACACACTTTTTTTTTTTAAATCATGGGGCCTGCCACTGTGGCAAGTCTTTTTTTTTTTTAAGAGATAATCTCTTAAAAAATATATTTTATTGATATTTTACAGAGAGGAAGGGAGAGAGATAGAGAGCTAGAAACGTCGATGAGAGAGAAACATCAACCAGCTGCCTCTTGCACACCCCCTACCGGGGATGTGCCCGCAACCAAGGTACATGCCCTTGACCAAATCAAACCTGGGATCTTTCAGTCCGCAGACTGATGCTCTACCACTGAGCCAAACGGGTTTAGGCAAAATATATATATTTTTTAAATGTACTGAATGAATTAAGGAAGGGGCAAGATCAACTTTGTGAATCTTTTCGGTACATTGGGAATTATTTTTTTCACATGACAAGTGAATTGAACAGAATTATAACGAAATTAACTCCAACACCAATGCGACTCGCTGTGTGCCTGTCAGCTGCCCCAGAAAGCAGAGCTCAGTCCTCGTGAGATCTGGTGAGCAAGAGGCGCCACTGGCCCCTGGAGAGCCAGCTGGGTTTTGCTCTTCCCTGGGCAGGGCCCAGTGCATGGTGGCAGCTCAACTGTAACCCACTGTGTGGAGAGAGAGAGATGGAAGCAGGGGCCTCGCTGGCTGTGTCCTGTCACCTTCTGAGCGCAGTGATGTTCTCTGCAGAGGTTCTGCACCCTCAGGACGTCCTTGTACACTTGACTGAAGTTGACAGAAAGTCCCTGTCCTTTTCCGAGTGAGAGTATTAATTATGTCCTCTGATCCCAGAATGGCAGCTCCTTGTTTTTCCTTCCTTTCCTGAAAATCTATTCATGTAGGAGCATCTGGGGGGGGGGGGTTTCAAGGTTGGTCGTGACCTTGACTGCTTCTCCAGCCGATCCGTCTGGGGCCCAGCCCTCCGGCGTTCAGTGGTGTTTCACGGGCTCACGTGAGCCTTCCAAAAACACCATGAGATCTAAATCAATTCCCGTCTTCTGAGGAGACGTGGTTGCCGCTTGCCGGCAATTAGTCTTTGTCCCGACTCTCTCTGTTCTGCACCCCTGTCGTTTCTGCCCCTTAGCACTGCCAGGGGTTTAGAATCAAACCCAGCGACACGCACGTATGAAGGTCAGAAGCTGGAGGGGTCTGGGAGAACATTGGGTTCAGTCCTCTCATGTGCGAATTCATCTCAGTTCTTTTCATCCATCATTGCCGAGCGGCTCCTCTGTGCCAGGCTCCATGCCAGGTCCTAGGGGCACAGAGCTGGCACTCCTCAATTTCCCCAGCAGCCCTTGAAGAATTTGCTTACAGTCGGAGGATAGAGACAAACTGTAATTTTACCAAATTTGTTCAGAAAGATAAGACTTCAATAGATAGCCGAAACCGGTTTGGCTCAGTGGTAGAGCGTCGGTTTGCAGACTGAAAGGTCCCGGGTTCGATTCCGGTCAAGGGCATGTACATTGGTTGGGGGCACATCCCCGGTAGGGGGTGTGCAAGAGGCAGCTGGTCGATGTTTCTCTCATCGACGTTTCTAGCTCTCTATCTCTCTCCCTTCCTCTCTCTGTAAAATATCAACTAAAAATAATTAAAAAAAAAAGACTTTAATAGATAGAGTCCAGGAGTGAGGAGCATGGACTTGGAGACGGAACGGCCAGCTGGGCTTGGTGAGGTCACAGAAGGCATCATAAGTGGAGGTGGCATTTGAAATTTAAAGCAGGTCATTGTAAGGATAATAGTCAAGGGCATGTCAGGCGGAGGAGGGGGTAACAGACGATTTCAGTAAAAACAGTGGCCTGATGGTGCGGAGCTTGAGCTCTGGGGTCAGACTGGCTGAGTTTGAATCCCCCTCTCCCCGGGTTGTGTGACCCTCGTCAAGTTTTCCACCCTCTCTCTGCTCAGCTTCCTCGTCTGTGACATCGACAGACCCCTGGAAGCAAGGCTGTCACTCGCAGTCACGCAGTATGTCACAGCACTGCTAAGCCTGTGCCCTTGACCGCTAGGAGATGTATGTTTGTTATGCCGGCTTTCTGGTGGAAGACAGTCAAGTGCTTGTTTTCTCACACTATCGTGACAGTGGGTGAGCGATGGAAGGGTGCCTTTTCCTCATTTGCACAAAGGCACCCAGTGGGCCGCAGGTGCCCTGGTACCCATTGGTGTCATGTCTTTCATTCTCCTTTTAAGAGTGAAGCTCTTGTCGAAGCTGGTTTGGCTCAGTGGATAGAGCGTCGGCCTGTGGACTGAAAGGTCCCGGGTTCAATTCCGGTCAAGGGCATGTGCCTTGGTTGCGGGCACACCCCAGTGGGGGGTGTGCAGGAGGCAGCTGATCGATGATTCTCTCTCATCGATGTTTCTAACTCTCTATCCCTCTCTCTTCCTCTCTGTAAAAAATCAATAAAATATATATTTTTTAAAGAGTGAAGTTCTTTCTAACAGGCAGGGGTCAGAGGAGCTCCAGTCTCCTGGCCTCTCTTGAGGTGACCGCCCAGAAGTGCTCCTGGCTGTGTGGGGCCACCGTCCCCTGGGCTACAGGTCTCTGCCTAGGGATCTGCGCTGTTGCCCACCTCCCCACCACCTGCTGCACAGGAGCCCTGGGGGAGATGGGAAGGAATACGGCTCCTTTCCCCTCACTGCTTTGTCCCTTTGGTCCCTAAAATGACACACCCAACCAGGCAGAGGGTAAACATTTCTGCACAGAAGGATTGGGACAATCCTAAAAGCACTACACTCTCTGAAGAGACAGTTAAAGCTCTCGTTCTCTTGACATTTCCCAGCATAGGAAGAGAAACCTTTGCCAGATATCTGTGTTTTTAGACCCATTCAGGCTTAGAAACTTCTACTCCTTGGTTCTCTCCCTCAAAAAAAGGAAGGACTCAGACTGACCATTCTAGTAAGGCTTTTACTAAGTTCTTTCATTTTCCTTAAGATGTATATGTGTGCGTAGTATGTGCATGTGATGTACCGTATTTGCCGGCGTATAAGACGATTTTTTGGCCCTGAAAAATATGCCTCCAAGTGGGGGGTAGTCTTATACGGCGAGTATATAACAAACTCTGTATTTTTAGTGGAAATATTAGGGGGTCGTCTTATACGCCCAGTCGTCTTATATGCTGGCAAATACGTATTTTTCAGGGCCAAAAAATCGTCTTATACGCCAGCAAATACGGTATATGTATGGGTGTGCTGTGTATGGTGTGTGTGTGTTGTATATGCATGTGCATGTTGTGTCTGTTGTGTGTGGGTGTGTGCATGTATGTGTGATGTGGTATGCATATGTTGGTTGGGCAGCAGGCAGGCAGGGGGAAGGTAGATCAGTTTTCACACTACACACCAAAATGATAAAAGTGCTTATCTCACCGCGGCTGGTGTGGCCCAGTGGTTGAGCATCTACCTATGAACCAGGAGGTCATGGTTCGATTCCCTGTGAGAGCACATGCCCAGATTTCAGGCTCAATCCCCAGTAGGTGTGCAGGAGTCAGCTGATTGATGATTCACTCTCATTATTAACGTTTCTATCTCTCTCTCCCTCTCCCTTTTTCTCTCTGAAACCAATAAAAACATACTAAAAAGTTTTTAAAGTGCTTATCTCTGGGTAGTGAGGTTAATCACTATTTTCCTTAGCCTTCTCTATTTTTTTTTTCAACATCTCACCAAAGAACATTTGAGTTATGCAACAGAAAGGAAAAGGTTGTAAAGGAATTCACCCGTATGTCGTTATCACTCATCTTGAATTCTTCGCCCCAGCACAGCCTGGCGTGTCAGAGGGGAGCGGGAGGGCGTTCCCAGACCAGACTGCTTCCAGGAGCTGTGCTGCCCGCAGGAGCCATCTGGGGCACAGGCTCCACCCTGTCCCGCCATCCAGGGCTCGCCCAGATGGCCCAGCAGGGCCTTGGCAGGGTCCTGAGCTTTTGATTCCCAGGGCTCCGGGCAGCTTTGGCGCTGGGTCCCGGCCAAGGTGAAACCAGGTGCAGAGTCCAGCTCTGGAGCGAGGCCTGGAGGGAGCCGGCTGGCATCGCAGTCCTGTCCCAGAGAGCTGCCATCGCTCCACACTTCCTTTTGTGTTTGGCAATCCTCACCCAAGGATATTTTGAGGATATTTTTTCCATTGATTTCTTTTTTTAAGAGAGTGGAAGGGAGGAAAAGAGGGGAAGGGAGGAGAGAGAGAAAAGAGAGAGAGAGGGACAGAGAGAGAGAGAGAGGGAGAGGGAGAGAGAGAGAGAAACATCAATGTGAGAGAGACATATCAATCTGTTGCCTCCCACAAGTGCCCCAACCAGGTCTGGGTATTTAACCTGCAACCCAGGTATGTGCCCTTGATCGGGAATCGAACCCGAGACCCTTCAGTGAGCAGCATCAGCAGCCAGGGAAGCTCCTCCCTTCTAAGACATGCATTATTCTGCTCACTTTGTTGTTGTTTTTTGAAATCCGGATATATCTGGAAATTGGCATGTGCATTTCGTGAGGCGATGTTTCTTGTTTTCCTGAAAAGCTCTTATTAAATTAGCCTATCGTGCGCAGAATGGAGCACAGTGCCAGGCTTAGGGTAGATGCTGCCGGTGCCAGTAAATGTCTGTGAGTAAACGGATGCATATATGAAACGGGGGGAAATGACACCTACCTTGTGATGAGAGCAATGTGCCGCCCACTGGCCCCGCCGTCAAGGAGGTTTGTGTGGCCGCCTCCCTGGGGCTTGCTGAGTTTGGCACAGCTCCCCTGGGAACCTGGCAGAGACAAGGCGACCTGTGAGCCCTGCCTGAGGGGACCCTCCTTTCCCCGGGTCTTTCCCACACAGCGCCCTCCGCCTTCTCCCGGGAGCATGAGGAAGCTCCCGCGCTCGCTGCACAGAGTTGACGCCCAGTGGGGAGTGCCAGGCGCCACGGCCTCCTCCCGCCTGCGGTGTGTGCCTGTTCCTGCCCAGAGCCAGGCTTTGCCTCAGGAACACCTGTGCTCACAGGAGGCAAGGGAGGAGCTGAGTGGCCACCGTCTCACCAGAGGTTAACAGCCCCTCCCACTCCTGTTCCAGAGCAGAGGCAAGCCCGGATTTAAAGGGATATTGGGAGCCTTTCTAATGGAACATTCCAGGTGGGAAGTGTTTTGTCCACTGCAAAACCAAGCAAAAGGAAACCAATTTTGAATTTTTTTCCCCTCTTGGCCTGAGAAGGGAGTGACTGAGTTCCGTGTCCAAAGGAGTGTGATGTCTAACTCTGTGGTCTCTACGAGGGTCCCCTTGGTGGTCTGGGCACCTCTACCCCCATTCCCTGGCTGCTGTGGCTCTCCCCTCCCCTACTCTAATCCTCCTGCTAGGTGCAAGTAGACAGGAGGAGAGATAAGGGACAGACAAGGCCTAACAACTGGTACCCATATAACTTGGCATTGGAGCCTTCTTCAAGAGAGCTGTGTGAAATTGTTGGCATTTGTCGTGTGTGTGTGTGTGTGTGTGTGTGTGTGTGTGTATGTATGTATGTATGTGTGTGTGTGTGTGTGTGTGTGTGTCAGGGTGGCGGTGGGGTTTGTGGGTCCCTCAAAGCCCTTTTTCATCCATTCCCCTCGACTTGGCTTTGCCTTCTTTGGCTGAAAGCTATATCTGTTCCCTCAGCTCAGCTCCTGTTCTTCCCTCCTGTGGGGTCACCTGCCCTTCTAGGTGGTCCTCTTCATCTAGGTCCTCTCCTTGGGGGTACACATCTGGCCCAGGGGCAACCCCAGGCATCCTTGTCCTGCCAGAATCAGGGCTGCTTCCAAAACACTCCATCCCACAACTTCGCCACCAGTGGGCGCTCTAGGCAAGCATCTCACCTATAGATACCGATGTGGGTCAGAGGCACAGGGGTGGGCAAACTTTTTGACTCGATGGCCACAATGGGTTCTTAATCTGGACCGGAGGGCCGGAACAAAAGCATGGATGGAGTGTTTGTATGAACTAATATAAATTCAAAGTAAACATCATTACATAAAAGGGTACGGCCCGCCGGCCATAGTTTGCCCACGGCTGGGCCGTGATATCTGGATGGTTTCCTGGAAGACCCCCTCAGTTGGGTTAAGTAAGAAAGAAGCTCTCCTTTACCCTTCCCATGTGGGGGTTGGGATGGCGCCCAGGCAGGGACAGAGATGGACAATACTGTCTGCTCTCCAATGAAGCCCTCATCACCCGCTTCTTTATCCGGCAGAGTCTCGGCCTCCTGTGCATCCTCACAGTGAGAGGCTTAGACTCAGTAAATTCCCTGAAGGGGTCTGCCCTGGGTCTTTGGTTCCTGCTGGACACTGAGACAAACAGGAAGTGGCCTTGGCCCCTTCATGCTCCACCGATTCCAGCACAGCCTAGAGGCCTGGAGTCCCAGGAGTCAATAGGATGTGGATTTGGATCCCCGTCCTTTAATTAACAAGACCCTGGGGCAAGTGGCTGAGTTTCACTTGGCCTCAGGTTCTTCACTTGCAAACTTGGTTTAAAAATCCTTTCCAGCCCTATCTGGTTTGGCTCAGTGGATAGAGCACTGGCCTGCAGACTGAAAGGTCCCAGGTTCAATTCCGGTCAAGGGCACGTACCTTGGTTGCTAACACATCCCCAGTAAGAGGTGTGCAGGAGGCAGCTGATCAATGTTCCTCTCTCATCGATGTTTCTCTCTCTTCCTCTCTGTAAAAAAAAAAAAATCAATAAGATATATATATTTTTAAAAATCCTTTCCAGAGGGAAGGGGCTGGGGGTCCTAATATATGGTAGTAGGAGAAGATTTGACTTTGACTAGTGAGCATCTGGTGCAATATACAGATCTTGTAACATAGAAGCCCACTCATGTTGATACAGCTGATCAGTGTTTCTCTCTCATCGATGTTTCTAACTCTCTATCCCTCTCTTCCCCTCTGTAAAAAAATCAATAAAATATTCTTTTTTTAAAAAAAGAAAGAAAACTTCCTGAAGAAAAGCCATTTTAAGTGTACCTCCCCTCGCCGAAACCGGTTTGGCTCAGTGGTAGAGCGTCGGTCTGCGGACTGAAAGGTCCCGGGTTCGATTCCGGTCAAGGGCATGTACCTTGGCTGCGGGCACATCCCCGGTAGGGAGTGTGCAGGAGGCAGCTGGTTGATGTTTCTCTCTCTTCGACGTCTCTAGTTCTCTATCTCTCTCCCTTCCTCTCTGCAAAATGTCAATAAAATATATATTAAAAAAAAAATAAGTGTACCTCCCCTGGGAAGACACAAACCTCTCCGTGCTGCTGAAATGTTTTTTCTTTTATGGGAATAGCCCGCACACAGATGGTGAAGAGACGCACTGTCCATCTGAAAAGGACGTCATGTTGATACATCCCAGCATGCTTGTGTTTTGAAGCAACCAGGACCACGCTTTCTCACAACTGAAGAGGAAGCTCTAGCCATTGATGAAGACCTCACAGGAACGCTGGAAATCCTGCAGGAGTGATTGTCTCTGGTGCCAGTGGTCACTGATTTAGTGGCTTCGAGAACCACTAGCCTTTCCGCCGCGTTAGGCTCTCTGGGGAAGCAGGGCCTGCAGAAGAAGAAGTTGTGGAGATACTTCCTCTAGTATTTATGAAAAAAAATTTTTTTAGTTTTTGAAGAAGTCTAAACCTTAGATCAGATTTTTCACTTGATAAATCCAGTCTCTGGTAGACGCGATTGCTATAAAGTTCACGCTTCTGGAAGGAAGTGCAAAACCTCAGGCTTAAGGTTGCTAGGGGAAGTGACCGTGAGGCTGGCACTGGAGCTGGTGGCCATGAGCCCTGGTGCTGTTTTTGTTCCAGTTCTGCTTTCAAAGGCCCATTGGTTCTCAGTGATCTGCCCAAAACTCATTTTTAGTTAAATCCTGTAATTTTTACTCTGCGAGATTTTGCAAAAAGGGTTTTTTTCAACTTTGTTTTATTTTGAGGTTTGTACCTATAGCATTATGGCAAAAAAAGAATGCCTACATCAGGATCCCATGGCAAATCAGGAGTACCCAAACATCCAAGAAGCAAACATTAAAATGTTTGGGAGTAGTTCATTTCACCTCAACCACCTGTTTTCCAGATCTGATGAAAACCATGTTATCAGAACAAGAGAATATTCCTCACACAGAAAAAAAGAAAGAAAAAAAAAGAAAAAGAAATTCAGATGAGCCCTACCTACGGCCTCTATCCAGTTGAGCTAAGGACCCATAGCTTCCTGAATTTCTTTCTGTCTCTGCTCAGATTACATCATGTGGTCCTTGCCTATGTCCCACCCACCCCCACCCTGGTCTCACTGGGCTTCGGGGATCCAGGGCCCAGCACCAGGCCGAACGCTGGAGTGGACTCAGGAAGCATTATGAACCAAAGTGAACGATGCAGAAGCACAGCGAGGGGGTTGTGGTGAACATAGCTGTGTGTCTCTGCCTATACTTCCGTTCAGGGAGAACTTATTTCAGAGAGTTTACCATTGTAAGCCACCGGTAATCCTGGGTGTAAACACTTTTTGTAAAGGTGTTTCAGCTTTTGTTTATTAGCTCTGGCACAGGCTTCCTCGCGGCCTAAAAAATCCCCCTGAGGCTTGAGGAGCCCTGTGGATGCATATAAAATCTAGGACAGGGCCCAGAATGCTGAATAATTAATAAAACCAAGCGCCAGACTATTGGGGGGGGTGGTAAGGGAAGGGGTTTAAACAGTGCTGGGCTCTAAATTAAGCCATACGCTAACCCACACTCTGCCATTCACATGCTGGATGATCTGGACAGTCACTTGGCCCCTCTGGGCTGCAGTTTCCTCATCTGCCTAGTGACGGCCTTGGAGTGGGTCCCACCGTTTGTTCATCACACAGAAGTCTGCAGGACAAGGCTGTCCTCAGGAGGTCACAGCCTGGAGACTAAAACAGGCTCACACCCCATGGTCCTTCAGGGGAAGGAGGAGAAATGAACATTTCCTGAGTGCCCACAGTCTATCTGTCACATCATATCTAATATCTAACTTAATGCCTCCTCTAAGGTGGGCATTATTGCCCCCATTTTACAGCTGTGAAAACTGAGGCTCAAGAGGTTAAGTGACCTGTTCATGCATGCGGATCTAGCAAGCTACAGGGCTGGCATTTGAATCCAGGTCTGTCTGACTCTAAGAAGACTCACATGGTTCTTACCCAACGTGGACAGTCTATGACTCCATGATTTAGAGAAAAACAAAAGATTAATTCAGGAGAATGCATGTTTATTTTTTTCCCTTGGATCTGTTCTTTTAATCTTGTAAAGTAATTTGTGTGTGTGTGTTTGTGTGTGTGTGTGTATGTTTGTGTGTGAATCAGGAAATGGAAAATGTCCTGTTCTAGACTGTGTGTCACAAAAAGCTGAAAGATGGCTCACTTATTTGTTCATGCATTCACTTGTTTATTCAACAAGTGTTTATTGAGTGTCTACTATGTACTGACCACGCATACACCATTCTAAGCACTGGATAATCATAATCACAAGGTCTGTCCCATGGAACTGGCATCGTACTGGGAAGACAGCTGATAAAGATGTAAACCGCTAAATAAGATGATTTCAGTTTCTTATATGTCCTAGGAATAATGTAAACTAGGAAAATTGATAAGGCAGATTTGAGTAGGTTGGGGGAGGAGGGTGTGTGATCCATCTAAGTTAAGGTAATCAGAAATGACCTTTCTAAGGAGATGACCTTTGAGCTAAGGTCAGGTGGAGAAGGACCTAGCCATGTGATGATCTAGGGAAAGTGAGTCCTGAGTTGAGGGAACAGCAGGTGCGAAGGCAAGGAGGGAAGGATGAGCGTGACTCTCCGAGGAGCAGAAGGGAAGCCACTGTGGCCAGGATAATTAAAAGGTAGGAAGCATGGTGGAGAATGATGCGGGAGACGGGGTTTTGAGGCCACGGTAAGGGGCTCAGACAGCTGGATAAAGTCACCGGTGGAAGGTAAGCTCAGTGATGACATTCAGTCTTAGAGATGATGGGAGCCTCAGAGTCACTCTGACCTGAGCACCGCCTGTCGGTCTGGCTGAAATGGCCTGTCCGGAGACCGGACAAGGTCAGTTAGTGGTGAAGCCAACAGTTCATGGAACACTGGTGTCCCTGCTCCCCGGGGTGTCTGAACAGAGTTCTTAGCCAAACAGTGACTCCAGGCTGCAATGCAGCTGCCCAGGCCACCGCTGGTTCTCTCTCCTGATCGGCAGCACCAATCTTCCCTGTCTTCTGACTCCCACCTTTCCCCTCCTGAGGTTTTTTGTGTACACCGCAGGCAGAGTGAACATGGTAAAACTTAGTTCAGATCATGGTGCACCTCGGCTCAAACCCCCTGATGGCTTCCCTGTACCCACTGAACCTGTTCAATTGTTTTGTCTCTTCCCCCCCCCCCCCAGACTTGAGGGCAGGCCTCTGTCTTAGATATTCTTGGATCTTCCCTCTGCCACACATGGGATCTGGCACACAAAAGGAGCTCCAATAACGCTTGAATGAATAAATAAACATCTGTAGATAAGCAGATGAGGTGATTTCATTTACGTCTACATCTGAGAGTCTATCTGGTTACTATTTATGAATAACACATTGGTTAAGAGCGTGGACTTTGAGCCAGACTACCCAGGTTCAAATCCTGTCTCTTCCATTTACCAGAGGTTTGACTTTGGATAAACTATTAGCCCCTTTGTGTCTCAGTTTTCTTGTCTATGTAATGGGGGTAATACTAGTACCTAACTCACGGGTTGTTGCAAGTATTAAGTTAGTTCATATACACAAAGTGCCTGGACCAATTCCTAGTACCCATCCACTATTGGTTATTGATATCATTACTGATGTCTCCATGTGCAATGAGGAAAATGAATGCTGGAATGGTCTGGATGGCTTCAATGGAGACAAAAGCTCTGTCTTTGGAGGGTTCCCTGAATTTGCTGGTACTACAACCTTGGGCAAGTTCACTTCACCCTTCGGAGTCTGTTCGCATACCTGAAAAGTGAAGATAACCTGCTCCGTTGGACTGTAGTTTTGAGCTTAAGTGAGAGCATGTATATCAAGTTTCTGGCACAGTACCTGGCGCGTAATCCAAAGGCAACACATGTTTCCTTCCTCTCTTCTCCCAGCTCGCCTGTGAGCTCGCCAAGCGTGAGATCCTGTTAACCGTGCCTGGATCTGCCCACACCCTCTGGCCCCATGAACAGACAATAAGCAGTGAACAGACAACGCACGTATGTGGACCTTAAGCAGGCTGCCATCACAAAATTTCACACACGTGCCCTCCGTTTCAGGCTTTTTTCCCAGCTGAAAATCTCGTCCAGCATCATCTTCCCCCATGGTGGCTGTGCCAATGACCACCTACCCATCTCTCAGGGAAGGGCTTGTCCCTCCAGCTGAACATGGTACCGGATTTGTCTTTCTAAAGCACAGCTCAGGCCATGCCCTTCACCTTGCCCAGAAGCCTCCGTGACCCACCCCACCCCTGCTCCCTAGGCTGGTATTTGAGAATCACCACAGTCCACCCCTGGCTGCCCTGGCATGTCCTCGCTTTCCCCCTCTAACACACCACACACACACTCACACACATACACACGTGCACACACACACGCGCACACACACGTGTGCACACACACACACACACACACACACACCATACACATACCACACACACACACACCACCACCACCACCGTACACATATACACACCACACACACACACACACACATACACCACATACACAGACACATACACACACACACCACACACATATACACACCACACACACCACACACCACACACCATACACATATACACACACCACATACACACACACACACACCACACACATATACACACCACACACACACACCACACACCATACACATATACACACACCACATACACAGACATACACACACACACCACACATATACACCACACACACACACACACACACACACACACACACACACACAGGAACACCAGACTGAATCAGTTCCTTGGACCTTAACATTGCTGTGCTCTTGCTCACACTGTCCCCAGAGTCTGGAGTAGCCTCCCAAAGCATCACACACCCATACCCCAAGGCCCCACTCAAATGTGGCACCACCTCTCCCCCTGGCCTCAACCACTTCCTCAAGGTAAGAGTGTCCCTGCTGCACCCAAGTTCCCACAGTGCTTCCGGCACTGCTCCTTGCACACTTGCCACTGGGGAACTGTGTTGTTTCTGTGTGCATAAGCCGAGTGGGCACTCAGTCGATGTGATGAACACATGCGTGTTGGTGTCCCACTGTCCGGGTAGGGCTGTGTCGCATTCACCCCTGTACCTCTCTTCTCACACAGGCACATTTTTTTCTTCAACACAGTGGGAGCACAACATATTCACTAGATGAGTCATCTAGTCCGTCCACTCTAGTGTGCAAAGGGGTCTCAAATCAGTCTCTTGTTCCTCAGCTCCTCCTCGTCAGACCTCATCCTCTCACTTAAACAGCAGCCTCCTAGCAGCCTCTCTTTTTTCCTTCTGAGCCCCACACAGACTATCAGAGTGGCCTTTCTACAATAAAAGGTCACTACTGAAGACCTTTCCTCTACTGAAAATCTTCCGGGAGCTCCCCATGGCCACGGCATAACGCCTCAGCTGCGTTCCTCTTCAGCCTCATCTTCGGCACCCCCTCCCACGTCCCCTGCCCACCCCCCCCCACACACACACACATACACAACTCCCTTGCACTCCTCCAGAGCTACTTGCATTACCATGACAACTCTGTGTTGTTTCAGGCCTCTGCGTTTTGGCATATACCGTCCCCTCTTCTTCAAATGACACTTCCCCTCCACTCCCCACTCCCCATCACCTGATGAACAGCTGCCCATAACTAATACCCAGTTCTGACGAAAGCTTCCTCTGTGGAGGGGATGGTGGAGCGCAAGCATGCCCACCCTCTGACTAACCATCCACCCCACAAATACAGGGCACCCACCGTGCACTAGACCCGCCCGGTAGGCAGCTGCAGTCCTGGCCAGGTTCTGGTGATTGCAGCCCTCACCCTGTTCTGTCGTGTGAACTACGCTCCCACCTGCCTCACTGCCCTGGAGCCCTGAGGTCCAGGCTGCCCCTCGCTCTTGTCACTGAACGCCTCCGGTCTCTGAGCACTCACGGTACCAGCATATGCGGGTGACTGTTAGATGAGCTGCACTGGGCGCTAGAGAGCAGAGAGTTAGAAGTCAAGTGGGGAACAGGGCAGGACAACTGTGACGTCTCTTGCATCCTATTTTAGAGTCCAGATCAGGGGTGGGCAAATTTTTTGACTCGAGGGCCAAAAATGGGTTCTTAAACTGGACCGGAGGGCCGGAACAAAAGCATGGATGGAGTGTTTGTGTGAACTAATATAAATTCAAAGTAAATATCATTACATAAAAGGGTACGGTCTTTTTGGTTTTTTTTTTAATTCAATAGTTTTACTCACCGGATCCGGCCCGCGGGCCGTAGTTTGCCCAGCCCTGGTCCAGAACCTGCTTACCGAAAGCAAAATGATGTTTCAGCATTGACTGTCCTGGGCCTCCTGCTCAGGCTTCTAGTGAGTGATGATCCGTGGCAATGGCCTCAGAAAATTCCCTTTAATCCCCAAAAACGCTGTGTCAGTGAACGGGTTATACAGGCTGCTGATAGCCCAGCACAGTGCGAAATGTGTATTTGTTACCTTCAGGATGGCAGCAAATAAGTAAATTCTGGTCTTAACGACAACCCTTCATCCCTCAAATGTGTCTGTTCTTCTCTTTAACAAGGATGTTCGGCCCCGAGCACAGAGGGAGAAACTGGACTGCTCCTGCCCCGGGAAGGCACCTTGTCTGGGGAAGCAGGCCGTGTGCTCCCGTAACTCCCCTCCGTGAATAAGTCACCCCTCGGCTAAGCTCCAGAGAGCACGTCCCTGAGGGGTGAAGGAGCACCATGCACTCCAGGAATGAAAACAAGACAGGTGGGGAGCACCTGGGCATCAGGGAGAAGACCCCAAGGTGAACCTGAAGAGGTCTTGCAAGATGGAGGTAGAGGGTGGGGCACAGCCTTAGAACTCAGTGACAGCGAACGTGGGTGTGTGGCACTCACACGGTGCCAGGCACTGTCCTGGATGTTTTACTAGGATAGGGTTTCACTCCAATAACCTGCGAGGTTAATAACTGATTATTATCCCAGGAGCCATGGAAGGTCATTAAATGGCGTCAAGCAGGGAAGAGAGATGAGGCTTACGTATGAGAATTTCTCCTCTGCCTCCTGTGTGGAGCACTGATGGGGGTCAGAGGGGATGCCGGGAGAGCCGTTAACAGGCCTCCAGAGTAGTGGTCTGGGGCTAGATGTCAGGAGCTTGGACTTGTTGGGTGGCTATGGGGGTAGAGAGAAGTGGGCATAGCAGAGAGCTACTCAGGGGGAGAGTTGGCAGAACTGCTCAGCAGTTCAGGACTCAGCCCAGGGCACCAATAAACCTCCCCTCCTCCAGGCTTGCCCACACCTTCCTTCCTTCTAATGGCCCTGATCTTACCCAACACCGGACTGTTGTGAGATGGTCGCTCAGAAGGGAAACTCACCCTCTGGCCCATTCCCTAAGCAAAGAGCTCCTCTTGGGCCTCCTGCTACCCTATCCATCCTCTCCCCCCCCCCCACACACACACACCCCTACTATCCTGCTCTTCACAGCATCCCACCAGTTTCCCTCTCCCAACATCATTTGTCTCTGTCCTCTTCCACCCTGTCCCCAGAACCCACCATTGTCCATGCTTCATGTTGAGGCTAACCATCCGCTGAGTTAAAACCAAGAGCCAAGGACCTTCATCTCCTATCCATGCTGCAGTCCTGGCCAGATTCTGGTGATTGGGGAGGGCTTGGTTTGTAGGCAATTCTGAAAAGAGAAATTCCTGTTCACAGGGCAATATCCCCCCACTCAATAGCCCCCCACTTTCCCTGTCTCAGTCTCTTGCACTCAGGCAGGCACCGTCCCTTCCCACCCTGAGCACCCACAGCTCTGCCCTCCTCTGATGACCCTGCTTACTCTGCCCCAGGCTCTCTCCCAGACGGGAGCTCTTTGCGTAAAGGTCGGGGTCCATCCTGTCTGTGTCCACAGCAGCTTCAGAACTTCTCTGACGGGATTGAGCACCTTCTATCTCATGTTATAAAGGACCCACCATTTTATTCTCCTTTATCTCCCCAGGGCCCAACTCAGGGCCCAACTTGCGCTAAGTGAGGAACAAATAACTAATGAAAAGATCTGTTTTCCCCTCCAAATCACTTCCCATGCTGTGCTTGGATTAATTTCAGTTACTGTTTACTGATCTGCTTTCAAGTACCAAATACGGTGCAAAGTCCTCCTGCTCTGGGCGAGCTAAGCTGCTCCCCCCATGTCATCTCTCCAGGCCCAAGCAGAGGGCCTACTCCGAATCTGGGCGGGCTTCCTCGGCGACATCTTAAAATTCTAGGCCAAGGCTGAGCAAACTATGGCCCGCGGGCCGGATCCAGTGAATAAAACTATTGAATTAAAAAAAAAAACCATACCCTTTTATGTAATGATGTTTACTTTGAATTTATATTAGTTCACACACACACTCCATCCATGCTTTTGTTCCGGCCCTCTGGTCCAGTTTAAGAACCCATTGTGGGCCGAAACTGGTTTGGCTCAGTGGTAGAGCGTCAGTCTGCGGACTGAAAGGTCCCGGGTTCGATTCCGGTCAAGGGCATATACATTGGTTGTGGGCACATCCCCGGTAGGGGGTGTGCAAGAGGCAGCTGGTCGGTGTTTCTCTCTCATCGACGTTTCTAGCTCTCTATCTCTCTCCCTTCCTCTCTGTAAAATATCAATAAAATATATTTTAAAAAAGAAGAAAAAAAAAAAGAATCCATTGTGGCCCTCGAGTTAAAAAGTTTGCCCACCCCTGTTAAGCCCTAACAAGCACTAGCATTCACGTAGCTCTTCCAAGTTTAAGCAGAGTGTGGGGCCCATGTGATCTGTCCATCCATAATGCTATGGGTGTCATGGTCCCTATTTTCCAAGGTCCAGAGATATCAAGTGGTTGGCCCTGGTTCACACAGGAAGTCTCCAAAATGGAATCCAACCTTTCTAACTCAAGAGCTCTTGCCTTTCTACTACATCAAGCCGTCTCCCCCAAGCAGCCTCCATCAAGGCAATGGGAATTGACAAGGCAGCCTGGCATCATGGGAAAGAATCTCAGTTTGGGGTAAGTCAGCCTTTGAGTCATTTGAATTTGAGCTCCATCACTTAGTAACTGTGCGACCTTCATCAAGTTGATCATTTGTTTAACGCTGGGGGTTTCATCGGCAAATGGGGCAGTCACACCGCACAGAAGCATGAGGCTTCAATTGAGGGGGGAAACGTGTGTATAAACTGCCTTATATGCAATCAGGGATCAACAAATGTTAGTCCCTTATCTGGCCCCACTATGCCTGTCTGGTTCAGTGTTTCTCAAGATCTGGCCCCTGGATGATTTACCTCACAATGATCCAGCATGCAGGATCCGCATGCAGGATCCTGGACTCCGAGCAAGTCCGATCCTGTAGGTTTCTGGCGGAATGCCAGAGGCAATGTTTCTGACATTCTCATAAGTTTGAGACCTACTGATCTTGTTGGTGAGGAAGCCAAATAAACAGATGGCTACAATGCAGAATGATGGGTTACAACGGCAGGTTCGGGAAGAGTTTCTAGAGAAAGCCTGGACTGAGGTGAAACCTGAAAGATAAGGAAAAGCCAGCTCAGGAAGCAGGAAGGGAAGAGGAGATTCCAGTTGAAGGGAAAATATTCACAAAAGCCCAGCAGTGAGAGAAGTGGCTCTTCCAGGGAAGAGTATAGTGAGTGTGGAATTCAGCAAAGAGACCTAAGAGGTGTGCAGGGGCCAGGTCACAAAGAGCCTTGTCAGTCATGTCAGGGAGTTTGAACTTGTTGGTCATGTCAGGGAGTTTGAACTTTATCCTACAGATAGTGGAAAAATCACTGAGATTTGTTTATACTTAGAGGAGAGCATTAGATAGTTTGAATTTTAGAAAGAGCCCTGTGCTCTAGCTCCGTGGTTGGCAAACTGCAGCTCCTGAGCTACATGCGGTTCTTTGGCCCCTTGAGTGTGGCTCTTCCACAAAATACCATGGCCTGGGCAACTCTATTTTGAAGAAGTGGCGTTAGAAGAAGTTTAAGTTTAAAGAATTTGGCTGTCAAAAGAAATTTCAAACTAAAGTTATACTGTTGATATTTGGCTCTGTTGACTAATGAGTTTGCCGACCACTGCCCTAGCTGGTTTGGTTCAGTGAATAGAGTGATGAACCACAGATTGAAGGATTCCGGGTTTGATTCCAGTCAAGGGCACGTACCTTGCTTGCAGGCTCCATCCCTGGTCAGGACCAGTGTGGGAGGCAATCAATCTATGTGTCTCTCTGATATAGATGTTTCTTTCTCTCTCTATCTGTCCTTCCTTCTCTTCCTCCCCCCCTCCCCCCACACCCTTTCTATTCTCTCTAAAAATCAATGGAAAAATATGCTCAAGTGAAGATTAACAAAAACAAAAATGAAAAAACAAACAAACAGATAAAAAGAAAAAGGCCCTCTGGCAGTCATGTGTAAAGAATAGGTGTGGGATTGGGACAGGGCAAAATTTCCCTAGAGGTCTGAGGTTGTACACAGGCAATGGTGACCTAGATTGAGACAATGGCAGTGAGAGAAGGAAGGAAATGCACAGAGAAGAATCTGCAGACTGGTACTGATTGGATAGGGCTGGATGGGGACAGGAAAGAGTCAAGGCTTCTTTCCTTAGCAAAGTGGGTCAATGATTGTAAATTTCACTGTAGTTAAAATAAAAAATAAAATAAAATAACTGAAAGATAAACCAGTGTGGAGGGAAAATGATGAGGTCATTTTTGGATATACTGAATTTAAGATTTTTATGACATACCACTGTCCAGAAGATAGTTGGAAATGCAGGTCCATGGAATAGTCTGCTAGTTGCTCACTCAATATCCTCTCTTCCTTCCTTCCTTCCTTCCTTCCTTCCTAACTTTGGGACAGTGATGTGCCCAGTTAAAATATCCACCCTCCTAAGCACTCTTGCCAGTCTTCCCCGACTCTCTATGGTTGGTCATGTGACCTGGTTCTGACCAATAAGCAATAAGTGGTCATCACTGGGTGGAGTTTCCGGAAAAGTTGTTATTTTCCTGATAACAATGGACAGGCCCAGCTGGCGTTTGACTTTTACCCTCATCCTTTTATCTTTTTCCTGCATAAACAGTGTTGTGATGCTTAGATAAGATGCAGCCATTTTGTGACCATGAGGATATAGGACCTATGTTACAGAGCCGAAAGACAGAAGGATTCTGGCGTGGTGGAGCTGTTGTGTGGCCCAGGGCTGGCTACCATCTGAGAAAAATAAATCCTAATTTAGTTAAGCCACTGGGATTGGTTTTCTGTCACCTGCAGCAGAACACAATCCTAATTGATTCAAGGGCTAAAGCTCTGGAGACAGATCTGGGTTAGAGATAGAGATCTGGGTCAGCATCTTGATGGTACCTGAAAGCATTTGAGTGGATACAAGCAGACCAGGCGCCGAAACACGTGCATCTGTAAACAGTTCCCATGAGCCAAAGGACAGGGAGGGCTTGGTTTGTAGGCAATGCTGAAAAGAGAAATTCCTGTTCACAGGGCAAGTGTCTTTAGGTTTCTTTTTTATTGTTGATGTTTCTATAGCAACATCCAGTTCAAAACAACCAATTTAGGGCTATTCAATTAATACTCAGCCTCATGGAATTTATTTTGTTACAACTTTCCAGATGCTTAACCAAGGGCTGATGACTCTGGTGACTTAACCTCCCAGGGGTTGGCGTGTTTGGGGCTCAGGAACTGACTTGGTAAACCTCAGCTCTCCTGTTTCCCACGAGGCAAGTGCCCCTGGAGTCCCTCCCAAGAAGGCCAGTGCAAGGACCTCACCAGACCCGAGTTGCAATTGGACCTGTCTGTCCTACTTTTTTAATATTATATTCTTTAAAAAATTTTTTCCTTTAAATTATTTTTTTGTGTGTGCACTATAATAATTTTTATGGTACTAAAGGATGATTGAAAACCACAGCTTGAAAAGTTCGGGGCCAGGCCTGGAGAGCTCTGTTCACCGTACTCTGGTCCTTTCACAGCTGTGTTTGTCGGTGTTTCTATCATTTCCACTGTGGTAGCGGCACTCAATCCTTCCCCTCCTTAGGTTTCTCTGTGGCTACTGCATAACTTCTGCCACCCTGGCAGGGCAAGGAGCGATGGCAAAGCCTGTGGTTTTTCTTTCTCGTTTTGCTTAAAGAAGGATTTGGCCTCTTTAGATGAAGCGCCCACTGCCTTAGTCACCCTAACTTCTTCACCAGCAAAATCAAGCACCTTGGTGATTTTGACTTTTTCTGTTTCTTTAGGTTTCCCTAGCTCTTCTGCTTTGACCAACAATTTATTTGAACTCGTCTTTTTAGTCTCCTCTCTTCTTCTAATGTGTGGGCTTGGGAGCACTTTTGATTTTGTGGGGGCACATCATTGAGGAAGTTCACCCACAGTCCATCCTCCTTCCTCTTCCTCACATCCTCGCATCCTCTCACCCAGTGCCTTCTTCCTCCTCACTGCTGCTTCCTCCAGATTCCCCACTGGCATCCTCCTCTTCCTCTCCTCTAAGGAGAGGCCACTTTGTTTTCTCTTCCCGAAGGCACGTAGTCCTCCCTTGGAGGTGGAGAAGTCTTTGGAGTCAAATTCCTCCATGTTGCTGCCACATGGGGTGGGCCAAGCCGCAGGACCTGAGCAGCAGACCCCCAGGAAAGCTTTAAGGGGAGACCATAACACTCTAATTTACTTTTTATATCTGATTTTTCTTTTATTTCTTAATTATAAGTGACATACAATATTATATTTGTTGCAGGTATACAACATAGTGATTAGACATTTATATAACTTACAGAGTCATCACCCAAGTAAGTTTAGTACCCATCTGACATTATATATAGTTATTGCAATATTATTGACTATATTCCCTGTACTATAATTTATATCCCTGTTACTGTCCTATCTTTTGCCAAGAGTATAGGCCTGGCAGTTTTCCTTATTTCTCTCTCCTCTCCATCCTACTCACTACAAAGAAAGAAGAAGAAAAAGAAGAAGGAGGAGGAGGAGGAGGAGGAGGGCCAAACCCCCAAATATATTTTCCTTAATACATGGAAACATGTCATTTCTTTCGTGAACACTTTTATTTTCTCTAGGATAAAGCCCAAGCACCTGTCACAACATATTAGGCCCTGATCTTCCACCCTAGGTCCCTGATAATTGTCCTTGCTTCTCCCCCTTCTCTCCACACATAGTCAGCTGCTCCGAATGCCTCATTCTGCCCACATTTCTCTTCCCTTTCAAGCTCTTCTAAGCTGTTTTCTTGCTCAATAATGCTTTCTCTGCCTCCTGCTCTGACTGCCTACTCCCGTCCACCCACTACAGCCAGATTACTTTTCTGGTCTCCCAGCAGCTGGGAATGGCTGGAAACCCAGGAGTGGTCCACCTCCTCTTTACCCTTAATTCCTTCCCCAATCTCTTTCCAAATCCTATTGATCCTACCCTCTAAACGTCTGTAACTTTGTCTCCTCCTTTCCATTACTAATTTTACTAACAATATCACTGCAAGTTTCTTCAGTAGCCTTGTGTCTTCAGTCCTTCTTAGTTCAATCAAGCTGTCTTCCCTTCTGCAAATGTACCCATGTTGATCTCCTCCTTAACATCTCTGAGGTCCTTAATAGTATTATCCTTGTAGGTCTCTTAAGTCTATTTCCTACTGGAGGCCTGGTGCATGAAATTCATGCACTGGTCGTGTCCCTAGGCCTGGTCAGCAATCAGGGCCAATTGGGGCCTTCTGGCTGCCAGCCTGGGCCTTCCTTCATTCCGTGCCACCCCGGTTGGTCAGCACACGTCATAGTGAGCGATCAAACTCCCCGTCTCCTGGTCAAACTCCTGAGGGGAGGGACACTTTGCATATTAGCCTTTTATATAGATAAGATACTTCAGGTGTAGAGAGAAACCAAACCCAGTGTTGACCCAAAGTCCTCTCTTTCCTGCACAGCCCCTTCTTCTGAGCTCGTTCGGGGATAGCTTAGGACAGCCTTTAAGAATGTGGGCTCTGGTACCAGATTTCCTGGATTCCAGCATCTGCTCAACTGCTTATTAGCAGGGTGCCCTCGGGCAAAATATTTGATCTCACCACGTCAGTTTCAACTTTGGTAGCCCTCATGCACAGGGCTGTTAGATTGTGAAAGGTAATACTGAAGAATACTCAGAGCAGTGTCAGGAATAGCGTACATATTGTGTGTTAGCTGTTATAAGTGACTGTTACATTTCATTTTGATCTTTTGAAATTTGTCTGTTTTGTCCTCTTCTTTTGTGGAGATTAGTACAGAAGGCAAGGCAGCAGATGCTTGTGGCTAGGGTATGGGGAGCAGGGGAGGGCTTGAGGGAAATGCTGGGAGACTGGACCAAGGAAGCTATCTATCTTAGGAAGTGTTTAATTGACCTTTTGTTTTCTGTAATCCAAGTTTCATTTTAGTTTAGAAAACATAGCTGATGGGAAAATCAGGCTCAAATATTCCCCACCATCTCCCCTGAGCATGGTGGGCACCATGACTTCCTGTGCTTTATAAAGGAGTCTTTTTCCTCCCTTCTAAGTGACAATAATCCCATGATACAATAAGAAGTATTGATCTTATTCCATTTTCCAGGTACTGTATTTTACAATTAATTTTCTCATTTAATCCAGAAGTGGGTATTATTGCTTTCCCAATTTGGAGACAGGGAAATTGAGGCTGAGAGAGGTTATTAACACCCAAATCATAGCTTATTAAGAGGTTTTCTTTCTTGCCCAATAACTATCAGAGCTGATCCTATTAACTGCTAAGTCAGATTGCTTCATAAAAGTGGATTCGTTACTTAATCAGAGAAATGTCTACGGATTTGCTTATATGCAAGGCCCAGTGCTGGGCACTGGGAACACAGAGATAAATATGGGTGATTCTTTTTCTCTAGGAAGTCATAGTTGCATTGTGAGTACACTCTGGTCAGTGGACAGTGAGGCAGGATGTGGGAGATGCATTAGGTGGTAGGAAGCAAGGAGACCGAAGCACCAACTGTCTAAAGAGTGTGCTCGGGTCCAGCTACAGAGGTGGCAGCTGAATCTCAAAGTCTGGGGGTAATGATTACTTTCTAATGTTTCTGTAAACATCAGCAGGTGCATAAACCATTTATTCTTTAATGCTTATCATGTATAGTAAGTAAAAACAGGGAGATACAAAGTAATCAGCATTTTTAACTCTGTCTAACTCTATTTTAATAAAACACACAGAGAAAAGTTTTTATTAGTGGTTACCTCTGAGAGGTAATATTTCAGGCGATTCTTTCTGTATGTTTTACTGTGGATTATATTTTTATTGTATAAATACATTTTATATTGTGAAACATAATGTTATTATGCAAATGTAAATTGGTAAAGACACTTTAGAAAACTATTTGGCATTTTCTCATACATTTGAAAAATATGCAGATTCTTCCATTCATAGGTAATATGCTAAGGAAACCCTTGCACATGCTTAACAGATTGGTAAACAATGAATATTCAGGATAGTATTGGTTATAATAGCAACAATTCAAAACTATATCCATTTCAGGAAAACGGATTTAATACATTGTGGTATTGCCCTAACGGGTTTGGCTTAGTGGATAGAGTGTCGGCCTGCAGACTGAAGGATCCCAGGTTCGATTCCGGTCAAGGGCATGATGTACCTTGGTTGTGGGCACATCCCCAGTAGGGGGTGTGCAGAAGGCAGTTGATCGATGTTTCTCTCTCATCGATGTTTCTAACTCTCTAATTCTCTCCCTTCCTCTCTAAAAAGAAATCAATAAAATATATTTAAAAATACATTGTGATATTGTCATACAATAGGAGACATTATGAAAGAGTAAAAATAAAGAAACTATAGCTTTATGCAGCAACACGAATTGAATCTTAAAAGTATAATTTTTGAGCACTTATTATCATTTTTTCTTTTTTATTGTTTAAAGAATTACAAATAGTAGTACATATGTCTCCTTTCTTTAAAAAAAAAGTATAATATCGAGCTAAGAAAAAAAGTAAGACTCAGAAGAATATTTACTATGTGAGTCCAGTATATAAAATGCAAAAAGCATGCAAAATCTATGTTCAGGAGTACATTCATGTGATCAAAGTATATAGGAAGGTAAAGAAATGATAAAGACAAAATTCAGGAAGGTGGCTACTTCTGGAGGGAGGGAAGGGATGAGATTGGAGAACACACTGATGCTTAAGGAATCGGTCAAGTTCTATTAATCTGGGTGGTTGGCTATATCAGGATTCATTTTATTATTATTCATGATACTTTAGATATATAATGTTTTTATATATTACATGTTTCATAATATTACTTTTATTATCTATATTTTTTAATAAATCTTTATTACTCAGATTATTACAATTGTTTCTCCTTTTTCTCCCCCAAAGCTCCCTACCACCCAGTTCCCTTCCCACCCTCTGCCCCCAATTGTCTTCATCCATTGGTTATATGATTTCAATCCAGTCTCTCACTGCTTCCCCACCCCCTTATCCTCCTGATAATTATCAGTCCACTCCCCTTCTTTGCCCCTGATTCTACTTACCTATATTTTTTTATTTTCCATTTGAATATGTATTCCTTTTTCTATTAAACTGAGAAAGTAAATAGCAAATGTAATAATATTTAAATTTTTTTTCTCCTCTTGTACCTTTTGTCACCCTGCCTTTTTATATCATTCGTCATGTATTCACTGAGGGCTTTATCTGTACCAGCCATGCTGTGTGTTGGGGGTATAGTAGTGTCACATGGTTCCTGTACTCACGGAGCTTGCCCTCGTGGCTGTTCCCTCTGTTCCTGTAGAATTTCAGTTAGGCTTCATCGCCAGTATCTTATAAACTCATCAGCCATTTCTCTTGATGTAGCTGCTGAGCAGCTGTGCTCTGAAGCTAGATTGCCTACATTCAAATCGTGGCTCTCCTATTAACTACTTACATACATTCAGGTGAGTAACTTTCTCTCTTTGTATTTTAATGCCCCTTGCCATGAAGTGGGAGAAAGAATAGTATCTACCTTATAGGAGTGTTGTAAAATTCAACCGAGTTACCATAGATAAAGAACCCAGAACAGGGCCTGGCCGTGGTAAATGCTCAATAATTGATACCTATTATTATTATTATTGCTCTATAAGAATTCCCTGAGCATGAATTCTGTGTCAAGTCCAAGTGAGGGACATGCGATACAGAGGTAGAATGAGACAAGGTCTGGAAGACCAACTCCTAAACAGACAGCTATGAGATGTGAGAGGAGCTATGGTGGAGGGAAACCAGGGGCTACAGGAGCATGGAGGGACCCAAACACAGCCTAGGAGGCCGGGGGCTCTTCCCAGAGAGGCTTGGTGTGATGTCACCCAGGTTGTGGCCTGTTGCACTTGGGGAGCACTCTAAGATCCCCCACAGATAGGGCTTAGGAAGTGTTGTTAGGCTGCCAAGAATGTGCCTGATTGTAAGAGAGGACAGAAGGTAACTGGTTAGATGATAAGATCACTTAATCGGCGGTGGGCCTACATATTTGGTTTTTATGGTTTCATATTTTTCTTTGCAGATATGAAATACTACAACTTATTACATGTGGGAGAAGTGGATTAAAGCTTGGTTTTGCTTTATTGTGGGAACTAGTAAAAAGGGTTTTCAACAGGAATCTGGTTGAAAGCTTTCAAAATTTGGCTTCACATTTGTTAGTTCAAAAATAAATATAGGCATTGGAAATAACCTATATAACCAGTAGTAAAGGAATAGTAACATGAATATATAATAATTAAATTTTAGAATATCTGTAAAATTTAATATTATATTACTGATTATATATTTACAAGGATTTTTTAATGGCATGTGAAATGCTTATGAAAGAACGTGAAGTATGAAGGCAATAAATATGAGCATTATCATGTAAAAATATATAGCTAAAATGCTGGAAGAAAATATGCTTAAATGTTGACAATGGTCATTGCTGGTTCATGGGATTATGAGTAATTTCCTTTTTTTTTTTTTTACCCTTTTTGGGGGTGTTGTCTAAATTTTCCAACATAAAAATGTATTATTGCATCTTTAAAATGACAGCTTTATTAAGATATAATTCACATACCAGTGAGGACATTTTGTGTTCAATTTCAAGTACATAATTCAATGGGGTTTTGTGTGTGTGTGTGTGTGTGTGTGTGTGTGTTCAGAGTTGTGCAACCATTAACCACAGTCTAATTTCAGGCACTTTCACCATCCCAAAAGAAACCATGTCACTATTAGCAGATATTCCTACTCCCTCTCTCAACAACCAATCACTAATTTACTTTCTATCTCTATAAATTTGCCTATTCTGGTTGTTTTATGTAAATAAAGTCATTGGCTTCTTTGGTGCAGGATAACACTTCAAGGTTCATCCATGTTGTATCATGTATCAGTATTTCATTTTTTATTGCCAAATAATACTCTATTACAACTATTCCACATTTTATTAATTAGTTCATCAGTTGGTGGAATTTGGTTTGTTTTCACTCTTTGGCAATTATGAATAATGCTGCTGTGAGCATGCTTGTACAATTTTTTTGTGGGCATATGTTTTCAATTCTCTTGGTAAATACCTAGGAACAGAATTGTTAGGTCATATGGTAACTTTGCTTAGCATTCTGAGGAACTGCCAAACTATTTCCCAAAGTGGCTGCAGCATTTTACAGCCCAGCAATGCATCAGGGTTCCAATTTCTCCACATCATTGTCAACACTTGCTGTTATTTCTCTTTGATTATAGCCATCCTAGTGGGTAAGAAGTAAAATCTCATTGTGGTTTTGATTTGCATTTCTCTAATGACAATATGAATCTCCTTTCATGTGATTTTTGGAGAAATGTCTATTCAGATGTTTTGCCCACTTTTTAATTGTGTTGTTTATCGAATTGTAAGTGTTCTTTATATATTCAGAATAATAGTCTTCTTTTTTTTAAAAAATGTATTTTATTGATTTTTTGTACAGAGAGGAAGAGAGGGATAGAGAGTTAGAAACATTGATGAGAAACATCGATCAGCTGCCTCTTGCACACCCCCTACTGGGGATGTGCCCACAACCCAGGTACATGCCCTTGACCCGAATCGAACCTGGGACCTTTCAGTCCGCAGGCTGATGCTCTATCCACTGAGCCAAACCGGTTTCGGCAGAATATTAGTCTTGTTATCAGATATATGATTTGCAAGTGTTTTCTCCTGTTTTGGGGTTGTTCTTTCACTTTCTTGATGATACAACTATACTTTAATTTCTTTAAATTTTGAGGAAGTTCAATTTATCTGTATTTTTGTTATTAGGAGTGCTTTTGGCATTCCATAGAAGCAAAGACTTACTTTTATGTAAACTTCTAAGAGTTTTATGGTTTTAGCTCTTACATGTAAATCTATGATCCATTTTGGGTTAAATTTTGTTTATTGTGGCAGGAAGGAGTCTAATTTTATTCTTTTTCATGTGGATATTCAGTTGTCAGAGCAGCGCCATTTGTTGAAAAGACAATTCTTTCCCTCTTGAATGGTCTTGGCATCGCTATTGAAAATCAATTGGCTGTGAATATTTCTGGAGTCTCAGTTCTACTCCATTGGCCTACATGTTTATTCTCATGCCAGTACTACGCTGTCTTGATTAGTGTAGTGTTTGTAGTAAGTGCAAAAATCCGGAAGTGTGAGTTCTTCAACTTTGTTCTTCTTTTTCAATATAGTTTTGGCTATTTTTGGGTCCCTATGTTTCCAAGCTTTGCTTTTATACTCAGAGGGAAAAAGCGTTTTTTGTTTGTTCGTTTGTTTGTTTGTTTGTTTGTTTGTTTTAGAAAAGAGAAAAAGGAAGATAGATTTTGCTGAAGAAACAGTGAAGTTCACTTTGTGCTTTCTGAGTGGTACTATGCAGCACATCTTTTCTTTTGGGCAGAGGAATTTTCTTTTTCTACTAAATTTCGTTCTGGTCATTTCCCCCCATTATTCAACAATGTACAGGGTATTGATTTAATCAAGGTCTCATGTGGGGGGTTGTTTCTCTGTTTTCTGAGACCCACACAGAAAACAACAGGTTCCTGAGTGGAGTAGCTCAGGATTAAGAAATTAAAGAGCCCCGGGTGAGCCGTGTGCCCCGGGGGAGACATGTGCCCTGGGAGAGCTGTGTGCCCCGGGGAAGCAGGAGGACCAGGGGGAGGGGCGGTGTGAACCAGAGGAGGAGCGGATTCTATTCGTGTGGTCCTGAGATAGTCACCATAAAACAAGCAGACTGCCAAATGACAGCAGGGAGGGGAAGGAGACCTGGGGGGAGATAAGAGAACAACCGAAGGACTGGTATGCATGAATATAAGTACAACCAACGAACACAGAACTCTGGGGAGAGAGGGCATGAACGGGAGGTGGGGGGGGCAATGGTAAGCTATGTACACATATAATACCTTAATAATTTTTTTAAAAAGTTAAAAAAAAGAAATTAAAGAAGAAAAAGAGACCAAGACACAGAAATAGATTCAAGATGGGATCCAGGTGGGGGGCTGCCACTCTGATGGAGAGACAGTCCACACCCACCATAGACAGCACAGCGCATTTATTTATTTCCAAAGGGGGGCTTAAGGTCAAAGAAGTTTTGGGTGTGCCCAGGTCCCATTCATTCCCTCATTTCTGGGATTTAGCATTTCAAGACCTGGGTAAGTCAAGGTCCTATTTGTTCCAAGCACATGGATAAAGATAAGAAATCAGTACTGATAACAGTCTCCCACATTTTGGTGAAACACACGTTCCCAGGGCATGGCTCTGCCTGCGCCTTGAGTTCAGCTGATGATAATAAAGGTCATTATTCTGCATTCCCAAAGGGCCCTCCACAGTCTCATTTTCTGTTTTGAATCACTTGGCTGAGTTAGAGGTTCTTCTACAAATGGGCTCCCATAACACCCTAATTTTGGATTTGTTCCTAGCAAAGTACTGGTATTACCACACTCTATTGTTGTGGTCTCTACAGTATTTTCATTTCAATCTCATCAGCAAATCACTTTTGAGTATGTATTCCTGCATATTCATTTTGAGTATATAAATATGGGTATTTATTCACTTGTAAAACATATACACTTATTATATATTAAAAACATAAACTAAACAGAAATTTTATTTTTAAATATATATATATATTTTTAATTTCAGAGAGGAAACATTAGTGATGAGAAAGAATCATTGATTGGCTGTCTCCTGCATGCCCCACTGGGGATCAAGCCCACAACTCGGGCATGTGCCCTTTGACTGGAATCAAACCCAGGACCCTTCAGTCCTCAGGCCGACACTCTCTCCACTGAGTGAAACCAGCTATGACTGAACAGAAATTTTAGAGGATGATATACAAGTGATTGGAAAACATTTCCCCACATCTCAGTGGCTTTTATCTGTCTGGAGACTGGCCTTTTGCATCCTTCCTGTTTACCTCCTGTGTTCCCAACACCAGCCAAGAGCAGAAGCTCAATGCCTGCTGCTCAAAAGAAAAATTTCAGATATCTTACTATTTTTATGGAACCACGCCGCTTCTATTCCTGGGTTTTGCTCCCAGTTATAAAGGTTTTGCATCTATCACCTGCTAAGGTCACTAAGATGCGGGCTCCTCATCTCTCCTTGTTTTCTCTTTTACCTTTGATTATACCTGTCAGACTTATTTCCTTGGAAAACAGCACTTACGTAATCCTTAACTATGCTCTTTATTTCAAACTGCCTGGCCAGGCAGAGTCCTGGGTGCTAGGACCATAAAGAACAGGAAACAAGCTCTCTAATCTGGGTGTACCATGGGAGGAAGTGAACACAGGGCAAGGGAGCTCTTGGGGGTGAGAGTCAGGGTGGGCTTCAAGAAGCCGGATTGTGAAGGGCCGGGTGGAATTTAGCCAAATGGAGAAGAGAGGAAGGCGGTCCCAGCTGAACCGCAGGAACCGAGGCAGGAGGATGGGAGTTGACCTAGCACCTTCCAAGCTAGGTTCCGGTTGGTGTAGCTGAACCCAAGAGGCAGGGGCAGGGGCAGGGGCAGATGCATTTGTTTTTAAGAGATCCCTCCAGCAGCTCAGTCAAGTCTTATGGCTGGAGGTCCGGGAGGCTGTTGGTTGCCTGCAGAGTATGGCACACTTATCATTAGAGGATAGAAACCTCTGGCTTGGAATCTCCAAACCTCGAAGCAGGGCAATTCTTCCTGCTTTAGGCCGCACTCTCTTTTTTAGGATCTCAAAGCCCATTTATTTTACTTTTTTGTCCCCCCAGCCCAGGGTTATTGTTGGCCTTCCCCTTTTGTTTTTCCAAGAGACGCTTGCTTATTATATACCTTCAGCGGGAAAAATCACTGTATTTCCCCGGAACCTCGGGGGCTAGGAGTGTCCTGTTTCTGGGCTCCTTCCAGGCCTGCGGCCACAGGGAGATACTGAGGTGCAGTTTCTGCACAGGTTTCATCAAGCCAGGGCTTGGCTGAAGGCTTCCTCCCACCTCCGTCCCAATTAAAACCAACACCACACACCGAGATGGGGAGGTTCAGACACACCCCGACAAAAAAACCGCCTCCGGGATTTGAGGAACCCCGAACCTACAGCCGAGGGCGTGTCGAGGCGGGGCCGGCCGCCGGTGTCACCGCCACCTGCCTTCCGCGATCACACCCTCTCCCGGGGAAGGAGGGGGCGGGATCGGCGCCCGCCCGCGGGCAGGGGTTCTGGCGCGGGCGGGGCGGGGCGGGGCGGGGCGGGGCGGCAGCTCGGCGCCAGGGGGCGGGGCCTCCCCGCGGGGCCGCGTGAGTGACGGCGCCGGGCCCCGCCCCCCTGGGAAGAGGGCGGGGCTCGGGGAGCGCGCGAGCGGGGCGGGAGCAGGCCTGGGAGTCCGGGGAGTCGGGAGAGCCGCGACCCGAGCGCCAAGGCGGCGGCGGCGGCGGCGGCGGCGGCGGCGGCGGCAGCGGCGCGCGTGATGGCTCCGGCCGCGGACCGTCAGGGCTACTGGGGCCCCACGACCTCCACGCTGGACTGGTGCGAGGAGAACTACGCGGTGTCCTGGTACATGGCGGAGTTCTGTGAGTGCGGCGCCTCCGCGGCCCCCGCCTGAGGCGGGCGGGCGGGCGGGCGGGGAGAGGGCGCGGGGCTGAGGGGGAGACGCCGTTTGAGGAAGGCTGAGGGCGGACCCGGCCGCCGGGGAGGCAGCAGGCCCGACCCCGGCGGGTGGAGTGGGAGCCCAGGCTGGGGCAGGAGCGGAAAAAAAAGCTGCGGGTGAAGAGAGAGGACCGGGAGCCAGGGTGTCTGTCGCCGGGGAGTGCTGGGGTCCGGGCGGGCGAGGGCGAGGGGTGGGGGCACCACCTGCTCCCGCCGCGGCCGCCGCCGCCGCCGCCGCCGTCGGGGCCGGGGCGAGGGGAACCGATCCTCCCGTGCCCTCCCCTCCCCCATTCGTGAGAACCCTAGAGGCTCTTTGCTCTCCTCTCTCTCGGTTAATGTGAGACCTCTCCGATCACCTCCAGCAAACGGTTTTCCAGGTCTCCTCCACCACCCCCCGGCCCCGTGCCCGGCCACCTAGGTAGGATAGCTTCGGGGGGCACCAGAGCTGCTCTGCCCTTGGAGGACGGCTGCCCAGCTGTCTCCTCGCACCCGCAGCTGGAGGCAGAGCCCCCGGTTAGGCTGCACCTTCCTGCTGGTGCCAGGCTCCCCCGAGCACCAGGGACCGCGTCGCCGCTCCCACTGCGCCTCCTGCCCCACAGCCTAGGGGTTAGAGGTCACCCGGGGCCACTGCTTCCACTGATGGCACCTTCCCAGGACTCTGCTGCCCCTGACAGGCGGGCACCACGGGCCCCTCGGCTTTTTTCCTCTGAGTGTGTGTGTGTGTGTGTGTGTGTGTGTGTGTGTGTCCCCTGCCAGGCTGGGAGAGCACCGGGAAAAATCTGCGAGTAATTTTTCGGTTGTTTATACTTTTTGGTCATGTTTTGAGGGCACTACGTTTGGTACTTCTTCAAGTCACCTGCTTCTGGCTAGGTACAGAGGAGATTATACTTTGGCCACGACTTCCTTCTTTTCATCTGATTCCCTTTCTCAGGACCCCGAAGCAAAGTCTGGTCAGCTAACCTTCCCCATCGTTGGGTGCTTCTCCCAGGTGTGTGTATTTGGCTTGTAGAAGGGAGGCAAGGGTTTCATGCCCAGCTCATTCTACTTAATTCTGTTCCCAGTCATTGGCTAAGTTAGAGAGAGAGAGAGAGAGAGAGAGAGAAAGAGGAAAAGAAAAGAGAACTCTTGCTGCCGTTTCCAGGACTTAGTGTGCCATTCCCGTTATACCAGGAGATTTAGGCTGAGCATTTTCCTGAACTGCTGGTTTAAATTAATATTATTTTTACTTCATAGCGAAAGGATATAAGCAAAGGGATCGTTTGCAGCGTAAGTGCTTAGCAGTCTAAATGTTGGCAAGGGAAGGGATCCACCGATTTGCTGTTAGATAATGTTGGCAAGCCCATACCTGGTCCAGAGGAGGCCCACGGGGGAAGAAGGGACGGGAGACCGTGCTTCCTGAACTGGAAACGGAAGAGATACTCAAGGGTCTTCAAATGTTGGATGAGCCGTCGTTAAACTTTCTGTATTTCCTTGTGATGTGGAATTAAGCACCGGTGAGTGGGAACTACTGCAAGGGGAGAGATTTTGCTTCAACCTAAGGCAACTGTTTATCTAAAGATAGGACCTTGGAATGGGTTGCCTTGTAAGGTAGAAGGCTTTCTGTCACTGAAAGTGTTTAAAACAGACATTGCTCCCTCCACTAACTCATGTGAATGTTTTAGGCGGAATTGTTTAGTTGCGAAAAGGGGTTGGCTTTAGTTGGCCTTTAGGTTCTTTGCATCTTTATGGGTAAATATCGGTAATAATGACTCCCAGTTTAGAACCAAGGGTTGGAATCAAAAGAGAAAACTGACAGTTAAGTCATGTGAGCTATGAGAGAGCAAGATACTCCGGTTCTGGCAGATAGCTCCGGGAAATGGGAAATGTCCTTAGTTTCCTCAGAAGAGGAAACTCTGAGCAGACTGCGGAGAGGGTTTTGACATAGGAATCAAGGGTTGCAAGAGGAGAATGAGTGAATGTTGGCCACCCTTTGCACATGTGCCTTGGGAGAAAAAAATGATCTTGAGGAAGTTGAGGTCAAGTGGCGGGTATGTATCATGTGTTGGAGTAAGAGAATTTGATATTTGAAAAATAGACTGATTAGTAATGATATTTTTAAAAAGAAATACAACTTTTTATTAAAAATTTTTTTTAAATTAAGGTATTATATGTGTACATAGCTTACCATTGCCCTTCCCCCCCAATCTCTCATTCATGCCCTCCCTCCCCAGAGTTCTGTGTTCGTTGGTTGTACTTATATTCATACATACCAGTCCTTCGGTTGTTCTCTTATCTCAGAAATACAACTTTTTATTTTAATGTTTACATTAATGATAGAAATATTAAGGACTAGAGGCCGGGTGCACAAAATTTGTGTGGGCGTAGGGAGGGGAGGAGGTTTTCCTCAGCCCAGCCTGCACCCTCCAATCTGGGACCCCCTCAAGGGATGTCCAACTGCCCATTTAGGCCTGATCAAACGGGCAGTCAGACATCCCTTTCACAATCCAGGACTGCTGGCTCCCAACTGCTTGCCTGCCTACCTTCCTGTTTTCCCCTAACAGCTTCTGCCTGCCAGCTTGATAACCCCCTAACCAATCCCCTGCCAACCTGATTGATGCTTAACTGCTCCCCTGCCACCAGCCTGTTTACCCCTAACCCACCCCGCCCCGCAGGCCTGGTCACCCCTAACTGCCCTCCCATGCAGGCCTGGTCCCCCCCAACTGCTCTCCCCTGCTGGCTTGGGTCCCCCCCAATTGCCCTTTCCCGCAGGCCCAGTCGATCCCAACTTCCCTCCTTTGCCAGCTTGGTCACCCCTAACTGCCCTCCCCTGCAGGTTTGATTGCCCCCAACTGCCTTCCCTTGCAGGCCTGGTCCCTCTCAGCTGCCCTCCCCTGCTGGCCATCTTGTGGTGGCCATCTTGTGTCCACATGGGGGCAGCCATCTTGTGTTGGAGAGATGGTCAATTTGCATATTATTCTTTTATTAGATAGGGTAATAATGGTGATAATAGCTCTGTCTAAGTGCCTCCTATATACCACACTTTCCTAAGCACTTCATATATGTTACCGTATTTTTCGGACCATAAGACGCACTTTTTCTTCACCAAATATGCAGTCCCCAGGGACATGGAAGGTCCCGGGGGACCCGCTGCCGCTCTGCAACTCGGACCATAAGACGCAGGCACTACTTCTATTCGGACCATAAGACGCAGGCACTTTTCCTCCCACTATTTGGTGAAGAAAAGGTGCATCTTATGGTCCGAAAAATACGGTATCTCTTTTGAACTTTGCCACAATTCCAAAAAGAAGGTATTATTATCCTCATTTCACAGATTAAGAAATATCCAAGGTTGCAAAAGTGGTGTAGAGGCAGTATTCAAGTTGAGGTCTGACTCTAGAGCTTCTATGCCATTTACTTCTATCACATTCATTGTTTTGTTCCCACACGCAAGGGATGAGGACAAGCATAAAATAGTATACTATCACAAAGGGCAGACTGAGTAACTGTTTAAGAAGCCTATCTTTCAGGATTGGGGTGTGTGTATTTTGGATAACGTAAAGATGAGTTGGGGGGATTGCATGTGAGATATGGCAACGGTTCTCAAAAGCTATCTTCTTAACATCAGCCAAGTTCAATTCAAACTTGTTTTCTGTTTGAGCAGATTATAAGGACCAGAGGACAGGCAGAGGGCTTCTCTTTAGTTGTGAAACAATAAGCACCTTGCTGTGCCAGAAGTTATAGGCACAGGCAGTCCTCACTTTGCAGTGTGGTGTGGGGCAACATAAATGATTATGCAAGTTAAAACTGGTAAATCTAATGGGAACATTTATGATTGTTCTGTGACCTTTAAAACTGTTGGTAAACAACAAAATAAACTGACAAACAAAATAGGACTATAGACATGGAAGCATGGAACAGATTGTCGTAACAGATCTCAGAGGGAGGCAGGAAAGAGGGTGAGAAGAGATTAATCAAAGAACTTATATGCATATATGCATAGTCCATGGACACAGACAATAGACAGGGGAAGGACGGGGGTAGGGTGGGAGCCAGGTGGAAGGGAGCAAAAGGGTGAAAATGGAGGACATCTGTAATACTCTCAATAAAATAAATAAATAAAGATGTCAAATATTGTAAACCTTTTTTATTGATTATAAATATATAGAGAAATAAAAAACAAATTAATATTTATTTAGTATACTATAGTTTAAAATAATGAGAATTAAAATGTGGGGTTTTTTTTTGTTTTGTTTTTTGTAAAAGAACTTATCAAGAGGAATTTAAACAGTGTGTGCCCTCTTGTCTTATAACTCGTGATATGGAATGAGTATATTTTTCTTTGCCTTGGTGAATTGTCATAGTATTTTCTCTCAGAACTTTGACAGTATTATTCCAATGTGTGCTGGCTTTTATTGTTGCTGATGAGAAGTCCTCCAATAGCCTAATTGTTGTTCCTTTATAGTTTGTTTTGTCAAATTCACCAACAGAATTCAAAAGAAGTGACTTGGTTAATCACTGAGGGTGATGTGCTCCTATTATTTACATAGTGATTCGTGGACTGAAGAGCTGGTCGCAGCATCTGTAGTGCTGTATTTAATTACTCACTGTTATATACTGTGGTAACTGAAACATGTGCATTTTAGAACCCTGTAAAGTGAAGACTGCGTGTGTATTTCTAATCCTTAGAACATTCCTCGTAGGTAATAAGTAGGTGGCGTTATTCCCATTTTTTAGATGAGGACACCAAGTCTTGGAGAAGTTAAGTAACCTGCTCAGCATCATCATAAGCTATAAATGGCAGAAATTGTATTCAAATGCAGGTCTGACAGCTCTTTTTACCAAGACATACAGTCTAAGGAAGTGGAATTTCAGGTGCTATTGGTTTCAGGGAAGAAATATTACTTAGAGGGAAATGGAAGTGAATTCTATGCTTTAATTATGATCTTTGAGGAGAATTACCTAGTGAAAATTTTTTTCTGAATGTTTTATTTATTCAGCAAGTACTTGTTGAACACCTTTGTGGTCACTGACTCAGAATACAAAACTATGTGAAAGACTGTCTCTCTGTTAAAGGTAGCTAACAAGCCAGTAGGTGTATAAACAGATAAGTTCAACTAGGCATTTCCTATTTTCAAGGGAAATGCATTACTAAAAATATATTTGAAAAAAGAATGTCCAAGAATTGACATATCATGAAGGAGGGTTTATTTATCATAAAGCTAAAATTAAAAAAAAAATTTTTTTGTTAATCCTCATCTAAGGATATTTTCCCATTGATTTTTAGAAAGTAGAAGGGAGGGAGAGAGACAGAGAGAGAAACATTGATGTGACAGAGACACATCGATCAGCCTGTGGGCCAATGCTCTATCCACTGAGCCAAACTAGCTAGGGCTAAATTTTATTTTTTAAGTTTCTAATTATGGGTTTATAGGGGTTATAGAAGCTAGGTAGATGCTGTCTCTTTTCACAGATTTGCTGCCCCTCTTCCCATCCTATTCACAGGAATTGAGCACAAGAAAATTAGGGCAATCCTTGCTCTTTTTAAAAAAATTTATTTTTTATTTTTTTAATTTAATTTAATTTTAATTTTTTGTGTGATTTATTTTATTTTATTTTTTAAAATTTCTTCATTGATTAAGGTATCACATATTTTTCCTCAACCCCCCATTCCATTTCCTTCCCCCTCCCACTCATACCCCCCCCCCCCCATTGTCCTTGACCACTGGTTAGGTTCATATGTATACACATAAGTCCTTTGGTTGATCTCTCCCTTTTATCCCCACCCTCCCTTTGAGGTCCAACAGTCTGACCCATGGCTCCTTATCTCTGGGTCTGTTCTTGTTCATCAATCTATGTTGTTCATCATTTCCCCCAGATGAGTGAGATCATGTCCTACTGGAAATATAAGAATAAAAAATGAGACAAGCAATAATCGTTATGTTGAAAGGCATATGAATCAGTCTGTAGTGAGTTTCTTTCTGGGCCAACAGTTCTTTTGAGACCCAATTTCAATGTCAAACAGTTCTTTATGTGTACATGTCAGCAATGATATTTCAGTTCTGGATGGTGGACAAATGGTGGTAATGTAGGTCCAACCCTCTCTGGTTTGGTCCTGGGCAACCTGCAGTGATACACAGCTGCTGACTGCTATTATGGCAAGGCATCGTCAGCGTCTTCCATCTCTGTCTGGACTGCTTTTCTTCTGTCTTCATGGTTGGAGTAGTCCTGTCAATTCTTCTCTGTTGCCAGAATCCAAGACATCCATGAAAAACACACATGGTGTTAAAACAAGCCAGAGGGAAATCATTAGGGCAAAAAATGAAAAAGGATCCCAAGTCAAATTTATAGAAAATGTTCCTTTATTAACTTTTGGTCGAGAATATGTTTGTATATTTTCAGAAAACAACTCCGAGACCATGTGGATTCTGGCAACCCTTACTCTTTAGACATTTGTTATCGGATTTATTTAGATTTAGGGTAAAGGGGTCTTTCTTTCCTTACCACTGTAATGCAAGACCAGAGATGCTTTAGCCAGTTGCCTCCGCCATACACATATACCCTTCAAGGCATCTAGCTTCTTGGACTTCATTGATGCCTTACTTTTTCTTTCCTCCTTTCTAGGCCCCTTCCCACTATCTTCTCTGCAGCCTCATGTAAGTGAGCATAGTTCAGGCTTCTTTTGGTCCTGGGCCCCATGGGCTGGCAGAGGAGACATCCTGTCAATATAAGAAAGATGGTCTTTTTCCCGAGGTTATTGACAAGCAGGCAACACTGCCTCATTTTCCATTCCATGTATATATGTATGTGTATATATACACACATACCACATGTTGCTTATCCATCCTTCTGTTGGTGGATATGTGGTTTGCTTCTATCTCTTGGCTATTGTGAATAGGGCTGCCATGATAGGGGTGTACAGATATCTCTTTGAGACCCCAAGTTGAAATTACTGGATCATATGGTAACATAGCAACTATTTAACCTTTTCATTAGAAAGAAGCCTTTTACTACTTTCTTTCTTAGAACACATGAATTTATTATTCTTACATAAATTGTAATTTATTTTTATATACATTATAATTATTAATATATTTTAATTAATTAAATATATTCATTTAAATTAATCAAAGACATGTGTAACTCAGAGAAGATCTAGTTATTGTTATCACCCTATACTGATTCAAATGAGATGTAGTCATTGATTACTTTAATGTATTGGATATTATTATTATTGATATAAAATCTCAAGGAGAAAGACCTTGAGAATTGAAATTATTTACTCAAGATTATGCTGCAAATTAGTGGTGAAATTATATTTTGTTAATGAATTACCAGATCACAGGACTTGCTCAGAACCAAAAGAGCTCCTAATGAACTATTTTTTTGTGTGTGTGAAGATCTCTGACATATAGAGAATACTTTGCAGCAGTGGTTCTCAGACTTTAATATGCTTGTGATTTAGCTAGAGATCTTGTTAAAAGGTGCATTCTGATTCAGTAGGTCTGGAATGTAGCTTTAGATTCTGCATTTCTTAAAAGCTATCAGGTGATTCTAGAGCTGCTGGTCTGGAGACTATACTTGGAGAAGCAAGGCTTTATAGTTCAAAAAGCACCTTTAACTCTTTTATTCTTGTAAGGTGTAGATATTATCCCTGTTCACATGTAAAGAAACCAAATTCAAAAGGATAATGACTTGTTTAGATTCACAGGGATGGTATTGGAACCTAGGCTTCTAACTTTGAAAATCAAGTTAGGTGTTCATTCCTTACCTCACACAGTAACAGGCTGAAAACACTGCATGTGAAGGAAGGCTTGAAAATGATTATCCTGGGTAATGAGCAAAATTAGAACTTAAATTGAACTACTTTAAAAAATTATTAGTAATTGGTTTTAGAGAGAGAGGAAAGGGGAGGGGGCGGGGAGAGAGAAATCAATTTGTTGTTCTATTTATTTATCATTCATTGTTTGATTCTTCCACGAGTATGTGCTTAGGGATAGAACCCACGACCTTAGTGTATATGGAAAACATTAGAACCATCTGAGCTATGCTGCCAGGATGTAACTAGTTTTTCATTTCAGAAAGTTTTCACTTACCTTTAGACTGAAGTCGATGTTTAGTAGTTAGAGTTTAGTAAGACTTGAAGGCTAAGTACATTTTGAAGCCTAATCGTGACTTAGCATTTACCCAGGTCATCCAAGATATTAACTAGGAAGAATTGTCATTTGGTAGCACATATTAGAAGAAACTATTGACTTTAAAAAATAGAACAGTAATTAACTGGTGGGTAAATAAGGAAACAAATATCTCATGGTAATTTGGGGAATTTTATTGAGCTGGAATACATAGAATAATAAACATGAAAGTCTTATCCAGTGCATTATTATTAGAGGTTAAAACTCTAAGTTTTTCCTTCGATTTTGGGTTCTACCCTTGTCCCTTTACCAACTGTTTCCCAGTCAGTGGGAAAAAAATCTCACCTGGAGACTTAGGTAGTGCAAATGAGCATTTTAAAAGAAGTAAAGGTATTGAAGAAACATATTAGGACCCTGAAAAATAGTTCCCCAAAAGAGACAGCAAAAGTAGCTTATGGTGTCTACTGTGGGGAAAGTACATGGTATGATGACCTGGAGTCAGAATCAAGGATTCTATCTGAACTCTGTTCCATTCAATCTTGTAACTTTGGGCAAATCACTTAATCATTCTTTGTATCAGTTTATTTTCTTTAAAATTAGAATAATGGTATTTGGTAGGGTCATGAGAACTATGTGATATATGTGAAATATATGTGAAAGCACATGATATATGTGAAAGCACAGTCAGGTGCAGTGCCTGGCAAATACTAGGTGCTCAATAAATATAAGTTGAATTGGAATCAAAATAAGTTTTAAAAAAATAAATCATGCTCTGTTATAGTTGTGGTCTCCTTATCTGCTTTATGTTTGAAGTTGGCTAGGCTATAGTATCCAGTTGTTTAATCAAATACTAATCTAAGAGTTTTGTAAAGGTATTTTGTAAATGGTTAAGATCTACAGTCAGTTGGTGTTTTTTTTTTAAAAAAAATACCCTTTTTTTGACTTGTTAACTTTACTTTATTTTTATTTTTTTAATAAATCTTTATTACTCAGATTATTACAATTATTTCTCCTTTTTCTCTCCCAAAGCTCCCTACCACCCAGTTCCCTTCCCACCCTCTGCCCTTACCCCCTCTCCCCCCAATTGTCTTCATCCATTGGTTATACGATTTCAATCCAGTCTCTCACTGCTTCCCCACCCCCTTATCCTCCTGATAATTATCAGTCCATTCCCCTTCTTTGCCCCTGATTCTACTATATTCACCACTTTATTCTGTTCCTCAGATTTTTTTTTCCTTCTCTTTTCCTTTTTTTCCATTTATGAATTTCAAGTGGGACACTCTCTCTCATTTGTTTTTGTAGGGAAATACAACAGAGTGTTCTGTAGCAAATGGCTGCAGACTGTCCCAGTCAGTTGGTTTTAACAAAAGATTACTCTAAAAAAATGTGGTTGGACTTCATTCAGTCAATTGGAAGGCCTTAAGAGCAAACACGGAGCTTCGGAGCGGGTAGGTTGGGGAGATTAAACCTTTATTTGGGGAGGTCTCTTACTTGACTCCTCACCTTAATGATCTTCCTTTCCTCCTCATTTCTTCCTTCTCTTTTATATGTTTGAATATATTCTAAATATACCAGCATTTTTAGGTGTTTTCAGTGGGAAGGATATTTGGAGTGTCTAGTGTGCCACACAGCCTTGACCTAATTGCTTTTGCACTGTTCCCTTTGTCATTTGTAGCTACCTACATTCTCTGTCAGTGGAAAGCTCTTTAAATCTTGACTGATAACTCATTTTAGTATTAGGTTCTTCTTCTGTTTTCCTTTGAAGACTTTCTATTGACTGAGGGATAAAGGACAAATTCTAAACGTGGCATGAAAATCCCTTTTTAAAAAAGTGAATATGTTCACAAATACACCAAAGTTGGAAGAATTGTGCATTCAATAACTGTTTACTTACTACCCGGATTCTACCATTAACATTTTACTACATCTATTTTATCACTTTTTCTATCCATTAATTTATTTTTCTCTCCATCTAGCACTTCACTTTATTTTTCTACATTTCAAAGTAAATTTCAGACTTTTGTATACTTTCCCCTAAGAACTGCAGCATATCACTAGAGCTCAATTATTTGTTTTTCCCTTTTGATGTAAAATTTATATTTAGTATAATAGACAAATCTTAAGTGTATATTTGCTGAATTCTGAGAAATGCATATATCTGTAACCAAAATCCCTATCAAGATATGGAATTTCACCATCTAAAAGGTAAGTTTCTCATGCCCCCTCCCTGTTAATCTCCACCTCCACTTTCCCCCTTGTCCCCAGGGGCAAAAATGTTCAAATTTTTTCCCACCACCATAGGTTAGATTTGCCTATTCAAGAACTGCATGTAAGTGGAGTCATATAGTATTAACTATTTGGTAGAAGCCTTTTTTTCCTCAGCATAATGTTTTTGAGATTCATCTATGTCAGTGTTTCCCAAACTTTTGACATATGTGTGCCCCTTCTATAATTTTCATAACACTGAGTACCCCTCATAAAAAAGGATGTATTTTAATAACAATCAAAATATATTTATTTTTTTGTACATACACAAAATAATAATAAGCGAAAAATAAAATTATTCATAATAAAATATAAATAAAAGTTATATTATAAGTAACATTTATTTGGATCAATGAGAAGGATGAAATTGACTTGACTCATGAGAACGTAGAATTAGGCGCTAAGCACAGTGCAGTGCATATCCCCACCAAACTCCTGTGCAACACGTACCCCCACCAAACTCTTCCCGTGCCCCTGCGGGTATGCATACCACACTTTGGGAAACACTGAAACATTCACAGCGTTTGAGCCATATTCTGGCCAACATTTGATGTCAGTCTTTTTAATTTTCGCCTTTCTGGTGGATGTGTAGTTGTAGCCCATTATGTGTTCAATTTATTCTAAAGTCTTCAGTCTTCTTTTCCTTGTACTCCTTAGTTTCATGACTTATACTGGATTCCTGCCAATACAGGTTATGTAAATACTTATATAAGTATTAATGAGTATAGTATTAATTGTATATTACTAGTAATAAATCATTTTTTAAAGCCATGCAGTTTTGAGGTGGTGTTATTCAACAATAGATAACTGAACCAGTGTGTGAAATTGAATTTTGAGCAATTTTTATTTCCTGTGGTTTAATCTCAAGAATATACCAAATTACAACATACCTTATTATTCTTAGAAGATAATAAGGTTATGTTTCTCCTATGTGAATATTTTGAAGAATTTTATGAGCATAATTTTATTATCCTATACTGTCCTCCTGAGACTCAATGAAAGTAAGTACTTCAAGGTTGAAATATTTATTTATTTATTTATTTATTTATATTTTTTTAAACGAGTGGACCTTTCAGTCTGCAGGCTGATGCTCTATCCATTGAGCCAAACCAGTTTTGGCAAGGTTGAAATATTTTAGTTGCAGAGCTAGAAAAATCTTTGATTCATTATAGGTGTATACTCTTGCTCTTAAAGATCTTTAACTTTTCAGAGCAAGGTGCTTTTAACAGCTAGACTGGATAGAGCCTGAAAACAAAACAGAACGCCAAAATTATGCATGCCAAAATCTAGGTACTGCTCTTATGTTTTTATGGCTGATATTCACTTATTTGTTCATTCACACAAAATTAATAAAGATAGATTCTATATAAGATAGTGTTCCCAAAATGAAATATTACCTGCCAAGTAGCAGTTATACCTTTGCCCTCACTGTTCTCTCTCTCTCTTTTAAAACAGACAAGAGGGCATGTCTACTTTGTTGTCTGATCCTTTTGATCACTGGATTGATTCAATTAGTCTTGCTAATCAGATCTATGTTCTTTGTTCTTTCACTACTCTAGGAATGTCAAACCTAAAGCCTGGCAATTGAAGAGAATTATGACCTTGATAAAGAAAAACTATTCTTTGGTTAAGAGCAGTCATTAAATAAACATTTATCCCTTTTGTACCCTTCCCTGATCTCATCTTTTTCCTTTATTTCTCCAGAGATAGCTACTATTCTTAATTTAGTGTTTATCATTTCCTAGATTTTTACCACATGCATTCTTTTAAAAAATATATTTAGTGATTTTTAGAGAAAGTAACATCTATTTGTTGTTCTACTTATTTATGCATTCATTGGTTGATTCTTGTATGTGCCCTGACCAGGATTGAATTCACAACCTTGGCATACTGGGGACAACACTAATCAACTGAACTATCTTGCCAGGGCCACCACTTATGCATTCTTGAAAATATACTGTTTAATACTATGCTGCGGTAAAAAGAAGGAATTCTTACCATTTGCAACAGTATGGATGGAACTAGAGAGCATTATGCTAAGCGAAATGAGCCAGTCAGAGAAAGATAAATATCACATGATCTCACTCATTTATGGAATATAATGAACAACATAAACGGATGAACGAAAACAGATCCAGAGTCAGAGAAGCATCGATTAGACCAGCCTTGGGCAAACTATGGCCCTCGGGTCGGATCCGATCCATTCGGCTGTTCTATCTGGCCCGCAGAGCTGAAAGAGCGGAGGGTTCTCTTGCTCTCCCCTCCGCTCCTTCACCAGCAGCCCAAGATGAGAGTGCCAGCATTGTCAGGTTGCTTTTGTTCTGGCCCTCCGGTCCAGTTTAAGAACCCATTGTGGCCCTCGAGTCAAAAAGTTTGCTCACCCCTGGATTAGACCATCATACCTCAGAGGGAAGGCAGGGGAAGGTGGGAGTAAGGGGGAGAGATCTACCAAAGGCTTGTATGCATGCATATAAACCTAACCAACAGGGGGGTGAGGGCATGAGTGGGAGGAGTGGGGGGCAATGGGGCAGTAAGGACACATATGTAATACCTTAATCAATAAAGAAAAAAAAAGAAAAAATATATACTGTTTAGATTTGATTGTTTTATATTTAAGTAAAATTGTTCCTTATATATAGTTTTTTGTAACTTGCTTTTTCACTCAAATTGTGGTCTTTTGTATCATGCATGTTTCAGATTATAGTCTGTATTGTTGGGTATGGATATTTATTTTTATGTTGTTTAGTATTCCACTTGTATGAATATATTGATTTAGCCAATTCTTCAATCATTGGATGTTTTGTTTCCATGTTTTTGATATAAGAATGCTGTGAACATTCTTATACATCTTGTGGTACACACATATGTTTAAGAATTCATTTATTTATTTATTTATTTATTTTTAATATATTTTATTGATTTTTACAGAGAGGAAGAGAGAGGGATAGAGAGCTAGAAACGTCAATGAGAGAGAAACATCAACCAGCTGCCTCTTGCACACCCCCTACTGGGGATGTGCCCGCAACCAATGTACATGCCCTTGACCGGAATTGAACCCGGGACCTTTCAGTCTGCAGGCCGATGCTCTATCCACTGAGCCAAACCGGTTTCGGCTGTTTAAGAATTTCAGTACATACTTAGGATGTGATTGTTAGATTATAGGGCATGCACATATTCAAGTTTTTTTTTACTAGATCAGAGGTAGCTTTTTGGACTCATGATGGTTTTACACATTTAAAAAGTATTGAGGATCCTGTAGAACTCTGTGATTAAATATGTTGGTATTTACTGTATTAGAAGTTAAAATTGGCCGAAACCGGTTTGGCTCAGTGGATAGAGTGTCGGTCTGCGGACTGAGAGGTCCCAGGTTCGATTCTGGTCAAGGGCATGTACATTGGTTGCGGGCATATCCCCAGTAGGGGGTGCGCAAGAGGCAGCTGATTGATTATTCTCTCTCATCCATGTTTCTAACTATCTCTCTCTCTTCCTCTCTGTAAAAAATCAATAAAATGTATATATTTTTTAAAAGTTAAAATTGAAAATATTTTAAAACTATCCATTTAAGATTCATGTTTGTAAGAAATGAGTTTTATTCATGTTCTTGTGTCATTTATGTAATTTGTTCCTTTTAATTGTTGTGTAGTATTTCATTGTATGAATATTATCATAGACTAGAGGCCCAGTGCACAAAAATTCATGCACTGGGGGTTCACTCAGCCTGGCTTGCCCCCTTTCACAGTCTGGGAGCCCGCATTGGATGTCCTAAGCTGCAGTCTGGCCTCCCTCTGCAGGAGGCAACCAGCTGATCAGGGGAAGGCATCGCCCCCATTACCCCTTCACTGCTGCTGCCTCTGGCCTCCCTCTGCGGGAGGCGACCTAGCAATCAGGGGAAGGCGACTCCCTCATCATGCCTCTGCTGCTGCCACTGCCGGATGCAAGGTTGCCTGAGCCTTGGCCCCCACAGCCAAAGTCTAATGTGCTAAGTGTCTGGTTGTCTATTGGCTGTTCAACCAATCAAAGTGTAATATGCTAATGATATGCTAAGACTGCTCAACTACTTGCTATGATGTGCACTGACCACCAGGGGGAACACACTGCAATCGGTAGGTAAGCTTGCTGCTGGGGCCTGGCCTATGAGGACTGATCAAGATGGGCTAGACATGCCCTGGAACCATCCTTACAGTCACTCCCAAGCTGGCCAACCTCCAGCATCCCTCCCCGGCCCTGATAGTGCACCGCTGGGGTCCCTCAACCTGGCCTGTGCCCTCTTGCAATCTGGGACCCCTTAGGGATGTCAGAGAGCTGGTTTAGGCTCCATCCCACAGGCCAGGCCAAGGGACGTCACTGGTACATGAATTTGTGCACTGGGCCTCTAGTTTATCTTTCCTACTAGAAAAACATGTAAATTGACTGTACCTCCGTTATGCCCACAGCTAATCAGAGTGAGTTTGCAAATTAACCCAATAAAGATGGCGGTTAATTTGTTTACATACCTGGGTCTTGGGAACCTCCTTGGCACCCAGGTCACTCCCAGCTGGCCATCCCACGGAGCTTTAGGCTTGGAGGATGTGGGTACCCGCTTCCCAAGCCTAAAGCCTGGGATGGAGGCTGTGGCCTTGGGAAGGGGCCGAGCCTGCCATCAGAGGGGCGGGGGTGCCTGCTTCCCAAGCCTACACCCTGGGGCAGAGCCCAGAATTGGAGGAAAAAAATCAATGGAAACATATCCTCAGGTGAGCATAAAAATAAAAATAAAAAAGAAATGTCATATCTTATGAAAGGCACATCTTGAAAATGCCTAAAGAAAGTTGTCGTTTTTTCATGGTGAAGGGACTGGAGTCCAGGTTGATGAAAATACCTTGGTGGCTGCGGTGACTGGCAGTGGCTGCAATAGCAGGGTGATGGGGCTGGCACCTTCCCCTGGTCAGCCCGGCCGGTCACCTCCCGCAAAGGGAGGCCAGACTGCTCCAACAAGGAGCAGACCTAAGCCATCAGTAGGACATCTCCTGAGGGCTCCCAGTATTTGAGAAGGGGCAGGCCAGGCTGAGAGACCCCTTCCCAGTCCACAAATTTCAGGCACCGGGTCCCTAGTATAAATATAAAAGGCTAAGTGATCGTCTGGCTGTCCGACCAGCCAGTAGGTATGACATGCACTGACCACCACAGGAATTTCGAGCTGCCATCAGTTCTTCGACTTGGCGGCATCAGTTCTTGAGTGATGCATCCCAGAACCAGAGAGGAGGGAGCCCAATTCCAGGGTGTGTCACCCGAGAACTGCCCTCCTGCAATCAGGACCCCTTAATATTGGAGAGCTGGTTTTGGCCTGATCCCCCCAGGTAGAACAAGGAACCCCACCTTCTGGAGGGACTCCACTCACTTTGCAGATGCCCTTGGAGCCTCAGTGCTGCCCCAGGTGCGGCTGGTCATGGAAGGACAGGGGGGACGTTGACTCCAGGGCAAGTCTGGCCCATCTAGCCCAATCCCACCCAGCTGGCCACCTTCTAATTAATTTATTTTCAATGTGCATGAATCCTTCACCCGGGCACTAGTTATGAATTAAGCTGCTGTGAACATCCTTATGCAAGTCTTTTTGTAAATGTATGTTTTCATCTTTCTTGGGTAAATTCCTAGGAGTGGAATTGCCAAGCCATAGGATTAGTTTATATTTAGTTTTATAAGGAACTGCAAGGCTTTCCCAAAGTGGTGTATGATTTTTCATTTTCGTTATGGAAGCTTTGGGCATTCCATATCCTCAGCAGCATTTGGTATTGTCATTTTTTAACTTTATTAATTCTGGACTCATTGTAATTTTAATTACCATTTGTTTGATAACTAAAGATGTTGAGCACATTTTCATGTGCTTCTTGGCCATTTGAATGTGTGGTTGTTGTTTTTTTGTGGGGTTTTTGTGTGTGTGTGTGTGTGTGTGTGTGTGTGTGTGTCATGTGTTTTTTCACTTCTTTTGCCCATTCTTAAAAAATGGTTACTTTAGGGGGGCAATTGTAAGCTATGTACACATATAATACCTTAATAAATTTTAAAAAATGGTTATTTTGCCTTGGCTGTTGTGGGTTAGTGGTTGAGTATCGACCAATGAACCAGAAGGTCATGGATTGATTCCTGATAGGGGCACAAGCCCAGGAGAAAGTGTGCAAGAGGCAGCTGATTGATGTTTCTCTCTCATCGATGTTTCTCTCTGTAAAAAAAAAAAAAAAAAAAAAAAAAAAAATCAATAAAATAAATTTAAAAAAAAATCTAAGTTAAAAATATTTACAAGTGGCAGTCTTAGAATTGATTGAAATGTGGAACCTGAGACCATTATCAATGAACTTTTTGTACTATGTTATATTAAAATTTATTGGTCTGTCTTGCACTTTCAATAGATTTTTATCCATGCACGATTTCATAGTATCATGCATCAATCATATGGAAAATATCGGTTCACTATTGTAACAGTTTTCTAAATGTTGGCATATTTGTATAATATCAATAGATTACATTTATTAATATAGCTCCTCTGATTTAAGTATTGTGAAGCTGTCAAACTCACAGGTAGATGCAGGGTTATAAAATTCTAAATTTTGCTTAGAAGCTTGGATTTCATTGGTAAAAATACTGTCAGTTATTTTTCTTTTTTAAAAAATATATATATTTTATTGATTTTTTTACAGAGGAAGAAAGAGGGATAGAGAGTTAGAAACATCAATGAAAGAGAAACACTGACCAGCTGCCTCCTGCACCCCCGCCACTGGGGATGTGCCTGCAACCAGGGTACATGTCCTTGACTGGAATCGAACCTGGGACCTTCAAGTCCGCAGGCAGACGCTCTATCCACTTAGCCAAACCGGTTTCAGCCAGTTATTTTTCTTAAAGTGGCAGTCTCACTTTACTCTGGGAATGTCTTTCAAATGCCCAAAATGAATAATCAGTTCTTTTAAGTAAAAATGACATTTCATGGGAAAAAATAGCTAGTTGAGATCACAACTCAAAACAGTCACACAAATGCTTTTCCTTTGAGACAACTGTCATACTTCAGTATATAGAAGTTCTTTGTGAAAATTCCCATTTCATTACAAAGAATATTAAAAGATATGCACTCAAGAGTTGAGATTTAATACAATTAGTCATTTTTATTTTCATGAAAATCAAAGGCATTGTTAGTTGGCTAAAAAAAAAAAAAAAACCCAAACAAAAAAACAAACAAAAAAAAACCTCTGTATGGTGGTGGGAAAGAATACAATGACTATAGTGTAGTTTGGTGGTTATTGCCCTGATTCTTGCAGAGGTGCCAGCAATTGTATTCACCATCGGCTTTTATGCCATCAGTGCAAATGTCAATGCCGTGCATAAGGTAAATAGCTCTCAGTATTACAAAAATAATATTGAACTCAAGAACCCGGAAAGGGTCCACAGACCACAGTTGGAGAACGGTTGCTCTAAACTACTAAAAAAGATTTGTTCATCACACACAGTATTTAACATACAGCTTTTTGGAGTCTGCCACTTTTTCAGAGGTTTTAATGGAGTATATTTTAGCAGGAAATAAGAAAATATAATGTATTAGTTCAGAAAATTTGCCTTACTCGGGGGGGGGGGGGGCACAGACGTGTTTAAAATCCTCATTGGTGATCTCCCTATCACTGCTAAAAAGTTTTATGTACTTTCTCTTCTATTTAACAACTCTTTCAACAGTTAGATCTGATGAAATTCCTTATGCTCTATGCAGCCAGGAAGATTTAAATTCTGAGAGCTCATGCCAAGATTTTAAGGAAGAACCACTGACTGTTAAAGAATATACAGATTTCCAGGGGGAAATTAGTTCATTTTGTGGCCTTTTTGATAACATTTAAAACAACAGTATTAATATAATGCTAATATTTATTGGTACTGTACTTAGTATGTACCAGCCACCATGCTAAGCACCTATTTAATTATAATGAAAAATCTGTGTAGGGAATATTTATGGTGATGGCACTGCATATTTCAAGTTATTCCCTTTTCCTATGGAAAGAAAACAGGTAACTTTCTTAACACTCTGACATTTTATTAGTTTTCAGATGAATAATCCTATATAACAAAAGGCTAAAATGCAAATGGACTGAACAGACCGACTGGTCACTATGACATGTACTGACCACGAGGGGGCAGATGCTCAATGCAGGGGCTGTTCCCTGGTGGTCAGTGTGCTCCCACAGGAGGACCGCTGCTTAGCCAGAAGCCAGGCTCAAGGCTGGCTAGCGCAACAGAGGTGGGAAGAACCTCTTCCATCTCCTCGGCAGCACTAAGCCATCAGGCAGACATCCCCTGAGGGCTACCAGACTGTGAGAGGTTGCAGTCCGGGCTGAGGAACCCCAGCCCCCCTCGAGTGCATGAATTTTGTGCACTGGGCCTCTAGTAATTACATATTTGCATACTTTTGGTTGCCTTTTGCATAACCAATTGGGAATTCATCATAGAACAGTCTCTTAAATTAGTCAGATTATCTTTCCCCCTCTGACATATCCAATTACCAGGCTTATCATAAAGTTACTTGTTATTTTTGAAAATTTAATCCTCATCTAAGGATAGGCTTCCATTGATTTCAGAGAGAAAAGAAGGGAGGGAGGGAAGGAAGGAGGAAGGCACAAAGAAACATTGATTGGCTGCCTCCTGTATGCACACAAAATGGGGATCAAAGCAGAAATCTGGGCATGTGCCCTGACCAGGAATCAAACTGGAGACCCTATGGTGCTTTTGGATTAAAGCTGAGAAAAAATATTTTAAATATTTGTTTTCACTCATTTAAAATTAAAGATGCTGCCGAAACTAGTTTGGCTCTGTGGATAGAGCATCGGCCTGTAGACTGAAAGGTCCCGGGTTCGATTCTGGTCAAGGGCATGTACCTTGGTTGCGGGCACATCCCCAGTAGGGGGTGTGCAAGAGGCAGCTGATCGATGATTCTCTCTCATCGATGTTTCTAACTATCTATCCCTCTCTCTTCCTCTCTGTAAAAAATCAATAAAATATATTTTTTAAAAATTAAAGATGCTCCAATCAAATAAGCCATACTGGCCAGGGCAAAGTTACTTGTCTTTTTATCATTCCTCTGCCTCATTTGCTCTCCATTTTCTTCCTGGAATGGAATTAAAACTTTTTACAGTTTGGTAGGGAGATCACTGACATATTATTTATGTTTATCTTAGTTTCTTTTTATCTTAGTAGCTTTATCTCCTGAGACAACTTGCTCCCTAGACATAATATAAGTTATTTCTCATGCTTTCCTAGACACACTATGTTCTTTCCTGCTTTTGCAAATGTCTGTATTATTTGTGCCCTGAATATTGTTCTCTGCACTAAGTCCTAGTTACACTTAAGGCACACTCAAATATTTTCTCTTCTGTAAAATTTTCATCAATTATACTAAGCCAAGGGTTAATTAGTTGATACCCTTTTCTGTCATTCTCTATTTACGGTAAGTTGTGTGTTTTTTAAAAATTAATGTTATGTTTATATATGTTTCCTTTATAAACACAAATTTTCTCATTTTTCTTATTAGAAAGTAATTACTTTCATATTGCAGAACATTTTGAATCACTCAGCAAATATTGACATTACTTTCAGTATGCCAGGCATAATACTAAGCCTGGAATAAAGAGTGGTAAAATCTTCATGGAGCTCATATTTTAGACTTGGGGAAGTACTTAAACAAATAATTCAACTCTTCAAAATTTTGTGAAGGAAAAATATAAAAAATAAAAGAACCAGAAAATAAAAGACCCCTAACCAGTTTGGCTCAGTGGATAGAGTATCAGCCTGCGGACTGAAGGGTCCCAGATTTGATTCCGGTCAAGGGCATGTACATTGATTGCGGGCATGTCCCCGGTAGGGGGCGTGCAGGAGGCAACTGGTCGATGTTTCTCTCTCATTGATGTTTCTGGCTCTCTGTCCCTCTCCCTTCTTCTCTGTGAAAAATCAGTAAAATATATTTAAAAAAAATATTTTTTAAAAAACCCCAACAACTAAGAAGTAGAAATGAAAAGTACCAGTAATCACTCCTTCCAGCATTATATTATAAAGTGAAATTGGTAAAAACGAGACCCAGCCCAAACAGGTCCATGAAGCACAATAAAATGGCACAAATAGGTGGCTTAGATTCCATGGTGCCAGCTCTTTTTTTCTTTTATTAAAATACATTTTATTTATTTTTTACAGAGAGGAAGGGAGGATAGAGAGTTAGAAACATCAATGTGAGAGAAACATTGATCATCTGTCTCCTGCACACTCCCCCTGGGGATGTGCCCACAACCAAGGTACATGCCCTTGACTAGAATCGAACCTGGGACCCTTCAGTCCGCAGGCCGATACTCTATCCATTGAGCCACACTGGTTAGGGCCCATGGTACCAGCTCTTACTGTATCACCACTTCACCCTCAACCCATACCTTCAGCCTCATGGAAAATTTCTTTCTTTATTATTATTTTTTAAATAAATCTTTATTGTTCAGATTATTACAATTGTTCCTCTTCCCTCCCCCCCCCCCCGCCATAGCTCCTCTCCACTCGGTTCCCACCCCACCCTCTGCCCTTACCCCCCACCAATGTCCTTATCCATAGGACATGTTTGTCCAGTCTCTTCCCACACCCCCCAAACTCCTTTCCCCCTGAGAATTGTCAGTTCATTCCCTTTCTATGTCCCTGATTCTATTATATTCACCAGTTTGTTCTGTTCATTAGATTTTTTATTCACTTGATTTTTAGATTCACTTGTTGATAGATATGTATTTGTTGTTCATAATTTTTATTTTGACCTTTTTCTTTTTCCTCTTCTTAAAGAATACCTTTCAGCATTTTTTATTTCAGTCATTGTATGCTTAATTTCTAGTTGGTCCTTTTTTCATATCCTCGAGGGTCTCTCTCACTAAATTTATTGGCCTTTTCTAGAAAATTCTTGAAAAACCTTATAACCATAGTTTTGAACTCTATATCCAGTCATTTGCTTTCCTCCATTTTTTTCATTTGTGACCTGTTTCCTTTTCTCCACATTTTGGCTGCTTCCCTGAGTTGATGGAGGGCTTTGTGTACTAGGTGTCCTATAGGGCCCAGTGGCTCAGCCTCCCCAGTTATCTGAGGTGGACACTCTTGGTACACCCCTTTGTAAGCTGTGTGCACAGTCTTGTTGTAGTTAAGCCTTTATTGTTATTGGTATCACTGGGAGGAATTGTCCTCCAGGCCAATTGGTTGTGAGGATCAGCTGTGTCTACGATAGGAGAACTTCTGTGCTGGAGACACCTTATGAGTTAAGACTTGCTTCAGCGGAGCTTTGGTACTCACTGAATCTGCCGCCTGAGTGTGTCCCTTATGGATCTGAGGAGTTGTACTCTGGATGGTCCTACTCTGACCCCTGGGTACACTGGTTCTTGGATCTCTAAGGAGGTGCTAATTTAGTCTCTGCCTGAGGCCACCTAGCAGAAGCTACGGAAAGATCTGCAGATTCCTCTTCTTTGTTTGGGTTTTGGAGTTGCCCAGATGAGGCCCAACTATGAAGCAATGCAAGCTGCTGTGGGGCCTTGGGCCTTCTTTTGGATGTTCTGGGTCTTTCTGACTCAGCTGCAGTTTGTTAGGAAAGTTTATGTTTCAAAGGACCAGACCATTCATATGCCAAAGCCTCTGCACACAGCTTGGATGGGATGGGTTCTCAGGGTGGAGCAAACAGCAATGGCTTCCCATCAGCCCTGTCCTAAGAAGCCCCCGAGTCTCAGTGTCCCTTGGTAATTGCTGCAAGCACCTCTGAGAGAAAGCTGCCCTCGAGTTCCACCTGCTGCCAGACATTCCAGTTTTTCCCCATATGAGTCTGGATCCCCAGAGTCTTACCCGGAACTGGAGTTCAGAACAGTTGGGAGCTTGTGTCTCTCTCCCGATTGAAAAAGACAGCCACGTACTAGGTTGCCAGCCCTCTCCGCACCTGCACCTCTGGACCTCTGCCTTCCACATTTCCTCTCAGTCTCAGTGTGCTTTTCTCTTCCCTTCTGGTTGTAGAATTTCCACTTAGCCAGCCTTCCTGTGGTTCTGGATGATGTCCGTTTTGTCTTTTAGTTGTAGTTTTGAAGTTCTTATGCAAGGCAGCAAGTTCACGTGTTTACCTGTGCCGCCATCTTGGTTTCTTCATCATGGAAAATTTCTTATAATCAGTTAATTATTTATAATATATCCTCTGACTGTTCTGATTGTTCTCTTTCTATATTTATACAAACACACACATACACATACACACACACACACACATATATATATATATATATATATATATATATATATATAATATTTTTATTGTTTTCAGAGAAGAGAGAAGGAGAGAGATGGAAACATCAGTGATGAGAGAAAGTTATTAATTGGCTGCCTCCATACTGGAGATCAAGCCCACAACCGAGGCATGTGCCTTAGCTGGGAATTGAATCAAGACCTCCTGGTTCATACGTTGATGCTCAACCACTGAGCCACACCAGCCAGGCTATATATATATATTTTTTTAAAAAAAATATATATTTTATTGATATTTTACAGAGAGGAAGGGAGAGAGATAGAAACGTTGATGAGAGAGAAACATCAACCAGCTGCCTCTTGCACACCCCCTACCAGGGATGTGCCCGCAACCAAGGTACATGCCCTTGACCGGAATCGAACCCAGGACCTTGCAGTCCGCAGACTGACGCTCTACCACTGAGCCAAACCGGTTTCGGATACATATATATTTTTAAGATAAAATATCATTATTCATTATGCAATATTTTGTGACCTGCTTTTCTTACTTAATGAATATAGTAAACATTTCCATGTCTTTAAAAAGTGGTTTAGAAGATAAGCTTTAAAAAAATTCTATGTAAGAGCTTATCTTTAAATAGAGATAGGTAGATATAGATATAAAACATTTTCCTACATTTACCAGGAGTAAAACAATATTTGTTGATATCCCTCGTGTAAAATGATCCATTTAGCATGCATTGTTTTACTTCTCATTTTACTTTTTTTTAAAATATATTTTTATTGATTTTTTACAGAGAGGAAGAGAGAGGGATAGAGAGTTAGAAACATCGATTAGAATCATTGATCAGCTGCCTCTTGCACGCACCCCCACTGGGATGTTCCCGCAACTAAGGTACATGCCCTTGACTGGAATCGAACCCAGGACTTTTCAGTCCGCAGGCTGATGCTCTATCCACTGAGCCAAACCGGTTTTGGCCTCAAACTTTTTATCGTACAAGTCAAAGTAAGATAGTTTGCAACATGGCAGTGATAGTGAGGATGAATGTAAGGGAACTCTGCTCCAGTGAGCATTTCCATTCTTTGTCCATTGACCTTCTTCCTCCTGGGATAGCTCAGGACCCCTTTCCATCACTATCCTCCTCCTTTTCTTCTCCCCAATAGGAAGAGTCAACTATATGCATATAAGGCATAAAGCAATATACTTGTACAAATGTACATAAAGAAGGATGTACACTGAAATATTATTTAATAGAAAAATATAGGAAACAACCTAGACTGTCCATTGGTATGGGAATAAATAAATATAATTTGGTATATTCATATGAGAGTAGTTGAAAGGAATGAACTAGTCAATCTATCTGATGGATCTCTCAGTTATAATTTTTATTGATAAAAACTACTTGAAGATGCCCCAGCCAGGTGGCTCAGTTGGTTGAAGTATTATCCTGTATACCTAAAAGGTTGCGGGTTCAATTCCTGGTCAGGGCACATACCTAGACTATGGGTTCCATCCCTAGTCAGGGTATATACGAAAGGCAACCAATTGATATTTCTCTCTCACATCAGTGTTTCTCTTTCCCCTTCCCACTCCCTAAAATCAATAAACATATCCTCAAGTGAGGATTTAAAAAATCCAAACTATTTGAAAAGTAATATTTATAGAGTTATACTATTTAGATTTAAAAACAAAACAAAACAAATTAAAAAAAAAAACCAAAAATACAGCAAAGCAAAACTTTGTTTATGGACACATATGTATAAAATAATTTTTTAATGAACTACAGTGATGCATACAAATTAACACTAACCATTACCTCTGAAAATGTGTAAAGGAGAATTGGACTGGAGAGATGAGTGACTTTACTTTATCTGTAATGACATTTCTTTTATTAAAATAAAAGGCTTGACACAGGCATAAAATGTAAACAGTGATCAATTCTGAGGAATGGATGTTTAGTACATTGTTCAAACAACAGTCATGTTGTATAGCCTCTGGTACAAAAAATAAGTATATGTATATGTATATGTATATGTATATGTATATGTATATGTATGTGTATATATTTTTTACACCAAGCAACTTACAGGATTGCTGCTTTCCAAAATAGATATTTAATGAATTTCAGTTCTTCCCATTTTCTTCACCTATTCCTACAGAAAGAGTGAATCAATACATACTACACACCCAATTTAATATCCTAGTTATTTAAAGCTTCTCGAGAAATTTTAAAGACCCTCCCTAAATGTTAATATATTCTGAAGTACATATTTAGGAAATAAACATTCTTTATGATAGATTGGGCCAGAAACTAGTCCTTACAAGAAATACCAGTGATCCCAGAAAATAGGTTTTATGAGAAATACCAATGATCCCAGTCTAGCAACTTTTGTGTTGCTATTTGGTTTTTACTTCTGTACTTGAAAGTCTTCTGAAGATTATACCTCAATAGTCCTATTTCAAATGAATTAAAATGAATTTATTGTGAGACCTTTGTTATTTAGCTAATTTGTTCCTAGTACACATGCTATTGGTATGATTATATCTGTTTCTGTGGTTGCCTCTTTTATATTGTTTAGCTAAGTAGATGAGGCATTTATCTATATTCTGATTTAGTGAAAAAAGTACTGTCTGTTCAAGGCAATCTGTGCTAAGTGCCAGATGAGAGGTTAGAACATTAAGTGCTGTCAGAAGAGGGAGCTCGGCGGTTGCTCAGTGGTTGAGCATCCATCCATGAACCAGGAGGTCACATGCCCTGGTTGCAGGCTCTGTCCCCAGTGTGGGATGTGCAGGAGGCAGCCTATCAATGTTTCTCTCATTGATGTTTCTGTCTCTCTATCTTTCTCCTTTTCTCTCTCTAAAATAAATAAAAATACTCTTTTTTGAAGAAGGAATGATCATTTTTAGTAGGGTGTGTAGGCAAAATTTACCTAATTGAGTTGGGCCCTGAACGTTTCAATAAAAAGGGAAAGAAAATAGGGATTATCAAAGTATTCATTTTCAGATTTTGTTATTTCCATAATGCCTCTTCATACTGTGCATAGTTTGGAAAACTTCCCCCTTTTGACCTCTGGATAAATCTAAAGTCTTCATAATACTTCTCCACAGGGAGTTTAAGACCATCTTACTTCCCTTGCTCTTTTTTTTTTTTTAATATATTTTATTGATTTTTTACAGAGAGGAAGAGAGAGGGATAGAGAGTTAGAAACATCGATGAGAGAGAAACATCGATCAGCTGCCTCTTGCATACCCCCTACTGGGGATGTGCCCACAACCAAGGTACATGCCCTTGACCGGAATCGAACCCGGGACCCTTCAGTCCTCAGACCGACGCTCTACCACTGAGCCAAACTGGTTTCGGCTTCCCTTGCTCTTTTGAGTCTTCTCCATTGCGCTTATCTATTAACTGTCAATCTCATTGTTCATCCTTGAACCTTTTTCAAAGCAGCATTTTATTCACATAATGCTCTTTTTTTTCTGTGAGTCTTTCCCCTCCTCTTTAATTTCCATTTTGTTAGGTTTGAGTTTTCTGGAACCATAACTGATAATTGGTGCTCAGGACCTTTTATCTCTTTACCACTATGTACTTGACCTTTCATCCCAAACCTAAAATTATAGATCATCTTGAATTTAATATGAACACTCCCATTTTTACAATGTGTAATTTTAAAATAATTTTGTTACAACTTACATACAATAAAGTGAAACTTGTATGTTTTTTAAAATAATGTAAAACAAGTTTTCATAAATCAAAGATTTTTTGATGCCAATATATGTATGCCAAAAAAATAGAATGACTCCTAGATTAGTAAGTGATAAAAATCCTTCTTATCTTAAGGCAGAGTTCAAGTGCTACCTCCTTACTAAACACCCTCTTGGGTTCCTTCCCACCCCCACCCCCAACTACGTTGTTTATGCTCTTTGGTCCTGCCATTCTCCCTTGCTAGTTGTTTATCTGCCTATCTTTCCTACGAAATTGTATATATTATTTCTTAGGAGAGAAATCAGTGTTATTTACTTACTAACCTTTCTTCCCATTTCCCACCTCAGTGCTTTGCCCATAGAAAATACTAGTGTTTGTCAAATTGAACTGAATTTGTGTTTATCACTTTTTAAAGTAAGACAGTAGCTCCTGGAATAATGTTGCTTCAACATTGTTTCATTATAATGTTGATGAAGAAAAAAAAAAGTCTATTCCAAGCCAGGGTCACTGTCTGTGTGGAGTTTGCATATTCCCCCCATGTTTGCGTGTTAGGGTCTCTTCCCACATCCCAAAGATGTGCATGTTAGGTTAACTAGTGTGTGTCTACACTGTCCCGGTCTGAGTGAGTGTGTGTGTGTGGGTGTGAGTGGCCCTGTGATGGAAGGTTTGATTACTACCTTGCGCTCTAACCTGCCAGAAGAGGCTCTGGTCACCCATAACTCTGACCTGGTATAATTGGGTTGGGAAAGAATTATCTTACTTGGTTTTATTTATCTTTCTTAAATGTATGTATAGCTCACATTTATTTCAGTCTTAATGCCAGAAGTGTTTGGGGTCTTTACCTAGAAGTTTGGTGTTGTTTTTGTGACCAGTCATATGCCATGGGTACCTAACTCTTGCTTATAGAAACTAACCTGTGCTAAAATTGGTTCATGAACCCATCAATGGTGTTGAGAACCAACTTACTATACTTGTATTGGTTTCCTGTTTTTATTTTGATATCAGCCCTACTCAAAAGCTGCTAAGGAGTAGAGTACCTAGTACTATAACACACATTTATGTGATTTTCAAAAACTTTGGATGAACCAAAGTACCCAAAAACTTTGTTATTGTCTGGGGTGGAAGGCAAACTTTCTCCCTCCTGACAGCTGTTCTTGAGTTAGTCCAGGTACAAGAACTTTTCCCAGGCAGCACTTTCTAGGTAGCACTTAGTTCTTAACGTTGCTAGATTATGGAAGTTCCTGTATAATGTTCAATTGATCTTTCTCATATCAGAATGATCTTTATGTGTATTATTTGGTCAGGTTTATTGTTTTCATCATATTTAATTATTTAAATATTTTAAATATTATTGGGGGTTTTTCTCCATTTCACAGGTCAGGAAACTAAAACTTAAGTGTAAAGTTGCCAAGTTTATACAGCTAGGAAGTGGTAGTAGGTATGAACAAAGTATTGCCTACTATAAATTGAGGACATTAAGTTAGATGGTTTCCCTATCTTCTGAAGTTCTGGGCTCTTTAACAGTATTTGAATATTTGCCTAGGTAGTAAAATATTTGAAAAATGCTGTGGGAAAGCGCTGAGTTTCTTTTAAGACTCAAACCAGTTACTATTTTCATTTGGTTCATTGGCTCTGTGTGCAGGAGGGCTCCTCGTGAAGCAATATATAGATCATCACTTTTTTTTTTTAGACTCACCAAGTTTTAATGCTTCTATTTTTTAATCCTTAGCTCTGGGAGATGGTTATACAATTGTAAATACAACTGAGCTCTAAATTGTCTACCCAGTTGCCCCTGAGCTCTGTGTATTCTGCCAAGATTGAGAAAACTAACTCTTGAACACACTGGCTCCACCTACTGTCAGCCTGAGGCAAACATCTTGCCCCTGTATCTTCATTTAGAATTATTTGAAATCTATTCTTTTGCACATTGTCACTGTCCCCTTTCTTTCCTATACTTTTTTAAAAAGGAAAAGCAATACTTTACTAAAGCATATTTACTATATAATTATTATACCCACATAAATATTAAAGCACAGTGCTAAATATTATGTGGAAAATAATCTCTATAAATTTATCTAATACTAAGGTCCAGTGCATGAAATTCATGCACAGGTGCGGTTCCTAGGCCTGGCTGGTGATAGAAGCGTAAGCATGGAAGGGCAGATCCCAGCTGACCTCTGGGCCCTGGGAAGCACCCAGGCCCCATGTGCCCCCTCTGCCTGAGTCATGGTGCCCAAGGCCCCATGCAGAGATGCGGTGAATGCAGCTGGACATTGCAGGCTGGGGTGCAGTGTGGGTCTCTGGGCTGCCCAGCAACGCCATATGGAAACTGGGCAGGCAGTGTGCTCTCTCCCGGCTAGCCTCTCAGACCAACTCCTGCTCAAACCAGCCGGAGCCTGACTGGCCCCTGTTGTTCCGATGATTCCCTGCCGCTGGGGCCTGGCTCACTGCAAGAAGCCATGCAGTGCAGTGCAGGCTCCTAGCTGGTGCCCAGCACCTAAGCATGTGTGCAAGCCCTGGCATCCCAGGGCAGGATAGCAGGGAGAGTGAGAGCAAGCTCAGTGGACAGCCCCCATTCTCACCACACCTCCATCCACGCCATCCTCACCCCATATAGCCGGTGAGATGTTGCAGCCCCCTGCCCCAGGTGCTGTAGGAGGTTGGTTGCCACCACTCATCCACAGATCCCTGTCCCAGGCTGGACCCTGACTCCAATCAGGCCATCAGGGCCAAGTCCCCACACCCAGCTCCCTCACTGGCTGTGAGCTGGGCAGTGGCCCCACGCCCCACCACTGCCACTGGTCACTGTCTGCAGGGCAATTGGGCCCCTGCTCACACTCGTCTTGGCCTGGAGCCGCCCCTCCACCATCCTGCTGTGTTCCCTCTCTCATTGGGATTCATTGGGCCAGCAGCACCTCCACTGCTACCTGCTGCCAGCGCCACATCACCAGCACCCGCCATGTTCCACACCAGCCCCTGGTGGTCAGCACATGTCATAGCGAGCAGTCAAACTTCCAGTTGAGGGGACAATTTGCATATTAGGCTTTTATTATATAGGACTAGAGGCCTAGTACATGAAATGTGTGCACGAGGGGAGGAGGGTCCCCTCAGCCCAGCCTGTACTCTCCAATCCTGGACCCCTTGGGGGATGTCTGACTGCCAGTTTAGGCCCGATACTGGCAGTCAGACATCCCTCTCACAATCTGGGACCACTGACTCCTAACTACTCACCTACCTGCCTGCCTGCGTCTTCATCCCTAACTGCCCCCTCCTGCTAACCTGGTCATGCCCAACTTCCCTCCCGCTGGCCTGGTCACCCCTAACTGCCCTCCCGCCGGCCTGGTTGCTCCTCACTGCCCCCCCCCCCCCACGGGCCTGGTCACCTCACACAGCCTGCTTCTCAGTCGCTTGACTGTCCCTCATTAACCCCCCTGCTGGCCTTGTCACCCCACTCAGCCTGTTCAGTTACGATGGTTGCTTAGGCTTTTATGTATATATAGATGCCAAATAAATGTCAGTACACAATTACAAAATAAAAACTGTACTGAAAAAATAAGAAAGAATTTGACAAAACACCATTGTAAAAATAACAAAATATTGTTCTGAATTCCTATAATAAAACTAAACTCACGTAGAATAGGCATTTTGTAATATTAACCATTGATGCATGAGAGTCATATAATAGATATTAAAAAAAAACATTTTCAGTAAATCACAATAAAAATAAATCGAACATGTTAGAAATCCATAAAAAAAATTCAGAGTAAATAAGGAAACAATTATAAACAGTTATAACCCATGGAATTTTAAAGACTTTTCCTTCAGAACAAATGAAAGAACCTTTATTCCAGAAGGAGTATATAATATGAGAATTAGAAAATATGTTAAAAATCACTGACCTTTGAAATATCCAATTCAGATAAATACATACTATAGTAAAGACTAAGAATTGGGGAAGGCAATCAAAAATTTGAATTATGATTTCACGCCTGCGGTTAAGTAATAGCCATGAAGAGCACAATTTCCTAACTATGGAGCAACCTTTAATTATGCAATTCTTCAGTAACAAAGTACATGGACTACAGAGTGTGTGCTTTGAACATTTATTAACTTAGGTCTGAGCCAACATTGATATAGGACAAATTACAAAATGAATACAGACAAAATACAATGCAGGCAACAGTCAGTCACATATTAAATATAAGAGAAAGTTTAAAGTCTTATTAAACAAAGGTAACTTTTCAGTCCTTACTATATGCCATACAATGTTCTAAGCCCTCTTAACACCAGTAATATATTGAAATATTCTTGAGGTAAATTATCACAACTTTTCAGATAAAAACAATAGGTTTATATATAATGCTAGTTCAAACAGGAAATAAATTTGAGAGTCTGACTCTATTGTAATATTTGTCCCCAAATGTATCAAATTTACTACTCTTAAATTTCTATTTGTAGGCATATACCCAAGAGAGTTTTACTATGTATTCCATGAAACATGTATAGAATGTTGTTAAGAAGTACAAAAAGCATAATTCTAGAAATGGACATGACGAGTGGAATGGATGAATTCACTCTGTCCATATATGTTCAAATACAGTGAAACTGTCTAGAACACAGCAGTGGAGGCTTACCATGAGTCCAAGATGATGAATCCCTGTTGGGGAGAACAAAGAGTGTGTTGGAGGGAGTTTGTTAGCAGCAGGCCTTTGTCAATGTCTAAACTTTGGGGGAGATGTGATTATAATACAGTAGGTCCTCAGATTACATCATGATCAGTTCCCACACTGCAATGTAATACAATTTTTGCCCTAAGTCAGAACCCACCTACATAAGTACCTATGTCACTCACATGGAGCACATACACAGCAGTAATGAAGTGAAACAGTAAAAAAAATTCAAAAGAAAGATAACAATTCCTGACCTTTACTTGTGGTAAATAATAAAAACATATGTACATATTTACATACGTCAAAATGACGGAACTTTTTAAAAATAAATACTATAAATGGGAGATGGTGATGTAACCATGAAAAACGTAAGTCGAGCTTGATGTAACCTGAGGACTGCCTGTATTTAAAAGGAAATAGCATACTAACTGAATTATCAATTACACAATATATTTTAAAAATAGAAATTTATCACTTTTGGCATGTTAACCTTTTTGAGGCTAAATGTCCTAGTTTGTTACCTATAATAATAAAAGTGTAATGTGCAAATGTACTGAACGACCAAACAGCAGAACAACTGTCTGGACGACCTTCCTGACAACTACGCTATGACCTGCACTAGCACCAGGCCAGCCAAGGTGGGTGCCATGCGATTGGTTGAGTGGCCCTGCCATCGCCCCACAATTGCCCCACAGAGGGAGGCCCAGGGCACCCTCTATGTGGCAATCAATCACAGAGCCCCAGCCAAGTGGGCGGGGCCTCCCTTTCCGGGGTGATTGATCTGTGGACCCTGCGATCCATTGCCCCACAGATGGAGGTCCAGGCCACTGGCCAGTGATGCTGTGGGGGGTGTGCCAAGCCAGCCAGCAGTCGCCCCGCAGAGGGAGGCCCTGGCCAGCCAAGCTATTGCACCCCACACTTGCTACCCACAGAGGGAGGCGATTGGTGGTGGGGGAGGAGGGGCAGCGCCACACAGTTGGCAATCAGTAGCAGCAGGGCCAGCTGCTGGCAGTCAGGGGAAGGAAAGCCCCGATATGCCCCAATCACCAGCCGGACCTAGGGCCCCTACCTGAGGGGTCCTGGATTGTGAGGGCACAGGCTGGGCTGAGGGATACCCCCCCCCAACAAATGAATTCCATGCACTGGGCCTCTAGTATAAAAATAATAGTGTTGCTTTTTTCTGGCCTTCTCTAATTATCTGAAATCATGTACCTGGATCTCTTAAAAACAATTGCTTACATAAAGACACATCACCCGGGAGAGCCGCATGTCCCGGGAGAGCCGTGTGCCCCGGAGGGGCGGTGTGAACCGGAGGAGGAGCGGATTCTATTCATGTGGTCCTGAGACATTTGGACAGTCTGCAGCCATTTGCTACAGAACACTTTGTTGTATTTCCCTATAGTAGAATCAGGGGCAAAGAAAGGGAGTGGACTGATAATTATCAGGGGGATAAGAGGGTGGGGGAACAGTGAGAGACTGGAATGAAATCGTATAACCAATGGATGAAGACAATGGGGGGGAGGGGGTAAGGGCAGAGGGTGGGATGGGAACTGGGTGGTAGGGAGCTTTGGGGAGAGAAAGGAGAAATAATTGTAATGATCTGAGTAATAAAGATTTATATAAAAAAAAAGAGACATGAGGTGAGGGATGTTCTTACTCTGTAGAATAGTGGATATATAATGTTATTATGAATCAATGGAAATTAATATGTACTTATCCAAAATTAATAAATTTTGACCTCATAATGATCATCAGAACAAAGGCCACATCAGGGGCAAAATAACATAATGACACAACAGGGAATGGATTCTACTGAAAGGCAGTGTTAGTAGCAGGTGGTTGTAGAAACAACTTTTGGCACTGCAATGGAGAAGGTTGATGGGCAGAGTTGTGGTCAGCAACGTAAACTGTTGACTGTAGCCAAAGAATAAGAGAGCACTGGGATGTGGGTCAACCATGTGAAGTTTTATGGAATCCAGTGTAAAAGATGAGATGCAAAGCAGCCTTTAAGTGTTAACTGAAGGATGCCATTTCACCTGGGAGAGAAGGTTCCTGTAGTTCTTCAATATCATGTTCCTGGACAGAGTTCTCTGAGGAGGTCCAGGCATTCCCACTCCTCCTGAGAGGATTCGATGGCCACACTCCTGGTAAAGAGTCGTTTTTGGCTCTTCTTCCCTCTTCCGTTAGGCCTGTTTCTCAAGTGAGATCAATCCTGAGTGTGTCTGATGTTCAACTCTATTCACTTCCAGGTCTCCTATACTTTTGATACTAGAGTTTTCTTTTTGCTTGCAAGAGGTGACTTTACATATTAACAAATCTTGAAGTTATGGAACTGTTGTCAACCTTCTTACCAATAAATTGTATTTGGTGTATAAAAATCATTGTTTTCAGATTTTTGGAAATCCCTAAGTCAATATACAAGTAGGATTTCTCTCTAGGGAAAAAAAGATTTCTTAACATTAATGTTTTAGTACACTAATAAGTGAGATATGAATGAACCTCTAGTTTTTATTTCCAGAAAAAACTCCAAACCTGTTTTAATTGAATTTTCTGGGATCACTTCAAACTCTTAGAAGTAATTTAACCTTTATTTTTCTACCATTCATTTATATTATTATTTATTTATTTATTTATTTTTAATCCTCACCTGAGGATATACTTATCTGCTGATGGACACTTAGGCTCTTTCCAAATCATAACTATGGTGAATTGTGCTGCTATGAACATAGGGGTGCATATATCCTTTCTGATTGGTGTTTCTAGTTTCTTGGGAGTTCCATTTTTAGTTTTTTGAGGAAACTACTGTTCTCCACAGTGGCTGCACCAGTCTGCATTCCCACCAGCAGTGCACAAGGGTTCCTATTTATTCTCATCCTCACCAGCACTTGTTGTTTGTTGATTTGTTGATGATAGCCGTTCTGACAGGTGTGAGAAGGTTGGTTTTTTTTTTTGATTTGCATCTTTTGGATGATAAGTAACTTTGAGCATGTTTTCATATATCTCTTGGCCTTCCTTATATCCTCTTTTGAAAAATATTTAGGCCGAAACCGGTTTGGCTCAGTGGTAGAGCGTTGGTCTGCGGACTGAAAGGTCCCGGGATCGATTCTGGTCAAGGGATTGTACATTGGTTGTGGGCACATCCCCAGTAGGGGGTGTGCAAGAGGCAGCTGGTCGATGTTTCTCTCTCATCGACATTTCTAGCTCTCTATCTCTCTCCCTTCCTCTCTGTAAAATATCAATAAAATAGATATTTAAAAAAAGAAAGAAAAATATTTAGGTCCATTGCCCATTTTTTGATTGGGTTGTTTATCTTCCTTTTGTTAAGTTGTATGAGTTCCCTGTAAATGTTGGAGATTAAACCCTTATTGGAGATAACATTGGCAAATATGTTTTCCCATGCAGTGGGCTTCTTGTTGTTTTGTTGATGGTTTCTTTTGCTATGCAGAAGCTTTTTATTTTAATGTACCATATTTGCCGGCGTATAAGACGACTTTTTGGCCCTGAAAAATATGCCTCCAAGTGGGGGGTAGTCTTATACGGCGAGTATATAACAAACTCTGTATTTTTTAGTGGAAATGTTAGGAGGTCGTCTTATATGCCCAGTCTCTTATACGCCGGCAAATATGTATTTTTCAGGGCCAAAAAATCGTCTTATACGCCGGCAATTACGGTAGTCCCATTTGTTTATTTTCTCTTTAGTTTCCATTGCCCTAGGAGCTGTATCAGTGAAGAAATTGTTTCAGCATTTGTCTTAGATTTTGCTGCCTGTGGATTCCTCTAATATTTTTATGGTTTCCCATCTTATGTTTAAGTTCTTTATCCATTCTAAGTATATTTTTGTGTATGGTGTAAGTTGATGGTCTAGAGCAGGGGTGGGCAAACTTTTTGACTTGAGGGCCACAATGGATTCTTAAACTGGACCAAAAGGCTGGAACAAAAGCAACCTGACCATGCTGGCACTCTCATCTTGGGCTGCTGGTGAAGGAGCGGAGGGGAGATCAAGAGAATCCTCCGCTCTTTCGGCTCCACGGGCCCGGATAGAACAGCCGAACGGGCTGGATCCGGCCCGTGGGCCGTACTTTGCCCACGGCTAGTCTAGTGTCATTTTTTTGCATGTTTCTGTTCAATTTTCCCCACACCATTTATTGAACAGACTGTCTTGACTCCATTGTATGTTCTTGCCTTTTTTGTCAAATATTAATTGAGCATAGTGGTTTGGGTCGATTTCTGGGTTCTCTATTCTATCCCATTGGTTTATATATCTGTTCTTGTGCACATAACAGGTTGTTTTGAGAACAGTGACTTTGTAATACAGCTTGATATCTGGTATTGAGATCCCACCTACTTTGTTCTTCTTTCTCAGGATTGCTGCAGCTATTCAGGGTCTTTTTTTATTCCAGATAAATTTTTGGAGAGTTCGTTCTAGGTCTGTGAAACATGTTGTTGGTATTTTAATGGCAAGTGCATTGAATCTATAAATTGCTTTGGGTAGTATGGACATTTTAATGATGTTGATTCTACCAATCTATGAACATGGTATGTTCTTCCATCTATTTATTTCTTTCTCTATGTCTTTTTTCAGTGTCCTGTAATTTTCCACGTACAGGTCTTTTACCTCCTTTGTTAGGTTTATTCCTAGGTATCTTTAATTTTTTTGGTGCGATGATAAATAGGAGACAAAAAAAAATACAAAAGATCAATGAAACCAAGAGCTGGTTCTTTGAAAGGATAAACAAGATTAATGAATCTCTAGCCAGACTCACCAAGAAGCAAAGAGAGAGAAATGAAATCAGAAAATCAGAAATGAAATAGGCGAAATAACAGCAGACCCCACAGAAATATAAAGGATTGTTAAAAAATACTATGAACAACTCTAATCCAACAAACTAAACAACCTGGAGGAAATGGACATATTCCTAGAAAAATACAACTTCCAAAACTCAATCAGGAAGAATCTAAAAATCTCAATAGGCCGATAACTATGGAAGAAATTGAAGCAGTCATCAAAAAGCTTCCAGCAAACAAAAGCCTGTGGCCAGGTGGCTTCACAGGGGAGTTTACCAAACATTCACGGAAGAACTAAACATACCCTCTTCAGACTATTCAAGAGAAAGAAACACTTCCAAGCTCATTCTATGAAGCCAGCATTATCCTAATACCAAAACCAGATAAAGACAACACAATGAAAGAGAATTATAGGCCAATATCCCTCATGAACATAGATGCCAAAATCCTCAACAAAATTCTAGCAAATCAGATCCAAACTACATCAGAAAAATCATATACCATGGCCAAGTAGGATTTATCCCAGGAATGGTACAATATTGCAATGTAGCAGGATACAAAATTAATGCCAAGAAATCAATGGCATTTCTATACACCAATAGTGAACTTACAGAAAGAGAGACTAAAAAAGCAATCCCATTTACCATTGCACAAAAAAAAAAAAAAAAAAAAAAAAGATACCTAGGAATAAACTTAACTAAGGAGGTCCTATATTCACTTTCTTTGGATATATACCGAGAGATGGAATTGCTTGATCAGTTAATTTTTTTAGGAACCTCCAAACTATTTTCCATAGTGACTGTGCCTCTTTGCATTCCCATCAACAATGCGCAGTGATTCCACTTTCTCTACACCCTTGCCAACATTTGATGTTGGGTGCATGTATATTTACAATCGCTATATTCTCTTGATGAATTGACCCTTCATTATTACATAATGATCTTTGTGTCTTGGCTTAAAGTCTGATAAAAAGAGGAGCTATCCTTGTTTTGTTTTCTTTTGATTTTTTTTTCCACTTGTGTAGAATATCTTTTCTCATCACTTCATTTTGAGCCTATGTATGTCCTTGAAGCTGAAGTGAATCTCTTGGAGACTTTAACCATTTACATTTAGGTAATTATTATTTTTAACATATCTTTATTGATTTCAGAGAGGAAGAGAGAGGGAAAGAGAGATAGAAACATCAATGATGAAAGAGAATCATTGATTGGCTGCCTCCTGCACGTCCCTACTGGGGATCAATGCCACAACCTAGGCCTGTGCCCTTGACCAGAATCAAACCTGGGACCTTTCAGTCCACAGGCTGATGCTCTATCCACTTAGCCAAACCAGCGAGGGCTAGAGTAATTATTAATAGCCTACAGTGGATTACTAATGCCTTTCTGGCTGTTTTGTAGTTCTCTTGTTCCTTTCTTTCTCTCTTACTGTGTTCTTTTGTGAATTGATGATTTTCTGTAATGGTAGGCTTTGCTTCCCTTCTCTTAATTTTTTGGGTATCTCCTACAGGTTTTTGCTTTGTGGTTGCCATGAGGCTTACATATAACAGTCTCTTTCATGCTGATAATTTCTCATACTAAAAATCTACCTTTTATTCTCCCATTTTAGACTTTTTTTTATAATACAGTTTACCTGTTTTTTTAAATTGTGTATTCATTCACAAATTATTATAGCCTTTGTTATTTTTAATATTTTTTTCCTTTTACCTTTATTGCTAAAGTGACTACTAGCATACACTATCATATTGCAGTTCTGAATTTGGCTATATATTTACCTTTACCAGTGTGTTGTGTATTTTCATGTTAGTAAGTAATATTCTTTCAAATCAGCTTGAAGATCCTTGTTTTTTTTATCTAAGTGTTTATAACTATAAGTTTCCCTTTAGCACTGCTTTTGTTGCATTTCATTAATGTTATGTTGTGTGTTCATTTTAATTAATCTCTAAGTATTTTCTAATTTCCCTTGAGATTTCTTCTTTGATCTGTTGGTTGTTGTTTAATTTCCATAAGTTTGTGAAAATTTCCAGTTTTTCTTTTGTTATTTATTTCTAACTTCATTTTATTGTGGTTGGAGGAGATAATTTATGTAATATCTATCTTTTTAAGCCTCTTGAGACTTAATTTATGGCCTAATATATGATCTACCCTGGGAAATATTCCATGTACACTTGAGAAGAATTTATATGCTATTGTTTAGGGTAGAGTGTTCTGTATATGTCCATTAACTGGTATATGTCTTTTGTAATATCAGCTCTAATGTTGAAATTCATTTACTTGAAATTTTGAATGTATTGTGCCATTTTATTCTACCCAGCATAAATTTATAAAATAGTTTAGCTATCTATTTCCCCATTTTACTATTTATTTTTGCTGTTGGTTTTTTTGTTGTTGTTGTTGTTTCTTTGCTATTGTTAATTTTGTTTTTATAAAGATAAGAATAGCCCTGGCCAGTGTAGCTCAGTTATTAAGCATTGACCTATGAACTTGGAGGTCATGATTCGATTCCCAGTCAGGGCACATACCCTGGCTGGTGTGGCTCAATTGGGTGAGCATCGTCATGGGTTCAATTCCTGGGCATATGCTCAGGTTTCAGGCTTATTCCCTGCTCAGGGTACACATAGGAAGCAGCTTTTCTTCAATGTTTCTCTCCTCTTTCTCCCTCTCCCTTCCTTTTTCTCTCTAAAACCAATTAAAAAAATATTTAAAAAAGAAAACAAAAACAAAGATCAGATTAAGATTTGTTGCCTTTCATGTTTTACTAGAAACTAAAAACATTACTACAAAAATGAAATTTCAAAAAGAAGTGCAAAGTGCAAATCCTCATTTTTTAGTATTTGACTCAGCAAACAAAATTAATTCAATCCTGTATTCATTTTGTCATACTGTATCCATGGACCATCCTTTCCATGTCATGGTGCAGGCTGCCTTCTCCAACCCATTTTCTGCTGTATCTTTGAGGGGTTTTTCTGAGACACCTTTTCATTTTACCTTTAGAATTTACGAGTTTCTTTAGTAGATGTTCAGGTTGACAATTCTTAGTTTCATTTGTCTGAAGGTATCTTTACTTGGGTTCTTTTTGTTTGTTTTTATTTTGTTAATCCTCATCTTTGGATATTTTTTTTCTTGATCTTTTAGAGAGAGTGGGAAAGAGAAGGAAAAGACAAATGATGTGAGAGAACCACATTGATTGGTTGCCTCCTGCACACGTCAACACCCCCCCCCCCCACACCAGGGTCCAGGCCGGGAAAGACACTGCAATCAAGGTTTGCCCTTGACTGGAATTGAGCCTGGGACCCTTTGGTCCATAGGCCGATGCTCAATCCACTGAGCCAAACCATCCAAGGCCTACTTGGCTTCTTTTTTTTTTTTTTTAATATATTTTATTGATTTTTCACAGAGAGGAAGGGAGAGAGATAGAGAGCTAGAAACATCGATGAGAGAGATACACCGACCAGCTGCCTCTTGCACACCCCCCACTGGGGATGTGCCCGCAACCAATGTACATGCCCTTGACCGGAATCGAACCTGGGACCTTTCAGTCCGCAGGCCGACGTTCTATTCACTGAGCCAAACCGGTTTCGGCCTACTTGGCTTCTTATAAGAAATTTTTGTTGAGTAGAAAATTTTCTTTTAGCACCTTGTAAATACCATTTCACCATCTTTCTGAGAAGTTATCTCTTTAATGTTTGTTAATGGCCAAGTGAATATATCTTTATTTAAAGTGGTATTGGTTAACTTATCTTCTCATGTTTTTCTTCTATAGGGAATACATTGAGTAACCTGATTATGATTATACCTCCAATTTTTGGTGCAATTCAAAGTGTTAGAGATGGACTGGAAAAGCGGTACATTGCTGCTTATTTAGCACTCACAGGTATGTGTCACCCTTCATCTAAAAATAATACACAGTGTTCAGGCTGTTTTTCTCATTCATTCCTAATACTGGTTCTCAATTTTGTGTTGTTTATTACATTGTTGTTATGAATTAAAACTCCATAAATCTTGCCAGTGAATTGAATGCATTTTTTTAAATCACAAAGTATTTCAAGCATACAGAAAAGAATAGAGAAAATATAACAAATATATCCATGTCTTTTATTATGGAGCTTTTTCAGATTTTAACACTTGGCAATATTTGTTTCAGATCTTACATTTTCTTTTTAAAAGAAATAAACTACAAACTATAGATAAAATTGAAGCTTCCTTTGTTTTCCTACCTGATTTTATTCCCCTCATTCTCTCAGCTCACCTTCTGGAGTTAACCACTATACTGAATTTGATTATCCTTTTTCCATGCTTTTGTATTTATACTACATTTATGTGTATATACTAGTATAGTACTAGGGGCCCGGTGCACAAAATCATGCACCTTGAAAGGAACTGTGGGCTGCGAGGCTGCAGTGGGCACAGGGGCGGGTCTTAGCTCATCTTATGCGCCCCGTCTGGCCCCTCCCACCATGGCCCCTGGTTTCCTGTCTGTCTGCAGCCCCGCTCCCACTGCCGCTGCTCCCATGAGCTGATAGCACCGGCCCCACTCATAGTTGCTGATGGTGTGGAGCAATTGGGGCTGGTGCCAGCAGTGAGTGCAAGCAGGGCCGGTGCCATCAGCAGATGCAAGTGGCGATTGCGGCCCCAATTACCCCTCAGGAGCAGGGGGAGGTGGAGAAGCCTTCAGGGATGAGTGAGGCTGGCATTGGCAGCAAGTGTGAGCTTCGGTACAAGGGAGCAAAGAATTTTCAGTAACCACTAGAGCTTTGCCTTGATGACAGCGACCGGTGCCCCACCTTGGTCTGGTAATCCCTGCTCACCTGCTCCACCATTCTGCTATGGCCAACGCCCACCATGTTCCGTGCGTGACCCCTGGTGGTCAGCACATGTCATAACAAATGATTGTTCGGTTGTTCCGCTATTCTGTCTATTTGCTTATTAGGGTTTATATATATATATGGTTTGCATATTTTTAGATTTTTTTTAAAGGACACTGTATTGTATGTATTTAGCCACCTGTAAGACTCATATTTCTCTGCTTTCTATGAGGCAGAGTCTGTGTCTTAGTTGTATCCTTATTATTTGGCAATTTAGTGGTCCTCAATAAATGTTGCATAGATGCATGAATGAACTTTACCAGAACTCAAGATGAGAAAATCACTGTCATGTTATTGCACTATCATCATAAAGACAAAAATAGCAAAGAACATGGATTCTATTCTAGTTTGTTTCTTTTATATAACTTTCTAAGCTAAAAATAATTTTTGTTTGTTTTAGCACAAGATAGATGTTGTTTATATATGAGCATAAACACTTCTAAATACCACAAAACTGTAAGCTATAGTCTATCATGTCAGATTCTACCATAACTAGATTAGTGATTGGATGTGACAGACTTTGATTTCTAAATCTGTTTGTTTATGCAGGATGTTTTAAGAAAGTTACTTGATTTTTCTTCAAAAGGAAGACTTGTCCACAAACTTAGCACTGTGAATTATTTCCTGAGGTGTGTTAAGAATGTTTATAAAATACCAATAATCATAATCAGTAATAATAATAGGAATAAAAAGATCTGAGGGATTTCCAGGTCTCTAATGTAGAATTTGTCCACTCATTTCCCCCAAAAAACAAACAGGTTAAGAAATAGTGTAATTTTTTTAAAATAATGTAAATAAAGCCAAACTTGACCCACATTTCCAGCCTTTGAAGAGAAAGAATACTGTGAACTTCAACTTGTTTTTTAACACAAAATAAACACCACATCCATCAGTACTACATCTGATGTTTTAGACTTGGGGAGGTTTGAAAAACTATGTAGAAAAGAGGGAGAGAAGTTGGGGGCCTAAATCTGACAAAAACACCAATAGAAAGAGAAAGCTTCACAATACTAGTAAATATAAAATTTCTGAAAGCAATTTTGTATTTACCAAAATACCATACATTACAGTGCTGGCTAATGGTAAAGGACTTGAAATATGTGAAATCTATGGTGGCAGTTTAGGAAAGATATGGTGCATAATCTGCTTACAAGCAAATCTATGATGAAAAAAGGAAACAAACCAAGCAAACCACCATGGACCTGTTTCCTCAAGAAGGACCTCGGGCAGGTCCTTTAGTAGGTATTCCAGAGGTGTTCTTATCATAGGATATGACAGCTCCATGCACTTTATTGCCCCTGAAGACCTTCCAGTGGGACAAGATGTGGAGGTGGAGGTGGAAGACAGTGGTATTGATGACACTGGTACTGTGTAGGGCTAGGCTAATGTATATATTTGTGTCTTAGTCTTGAACAAAAAGTTTAAAAAGTAAAAATAAAAAGTTTAAAATAGAAAAGTTTATAAAGATGTAAAGAGAGAAAATGTTGTATATAGCTGTTCTTTTAAGCTAATGTTATTAGTTGAAAATTTAAAAATATTAAAAAGTTTATAAAGTAAAAAAGGTATAGGAAGCCCAGGTTAATTTATGTTGAAGAAGAAAGATATATTGTATTTTATTGTATCTTTTCTATGTTTAGGTCCACAAATACCATTGTGTTAAAATTGCCTACAGTATTCAGTACAGTAACCTGTTGTATAAGTTTGTAGCCTAGGAGCAATAAGCTATACCATCTAGCATAGGTGTGTAGTAGGCAATACCACCTACGTTTGTGTAAAGTCATTCTGATATTAGTATAGACAAAATTGCCTGGCAACACATTTCTCAGAACATATCCCTATTGTTAGGTGGCACATGACTGAAATCATTGTTTTTTAAGTCAGTAATTAAATCCGAATTATATAAAATAGAACCAAGCCAAAAGAAACCTTTCCCATGAGAATTTTTCTCTTTACTTTCAAAATCACAAATTGTGATTTATCTTATTCCTTTAAAATAGAAATATGTTCATGTATTCTTTACAAGTGAAAAAAATGTAGTGTGTAAAAACAAAAATGACAAAGTCCTTGTCCCCAGAGAGCTTATGTTACATTGTGGAAAAATGAACTTCAAATAAACAAAACCTATTTGTAGTGTAATGTATAAATGTATGTGTTGTTCAATTAAATTATAGATATTGGCAACAAGAAAAATAAAATGAGTTCTAAAATAGTAAGAAACAAAATCACGTAGAGCAGAAAAAGTCTATTAAATACTTTTATTGTTCGGCTGGTGTGGCTCAGTGGTTGAGCATCAATCCATGCACCATGACGTCACTAGTTTGATTCCCAGCCAGAGCACACATTCAAGTTGTGGGCTTAATCCCCAGTGAGGGGCCATGCAGGAGGCAGCCAATCAATGTTAGTGTTTCTCTTATCGATGTTTTCTATCTTCCCTTCTTCCTTTCTCTTTGAAATACATTAAACAATTTATTTAAAGATCTTTATGATCTCTTTCTAAGTCCAATGCTAAAATAGAAAGTTACTGAAGTAGAAATGTCAGAGACAGAAAGTCATTTCTGTTATGCTCAGATTTCAAGATCCCCAAGGACCACCAGGGAGCTGAGTCCTTTGCAAAAACAAAAGAGCCTTTATTCAAACTCGAGCCTGGTCTACCTGCCTCTAACGACGCAGTGGCAGAATGCAGAGAGCCCCGAGCTCTGAAAGTGTGGTCCTTTTTATAGGGTTTAGGGTTGGGTGGTGGGGTGATGCTCGGACCACTTAGTTGGCTGGTTCTGATTGGTGGGGTGAGGGCCACAGTCCGGTTTATGCTGGATTACTTCCCTCTGTATTTCTATTGGCTGATTTAAAGGTGGGTTGGGTAATTGATACATATTGTGGTCTTTCTCAGAGGGGTTATGTGGGAGACATAGTTATACAAGACAGTTACACAGTACAAAACGGAGTGAGTCCTGCTCTGCCCTTGAAAGAAGGCCTATGTGCTGGGAAGGGGCCATGAGACCGTATCTCAAGGCCTGGACTGGTGTCAGCACTGATAACTCTAGTCCACGGCTTCTCTGGAAGCATGCTCCAACATTCTCACTCTCTTACAATTTCCCCAAAGTCATTTGCTTGGATATGCCTTAAGTTTAATGTGGTCATACCTATAGTCTGTCACTGCCAGACTAAAAGTCATCTGAAATGATCTTAAGAACATTATGCCTCTTGCCAAGGGGAAAATGAGTATACTTCAAATAAGCTAACCTACTTTCAAAATCTAATGATTCTATTCTTAATGTACATGAATTTTTTCATAGCTTAAGTTAGGGACTAGAAAATGAAATTTGTTGATACCTGTTGTATACCAGGTACATGCCAGGAAATCCTCAAGCAATCTGTCATGGTAAACATTGTCATTCTTATTTTACAGTTGAGGGAACTGAGTCTCAGAGAGATGTGAGCAAGTTGATAACTATTAAGTGATAGGCTTAGGATTTTATTTAAGGTCTCATTCTAAAACCTTTGTACACTCTCCACAGTGTGGTTAGTCAAGTGGATCAAAATTATTGTGTATCAGAACATATCTTTATTTTATTGTAACCTTGAAAACTTTGATAGCATGCCAAAATATTTGAATCAATAGGTTCTAACTCTGTGAAATTCTACTATACGCTTGAGAGACTCTTAAAACTGCAATCAAATGCTATGAATATGAATATTTAAGTAGAAGATGCAGATGGGACATTGACCTCTTTGTTCCAATTCCGTTATTATTTTGACTGCCTCAGTTTTCGCTTTAGCCATGGCCACCTACTCCTGTTACTTGTTTTTTGGAATGTGCTGGATAATTCCTACAAATGTGAATTTTATTTTAACTTTGATGCCTCCATATTTTTAAGGGAAACATCATGGTTAAATGTTAGCTAACAGTCACCCTTATATTAATGAAATGTTTTGTTCTCCATGTGACTGAATCCATCAGTTTGCATGCAAGAGGAAGAAGAGAAAAATACTTTCCTTTTTTAAGTATCTCCAGAATTTCTAATTTGTATAATTTAAGGATCAATGAATGTTGTTTTGTTTTCACATATTTTACATTTGTTCCTTTGGCTTAAATAACTCAACTTCCCTGTTTCTGCGTTTTTTAAATTTATGCCAGTTTGGATAACATTTCAGAAAATATGCATCTGCTGATAAATTGTAGCCTGTCAGTAGTAAAAATTGGTTTTTATCAATTTTCTCCAGCCAGGCATGCCTCTTTCAATTCAGCCATTTTTTAAAGGAAATAACCTATTTGGAAATCTCTATTTCTTGACAGGTTAGTTCTAATCTGGATTCTCTGCCTTATAACCAGAGTGATATAATTTAAAATGCAAAATTCATTATATATCTTTCAGAATCCATGGGGGTTTGGTTCCAGGACCCCCTCAGATACCAAAATCTGAGGATACTTAAGTCTCCAATATAAAATGGCATTAATATTTGCATGTAACCTATGCACATCCTCCTGTATACTTTTTCCCTCCAATTACAGTTTACCTTTAACATTATTTTGTACTAGAGACCCTATGCACAAAGATTCGTGCAAGAATAGGCCTTCTTTCCCCTGGCTGCCAGCACCGCCTTCGCTCCAGCCAGAGCCGCTGTTCCACCTTCCCATGCTGCCCAGAGGCCGGACTGGCTGGGGTGGCGTGGAATCCCTGCATTATCACCATAGCGATGACACAAGCATCCTGCCCCGCCCAGGCTGCTTGGTGCATGCATATAAATATGATGGGTTAATTTGCAATACTCACTCCTGGTTGGCTGGTGGGTGTCGCGAAGGTACGGTCAATTTGCATCTTACTCTTTTATTAGTGTAGATTGATTTCTACACCACATCCTTGTGACTATTTTGTAACTACCAATTTGTATTTCTTAATTCTTCACCTCTTTCACCCAGTGCCCCAAACCCTCTGCCCTCTGGCATCTACCAGTTCACCTTCTGTGTCTCTGAGTTCATTTCGATTTTGTTTGTTCACTTCTTTTGTTCTTTAGATATCTCTGAAATCAAAAAATATATGTATTTTTAAAAACACACACTGAGTGCTTTGAAATGTCTTATTGCCTTCTTAAATCACTCTGGCCACTTCCAAAGAATGTAATGCTAATTGTTTTGTTTGTTTGTTTTGATTTCAGTGGTAGGAATGGGATCCTGGTGCTTCCACATGACTCTGAAATATGAAATGCAGGTCAGTAATGACAAAAAGACTAAATACTTATTTCCTCTAATCCAGAAACACTTCCAATTTGAGAAGAGAGCATGTTACTAGAAGATAGTTAAAACAAGAGATTTAAGAGGGGGTGGGAATTGAGATTAATAATCTCAAGAGTTTTTACTTAAGGCCAGAGTATCCAGATGCACTAAGTGAAGTAAAGAGGCAAGCAAATAAGTTGTCCATGACAAGTGAAGATTATAACTTTTTAACTACCTCTATGTAGGTGTATACAATTTTAGAGTAGAGTCTCACGGAGACATCTTAAAAAGACATAATCAGTTCATCAAAATAATATAGTTTTATTCTTAGATGCCTGCATTTCCTCATGTCTCTCTCTTACAGAGTTCATTTGAATGATCTGGTCCCTCTCACTAGCAAGATTTTAGAGCAATGCAAGGATTTCTATTTACTATACTTGCCCTAAGGAGACTATATATATAGTCCTCTTGACCTCTCTTTTCTCCATCACTAACCCAGAAAGTTCTAGAACAGCACTGTCCAGTAGAAATATAATGTGAGCTACATATGTAATTTAAAAAATTTGAGGGGGCACATCAATAAAAACTACATCCTATCTAATAAAAGGATAATATGCAAATTAACCATCACAAAGATGGCAATGCCCATAGCCACAAGATGGCGGCGCCCAATCCTCTCAGCCCCATCGGAGTCCCCCAGTCCCAGGGGGGCAGCTGCTGAGAGTGGGCAGTATGAGTGGCCTAGCAGAATGCTTACTTTGTTATCATGGTGACTAGGCAAGCATTCCACCCTGGCCACAGAGGGCCTCTGGGCAGCAGGCGTGGAATTGCCTGGGGGGAGAAAATACTTTTGTCATCACCCTGGTGATGAGGCAAACATTCCACAGTAGGCCACTCAGGGCCTCTGGCCAGGGAGGGCAATTGGGAGCCATGAAGTCGGCTGTGGAGGGCAGTTGTAGGTCCTGAGGCCAGCCAAGGAGGGCAGTTGTGGGCCATGAGGCCGGCAGGGGAGGACATTTGGGGGCGAGCAGGTCGGGGGAGGGTGCAGGCCAGGCTGAGAGACACCTCCCACCCCCGTGCATGAATTTCATGCACCAGACCACTAGTTTAAAAATGAGTGAAGTGCCGAAACCCGTTTGGCTCAATGGATAGAGCGTTGGCCTGCGGACTGAAAGGTCCCGGGTTCGATTCCGGTCAAGGGCATGTACCTTGGTTGCGGGCATATCCCCAGTGGGAGGTGTGCAAGAGGCAGCAGATCGATGATTCTCTCTCTCATCGATGTTTCTAACTCTCTATCCCTCTCTCTTCCTTTCTGTAAGAAATCAATAAAATATATATTTTTTAAAAATGAGTGAAGTTAATTTTAATATATTTCATTTAACCCAATATCTCCAAAGTATTATTTCAACCTGTAATTAATATTAAAATGACGCCAAAACCAGTTTGGCTCAATGGTAGAGCTTTGGCCTGCGGACTGAAAGGTCCCAGGTTTGATTCCAGTCAAGAGCATGTACCTTGGTTGTGGGCACATCCCCAGTAGGGGGTGTGCAAGAGGCAGCTGATTGATGATTCGCTCTCATAGATGTTTCTAACTCTATCCCTCTCTCTTCCTCTCTATAAAAAATCAATAAAATAAATTTTTTAAAAATAAAATGTCATAATGAAATGCTTCACATCCTGAAATCAGATGTATATTTCATGCTTGTAGTAGATCTTCACTTAGATGAGATTTCTTTTAAGTGCTCAGTATCCACATAAAATAAAGCTATGGCTACTGTATTGGAGAGTGTTAATTCTAGAAGGATCTGTACATACAATAGTCTATAAATTATTAATTATAGCTGCAGTATTAGGCTTATTCTGTGTGGTCCTAGGGATATTAAAGATAAAGAGACATTTTGCTCACCATAGGGAAGAATTGTCTGAGCCAGTAGATGGCAAAAACTGCCTTGGAGATCTTGAGTCCTCTGTCCTCAGAGGAGCCCTGACATAGGCCGGACAAACACTTTAATTAGTTCAAAATTCTGAATTTGGTACTTGGGAAACAGGTATGCATAGGTAAAGATACTATTTTTTCCTCAAGGAGTCTAGGGTCTAGGAGTAAAGATAATATGCTAGTGAATGAAGTGATAAAGGGACATATAGGGTCCTATGGAAATAGAAAGAAATTAATTATTTAAGGTAAAAAGATTATAGAATGAGTTTCACAAAGGTGACTCAGACACATGTTTGAATTGCATTGTCAAAGATGAATAGTAATTTACCAGGCCAGCTAGAACCCACAGGGATGTGAAAGTTTGGCTGGCATCTCAGGGCAGTAATGCATTATGGTTGTAATGGAATAAGAGTATGTGGTGAGGATGGTGATAGTGCTACCAGTAATAATAGCTGTCATTTGTTAAATCATTGAGTACTTGCTCTTGGGCAGGCATTGAAATACATGGCAGGAGATGTGGTTTGGGAAACTAACCAGAGGACAGATCTAAGCCTCTTGGACTTTATCCCTGTGAACCATTAATGGATTTTGAGCAGAGATGATTTGCATATAAACTTAATTATTGGTAAGGTTATTAGCAGGGTAACAAAGTATTTGGATAGACAAGCTGGCCTTTGATCCTGAGACCTTTGATTCTATGCTATATTGTTACTATACCTGGTAAAACTACTTTATCAACTTCATTGACAAATTATACAAATTTCTTATTTTCTTCCCCTTTTGGACTACAAAGTTGTGGCTTTTACATGCTTGTCTAACCATTTTTTCAGTGATTGAGGAGGAGGGAAGAATCATCAGCATTGAAGGATTTCTTCATCTCTTTAATCTAAACATTAAGTAATCTTGAATGTTTCTTGCTGGCTCCCTATGTTGTCTCCTTTTGGGATAAGTTTGACTCAGCTACCTTAGGCCATCATTTATTGAAATGAAGCAAGAAATGTCATGTTGCCACTTACCTGGCTCTGGTGATCAATAAACCATTCTGCCAGCCTGAATTTAGCTTGTTGTAGCTATAGAGATATTGGAGGCCCAGCTCTGCCTAAAATGAGCTCAAGCAAATATTGACAGTTCTGTCTTAAGAATGATTTAGAGCTTGAATAGTATTTTCTTCAGTTTTATTATTCCTAGGTGGCTACTTGGGTTCCAGTTCTGATTCTACCCCTTTACTGGCTATTTGAGCATAAAATGCCACTTAGGCTTTGTACAAGCAATATTTTCTAGGCTTTATACGTGAGATACATAAAATACAGTCCCTGCTCTTCCAGCATAGCACTTTTTATAGTTCAGGCTCATGAATTTGAACCACAGGCTTTGTGATCTGGCCCCTGCCTACCTCTGCACTTATCTTCAGATCCACAACCCACCCCACTCTGGAACTCAGTGCTCTTTCACTAGCAATAATTTTGCTAGTTATGGTTTTGAAATAAGACTTCTATTTATATCACCCAGATTTTAAAGTCCATGCTATTTTAACATATGCTCGATTTAATTTAGTTCTTTAAAAAACAAAAACAAAAAAACAAGTAGCCAACACCTGGAGTTTTTCAGCTACATATTCTATTTATAGTTGCCTGATTGGTATTTTCACCTGGCTATCTCACAGGTACCTTAAACTCAACATACTGAAAATTGTTCTTGTAACTTTGTTTTCACAATTTCAGTAAACTGTACTACCATCATCTGAAGTGTTTAGGCAAAACTCTGGGAGTCATCCTTGGCAGTTTCTTTTCCCTCACATTGAGCTTTATATAAAACCAATCACAAATCCCTGTTTATTTTACTTCCTAAAATTTCTCAAGCCTGTTCACTTACATCTATTCCCAATTCTGCTACCTTAATCCAAGTAGCAATTTTCCTTAGCTTGGATTGCTGCAACTTCTTGGCTAGTCCTCCCAGTCTATGCTTTCTCTCTTCAGAACACTGTCCATACAGGATTGGTTTTAGGATAGGTTTAAGGATTAGCAATAACCTATCTCTATAACACTCAGCTTAGTGTCTCACTTGTAATTTAATACATAATAGCTATGATTATTATTATTATTGCTAATAATATTATCTTTCAGAGGCACAGGTTACTTAGGTTACCTATTTCCCGACCATTAGTATTTCTTATGTATATTAGTGGACATTTTATCCATCTTAAGTGCTATAGAAAAGGGCAGAAATGCAAAAGAATACTGATAGGACACATAGACCTCTAGATGGTGAACATCATACTTTCCTGCAAGTATGATGACATAGTTTGTGATACCAAATGATCTGAGCTGCCTAGTACGTCCTGCATTAGCTATGTACATTAGGACAGATGGATGGATGGATACGCTTGTTTATTCAGAAAGAAGAAACTAAAATAAACATTCTTAGATAATGACAAATATATAAAAGAATCAATAAAAGATATGAGATAATGAGGTGACCATTTAATCGTGAGATTTTACTTTATTTGCATAATAATTGCAACTCTACAGTATTCACATGCTTTATTATCTCTCTTTGTTTCTTATAGCTATTGGATGAACTCCCAATGATTTACAGCAGTTGTATATTTGTGTACTGCATGTAAGTATTTAAGTTTAAAATTTAGTTATTTCATATATTTTAAATTTCATATTGGCCTCATAGTGAATTAAATTATATAACTAACTCAGTTAATATTACTGAGAGATTATAATAGTGTAAAATATTACAATATTTGTGATCTTAATGTAGAGTATAATTCTGGAAAATTACAATAATGTTGTTTATTTACTTTAGTGATATCAATACCCTATAGCCAATTTAAGTAGACTATTACTTAAATTTGACATAACTTACATAATTTGCCTTTCCTTGAGTTATAAATATATACATGTTAAGGTAAGAATTTTTACATATTATGCCATAAAAATAATATTTATCTATTTTGTACAAGATAAATGTGTATTGTCCCTATATTATAGACGATAAAGTGAAGCACAGAGATGTTTAATAACTTGTCTAAGTATATGTTGAACTAAGAAATGTCCAAGTTTGTAGAAAATTTTTGTAAGAGTTTGAGTCAAAACTGAAGACAATTGCTAGGAAGCAAGATATCAAATGCTATAGAGAATGACAGTTTTGCAGTTTATTTTATGCATTTGGAATTAAGGAAGGAACTAAAGAAGATTATAGGAAGGAGGGAGAAAGCAAGGCAGGGATTGGATTATAAGATAGTTAAGATGATGTGCTTTCTTAAAGGTGGTTAGGCTTATTTCAAAGTTGTGTTAACCTAGATGCACAGAAACAATGAACAGGGTTTGTGTAAGGCAAGCCTGGGGCGTTACTAGCCACCATGACCGGACAGCTTAGGAGTTTATAGTCAAATCATCTGGGAAGGTACTTTCTGTAGAGCCCCTTGTTAATCCACACATATAAAGCAGAATTTATGCTTAGGTGACTTACCTAAGGTCATGTAGTTAATGTTGCATCATGGAAGATATGTAAACAAATGGATATGACTATGTTCCAGTAAAATTTTATTTACAAAAAAAAACAACAAACAAACAAACAAACAAAAAACCCCAACAACAAAAAACAGGCTTAGGCTGAGAAATTGCCCTGATCTAGAAAAATACTTTCAGATGAGCTCTTTTACTAAGTCATCAAGTTCCAGAATTTAAAGACAAAAGAGATCTTATAAGTCATCTGTGCCACCACCTTCCTTTACAGAGAAGGAAATAGGAGTTGTGTCCAATTCCCACAGCCAATTGATTAGTGAACTGAGAGAAGTCTCCTACTGTTTGTATTAAAACATAGTTTCAAAGGTTGGATACTTAACTGATAGCCATATATTTATTTATATGTACTTATTTACTAAATATTTCCTCTGTCAGATACTATCCTAGTAACTAGATATATGGAATTCACAGTCTCATTGGGAGACAGATAAGTAACAAGATTATTATAATATAGTGATATTTTCTATAATAGTATGTTATTCCTGGATTGTTAGTTGAAAGATATAGGAACCTACTCAAGCTTGTGTGAGAAATTTTTTTTAAATATATTTTATTGATATTTTACAGAGAGGAAGGGAGAGAGATAGAGAGCCAGAAACATCGATGAGAGAGAAACATCGATCAGCTGCCTCTTGCACACCCCCTACCGGGGATGTGCCCGCAACCAGTGTACATGCCCTTGGCTGGAATCGAACCTGGGACCTTTCAGTCCGCAGACCGATGCTCTACCACTGAGCCAAACCGACCTCGGCGTGTGTGAGAAATTTATTTATTGTAAGGATATGAGGAAATTATGTAGGACCCAACATCAGGAGGTAGAGCCTCATTAAAATGGAAGGACAGCTTCTCTCTCTTTCTCCGTCTTTTCTCCATTCCTTCCTCTCAACACTTGACTGATTTGGTCTCCAGCTTCCAAACAACAAATTTTCAGGGGTGAACCTCTCATTGGTCCAGTTTAAGTAAGGTGCATACTCCTGTTCCCCCAACCTCTTGGAGGCTGTAGACAGTCCAAGTTCTCTGAGGTGAGAGTATGGATGGGAAGACATGATGGGCATCACTAGACCCAGAAGATTGTGTGTAAGTGGTCAAACAGCATTCTGTGTCTTTTTCTAGTTATATACTCTAAAGCAATTTCCTTTTTCTCTCTCTTTTTAAGGTTTGAATGTTTCAAGACCAAGAATTCAATAAACTACCATCTGCTTTTTACCCTAGTTCTATTCAGTTTAATAGTAACCACAGTAAGTCATATTTTGTTTCTAACAGATTGAGCATGTGAACTAGCCTTTTATGAGTTTGGCACATTTTGCTTCCAGTGTTTGGTTCATGCTGTTCAAATTGAAATGTTTCTAGAGAAACCACATTGGCCAGGGCACTTTCATGTATTTTGTCACCAATATTATTCCCCTTATCAAGATAAGGAAAAATTAGTCTTTTGGTTGTGATGCCACTTACCCAAAGCCTGTAGCAAGTAAATGGCAATCTGAAATTTAATTTGTCTCTCTACCTCTAAGGCCAGTGTTCTTTATACTGTAGAACAAATCTGCTACAGGGTTGTAGGCATAACTTCTTCAGCTGTTATAAATATCCATTCATCTTTGCCCCTCCTTGATGCTGATGCTGATGCAGAGGCCAAGAGACCAGAGACATCCACAACAATTTTGAAACATGTAGTTTGCCATGGTAAAGCTAGCACTGGGAGAGACCCACCTATAGGGACTAGCCCTCCTATGGCATTGCCACTTATTCTGATTGGTTTTATATGGCTGGAGTCGGATCTGAGTAGCAGGACTAGGGAAGCAGGAGAGGTTTGGAATTTGCAGAATTGTTGTAATAAGTTTTATTCTCCCCCTCATCATGCATTTCATTCACATATGTTTTAATATTTTGCAGGTTTACCTTAAGGTAAAGGAGCCTGTATTCCATCAGGTAATTCTTAAAAATTATTACACATTTGATTGACTAACAATACTTGCCTGCTTTGTGTTTTTCTTTTCTGATAAATAATATGCAGATACAGAGGTTGCAAACTCAAGTGCCTACAGTAGCCAGCTGTAGTTAACAGGAATCTACCTGGAACGTCAATGCCGAGGCCCACCTGGCTGTTGGTATTCAGTAACGCAGGTGCAACATTGCTCATATAAGGAGAAAAACAGAGGAAGCCTTATGTAATACATATATAAAGTCTTTTTATAACATTATTTTCTAGAAAAGATAGAGTGAAAAGTCCTTGAATATTTTCCTCCTAATATGTATTATTAGGAGCCCAGGGTACGAAATTGCACAGCCCCACCCACCCACCTGCAGCCCTGCCTTCACACCCGAAAATCTCCACTCAGAGCTCCAGCGTGCCTGGCCCAGCTCCCAATCCCTCTGGCCTCTTCAAGCCCTCCCCTCAGTCCCTCCAGTCACCTCGGGGCTGGTCCCGCCTTCTCCGCCCTGCTCCCGCCTAGCTTAAAAATAATGGAAAAGGAGGGAAAAGCAACCTTGTCCAATCTAAAGGAGCTCTGGCTTGAGAGTTTGTGATCTTGATTTCTTACCATTCTGATTTCTTGCCATTTTATTATCCATGGACAAATTTCTTTTGTTTTCTTTTTTTTACAGAGAGGAAGGGAGAGGGATAGAGAGCTAGAAACATCGATGAGAGAGAGACATTGACCAGTTACCTCCTGCACACCCCCACTGGGGATGTGCCTGCAACCAAGGTACATGCCCTTGACCGGAATCGAACCCAGGACCCTTCAGTCCGCAGGCCGATGCTCTATCCACTGAGCCAAATCGGTTTTGGCCCATGGACAAATTTCTGATGTGCCTATATACCTCAATTTCTTTATCTGAAAATGTTCATAAAAATAAGTATTTTTTCACAAGGATAATATAAGTCAAAAGCATAAGGCAGTAAACAATATGTAAAAGTACATATTGAGATATAAGATGGCATGCATAAAATTTTGCTTATAATAATCACAGAAAGCTTCTGAAATGAGATATTTGAGTTGGGCCTAGAGAGATAAATAGTGGATAGACTATTAGAGAGAAGGAGCTAATAAACATTTTAAAAATATTTGCCACAACCAGGATGATGGCCTTGCTAATCAGATTAGCTTCCCTTCCCAGAGAGAGAAAATCCTGATACCACTTCTACTACTGTATTAAATATAAGTTGATCCAAATATCTCCAAAAGAGAGCCAAATGCATTTATTTAATTTGATAGCCTTGCAAAGTATAAAATGCACAAATCACACAGCCACCACATTCACTTATACACCAATATGTCTTTTTTTTTTTTATAAATGGATAGCATTTTATTTATTTTATTTTTTTAAATATATTTTTTATTGGTTTTTTACAGAGAGGAAGAGAGAGGGATAGAGAGTTAGAAACATCGATAAGAGAAACATCGATCAGCTGCCTCTTGCATATCCCCCAATGGGGATGTGCCTGCAACCAAGGTACATTCCCTTGACCGGAATTGAACCTGGGACCTTTCAGTCCACAGGCCGACGCTCTATCCACTGAGCCAAACCAGTCTCGGCTACACCAATATAGCTTAAATAAGGAAATAAGAAAAAGTGTATATGAGAATAGATTAAAAGAGCATTTAAGAAGTTAGCTAACCCTCTCTAAGCAGCTAATTAACAAACCAGAACTGAGTATCTCAGTGAGACCTCATCTGGTGTCTCAGAGAGTACTATTACTTAAACTCTTCCTGCCAAACTAGATGTTCTAGACAGGAACTTAAGCAGATTTATTTAAATTTTATTATATTCCACGTATGCCACTTAATTACAAATTAGAGATGTAAATAAACTACTGTGTAAGCACACTTAGAAAAGAAGCTGATATTTTTTAATATCTCTTGTGTACTAAGTATTATATATACTTTCATATACTTTATATGGACTGACTTACCTATTAGCATAAAAATATCAACAAACCTGTATAGACATTATCATCATTTTGTAGATGAGATAGTAGAGTTAGAGGTTAAGTAATCTGACCAATTTTTTTTTCTATTTTTTTTTAATTGACTTTAGAGAGAGAGGATGGGAGTGGGAGAGAAAAAAAAACTGATGTGAGAGAAATGTCTTGTGCGCCTCCTACTGGAGCCAGCAACCTAGGAAGTAGAGTCAGGTGCTGGAGGTGAAGCTAAAGGGAAGGGAAGGATCTAGGGAATGTGAGGCTAAATTAGAGAATCTGTTCAGGTTTTGGCAGATACTTAAAATTTCACATCACATAACTAAAATGGACATAGAACTTCTGATGCTGGTTATTCACAAACAGACTCAAGTTTTCCTCAAAGGTTAGCATGACTCTTAATTAAATAATTATCTATTCTTAAAAATTCTGTTCTTTAAAATGTAATAAAAGATAATAAATGTTTACATTTAATTAGGAGGGCTACTTTTGTAGGCAAAATATACTTTCTTTGCCAAAGAATAATGATTTTAGTAACATCATTTTTTCTTTTCTTATTTAGGTCATGTATGGAATGTTGGTCTTCACCTTAGTACTTCGATCAATATATATTGTTACATGGTAAGTAGTTTGGATCATCCCAATATGATTAGAGTACATTCAGGCAATAAATCTAGCCTAAATTGAAACAATACATAAAACCCAATTCCAACAGGGATATTGAATGAAAACTATATAACCCAACATTCATTATGGTATAATTACAAGGAATACTAGTTCTTTAAGCAAGTTGTTAATAGGCACCATGTGAAAACAAGAGTCTCAAAATAAAAGAAATTTGAGGAGCCCTCAGTGGTGTGGACTGAAGGATCCCAGCTTCAATTCCAGTCAAGGGCATGTACCTTGGTTATGAACACATCCCCAGGAGGTGGTGTGCAGGAAGCAGCTGATTGATGTCTCTCTTATCCGATGTTTCTAACTCTCTATCCCTCCCCCTTCCTCTCTGTAAAAAAAATCAATAAAATAGATATTTTTTAAAAGAAATTTGAGGCCAAAACCGGTTTGGCTCAATGGTAGAGCATCGGTCTGCGGACTGAAAGGTCCCGGGTTCGATTCCAGTCACGGGCATGTACGTTGGTTGCGGGCACATCCCCGGTGGGGGTTGTGCAGGAGACAGCTGGTCGATGTTTCTCTCTCATCGATATTTCTATCTCTCTCCCTTCCTCTCTGTAAAATATCAATAAAATATATTTTTTTAAAAAGAAATTTGAGGAAAGTTATATATGATGACCTCCTTTTGTTTATAATGTACAAGTATATTAAAGCCTTTTAAAAATTATAGAGTAAAAAATGAGAAGCTGGTTCTGAAATTTATATAGGAAGGCAGAGAATCTAGAATAGCCAAAACATTTTTGAAAAAGAACAGTGAAGTTAGAGGACTTGTACTACTTGTTTTGCTCTGTGCCACACTAAGACACTGTGGTATTACTGGTAAGAATGAAATATAAATCAATGGAACATCCAAAAATAGGCCCATTCTAAAACAGACCTATGTATTTATACTGACCTAATTTTAAATAAGCATCTAAGGTTTTTCTGTGAGGAAAAGGTAATCTTTTCAAATTGTGCTGAATAATTTAATAGTCTCATTTTTAAAATTAACTCAAACCCACACCATTACAAAAAATTACTAGAAGTGAATAAAATTCCTAAATGAAAAAATTAAAATTAAAACACTTTTAGAAGAAAATAGAGCAGAAGTTTTTGCAGGCTTGCTTAAGCAAAGAGTTATTAAACAGGACACAAAGAGTGCAAACTATAATGAAAATATTGATAAATTTAACTTGATCAAAGTAACAAACTTTTGTTCTTCTAAAGGCACTGTTAAGAAAATAAAGGGCAAGTCACAGAATTGGAGAAAATAAATGCAAAATATATATCCAACAAAAGATTTACATTTAGAATATATAAAGAACTCTTACAATGCAATAATATGGCAAACAACAATTTTTAAATGGACAAACTATCAAATAAGTTAGATGGTTGGCTGACACGCAAGTGAAAGGATGGTCAGTGACATTAGCCATTCAAGAAATGCAAATTAAAACCACACTGCTGGTGGGAATGTAAAATCACTTAGGAAAACACAATCACTTAGGAAAGCAGTTTAGCAGAGTCTTAGAAAGTTGAACATTCACCTACCATTCCTCTCCTAGCTTTACCCAAGAGAAATGAAAGTGTATGTCCATAAAAAGAGTTATTTATGAATAGTAATAGCTGCTTTGTATGGCAAAGAAAACTGAAAACACCAATGTCCACTGATATTTGGATTGATAAACAAGTTGTGATATATCTATATAGCAGAATACTACTTAGGAATAAAAGGAACTGAAGTATTTTTTAAAATATATTTTATTGATTTTTCACAGAGAGGAAGAGAGAGGGATAGAGAGTTAGAAACATCAATGAGAGAGAATCATCGATCAGCTGCCTCCTGCACACCCCCAACTGGGGATGTGCCCGAAAGCAAGATACATGCCCTTGATCGGAATTGAACCTGGGACCTTCCAGTCTGCAGGCTGACGCTCTATCAACTGAGCAAAACTGGTTTCAGCGAAACTGAAGTATTGATATATATATAACTACATGGATGAATTTCAAAATAGTTATGCCAAGTTGAAAAAACACATACAATAAAGCAGATATGCTGTACTATTTCATTTATACATTAAAAAAAATGCAAACTCTGCTTTTAGAGGTGGTGGATATATTTATTATCTTGAGTGTGTTGTTGGTTTCATGGATACATTTGAATATATTCATCAAATGTACACTTTAAATATATGCATTTTAATGTAAGTCAATGAAGCCTCATTACAGCTGTAAAATATACATATAAGCTGCTATTTTGAGTAACTCATCAAGCTTTAGTTTTCTTATTGGTGAAGTAGAAAAATAATGCCTGTTTCATAGGGTTTATTTGAAGATTTAGTTTATGTGTACGTGTGTGTGTGTGTGTGTGTGTGTGTGTGTGTGTGGTGTGTATAATTTACCTTAGTGCCTGACACAGAGCAGATGGCTCAGTGTTAATTATATTCCACCACTCCCCTTGCACTTCCAAGGAATTAATAAAGTTACTGGGGGCTTTTACATTACCTTCTTGATATACCTACCCAAGTCTTAGAAGCACATTCTCTCTTAGTAGTACCTTTTAATGGCTAAATGTAATAGGCAGTGGTCGGCAAACTCATTAGTCAACAGAGCCAAATATCAACAGTACAACAATTGAAATTTCTTTTGAGAGCCGAAAAACGACTTTTGTGCATGGGCCAAGAAGTTTCAATCGCACTGTAGGTGCACGCCCGCATGTGGTATTTTGTGGAAGAGCCACACTCAAGGGGCCAAAGAGTTGCATGTGGCTCGAGAGCCGCAGTTTGCCGACTACTGTAATAGGCAAATGTATTAGATAATTTAGTAGATAGGTTTGCTTTTTAATACTAACAATAATCGTTCCTTCTCATGAAAGTGATTACTTCAAGCTCTGATCATGACATGACACAGCAAAATTTTATTGTGCTTTTTAATTTTTCCACAGGGTTTATCCATGGCTTAGAGGACTGGGTTATACATCTTTGGGTATATTTTTATTGGGATTTTTATTATGGAACGTAGATAACATCTTTTGTGAGTCACTGAGGTAAGATACATTTTCAGTCTTTGAGAAATATTTTTGAAAGCAATCTATTAAGCAGAATTTCATAGGTATATAGAATTATTAGTGCCCTGATGTGAATTTTTGACATTATTAAAATTAAAAAGGTATGAAAAATATAATAAAGTAAACTTCTGGGAAGACTTTTTTAAATTTTTAAAAATTTAGACCTAAGAATATTTTGTAATATCTGCAGAAATTTTTAATCAAATGTTGACTAAGTCTTTGAAATCTGCCTAATTTGCTTTACTGAATAAATAAGAGTGATTTAAAATAGGATATGAAATACACGTATATAATTTTGTACTTTCACATGCTTAATACTATTGTCTAAGAAAGACAAGTGTTTTTTTGTTTTTTGGTTTTTTTTTACCTTGTCAACAAGTATGTATTGTCTGGAGTTTAAATCTTGGGTAACCCTAGTCTGTTACTAAAACACTATCTTTCTGGGCCTCAATTTCCATTAAAATTAACATGTTAAATAAATTAAAATAGTGGATCCTTCCAACTCAAAATTCGCAGTTTTGCCAAAGCACAGAGAGAGGTCTGTGTTGAACAGCACCACAGAGAGGCATCAGCAAAATTTAGACTGTGAGAAATTACAGGATGAATGACCTGATCTCAGCAGAGGAGAGGGGAAAAAAGGAGAAGAAATATATAGATTAAAAGAGGTTTACAAGATATATCAATCAAATGCAATGTGTTGGATTTTGATGTAAACAACACCACTTTAAAAAAAAGTTTATGAGATGATTGGAACTTTGGTATTTGAATATTTTGTGATATTAATGGATTATCCCATATAATAAAAGGATAATATGCAATTGACCCTAACAGCAGAATGATCGGGAAAGACTGGTCGCTATGATGTGCATTGACCACCAGGGGGCAGACACTCAACGCAGGAGCTGCCCCCTGGTGGTCATTATGCTCCCACAGGGGGAGCTTCGCTCAGCCACAAGCCAGGCTGACAGCTGGGAGCATAGTCTTGGTGGCAGGAGCCTCTCCTGCCTCCTCTACAGTGCTAAGGATGTCTGATATTCCTGTAGGGGAGCAAGCCTAAGCCAGTAGGTGGACATCCCCCTGAGGGGTCCCGGACCATGAACGGGCACAGGCCAGGCTGAGGGACGCCCCCAAGTGCACGAATTTTCATGCACCAGGCCTCTAGTTGTTAATATTTTAGGTATGCAATGGTATTTTGTAAAGAGATTTTAATCTTTAAGAAACACATACTGAAATATTTATAGATAAAATACAATATCTGGATTTACTTCAAATAATATGGGGTGGTGGGGAGAAGTGGATAATACAAGGTTGTTGTAACCATAAGTTATAATTATTGGAGGTCAACGGTACATTCTTATTTCGCCTATTTTTTGCATATTGAAAATTTCCCATAATAAAAAGTAAATGTTAAAATAAGTAAAATAGTTAAAATAAGTAAAATATGTAAAAAAGTTAAATAAATGTAGACTTTAATGTATAGAAGCAAACAAGTAGTATACCTTGCTTTGAAAACAAAGATCTAATTGAGAAGTTTTGAATCAGTAATACCCATCAGAAACCCCATTAGAGCTGGTAATTGTCTCAAAATTAGATGGTAATTGTCTCAAAAATTCATGGGATATCTAGAAAAATAATTTGATGTTTCATGTTTATTATTCCCTCTAATAAATGAGAATATTAATATAGTATATACTTAATCAAAAGATCTAGAATTTTAGCCCAACCAGTATGGCTCAGTGGTTGAGCATAGACCTATGAAACAGGAGGTCATGGTTTGATTCTGTTTGATTCTCGGTCAGGGCACATGCCCCAGTTGTGTGTGTGTGGGGGGGGGGGGGGTGGTAGAGGAGGAAGGCATGCAGGAGGCAGCTGATCAATGATTTTCTCTCATCATTGATGTTTTTCTCTTTCTCTCCCTCTCCTTCCCTTTCTGAAATCAATAAAAAAATATTTTTTAAAATATCTAGAATTTTAGACTTGGCAATGCCACTACCAGAGTGACTTGGGCAATTCAATTAATATCTCTAATAGAAGGAGACTTGACTTGGGGTATGAACACATAATACAGTATAGATGATATATGATAGAATTGTATACCTGAAAGGCCCAGTGCATGAAATTCCTACACGGGGGGAAGGGTGAGGGGGCGGGGGGGGGGGGCGGGGGGAGACAGGAAAGGATGGAGGGGTGTCCCTCAGCCCAGCCTGTACCCTCTCCAATCTGGGACCCCTTGAGGGATGTCCCACTGCCCATTTAGGGCAGTGGGACATTCCTCTCACAATCCAGGACTGCTGGCTCCCAACTTCTCACCTGCCTGCCTTCCTGATTGCCCCTAACCACTTCTACCTGCCAGCCTGATCACCCTCAACCACTTCTGCCTGCCAGCCTGATCACCCCCTAACCACTGCCCTGCCAGCCTGATTGATGTCTGACTGCCCCCCTGCCAGCATGTTTGCCCCCAACTTCCCTCTTCTGCCCAACTGGTCACCCCTAACTGCCCTCCTCTGCTGGCCATCTTGTGGTGGCCATCTTGTGTCCACATGGGGCAGCTATCTTGATCTTGTGTGTTGGAGTGATGGTCAGTCAATCTGCATTTTACTCTTTTATTAGATAGGATAGAGACCTGGTGCATGGGTGGGGGCCAGCTGCTTTGCCTTGAAGGATCTCCCAGATCAGGGTGGGGGTTCCCTTGGGGTTTGGGGCAGCTTGGGGGAGGGGCCTGTGGTGGTTTTACAGGTAGCCCATGCCCCTGGGGGACCCAAGCAGAGGCCCTGGTATTTAGGATATATTTATCTTTTACAATTGAAACTTTGTAGCCTGGAGTTGAGCCAAGCCTTCTGCTCGCTTGGTGGCAGCAGCCATTGCTGTTGGGTTTTTTTTACCTTCTATAATTAAAACTTTGTAGCCTGGAGTGGAGGCCTAGGCCAGCCAGGGCAGGTGGAAAGCTTGGCTTCCTCTGTCGCTGGGGGCAACCCTAGCCTGCTCTCTCTAGCTCCATGGCTGCCACCATTTTTCTTGGGATTTATCTTCTTATAATTGAAACTTTGTATCCTTGAGTGGAGGTCTGGGCCAGCCAGGGAATGTGGAAAGCTTGGCTTCCTCCATTGCTGGGGAAACCAAAGCCTCCTTCCTGCTCTCTGTGGTGGCAGCCATCTTGGTTGGGGTTGATTTGCATACTCACTCTGATTGGCTGATGGGCATGACTGGTGGTGTAGCAGAGTGATGATTAATTTGCATATTACTCTTTTATTATGTAGGATGTCACCTCAATACATTCAATAAAGAAGGGAGGAAATGTCTTTAAATTTTAGTTTCCTAATCTTTAAAGCAAAGCTAATAATAACTACCTCAGAGACTTACTATGAAGTGAAATAATAGATACCAAAGGACTTTATAGACTGTATGGTACACTTCTAAGGTGATAGTTGTATGCAGGACATAAGAAAAGCATGTATCTAGTTCCTTAAGTGCATGCTAGGTAGATCTGTTTCTGGGAAACATTTGTCCTATAAAGTATTAATAAGATAATACCTAAATAAAAGGTTCCAGAGGTAAGTAGGTTACCTGGGGTGGGGGGGGGGGTGGGGGGAATGGAAGTGAACTCTATAAGTTAGGGTAGGACTTTTCAAAGTTTTTAATCTGTTAATATGCATCGTAGATCTCTAAGAGAACAATAAATTATGTACTACCACAGTCATTTCTTCAGAACTTTTGCTAGGAATACTCTTACTGAAAATACACTTTGCAAAACAGTATGGCAGATTGCAGCAGACTTGAGGAAATTAAGTAACTTTGAGAATGGCAGTACAAAATGCTCTAAATCATTAGTTGCTAAATATTTTTTAAATTAACATGGTGATTTCCCCCCCCCCCTCTCCTCACAGGAACTTTCGAAAGAAGGTACCACCTATCATAGGTGTTACCACACAATTTCACGCATGGTGGCATATTTTAACTGGCCTTGGTTCTTATCTTCACATCCTTTTCAGGTAGGAAATATACTTTTAAAACCTAGTTTTGGAGTATGTTTTTTCCCTCTGTATTCTTTAAGTAAGATGATATCTTTATAAAATGTTGGAAACAGATCCGGAACTTAAGATCCAGTTTTGCCTCTCCCACTGGGTGACCTTAAGCAAGTTCCTTCCTTTCTAAAGCTTATTTTCTCATCCTTAAAGTAAGATAGTTGTATTAATTAACCTCTGTGCATGATCTACATTTTAAAAAATATATATTTTATTGATTTTTTACAGAGAGAAAGGGAGAGGGATAGAGAGTTAGAATCGTCGATCAGCTGCCTCCTGCACACCCCCTACCGGGGATGTGCCCACAACCAAGGTACATGCCCTTGACCGGAATCGAACCTGGGACCTTTGAGTCCGCAGGCCGACGCTCTATTCACTGAGCCAAACCAGTTTCAGCATGATCTACATTTTAATGCAAGTAGGATATAAACTTTTTTTAGTACAAATAGTATATAAATATTTAAATTTCTTATTGATCAGCATTAAAAAAATAAACTTTGAAAGAGAAGCACCCAGATCCCCTGAGTAGGGGACTGCAAAAGTGAGTATCTGAAGTCTCCTGCTTAAATAAATTGGTTGCCACTTTGCTTTCCCTGCTCTCCTAATAAAGTCTATCAGAGGTCAGCCATTAACAACAACAATGGAATCAGAATTCTCTCTGATCACCCTATTCAATTAATATTTCCATATCACTCTCTCTGCCCTTATCAGGTTGTGTTTATAACCTTTAAAGTATTTATAACCAGTTAGATGTTTATTTAATTGTTTACCTCCCACAACTAGGCTGTAAATTCCTTGAGAGCAGCTGGGACTTTATCTTATTCACTGCAATTCTCCTAAATGGGTAGAATGATGCCTGTCACATAGTAAGCACCCAGTGTATATTGTTAATTGATTTAATGAATGTTTATGTATATATTGATCTCTTTACCATGGGATCAGGCTATGTTTAATTTCAAATTCTACCCAAGAATTAAGAGAGCTGCCGAGACCGGTTTGGCTCAGTGGATAGAGTGTTGGCCTGTGGACTGAAGGGTGTCCCGGGTTCGATTCCAGTCAAGGGCATGTGCCTTGATTGCGGGCACATCCCCAGTGGTGGGTGTGCAAGAGGCAGCTGATTGATGATTTTCTCATCCATGTTTCTGACTCTCTGTCCCTCTCTCTTCCTCTCTGTGAAAAATCAATAAAATATATATTTTTAAAAAGAATTAAGAGAGCTGAAATATTTATAGGTAGGGAAAGAAATTATTCCTTTAAACCAATGTGAAAATTTACTTAAGTGAAATTTTTAGAATACCTCTTCAAAATAACATTTGCATTTCAACTCTCTGGAGATCAACCTGTTTAGGCTACCAGAATTATCTAAAATTTAACTACCTGAGAATTACATATTAAAAAAAAAAAAAAAAGATTTCTGAGCAGCTAAATAGGAACACTGAGCTGACCCATGGAAGAGCTCTTTAAACTCTGTCTCCAGGTATGTTTATTTTACTTTTTGAAACTTGTTACTTGGATTGGATTTGGATTCTTAGTCCGTAGCACATGGAAATACCTAATTTAAAAGGGAAGGGATATGGGATAAAATGCTTGGAGAAATTGACATAATAGAAAAGGAAAAACAAGAATAACTATAAAGTGAACCCAATAATTAAAAAAAAAACAACAAAAAAAAACTAGCATCTTAACACTGCACAAGAAATCCTAAGGTGGCCCATTTGGTTGGGCGTTTTCTCATACACCAAGAAGTTGTGGGTTTAATTCCAAACCAAGGTACCTACTTAGGTTGCGTTTTCTTCCTCTCTCTCTCTCAATAAACATATCCTTGGATAAGGTTTTTTTAAAAAAAAAATTTTAAGAGACCTGTAAAAATATCACACATTAGAATTATTTTAAAAAAATATATTTTATTGATTTTTTTTTTTTTTACAGAAAGGAAGGGAGAGGGATAGAAAGTTAGAAACATCAATGAGAGAGAAACATCAATCAGCTGCCTCCTGCACACCCCTCACTGGGGTTGTGCCTGCAACCAAGGTACATGCCCCTGACCGGAGTCGAACCTGGGACCTTTCAGTCTGCAGACTGACGCTCTATCCACTGAGCCAAACCAGTTTCAGCCACATTAGAATTATTAATGATTATAAAAATAATGCAATTCTATGCTTGAAGAAATAAATAAAACTTAAAATAAGTTCAAGGAAAAAGAAACTTTTTCAAACAAATTTTTTAAAGAACCAAATAGAATCTCTAGAAATGAAAACTATAGAAACCAAAATGCTAAACTCACTATACAGAACTAATAATAGATTAAACTCAATTGAAGAAAGAATTAGTAAAGTGGGAAATAGATCAGGAAAAAATTACTTAAATGCAGCAGAGACAAAAAATATGGAATTGAGATTAAGAGAAATGGAAGATAAAGTGAGAGGACTAACATTTGTTTAATTGGAGTTCCAGAAGAAAAGAAAAAAGTAGGGGGGGGCGGCAGTAGCCACATATTTCAGTTACTAATGTTACACAACAACCTCAAACTTACCAGTTTAAAATAAATCAGTGTATTTTGCTCACAATCGTCTTGAATTTAGGTCTTGAACTTGGAAGGACTTAGCCAGGCAGTCCTCACGTGGAGCCTGTCATAGGGTTGGTGTCAGATGTCAGCTCAGGCTGCAGACATCTGAAGGCTCCGCTGGGATAGAAGTACAAAAGGGCTCTCTCATGTGGGGTGTCATTTGATACTGGCTGTTGCCTTGGAGCTGTGACTATAAACTAGAGCTGCCTTCATGGGCGACTTCATCCTCAGTGTCATCACCCTTCAACCCGGGCAGAAGACTTCTCAAGAGGGAACATCTCAAGAAAACCAGGCAAAGTAGCAGGGCCTTTCGTGGCCTAGTCTCAGAATTCATACGGTGTCACGTCCATCTTACTCTGCTGGTCAGAGTCACTGATTTAAGTAGGAGGGACATAGATCCTGTCTCCTGAGGGAGGAGTATTGAAGGTCTTAGGGTCTCCAAACTCAAGTCTGAAGAGGAGGCACTGCTCAGCTGGCGCTGGTTTCTGAGCTCAGAGGAGAGACCCCAGGCTGGACCCCAGGCCTCTGAAGACGGGAGGGCTGCCTCAAAGTGCTGTTACCACAGTGAGGAAGTGTTGTTGGGAAGCTGATCACAAGTCAACAGCCCCTCATGAAAATAAAACAGGATGGAAGAAGTCCCTTCTTTCTCCTCCGGCTTTGCAGTCTCTCTTGAATGCCCTCTTTTAACAGAGTCTCTGAGGGGACATTTATCAATGCAGAAGTACAGTTTATATATAGTCTCAGCTCCTGAATCACAAACAGAATATAGAAGAGTGGATTTGGAGCTGGCGTACAATAACTGATATAGCTGGTAACGTTTAACAAGAAGAAAAGAGGAAAGCCATAAATAACCAGTATCAGGAGTGTAAAAGGAAACATCATTACAGATGCTGCAAATAGGAGAAGATAAGATTTTTTTTAATGTAATTTTTTTTAATGTAATAGGTGCTTTTGTTTATGTTTGAAATTTTCCATAATAAAAAGTTTGAATTTTAAGCTCAGAACCTCATCTTGGCTAGGCCCTTGATGTATATACCTCCTTTAATCCTTTGATAATACTATAAGGTATGTATTATTTTATACTTGAGGAAAGACAAGCTCAGAAAAGTCAAGTACTTCACACATGATCTTAGGTTCATTGTCTAGATTTGAGCCCAGAGTTTTTCTGTCTCCCCATAATAACCTAAGAACCTTGGAAAGCATCTAATATAACTTCTTCGTTTGATGGTGAAGCAAATTGAGGCAGCAAGGTCACTTGCTCAAGGTTAAGGTCACTGGCCAGTTAGACTATAATGTATTGGCTAACAGTTAGACAGAACCTGAATTCAAGTCCTGTTTTTAGCATTTACTAGCTGTGGCACATTGAAAGGAATATTTGACCTTTCTGAGATCTTTTCTCATTGCAAAGCAGGAATAATAATGACCACCTAGTATGTTGTTTAAAAATGAAATGTGGAGCCAAGCCGAAACCGGTTTGGCTCAGTGGTAGAGCGTTGGTCTGCGGACTGAAAGGTCCCAGGTTCGATTCCAGTCAAGGGCATATACCTTGGCTGTGGGCACATCCCCGGTAGGGGGTGTGCAAGAGGCAGCTGGTTGATGTTTCTCTCTCATCGACGTTTCTAGCTCTCTATCTCTCTCCCTTCCTCTCTGTAAAAATATCAATAAAAAATATTTATTAAAAAAAAAAAAAGAAAGAAAAAGAAATGTGGAGCTGAAACCGGGTTGGCTCAGTGGATAGAGCGTCGGTCTGTGGACTGAAAGGTCCCAGGTTCGATCCGGTCAAGGGCATGTACCTTGGTTGCGGGCACATCCCCAGTGGGGGGTGGAGTGGTGGTGTATGCAGGAGGCAGCTGGTCGATGTTTCTCTCTCATCGATGTTTCTAACTCTCTATCCCTCTCTCTTCCTCTCTGTTAAAAATCAATAAAAATATTTTTTTAAAAAAAGAATGAAATGTGTAGAAAGCTCTGGGCCCAGTAGCAGTAGTGTAAAAAGTTGGCAGTGGTGGAGGTAAGAGCAAGGGTTGGAATCCAGGACTCTTTCCTAACGAAAAAGGAAAAGGTGGCAGCTCTCTTTTAAAGATTAACATCCGAAAAACTGTCAGAGGGGTTATATTTTAAGACAGTAGAGTGTTCTTCATAATATTTGATGTTCCTCTTTACAGTTCTGGCTTGGGGTACAGTGATACTATAGCCACATTAAATTACATAAATTCAACTATACATGCTCTTTCACCTTTTTTTCCCTTGTTTAAAAGATACAATTTTTCACACTATAAAATTATGGCTTGCATATATACACATTATATTATTACTAATAGTATATTACTATTGAAATACATTTAAGTAGTGTACTATATAAAAAACTATGTATGCTGTATGCTATGGAAAGTTTAATGAATTTTTTAGGAGTAAACTTAACTTTACCTTTGCTATATGTACTGATTTTAGACTCTGGTATCTTCAGAGGTGACTCGTTTTAAAGGATACTATTAAAAGGGCTCCATTGTCTCCTGATTCTTTTATACCTGTATTGGAATCCTATAGAGCTGATATAACCATTTTCAAAATATTATTAAGAATACTCTATATTAGCCCTGGCCTATGGTTAGTGTGTCGACCTGCCCACCAAAGGGTCTCAGGTTAGGTTTCCAATCAAGGCCATGTACCTGGGTTGCCTGTTCAATCCCTGGCCCTGGTTGGGGTAGGTGCAGGAAGCAACCAATTGATGTGTGTCCCTTACATCAGTGTTTCTCTCTCTCTCTTTCTCTCTCCTCTTCCCCCCTCCCTCCATCCCTTCCACTCTCTAAAAATCAATGCAAAAAATATCCTCAGTTAAGAATGAACAAAACAACAAAAAAAGAATACTTTAACTCTTACTACCATATATCTTCAAAGGTGACACTGGCAGTTGTGATATGAATCCTATAAAGCATGAATGAAATGCTCCCTATTAAACTGCAAACATCCTGCAGTCACAGTCTGAGAGCTGATCATTTCTCTGTCTCCCCTAGCTTCTTGCCAAGTGCTCTGCAGAGTAGTGCTAAAAAAAAGAAAAAGAAGAAGAAGAAAAATGGTTGCTAAAAGAACAAAAAATTCACCAATGTTGCTTGTTACACACACACACTCACACACACACACACACACACACACACACACACACACTATGGTTAAATTTGTCAGTATGCCAATTTTCATGGATTAAAAATCAGTCTGAAGAGCTTTCTCCCTCCCCTTTTCTTTTAGTATATATACAAGAACACTTTACCTGAGATACAGGCCAAAAGTGAAGGTAAGTCTACTTCATAGGGTGAGTGTGTTGGGAGAGGGGGGATAGTGAGAAGATGGGATGGAGGAAGTGGGGGGGATGGAGAGGTAATGGAGTGAGACACTTTGGAACCAGATGCTCTTGAATTTTAATTCTCCCACTTACTACTCTGTGACCTTGGGCAAGATTCTTCCTTTTAAGACTTAGTTCTTCAACAATAAAATGGACCTGTTAACAGCTACATTGCAAAGTTGTTTTAAGGATCTGGATGACTTTAATGCCCAGCTCCATGCTTGACAGGGTAGATGTTTACTCATTTAAATAAATTAAATAAACATAGTTTCTGAGATCTGTTGCAAGCCTGGAAAAAAATATGCTGTGCTCAGGTACTGCTAGCAGGACAATCACGAGCAAACCTACCCAGCACTATAGTCATAGCCCACGGTTTCTTTCTCATTTTTCAGGGATGATATATATGGAACACTTTTATCTTCTTTCATTTTGTTCCAACTTGTTTCCAAACAGTTTCTCTTCGGAATCTGGCCAGTGATCCTGTTTGAGCCTCTCAGAAAGCATTGATGAATTATCCCATCAAGAAAACAAAAAAGCACCTACCATAGGCCCAGCCAAATGAATAAGGAAATCCTTAAAGATCTACATGTTCAAATGTATCAGGACTATTACAGTGAAGGCGGCTTTCTGACTGACGTTGTCAGCCACATAGAGAATGAGAAAAGGGGCTTGTTGGATGTTTAGCTTATCTCATTGGTCCTCCTCCTCACCCTAAGATGTTTAAAAAGAAACACACACGATGTATCTATATATACTTGAATGCCAGGAAAATTGGGATTTTCATAACAGGTTAACAGTTTGTGCTTATAATAGGAAATTTGCCATTTCTTCTTTTTTGACAAGGATTGCATGTGGACTATACTTTTCTTAATAATTTGGTTAAATAATGAAAACAGCTAGACTGGCAAACCCCATGTCCAGATGGCCAGCTATAAGCCAGCCCTTAGCTGTGTCAGCCTTGATTTATATTTTTGTCAGAGTAACCTCATGGATGGTTTTCCAAGGTTAAAAAAAAAAAAAATAAGAAGAAAAGGAGCTATCAGTGGGGTTCTGGTAGTTTTTCACTGCTGCCTCTGTGCTATTCAGAATATGTAATGAGCAAGCTCAGACCTGCCTTTGGGTTATCACATCCCAGCTCTGGCTTGTCTGTGTATAGCCACAGCCAGTCAGAGTAGGAGGGTCATCTTGCAACCTTTGTGAAGGCTCTGAGGACACCTATACAGTGTGGCATCCCCAGACAGTTACAGGTGGTTGTTCAGTTTCCTTTGTCACTGTTTTTATGGCTAGGCAAACATGATCGGTGTTCTGGTCTACCCGTGTTCCATCCTCCTAGCATAACTTATGTGAAGATACCAGTGAATGCCATTATACTCTTGACTTTTTAAATTATGCAATATTTTCCAATTTTCAGAGAGGCCATGGTTATGCCCAGAGAAATATGTTGGGTTAACTAGAGCCAAATGATCAGGATCCTATTTACATAAAGCTTATTAGAATACCTGCTCCTTCATTTTCAGGTTTGAGAACAGCTCTAACTTACTTGAACTTGTAACAGAACTCCCAAGAGTTAAAGTGCTGAAATCTCATTGTAAAGCAGCTACTTCTAATTTGGGTTTGAATTATAACAAATTGTATCACTTTTCATAGACATAACACCTGTCTGGATTTTGAGATTCTATTTGATCCCCTTTATTCATATATCACCATATTTGTAGTCTATGACATTTAGCTTTTTTATGACTTTTTCTTGCTTATTCATAGTTATAAAATCCAGAGTGTTTTTACCACATGGTTTCATTATCCCAGATGAAATCCTAAGCTACAGCTTCAAAAGGAAACATTTTCTTATGCAAAGGTATTAAACACTTCTGTCATTTTTCCGGTATTCAGTAAGTAGCCTTAGTACAAATTTAAAACCAATGTAAATTTTATCCTTTTTCTTCACCTACTGGCCTTAGTTTTAGTCCAAATGCTATCTTCCTTATCATGCCATTAGGCAGATAATTCCACCTACTTTTATGACCCTCTAGCTAGAAAAACACTTGCCAAAACATAAATGTAACCCAACTTTGGTCGTGCCTTAGGAAAACATGAAACTAAACAGTTCCAACACACAGCCCATAAGACTGTTATTTCTTTTTCCGCAAGATTCTGACTTCTGGCTGCATCTCATGTGCAGCTATCTAGGTCTCAGCTCTCTTACATTTTTTAATGACTTCCATTTGTCCCACACCATTGCCTTTTGTACTTTTCCTTCAAAAAGTAAAGAATCTATATAGAAACAGGCGCATCCTTAATGATAATGCTGCTACACGCTGGGGGACGGAGGTGCTGCAGTATTAAAGTCAGATTAAGGGTACCGGGAGCACACCCGAGAGGGAGGGGCCCTGCAGAGCAGTTTGTTGAATGGGCATCTCAGCCCTCAGTGGTTGAGTAAAGTTGTCCAGCACCTCACTGGAGAAGCCCGCCAGTGGGTGACTTGTAACACTATGGCCAATTTTTCAAAGGCCTGTGAAGACAGCCCGTGAAATGTTTCACATGTGTTTAGCAAAGAGGGGACTAAATCCAGTCTCTTTCACTTTCCAAGTTAGTTTTTGCCCCACATGGCTCTCTTTTTCAGCAGCCTAAGTATTACATACTCAAGACATTGTGTCTGTGCCACAGATAGATAGTATTTGGAAATACTGCTGACCTTCAGGATATTTGCTAAACCGTCTTATGTCAATGGCTTTTTTCCTTCCAGGATTCTGGGTGGGCATTACAGGGTTGGCTTACCACCCTGCTCCCTTCCCTTTGTTTTCTTAGAAGACTTCCTGTTGACTAGAGGGTACAGAAAGCAGCAAAAACAAACCGGTTTCCTACTGAGCAAATAATGGTTTGTTTGCATATCACCTGATGTGGAAGGTGCTCATCTGTGAGCCCTGCAGCACGTTGTATTTTAGGAAACAGTATTTTATGAGGATGTGAAAGAGGCAGTTTGCTTGCACATTAATATTTTTTTTATGCTGCCATTTTCACTTCAGAAAATTGAAAGCAATTAGACTTTTTTTTTTTTTTTTTTTAAGGAAAATCTAGGGAATTTGTGTTTATCAGCTTGGTCATTCTGCCTACTCCTCCCCACCTTGCTGCTTCCATGAAACATTGCCACCACCTGAAGTAATCTCTTTAATCTTTGTGATATTATATAAATTGATCATTAACAGGGGAGACATTGGTGTGAATAATCTACAAATGAAGACCCCAAACAGTGGTATTTGGTTTAGCAAAATTCTATAACAAAAACCTTCCTGCAAAATTTCCAGAACTGATAATCTGGTCTTTCCCTACAGTAAAAAGGTTTTTCTTATACTAAGAAGAAGAGGTGTGGGTCAGCGAAAATCAAAATACCCAAATTTCAGTATACAGTAAATGAAAGTCTTTAAATGCCTGCAGAAACGAAGTTCTATTTTAATGCAAACACCTTCTGAATTTAGCCAGTGCCCCTAAAAGTGTCTAATAATTTACTTTAAGATTTTCTTGTGAGTTTTATGGGTTCCATATTACTGTGCTCTTGGAAAAAAAATTTCTTGTTGCTACGTGCACAATTTTAGCTCTCAATTCCACATTTCCATGACTGAAGAAACACCTTTAACCCATGGTTTATGATGTGCTACTGGATAAACATTTGTGTAAAACAGGTTTCAAGGAGAACCAGTTATATTGGAATTTGCAGCTATGTGGCGATGTGCAGATCTACCTCTGTCTTACATCTTACATCATATCAGTGCCATAATATAATTAGTTTGATCACTTTGTCTTGTTTTTTTGTTTTGTTTTTAGTATCTAAAATTCCAGCTTGTTCACTGTGCTGTAAACATTTGGAAATAATGACCAAAATTTGGCTAAACATAGTTAAGTCCATGGGGTAGGGGGGGAGCTGTAAAATGGGAGATGAAAGAAGAAGAAAAAAAGAATGGTCATGAACCATCTAACTGGAAAAATTCAATGCTGCTTTTTTAATTGTTACACTTTCTTCAAGAAGGAGACTTTAATGTTAATGTTTAACTGTGGTTGCTGGATGGAAATAAGATGCCAGAATTGCTGAGGTTATGTGAGCAGGCCCCTGGTCTCAGTTCCTCCTGCTGGAGAGGGAAAAGGCAGGTTCTTGTTCACATACCTACAGGGGAGTTCAGAGAAAATGTGACTCCAGGCAGAATTTGGGACTTAAAAAGGAAAGGGGAGGGGGAGAAACAGCTCTTATAGGAAAACAGATGACTTTTAGGAAAGATATTGGCCCTTATGAGAATAGCTGTGAGACCAGATAGTTTTGTGGCAATGACTATTCAGGCGTGGTACGAAATGAGAGGATTTGTGACAGTTGAGTTCTTTTGGAAGGTTCTAGTTATAGTCCGATAAAGGAACTTCAGGAAAAAAAGGACTTCTTTCTACGTCTGCTGATTCCCAAATGCCTCCAGCTCAAAATAATTCCTATGCCACAGTGGTGTAGTCCCATCCCTTCTCTTCCCATCTAAAACCTCCCAAGAAGTTTAACAGACCAGAAGCTGAGCTGGTGGCTGAGGAGCGATCTGTGCTAGAGGGTGGGAGGTTAGAGATCTGCAAGGGAAAAGACATAGATTTACAGAGAAACAAAAGGAAAAAAAATCAGTAGTTGGAGCAGATTATAAACTCAGATTTTGAGTCCAGAGGGGCAGTCCAAAGGATTTCTAGATGTTGGTCTTGCAGTGTCTTTAGACGGTGGGGTAACATAGCAGTGGCAGTCTCACACGCATGGTATTTCCTGCAGCTCCCAGAACCATGGTCTGGTGAATATCCTGAGTGGCGTGAACTGTTAGTGATAAGTCCTTTAAAGTTATAGCAAGTCATCCAGCTTCAGCTATCAGGGCTTCAGGAAAAAGGCAGTTTTAGTTGTTAGTAATGCCAAGTCAAGAAGAAAATTGGAAATGTTAATTACTGACAAAATGCACAAGGTAGCAAGATTCAGCTCACAAACAGGTGCAAACAACACAAAGAGAAAGAACAGGGCTAGAATCTAGCTTTCCAATGAAACACAATTTCTCTCTATGATCACCCTCATTTTTATCAGAGATAATCAGGGTAAGACTATTTTTGTTTACAAAACAAGTCTAGTCTCACCAAACTTGCCTGATTGTTTACTTAAGTGCAACAAGAATAATTGATGAAGTAAGCCTTTTAAAGTTTGTTTTCCTGGAATCTTAATTGGGAATCTCAGATTGGAATTTTTAAAGCCTCAAGACTAGGAAGCCAAGCCAAGAACTCAGCATCAGACTTCACATGCAGTACCTGCAGACTTAGATTAGTTCCACCTTCTCAGGGTCCCCAAAACGTTCTGAGCTTCCTGGGCCTGCCATGAAGTGGCTTTCCTTACTCGCCTGGAAGTGTGGGAGCCCTGGAAGGGTGCCAGGCTAATTTTCCAGGAGAGCTTTGTAAGCAACCTTAGTTCCTTAAAGCTAGTTATATCCTCTTCTCTGCACATCTTCTCAAATATGATATTCTAGTCAAAGCCTTGGCAATCTAACCAGTGTTTCCGATTGCGTCCTGTTACAAGGAGAATAAATTCTTACTGGACATATTCAAATAACTATATTGCCATAAAAATAAGAACATTCAATGAAAGTTGCCAAATTTTGGAGGGATCAGACAAGGAGAAAAGATAAACGTTTCATTTTTGTTTATAAAGATATAATCTAAATTCTGTAAGTTAAGATGGCTTAAGAGTAAAGGGGTTCTTGAAATCTGGAAAATAGGACATTAAAGAACCAGCAGTACTCCATGCAAAAGTCATAGAAGAAATCCTAATTATTCTTTATCAGTCTCCTCAGTCTCATGTAATAAACCCAGGTCTTTCTTAATTTGGGGTTAGCAGATTTATGAAATCACGAGCTTCTCCATCAGTTCTAGAAATATTCAGCCTAGCGGTGTGATCTAAAAGTTATATGAGCAATGACATTAGAAGCCCATACCCCAGCATACCTGCTATAGTCTCTGAGACGGTCTTTTTTGCTGTTGCATACTAAGCCTATAGCTGATTACACGTTTTCAGAAAAATAGAGTAAAATAATATCTGTGAATGACAAAAGGTTTAAAATGACCATAGTTAAAGACCTGATGAGAGTTCATTATAACATAATTGATGAGAAAAAGGTTTTTTAAATTTTATTTTATTGATTTCAGAGAGATGAAGGGAGAGGGAGAGAGTTAAAAACATCAGTGATGAGAATCATTGATCTGGGGATCAAGCCTATATAACGCAGACATGTGCCCTGACCAGGAATTGAACTGTGACCTCCTGGTTCATGGGTCACTGCTCAACCACTGAGCCACGCTGGCCTGGCTTGACCAGGAAATTTGGTTGTTTCTGTAACATTCATCATTTTAAGGTAACTGGAGTCATGACTGATCACATGTCAGGATATATCGTGGACAGCTATGACATTGAAAAGGTTCTAGAAATGTCATACAATTTCTGAACGACTTATATTAATAATATATACCCATACAAATATAGGTTAGGGAAGGTTAAGCGTTACTTCTTATTTGACAGTGCTTGTTATGTAATTTAACATATCAAACCTAATTAATTTAGAGCTTTTTACACATAAAAGAACGGCTTTTTGGAGATTTTTCAGGAACTCTCTGGGTAATATCCAAGTCAGAAGTCAAAAATGACTCATTAGAATTTGATTTGGGGAAGTTGTCAAAAGGTTTGAACTCTTAATGAAATAAGGTCACAGGTCACTGTGAAACAATGCTTTATTACCCATGTAACCAAAATGACGATAATTATAGTCTCTTATTAAGAACAGACCAAAAGCAACTTTGTTCTTTTAATAGGAAATTTCAACTGCTAGTTTTGCATCCATACTGAATGATGAATAAGATGTTCTCCCCTCCTTCCCTCTCTCCTACCCCCTTTTCCCCTCCCCCACCTTCTGCAGACCCTTTACCAGTTTGTGTAGCCATCCAAGTTTTTGTCTTAAATGTCCCCTTTCTCATCTGGAGCAACCTCTAAGCAGCTACTTTAGGACAAAATCACTCTCCTTTTTTCTTTAACAAAAGCATGTCTTTCATTCTTTTCAGACCTTTCAAGATTGCTTCCCTTCTTTATTGTTTCTAGTATTTTCATTTACTTATATTGAGTAGAATTCTTAACTCTTAGTAACCTTAATTTCCAGTGAAAACGAGGAGGTAGACCATTGTAAACTGGCACAGATCACTCTAAGTAGATTAGTAAATATATTAATATGCCACCTCAATTTCTTTATAGTGTTAGTGGCCAGACAGCACCAGAATGTTACCGTTGATTAGATCTGGAATCAGCAACCTCAGTACTTCATTTCTAGCTAAGAAAAAATTCAGAGCCAAGACTCAAATACAAGCAAAAGTTTATTTAGAAAGTCATAGAGGCAGAAGTGAGCCATATGCCCTGTATGGTTCAGGAAACAAGTTATAGAAGCAAAAGAAGAGCCATTGGAGCTTAAGAAAAAGAAAGGCAGAGGAAATATGCCTGGGGAAAAGAGAGAAAGGCTAGGGTGCTCCAGAGCAGCGGTTGCCAACCAGTGGACCAGCGGTCATGAGGTCCAAATGGTTATTGACTGCTGCTCCAGAGAGAAAGGGAGGGGGTAAAAGGGTGAGGAAGGCCAGGGCGTGGTCAGGAGAGAGAAAGAGCATGCTCTGGGTCCTCTGTCCTGAGGGTTTTTACCTGCTTCGGACCATAAACTTACACGCTGGATAATGAAACCTTGACATCATTGAAGGAAAAGTGGATAACATAAAGGGCAGCTGAAACTGGTTTGGCTCGGTGGATAGAGCGTAGGCCTGTGGACTGAAGGGTCCCGGGTTCAATTCTGGTTAAGGGCATGTACCTTGGTTCTGGGGGGGGTGCAGGAAGCAGCTGGTCAATGTTTCTCTCATCGATGTTTCTAACTTTCTATCCCTCTCCTTTCCTCTCTGTAAAAAATCAATAAAATATATATTTTTTTAAATAAACATAGAGGGTAACAAATTTCATCAAACATGAGCTTTTATCTAGTCAGAGCAGCTTAGGGGAAGGCATATCACTAAAGAATTTAAACAGAATTTCTGCTGTTGATAAAGCTATTTGGAGAAGTAATACTGACCCCTCCCCCCATTCTAATATACTTTAAATATGTAGTATTTTTTCACAAGACCTTCAAAGTACTACCTGTTTTGATGGGTAACTAGTGTGGAAAATTATCACAGGAATATTTCCTACTGAAAAACCCTAAAATATGACTCAAGAAATTCAATTACAGGCATGTGAGTGACATAAATCGCCCCTATCTGGCTCACTCGGCAGCTAGCAATATTCCAATAACACCCACCAATCACAGTTTGCTCTGCTCACAGTTCCTTTCAACCCTCATTAACAAGACCTCTTCATTGCTTTAAAGAGCACAAGAAACTAGATTCAGTCATTGGTAGTCTAAATCGTCAGAGTTGTCATAAAGCTTCTCAAACGTCTGGCCATGTCAGATCTGCAGGTCATCACTTTTAAACGGAGTTTACAGGTTGTGGCAGGGCACATGTATTAGAGAAATCTTTAAGCACATAGTATGGTTCCCTGCAGATACTCATTCTGAGATCATCTGCACCTAGGAGAAAATTGTTTACAAAATGTATATCAAATGGCCATAGATCAGGGTTAGGCAAAACTACAGCCCTGCTCTAGCCGTTTTGGCTCAGTGGATAGAGCGTCAGCCTGCGGACTGAAAGGTTCTGGGTTCAATTCCAGGCACAAGCACATGGCCGGGTTGTGGGCTCAATCCCCAGAAGGGGATGTGAAGGAGGCAGCTGATCAATGATTCTCCCTCATCATGGATGTTTCTCTCCCTCTTCTTTCCTCTCTGAAATCATTAAAAAATATATTTAAAAACAAAAATACAGCCCACAAGCCAAAGCCAGGTTGTATGGGCTTCAAAGTAAGAATGACTTACTCTGTAACGGTGTTGTTTATTTTTTTGTTTTGTTTTTGTTTTGTTTTTTTCAATATGTTTTATTGATTTTTTTACAGAGAGGAAGAAAGAGGGACAGAGAGTTAGAAACATCGATGAGAGAGAATCATCCATCAGCTGCCTCTTGCACACCTCCTACTGGGAATGTGCCCGCAACCCAGGTACATGCCCTTGACCGGAATCGAACCTGGGACCTTTCAGTCCGCAGGCCCACGCTCTATCCACTGAGCCAAACCGGTTTTGGCTGTAACGGTGTTGTTTAAACATGCAAATGAAAAGGACCTGCAAAGCCTCCAGGTCTCCCGCCCTGGTCCTGGGAGACCCTCAACAAATGAGCCCCATCCTGGAAGCCCCCAGTCCTTGCTGCCTTCTCTGCAAGATGATCCGTGTGCGTTTGTCAGGATGAAATGTTTTATACACCTAAGACATCGCTCACTTCTTTGTTGAGTGTAAATATAAGATTTGTGTTTAAATATTTACAATATAGAATTATTTCTTCATATCAGTTTTTCTAGAATGGCAGCAGTTTGCTGCAAAGTGCCTAAACCTTTGAAAAAATTTACGATTTTGTTTTTATTATAAAGGGAGGTCTGGTCCATACTGTAAAGTCCAAAAATACTATTTGCATTAAATTTTGAGTTGACTTCCAGAAAGTTGAGATCTTTATATCTTTTTTTATTATGCCATATAAAATGTGTCATATTGCAAAGGAACTTATAAGCTATATCGTAGTCATGTACACTTTTTTTAAAAAGGAAAAAGTTCAAAGTCCTTTCCACAATTAGTCCTTATTTCTTTTTGGTTCCTCTTTGTAGCACTAAGTTGTTTAATACCAATTAATACATGAGACTATTTTAAGAAATAGATATTATCATCATTTTCTGTAGAATGAACTGGCTGGGCATTATTTACTGTCAAGGGTTATCATACTTTTAATATTTCTAAGTCATTTATCAATGTGACCAACATAAACTATTCAAGCTAATATATGGTTTCATATTTTCATATATCAAATATGAAATTATTTAATAAACATAAGTTGTACTGAAACTAACCATTTTCAGGTGATCTCGGATCTGCTTATTCACTTTTCTCATTTGATTTGCCAATCCACAATAATTGTTCTAGAAGGTAGTGGAATTATGTGTATTTATCTACCGGTAATCTGCTATAATCTAAGCTATATTTTGGCATTAAATTACCCTTCAGTGGGTGACAGTATAAGTGATACTGTTTCAAATAAAACTTCTGCTAATGTTTTATCCCTGCTTTATATGTAAAATATCTATACATTTCTATAAAGGCAGGGCCACCATGGTTGGTTGCACAGTTTGTGCACTGAACAAAGGCACTCGGTGGGGGAGGGAGGTCGTGGAAGCCGAAATATAACCTCTGCTCAGCTGGTCAAAGTAAGCGCCTGGTAGGGTTGTATCTATCACAGGACATGCCTTATTCCAATTTCCAATGGAAGGGAGCCATACAGGCCAGCAGTGGTCCTGGGCATGGGAAAGAATGCTGCTTAGTAATTATGCTAGGAATTTTGTATTTAGTCTTAAACTATACTGTGGCACCTTTGGACTCCAAGCCTGGAGAATTTACAAGGCTAACAACAGAAAGAAGAAGAATACACAAAAGAGATGGATATGACCTGCAAAGCCTCAGAGGTTCACTCTCTGGCTCTGGGAGTTTGCCTCCCTCATTTAGACCTTCAGCACACGAGCTTCAGAGTGAAGTCTGGTAGCTTTCCTGCAGGGGGCACCGGAGTGGGTGTGGTTCATTCCCAGGTCCGGAGCATTCAGCTGTCAGAGGTCCAGGTGGGAAACTGCGTGGTGGTTCTTGTCTGGTGCATCGTCCCAGGAGAAAGGCACTGTGTGTGCAACAGCAGCTTCGTACACTGCCCTCAGTGGGAAGTCTGTAGGTTCAAGAGGGAGCAGGGATCGTTTGGCAGGTTCCTGCGGAGAAGCCGAATTAAAACAAAAGGACAGGTGGTTCCTTGAGTCTATTGGAAAGACAACCTGGGAGAGAAGTCAAGACAAAATCAGACAAGAATAACTCATTCAGAGTCCTGAGGAACTGTCCCAGGTAAAGAGGGTTATTGCAGTGCTGCTTTTAAAGGCCTGTAGTCTTTAAAGATGAAAGATGTCACTGAACAAATCAATGTAAATCTAGAGAACTTACACTTTGCAGGAGCCGAGAGAATAATTATTTGCCAGTGCAGAGCTGTATCTTCCAAGCTGTTGCCCAGGGTTTTTGGAGCTGCAACCTTAAGACCTGCCCTTTGGTCTGAGCTTCTGGCTGCTTTGGGTGGAGCCAGTGGCTGCTGGTGCCTTGGCCAATTTCTTGGGAGATGGTCATCCAGTCACTCTCCTCAGAGCCTCTGAAGCCTTGTGTATGGCTGTGCCACTGCAGCTTCTTATAGAGAATTGTCCTTTCATTCTCTTCTCTGTGATCAGCCCAGCAAAACTGAGCAGATGCAGTTGTTTCCACTGGATGTTTATTCACACGTACTCTAGATGTTGATCTGTGGTTAAGAAAAGGAAGGTGATATATATATATATATATATATATATATATATATATATATATATATATATAATCTTATTGATTTTTTTTACAGAGAGGAAGGGAGAGGGATAAGAGAAATATCTGCCAAAACCGGTTTGGTAGAGCCTCGGCCTGCAGACTGAAGGGTCCCAGGTTCGATTCCGGTCAAGGGCACATACCTTGGTTGCGAGCACATCCCCAGTAGGGGGTGTGCAAGAGGCAGCTGATTGATGATTCTCTCTCATCGATGTTTCTAACTATCTTTCTCTCTTCCTCTCTGTAAAAAATCAATCAAAAATTTGATTTTTTATTTTTAAAAAAAGAGTTAGAAACATCTCTGAGAGAGGATCAGCTATCGCCTGTACTCCTACTGGGGATGTGCCCGCAACCAAGGTACATGCCCTTGACTGGAATCGAACCTGGCACCTTTCAGTCCGCAGGCCGACGCTCTATCCACTGAGCCAAACCGGTTAGGGCAGGGAAGGCGATTTAGCCTCCTCATGTGCATCTTGAGCTCCCAATGAGGGAGGGCGTTGTGGGCGGGGCAGACTAGAGTCAAGTGAGGAGAGACTGGAGTTTGTGGCTCTGGGGAGAGAGCTGAAGGGACAGCCGCCAGGACCCCTGTGCTGAGTCACCCCCGCAGATGCCATCTTTCTTGGGTGGAGCACTCCCCTCTTTACCCAAACCACAGCTTTTACTTTTTTAAATATATTTTTATTGATTTCGGAGAGGGAGAGAGATAGAAACATCAATAATGAGAATCATTGATTGGCTGCCTCCTGCATGCCCCACATTGGGGGTCAACCCGCAACTCAAACCATGACCTCCTGGTTCAGAGGTCAGTGCTCAAACACTGAGTCATGCTGGTGGGGCCCAAACCACAGCTTTTAAATATGAGTTCTCCGAGCCCAGCCTGCTGGAATGGGTAGTTTCCATCACTGCTGACCGTGTGGTGGGTTTTTCAACTAGTCCCTCCTCTGTGTTTCAGAGAGGGGCAGCCTTGCCTGAGTCAACCCTTGCCTGACAGAGAACACAAGTGAATTTGCAAAGCAGCTTGTGCTTTGTAAATGGGAAGACCGCAAAGGAGTTAGGATTGCTTTAATTCCACCTGTGAACCGGACACACCTTTGTAAAGGCCTCCTCCCACACGTTAGTGGATGCAGTGAATTTTATTGTTCTTCACTCTGGGCGTGGCTCTGGCATGTCTGAGATTTTTTTTTTTCCACCTTTTCCTCTTCAGCCCTGGACTGGAATGCAAATTGGTTCTACCTAGGGGAGAGAGAGAGAGACGAACCCGTCTCACTAGGGTGGCCTCGTCCCCAAACAGGGCTTGATTTTCAAAGGAAAATGTGGAGAAAGCATAAAAAGAGGAAGGATTCATTTCTTTTTAAAAAATAAATATTTTATTGATTTTTTACAGAGAGAGAGAGAGGGATAGAGAGTTAGAAAACATCGATGAGAGAGAAACATCCATCAGCTGCCTCCTGCACACCCCCCACTGGGGATGTGCCCGCAACCAATGTCCTTGACCAGAATCGAACCGGGACCCCTCAGTCCTCAGGCCGGCTCTCTATCCACTGAGCCAAACCAGTTTCGGCAAGGATTCATTTCTTGAGCCCTGCTATGTGGGGACTATATGGCACCGTACCACCCATTCAACAAACTTTGGATGCTTGTCTGGTTAGGTGCCCAGGCCCGGCTATAATACTTTTTATAGTATAACTGGGCTCATGCCTTCTAGTGGTCTTGTGATAGGCAACTGCTTACCATCAATACTTTGATGTGTATCTCGGTTGTCATGCTATTCCAGGCATTAGTTACTAGCACAAATATTTATGGCTACATTTTAAGGAACACAGATAATCATCGACTGGAAGTGCTTGCCTTTTTTTTTTTTTTTTTTTTTTTTTTTTTTTTTTTGGATGTGCTTGCTAAGGACAGTGAGGTTGGTCAAAGGTCACAGCATGAAACTTAGAAATGAATTTAAACCCAGGACACAGAGGTGGAGTTGGTTTTGTTCCCATCTACACCTGTGCACACCCACATCCCAAAGATGAGCACTAGGGTGTCTGGGTTGTGCGGGTCTGAGTGGGGGTAGGGGTGGGGGTGGGAGGGCATCCCGCCCAGGGCTGGTCCCTGCCCTGCGCCCTACGCTGCCAGGAGAGGATCCAGTCACCATAACCCTGAACTGGGACAAGCTGGTTGGAAAAGAATGATCTTATGTTTATTCATCTTTCTTAAACGTATGTATGGCTCACATTTATTTCAACTTTAATATGAGAAGTGTTCGGGACCTTTACTCAGAAGTTTGGTGATTTTTTAAAAAATATATTTTTTATTGATTTTTTACAGAGAGGAAGGGAGAGGGATAGAGATTTAGAAACATCGATGAGAGGGAAACATTGATCAGCTGCCTCCTGCACACCCCCTACTGCGGATGGGCCTGCAACCAATGTACATGCCCTTGACCGGAATCGAACCCGGGACCCTTCAGTCCGTAGGCCGACGCTCTATCCACTGAGCCAAACCGGTTTCGGCTGGTGGTGTTCTTGTGACCAGAAATAGGCCGTAGGAACGTAACTCTTGTTGCTGTCCGCTGACCTGTGGCAGCATTGGTTTCGTTATTGCTCCACGTAAGCCTGCAGTTTCTAAGAACCCGCTGCTGCTGTTCAGGGAGGACTTGCTGTGTCCCGGCGGGAACTGCAGGATAACAAAACTCTGCGTCTGGAGCTCGGCTGAGAGATCTGGGCTGAAGATACAAATCTGAGAACCAAAGTGAACGGAGTAGCGGAGGCCGTGGGAGTGGGTGAGCTCAGGGAAGAGGAGGGTCCGACTGAGTCCTAGAAACCAACCACTTAAGGGTCAAGCAGAGGAATGTTGAAGGGCAAGGGCACCTTCCACCACGGAGAAGCACTGGCCACTCCGAGGACACCTGGGCCTGCGAAGCCAGCTGAGAGCCGAGCCAGCTGAGAGCCAGCCGAGCCAGTGCTGGGCTGGACACGCTGTGGCTCTTGGCAGGGTCCTTCCTGTAGCCTGGGGAGGGGGGGGAGGGCAGTCACCTGACCCAGCACTGCACGGGGGCAGCAGGCTCCTCACTGAGGCCATGGGCGAGAGTCCTGGCCGGTGCCACCTTCTTTATGTCCCTGTTGGTGTCTAAAGACCTGGCGTGGGTCCTGGTTCTCCGCTGAGAAACGGTGGGGTAGTGGCCACGTCACTTGTCTGTAAATGTCGAATTCCACATCAGCAAAGCATAGGCTCGTCTTCGCGTGAGGCCCTGGCCTAGCGCCGGTCTAATGAGGGGATTTTCCGAAGAGGCCTTCCCCGGGAGAGGAGGCGGGCTGCTCTGGGCCTGCCTGGTCCCTCAGCGCTTCTGGGCAAACCTGGGGAGCCAGCCCGGCCCTTTGACCCCTCCCCTCTGACCCGTTCCTTCAGGAACAAGGGGCCACAACGCTCTCCACCCCTTCCTGGTGGCCAGGTGCTGCCCTGCCCACAGAACCTGTTTCCCTCGGGGTGGGGACAGGTTCCTCGGCGTGACCCCACCCACAGCTTTTCAGACAAGGGTGTGGCGGAGTAAGCCCTGACCAGACCGAGACCTTTCACACCACCTCAGAACGCCTGCCCGCGGCTCAGGGGAGGGCTGAGAGGAGGTTGGATTGCTTCGTTTCCACCTCTGAACAGTGCACGCCTTTCTAACACCACCCTGCCACACCTCCACACTCATCTCACTGAGTTCCTCCCTGGCCACTCCAGAACCTTCCTAGAGAGCTCTGTCCTAAAGTCTGTTCATTTTACTCCCATAGACTTAACCTGTTAACTTTCTTCCCACTTCAGCTCATCCCTAAAACTCTCAGAAGACCTCTCTGCCAAGGAGAACAGGTCCCCGCCCCGCCCTGGGCGCTCAGCCGTGAGGGGCAGGGGCTGCCCAGTTTGGGGAGGACTATGGTCAGGTCCCCCACCCTGGGCTGCACCCCGGCCCCTGTCTGCCTGGTTTTAATTGGTGCTTTCATCTTTCAGTCATTCATCTTCCCCTTCTCATGCTTCTTTAAATATATATATATATATATATATATATATATATATATATATATATTATTGGTTTTTTACAGAGAGGAAGGGAGAGAGATAAGAGCAAGAAATGTCAATGAGAGAGAAACATCAACCAGCTGCCTCTTGCACACCCCCTACCGGGGATTGCCCGCAACCAAGGTATGTGCCCTTGACCGGAATCGAACCTGGGACCTTTCAGTCCGCAGGCCGACGCTCTACCACTGAGCCAAACCGGTTTCGGCCTCTTCTCATGCTTCTTCCTCTCCCTCTCACCCAAACATCCCCCACCCCGGGCTCATCAGAATCAGCAAGAAGGACGAAGAGCCTGAGAGAGAACATTCTCAGAATACCCAGGAGGGTGCCATCCCTCTGTTTCAGCAGCCCCTGTCCTGCTCAGGCCTGGGCCTCACCTCTCTCCCGTGGATCCCTGTCCCACCCGCTCTGGGCCCTGCCTCCGGTCTTGCCCTCTCCAGCATTTATACCACCAGGTCTGGCATTCAAGGCCCTTGTCAGGGCACCTCTATCTTTGCACCTTCATCTCCCAATATTTCCCCCTCCAACCACATGAAACCTGGACTGTATCCCAGACATGTCCCATTTAGTCCCAGAGGGCCCCCCCCCCCCCGCCTCCTCCCTAAACCCTCCTTGCCTGTGGGGACAATATACCTTCTCAAAACCCATGTGGTAGGCTACAAATGGCCACACGTTTTTGGAGCCCCTCCTCACCTGTTGCTTCTGGGCTGGCCCTGTAACTTGCTTAAACCAGCAGGATGTGACGGAAGTGACATGGTCAGCTCCCAGCTTACACACTGGCCGAACAGAGCCACATTCTTTTTTTCTTTTTTTAAAAAAATATATTTTATTGATATTTTATAGGGAGGAAGGGAGAGAGATAGCCAGAAACGTCGATGAGAGAGAAACATCGACCAGCTGCCTCTTGAACACTCCCCACCAGGGATGTGCCCGCAACCAATGTACATGCCCTTGACCGTAATCGAACCTGGGACCCTCAGTCCGCAGACCGACGCTCTACCACTGAGCCAAACTGATTTCAGCCAGAGTCACATTCTTAAGGACCCTTGTGATCACAGTGAGCCCGCCAAGTTGATCTAGGATTATCTTCCTTCTTAAGGTCAGCTGATCGGCAGCCTTCATTCCATCCGTAACCTTAACTCCCCTTTCCCGTGTAACCTAGCATGTCATAAATTCCTGGGATTATGGTGTGGATATCTTTTGGAGGCCATTATTCTGCCTGCAACAATGTCGAATGAATATTTATTGACTGAATAAACAATCCTATATAATAAAACCCTAATATGCAAATCTCCCAAATGGCAGAACTACCGGTCGCTATGATGTGCACTGACCACCAGGGGGCAGACGCTCCATGCTGGGGCAGCTCCTTTGTTGAGTGTCTGCCCCCTGAGAGGGAGGCTGTCAGCAGTCAGAGCAATCGGGCGGCGGGGTTAACCAGCGGGTTATACCAGGCCACCAGCCAAGGCGGGTGCCAGCAGGGGTCTCCTGACGATCGCTCAGCCCACCAGTCCCACGGATGGCCCTGATTGCTGGCCAGGCCTAGGGACCCTACCCTATATTTTGGGAACTGTCTCTTAAATTTAAAAATTAAAACCTGACAAGGCTACTCCAGCACTGAAGAAACAGGATGATGCAGCAGTGACATGCGTGGACTCTGGCTTGCACGTTTTGTGGTCAGCCCTAATTCTGACACTTATAACTGTGTGACAAAGCCAATTACTTAACTTCTCTCTGCTTCCAGTTTTTTCCACCCATAAGATGAGGGAAATGTGATCCCCCTCAGAAGGATCATGTTATGTACTACTTTTTATAATCAGGGCAAAAAATGTAGCTGCCCATACAACTGCAACGCGCCTTTCACCTGTATGAAAAGTATGGTCCCTGGTGCATGCAGCACCACAGATTGCGAGAGGGATGTCTGACTGCCGGTTTAGGCCCAACATCCCCTGAGGGCATCCCGGATTGTGAGAGGAAGCAGGCCGGGCTGAGGGGCTCCCCCTTCCCCACCCCTGTGCGTGAGTTTCATGCACCAGGCCTCTAGTAATAAAGGGCAGACATGAATGAATGAGCAAATATGCTCCCTTCACACAGCCCTCTGTGATGTGGACTCTCTCATTCTGGACAATAAAGAATCATTGGCCCCGAATTCCCTATCCCGTAGCTGCCACTTCTCAAGTGCTTGCAATGGGCAAGAAAACAAGAATGCTGAGGCCAGGAGAGGACACCTCCGTGTCGTCCAGAAAGTCAGTTCTGCACTTTGACAACTTCTTCCCACTTGACAGGCGGATTATCCCCAACTCTGTAGACAGAAAGATTATGGTTCAGGAACCTCACAGCTCAAAAGAGCAGAACGGCGCAGTTATCGGCGTGTTGCATTATTAGTGGTCCTTGTCACCCGGCTCTGAAGCTGGGCTGCTCCGGCTTCCTGCACTCATCCAGTCCAGCTCAGCGGGCTGTTGTGCCCTGTGACCGCCAGGGGGCGCGCCTCTCACAATTTCCAAGCGAAGGCCAGAGGTGGGTCTCTAATCGGTGCAAACCTGAGCTCAGGGAGCCTGTGTGTCCTCCTCCCTTTCCTGGCCAGTGTCACTGACCGACCAGGGCCTCATGAGCAAGAAAAATGATGAGCCTATCTCACTCAAATGCAAGCGCAAAATCCTACACGAAATGCTAGCAGACGGAAGATGGAATGTGGCAACACGTAAAAAGAAAAATGCGTCAGCATCTTGATGAGTTCATCCCAGAAACTCCAGGTGGGTTTAGCATTAGAAAAGCAATCAGAATATATCAGTCTGTCAGTGTGGCACATCACACTGAGGGAAATGTGAGTATCTCAGATGTGGAAAAAAATTTTAATGAAATTCAATATCCATTTATGATTTTAAAGAAAATCTTAAAAGGTGAAGGAAAAAAAACTTTTGAAAGAATTTCCTTTAAGATGTTAAACAAAACTAGATGTGCACCACTTCTGTTCACATTGTCCAGGCCTGGAGAGCACAGCAAGACAAGACCAAGATTTAAAAAAAATGTGGCCTGGAAAAAAAGAAAACTAACAAAACCTTAATAGGTTTGCAGTCCTGTCAGATCCAGATTTCCCCTTTGTCTAACAAATTAATTCTTAGATAATATAAAATGCCCACACATATATTTTCAAAAATGAATATACTTCTTTAATTATAATATAAAGTATTAAAAAAAACACAAAATAATATGAATTTTGATATGTTAATTCTTGGCACAAAATACTCCCTTACAAATGTCCAAATCTCTCACTAGGGGGCAGCACACCTCACTGAACCATTTCTATGTACCATTAGTGTACATAGAAAACACACACACACAATTCCTACAAATAATTGATTAAATTCATTTTAAAGAACGTATCAAGTTTTCCAGTATAAAATCAATATTCAAAATCCAGTTTAATTTTTATATAATAGTAACAAGCAGTCAGGAAAAGTCATTTTTTAAGCATTTATAAGAGAAATAAAAAGGTACCTAAGGCTGAATCTAAAAGATATGCGAGAAAATAATTTTTAAAATGTTTAAAGATATTATTTTAAACATATAAATTAATGTAGAGTGATATTGTGTTAATAAGGAACCTGTAAGGCCCTGACTTCCTTGGATCCTCACCCAACTGGGGAACAGGGATTCCGATCATAACCATTGACCAAATGTGGTGACGGGTCTCAGGGAGTGAGTGTTCTTTGGGCCCAGCCTCCTTCCCGCCATGCCTGGGCCCTGACCCCTGCCCTTCCGACAGGCCTGATGTCCACCACATCTGGAGTCCGGAGGATGCAACTGAACAAGGCCAGAGGTCAGGTCTCTGGGCTCCTGAGAAGGAGGCAGATAGCAATTTAGATGCAGCTGAACACACACACACACACACACACACACACACACACTATTACCATGTTTCCCCGAAAATAAGACCTACTTACAGGTTTCCTTCTGAGTGAAATATAAGGCATCCCCCTGAAAATAAGGCCCCCAGGCTCTGTCTCAGAATGAAAATTAATTTACCAAAACTGGTCACTAGGGGCGCCTCGGACTGGCGTCTAGCAACCAGTGACCTTACGCGGAGTCCTCACGTCACTGCTGTGTGAATGGAGAGAAATCAGCGTGGAAACTTTGTGAAACCTAAACTGCAAGAAGCTGTGACTTGGGTGAAGAATTCATGGGAGAAAACCACTGACAGTTGCATTGCAAATGCACTGTGAGCAGGCTACCTTGACAAAAAGTACTCATTTAAAGACAGTGCTATTGCTAAACATGAGAGATTTGGTCCACTGATTCTGAAAGAAATGGAGTCACGAGAAATTCACCAGGAAATTCAGGAATTGGATTGTTATGATAATGTTCCAGAAGATGATGACATGATTGTCATTGAATAAGTGAGTAAATTCTTGATACTGTAGGATTCACAGTTTGTCTGGTTTGTGTTGACAACTACCGTACTACCATACCATATACAGGTAATAAATTTCCTTCATTTTCATTTAACAATAAATGTGTATCGTATTCTTCATGGAAAAATAAGACATCCCCTGAAAATAAGACCTAGCGCATCTTTGGGAGCAAAAATTAATATAAGACGCTGTCTTATTTTTGGGGAAACAGGGTATTCATGCCTTCAGCCCCGTCCATCTCAGTGGCACTTGAGGCAGGAGGTAAGGGTGAAGCTAAAGGTAAGGCCCCCACCTCAATGCCCTACCGCCCTCTCCCTCAAACCCAGAAGAGAGTAGATGTTATAGTGTCTTCGGAGAGACAGGAAGTCGGAGCCTGGAGAGCCCTGAGAGATGATGCCCTCCTCGCCCCACCCCAAGGACGGGGGAAGTGGGCTCAGAGAGGAACAGTGGCCAGCCCAGCATCCCGCAGCAGGTCTGGGGCAGAGTGAGGCGGCCAGGCCTGCAGCCAGCTCAGCAGCCAGCCCTGGGGGAGACGGTTTGTCTGACCCTGGACCCCTGAGTTCAGTCAGACAGGCCTGCGTTCACCTGCACTGGGAATGATGCTGCCGTCTGATCAGAGCCGGCACTGTGTGGGCCACAGAGGGGACCCCAGCTTAGTCTGGAGCAGCTGTTCAGGCCGTGAACTGAGACTCATAGAGGGTCATGAAATCAATTCAGCATCCGAAACCCACATTTGAAAAAATTTAAAGAGACCAAAATAGAAATACGGAGTGAATCACACATAGGAAAGATAGAGGGCTGATACGAAATGTGATTCTAATTGTGGTTGTGGTTTTTTAAAAAATGGCAGCAGCCCTTAACAACAGGTTGCCAGAGTCAAAATCAACATACAAAAACCAACAACATTTCTCTACACAAGGTAAAACCAGCTGGGAAATGTCATTTTCATAAAAGGTGGAATGTTTTGTATGATGGCTGGAACTTACTTTCCAGTGGTTCGGGGGGAGAGAAGTGTATGTGTGAATGTACGTGAAATATAAAAAACTGGTGGATTCAAATAAAAGGTATAAGTGTGTTCATTCTTTCCACTTTTCTCTCAATTTAACATTTTTAAAAAATTGGGATAAAATGCCACTTACAATAGCAACAAAAATGATAAAGTATCTAGAAATTAAGTACAAGGCCTCCATGGGAAAAAAAAATTAAACTCTAATAAAGAACATAGATAATGACCTGAGTAGAAAGAGGTTCTTGTTTGGAACCACATGGTGTTAGAAAGTGCCATGTCTTCCCAAAGTAACCTTTGACCTCAGTGCAGCCCTCACCAAAATTCCACCTGCATATTTTTTAAGGAACTCAATAAGCTAAAACGTAAACAAATAGTTAAGTCACTCAAAAATTGAGACTTAGAGATGACGTTTGCCTTACTGCATGTGACCACAAAGCCATGGCGATCCAATCAGCGTGGTGCTGGGGCAGACCGACAAAGAGGCGAGAGTTCAGAGGCAGCCCTGCAGGTGGGGACCTCGCGTGGAGGGCAGGTGGAGATACGCAGCTGGTGGTACGTCTCACTCTAGGCCTCAGTCAACTGGGTCTTTGCTTGATGCTGCATTTAAGAATGAACTCTCTCTCTGGGTTAGAGCCCTAAATTTGATATGTACAACTATAAAAATAACATAAGAGGCCTAGCCAGTTTGACTCAGTGATTAAAGCATTAGGGTCCTTGGGTTTGATTCCAGTCAAGATCCCATCAGTGTTTCTCTCTCTCTCTCTCTCTCTCTCTCTCTCTCTCTCTCTCTCTCCCCGTTCCTTTCTCTCTCTCTCTCTCTCTCTCTCTCTCTCTCTCTCTCTCTTTTCCCCCTTTCTCCCTCCCTCCCCCCTTTCTTCCACTCTCTCTAAAAATTAATGGAAAAAATATTGGGTGAGGATTAATAATAATAACAACCAAAACCCAGCAGAAAAGTGGGCAAAAGAGGAATATCCAAGTCCAGAAGAGAAAACTCTGAAATTTAATAGCACACGAGGCGTTATAAATTATTAATGATCACAATAAAAAAAATTAAAACAAGGAGATAGCTTCTGGCTGAGTACCTCAGTTGGTTAGAGCAGTTGTCCTGATATGCCAAGGTTGTAGGCTTGATCCTTGGTGGAACAACAAATCAGTCTCTCTCTCTCTCTCTCTCTCTCTCTCTCTCTCTCTCTCCCTCTCTCCCCCTTTCTCCCACCATTCTTCTGTCTCTAAAATCAATCCATTTTTTAAAAATAGAAATAGCTACACTTATACTATAAAATAAAGAGGTAATATGCAAATTGACCATCACTCCAACACACAAGATGGGCGCCCCCATGTGATCAAAGATGGCCACCACAAAATGGCTGGCAGGGGAGGGCAGTTGTAGGTGATCAGGCCTACAGGGGAGGGCAGTTAGGGGTGAGCAGGCCAGCAGAGGAGGGCAGTTGGGGGGGGGCAGGCCTGCAGGGGAGGGCAGTTGGGGGGGACCAGGCCTGCAGGGGAGGGCAGTTAGGTGTCAATCAGGCTGACAGGGAAGTGGTTAGAGGGTGATCAGGCAGGCGGGCAATCAGTTGGGAGCCAGTAGTCCTGGATTGTGAGAGGGATGGCAGTCGGACATCCCTTGAGGGGTCCCAGATTGGAGAGGGTGCAAGCTGGACTGTGGGACACACCCCTCCCCCCTGCACAAATTTTGTGCACCAGTCCTCTAGTAGACAAATTAAAAAAAAAAAAACTCTGGAGTCCCATGTGACCTTCTAGGGAGAATACCATAGCAACCCCTCCAACCGGAAAGTTCTGTTTGACTGGCCTCCTCTAGATGGTCTAGATGGGGGGGGGGGGGGGACGGCTGGTCAGCGTGGTTACATGAATATTCCACCCAGACCTTAGGTGTTCTTAAGAGTTTCTCACACAAGAGATTGACAATGAGATCTGCTGGGTCTTTAATGGAATTATTATGATTTTAAGAGTTTCACGGGGGCAGCCGGGTTGCCTACAGGAGCCGTGGAGACAGGGGTTTCTGGCCTGGAGCAGAGAAGGTTCTTCCTCCTGCAGAACCAGGAAGAGGGGGTGGGTCAGCTCTACTGGCCAAAGGCCTCCCTGCCCCGTGGAGGGGAAAGGCCCCCCCCCCGGAGGGAATGAGCTCCCCGTCACAGGGGAGGGCAGGTTGGACAGCCAGTCGGGGAGCCCCCAGAGGTGCCTTCCCTGGGGGAGAGGAGAGGAAGAGTGGGAGGGAGGGGAAGGGCACAGTCATGGAGTCAGTCCGGGCAGCATGGATCCCAGTTCTGCCACTTCCTAACTCTGTGCCCCAGGCATCTCTCCAGGCCCAGTGCTGTGATCAACAAAATGGGTCCAATGAGGCTCCTGCGGGGGGGGGGGGGGGGGGGGGGGGAGGAGGCACCTGCACGTGATGGCACCATTAGATGACTCAGTTTATGAGACCAGCCAGCAGGGTCCTGGGGCCAGAGCTTCAAGGGAGCCCCTCCCTTCCCCAAACTTGTCAGGGGGCCAGACTCTTCCTGGAAACCACCCCATCCCTTGAAACTAGAGCACAGCCATGCCGCCCCCCGCCCCACCAGGCTGGGTGCCCCGGACAGGTCACCGTCTCTCCCCAGGCCTCTGTCTCCATCTTCCAGGGCCGGGCTCCGTGCGGGGCTCCCGGTTCTGACATGCGGGGACGCCTGGGCACCCAGCTAGCCCCAGGCGCATGTCCCTGCTGCTGGGGACCCAGCGTCTTCACAGAATGAGGGGGTTGGGCTCGCTCAGAGTAACACTGGCTAAAGGGATGCTGAACACCGGGTCAGAACCAGGGAGCCCTTTAGGGCTTTCCGTGACCCCACAAGGACCCTGTTAACAGAAAAGCATTCAAACCTGTGAAGAATTCTTTTGTGAATTTGTTTGAGCCGATCTGTCGACGATTGCTGGGAAGCAGAACCTCAACAGATTGAGAGAATGCTCCGGGGAGTGGCGGGTTACAGCTGTATTTATACATTGCAACCAAAGGAGGGACCTAGGTGGGTTACATGAAATCCACTGGTGATAGACTAGAGAGGCGGGAGAAAGCAAAGGGAGGGCCACCCCTGGGATTGGATAAAAAGTGAGATGATGGACACACACTTAGGTGGGTGCAGGAACAATTAACATGATAATGGAGGAATTTGTAGTCTCTGTCCTAGCGCCCACCACATTAGGCTGAAAGAAAAAGGGAAGTTACAAGTCACCCAGACATTTCAAAGGGTATGTTATCATAGATGCAAAAAGACAGATGGGCTCAGGTAAGGTCAAGGCTGGCCTTGTCAGTGAAGTTATGGCCAAGGAGGTGGCTGCCCACCGTAGCTGCGTTTAGTTAAAGTTTAATTGCAGGCCATCCTCTGTGGTTACTTTAGGTCTCTGAGTTTGCAAGACGGCCATGCAGGCCGCCCCTGAGCCTGTCAGGTTAGTGTGTGGCCCTTTGGTCCACAACCGCACAGTGTGTGTGGTGTGGTGTGGTGCTGTAACACTCATTTTACAGGTGAGGTGACTGGGGCACAGACAGGTTGGGTCACTTGCCCGAGGTCCCACGGCTAATATGAGCCCAGGCAGTGAGTCCCGAGTCTGTGCTTGCCACCAGCACGGGTCACCCCTCCCGAGGCTCCAACACGGAAACACGAAAGGGGCCCGAGCATCCTCTGGACGCTACGGTTTTGCGGGCCGAGGCACACGCTTTCTCAGACATGACCCCGGCGTCACTCTGAACACACGGGAGTCGCCCAGCCCACAGGCAACGCTGCTCAACACCTGCATGACGGGGCTTTCCTGGGCCCCACCACCTGCCTACAGGATCTTCACTCGCTTCGGCTGGACGCCCATTTTACAGCCAAGAAAGCAAGGCTTGGGAAGGACAGAGGATCGCACAGCCGGTCACTGGCAGTGAGGCTGGAGCCCAGGCTGCCTGGCACCTCCAAGCCCTGTCTCCCCAGAAGGAACCTCAGCCTGGCGCTCCGGCGCCTGCCACCAACTCCCGGGGCCGCAGGAGGGGAGGGCCCTGGGAGAGACAGAGTGGCGGGTGCGAAGGCTGAAGGCGCGGGGGCTGGAGGGGGAGACCTGGCATGAGAGCTGAGGCCTGCTACCAGGACATGTGTGTGGAGAGGGAGGGAACAGCCTTTCAGACAGGGGCAGGCCCGCCAGCAAGGTCTGAGAGGCCGGAGCCCAGTGCTGGAGAGCAGCACAGAGGGCCTGGGGAGGGGGCAGCCGTGGCACAGGCTGGGAAATATGGTGGCGAGTCAGACAGGGCACAGACTTGGAGCACTGCCCAGGGTGGTGGGCCATGGCTGCGTAGGGGAGGCTCCCTGGCTGAATCGGAGGCTCCTGAGGGGCTGGAGCCACAGCAGGAGAAAAGCTCTGGAGGCTTGGATAGAGGTGGTGGAAGCGGCCCCTTACGCTGAGCTACTGGGAGGAGGATGAAACCATGAACCCAGACTGGGAGCACTGCGGTGTGTGTGTGTTTGGGGGGAGGGGGGGCGGGGATGAGTGGGCCTGAGTGTCCCCATCTGGGAAAGGGGCTGATACAGCCTCGGATGAGCAGATCACAGCGTGTCTGTCCCTGTGGTCCCAGAGCAGTGAGGAGGAAGCCCGGAGCCCCCACTGTGTGCCAGAATGGGTCACTCAGAAACCTTGTCAGCCTTATTCCTGCAACAAGACTCAGTGCGGGCCTGGAGCCAGGTTTCCCCACCAGACAAGCCCCTCTTGGCGCCGCCAGGGGTCCGGGCAGCCCCTCCTCCACCCCAGTCTCGGGGATGGCTATGGGCGCGGAGACCGGTGAGAGACCGACGCTGCCGCGATCCCTGCCGGGCTCCCGGCCCCAGACGCGGCCCGGAGCTCCAGGCCTGTAGCCTTCCGCGGGGCTGGAGGGAGCCCGCGGCCACCTGCCGGCCGGGCTCGGCCCTGGGAGGCTCCCGGAGACACCACCGCAGGCCGAGCGAGGCTGGAAGGGAGGGCGCGGGAACGGGGCCCGATCGAGCCCAGGGCGGGGCCAGGCGGAGCCGCACGGACCCCCCAAACCCCTTCCCATTCCCCAGCGGGGGCCCTGCAGCCGCCTCCCGCGCGCCCGCCCCCCCCCGCGCGGCGCCAGTCCGCATGCGCAGCCGCCCGGCCCCCCCCCCCCCCCGCCCCGCGGAGACCACGCCCCGGGCCCCGGAGGGGCGGAGGCCGGGCGGGGCGGGGCGGGCGCCGGCGGGGAGCCCCAGCTCCAGCCCCCGCGCCGGCCAGCCCCACCTGATCGCCGGCCCGCGCCGCAGGCTGCCGCCCGGGCCCCGCGCCCCCGCCCCGGAGCCCGCGTCCCGGAGCCCCGCTCGGCCGGCGGCGGCGCTGCAGGTAGGAGGCGGCGCGGAGGGAGGCGTGTGCGGGCGCGCGTGCTCCGGGGTGTGTGTGTGTGTGTGTGTGTGTGTGTGTGTGTGTGTGGCTGTGTGCGCGGCTGTGTGTGCGGCTGTGTGTGCGGCTGTGCGCGGGGCAGTGCCGACCAGCGCGGCCCCGGGGAGCGCCGACCGGTGCGGGGTGCACCGTCCGCGCGCCGGGGAGCAAAGGGGGGCGGGGGGGTGGGGTGGGGAGCGCTGGCTTCCAGCCCCGAGGACCGCAGCTCGGAGGACCCGACGGGGCCCCCCAGGGCTCGTCCCCACCCAGCCCTCCATCCCGCAGCGAGGGCCCCACCCCATCCCCACCCCCCACACCCCGGAGTTCCGGAGCGAGTTTCCTAGTCCGGACGCCCCGCGGGTGGACCCCGGGGGCTGGACCCTCTGTGCCTCACCCTTTTCCTTGCAGCCCTCCGCCCATCTATTGCGCAACCCCTCCTGGGTGTCCTCCCTCCCTCCCTCCCTCCTTCCCTCCTTCCCTCCTTCCCTCCCTCCCTCCCTCCCTCCCGCCCTCCCATCCACCCCCCGTCCTGGGAGGTTTGGGAGAGGGGTGAAGAGTAGATTCTCCTCCTGACCCTCCCCCGGTTGTGGACCTGGGGCCTTCGCCCCCCTCCTCCCCCTCCCCCCGCTGCTGGGTTTGGGTGTGGTGGGAGGGGCGGGGCGAGGTGGGGGAGGGTGGCTCTGGGGCTTCTCTCATCCTCCCGGGGCCCTTCAGACGGGGCCCTTCAGACGCGGGGGTCTGAGGAGGCCCGCCCGGGGGGGGGGGCGCACAGGTGGAGAAGGAGAGGTCGCTAGCAGGTGCCAAGTTCTCTCCGGGCTCGCTTGCATGCGGTGGGGTCTCCCCTCCCCCTCCACACACACACACCCCTCACCCCGCAGGAGTGAGGGGAGAGAGCGCCTGAGGGGTGCAGGGAGCTGCCCTCGGGGGTGCTGAGCCAGACTTGGAACCTGGGTCGCCCGGCTCTCCAGCCAGCATCTTCTCCCTGCACCTGCCGGGCCGGCGGGGAGAGGGGTGCCAGGGGCAACTACTCCTGGGCGGCCGGGGATGGAGACAGCGGCGGAGCCACTTCCTGGGAGAGAGGGATGGGAGGGTGGCGCTCAGCCTCCTGGAGGGGGAGGCCTCCCGGGGCTACCGCTGTGCTCGGCTGCAAAGGTGAACGCCCCACCCCCACCCCCACCCCCGGGGTCTTGGGGCCTGGTACCTGCTCCACTCCCCAAGTCTGGGTGTGGGTGGGGGGCCTGGCTGCTTTCCCTGGCAGAGGGCGTGGGCGGAGGAGGGTGGACCCAGCTGCCGCTGCTTCAGGCCAGAGCTGGATGCCAGGGCAAAGGTGCTCCGGCGGGGTTATGCCCTGAGGAGCGGCTCTGCTGAGGAGGAGGAGCAGGAGGCCGGTGGGTCCCCAGACAAGCCCTCGCCCAGGGTTACATCCTTGCTGGGAGCCCACTTTCGATACTTGGGTGTAGGGTCTCCGGGGATGAAGAGCTCGCCAAGCAGAAGAGAGGGCAGGCCACTGCAGGCCTGGGGGGCAGATGGGCACAGGCCTGGGGGTGTGAAGCTGAGGGGGCGTCTGGGCAGGGCACTCACTGGTCAGATGTGTGTGAGGAAGGCCACCCGGCTGCTGGGGTGGGTGGGCCGCTGGGTGGGGGGCAGTGAGGTGGGGGCCAGAGCTCCCTAACTCCCCACCCCCCACTTCCCCACCGGTGGGCATCTGCTACGGGCTCCCAGAACAGGGGTCGCTCAGGGACGGCACCTGTCCCCAGCTTGGGGGAGGCGGGTGGGGGAGTCCTGTCTGAGATGGAGTAGGCCTGGAAGGTGTTGGCGAGGTAGGGGTTGGACACTGTGGTTGTGAGAGGCCTGCGTGCTTTTGGGGGTGACATCCAGACTCCGCTCCCCGACCAGTGCTGCTCTGGCTGCTTTGGCCCCTGCTTTTCCCGCAGCTCTCAGGACAGCCCAGACGCCCTGGTCCAGAGGGCACAGGGCCCCTCTGCGTGACACACACACACACACACACACACACACACACACACACGTCTACGTTACTCCTGCGGAAACTGCCTCTGTGCCTGACCTTGAGGCGGGGCCTTCCCTGTGAGCCTCAGTCTCTTCGTGTGCGGAATGGGAATGAATGGTGCACAGGTGCAGGGGGTCAGGGGAGGACGTGTAAGTTGGAAAGTGTCACCGGGGCCCAGCCTGTAAGGCTCAGTGGTTGAGTGCCAGCAGTTCAATTTCCAGTCAGGGCATGTGCCCATGTTTGGGGCCTGATCCCCAGAGTGGAGTGTGCAGAAGGCAGCTGGTCAATGATTCTATCTCCTCATCGGTGCTTTTCTCTTTCCCTCTCCCTTCCTCTCTGAAAGTCAATAAAAGCATACATTTTAAAAAGTGTCCCGGAAGCCCTGCTGATTTTGCTCGGTGGTTAGAGCATCAGCTCACGGACTGAAGGGCCGTGGGTTCGATTCTTGGTCAAGGGCACATTCCTCAGTTTTGGATCTGATCCTGGGCCCTGGTTGGGGTGAGTGTAGGAGGCAGCCAATCGATGTGTCTCTCTCAGGTTTCTCTCTCACCCCCACCTTCCACTCCGAAAAATCAATGGGAAGAAATCCTAAAAAAAAGGTGTCCCTGAAGCGCTTTGCTAGTACCCGGGGTTTGGCAGCCATTGTAATTAACCTTACCACTAAATAACAGTCAGCATCAGTCTTCTTCCCGGAGGCGGGGCCGCGGGAGGAGGGGCTGCATTTGGAAAAGAAGGCTGAAAGGAAGTGGGGTCCCCCCATTAAAGTGGAAACCCCTCCTGGTGCCAGTGGGTGTGACCCCCTCAGGCCCCTTGAGTGAGTGGTCTCCCTCTGCGCCTCCCTCAAGCTCCTAACCCCTAAATGTCACCACAGAAAGCTCAGCAGCGGGCCTTGGTGTCCCCCCCCCCCCCCCGCCTTGGTCTCCCACCTCCTCCCGCCCCCCCCCCCCCCGACTGCAGAGGGCAGGTCTGCAAACCTCCCGGCCCCCTTCTGCTCCCCTGCCATCTGGGGCACATGTGGAAGTCTGTCTGTCTGTCTGTCTGTAGCTGGTCTCACCTGGCCCCCTGCCTTTCGTGCCCCCATTTCCTCAAGTGTTGTGAGCACCTTTAGGGGACCCCCCCCGCCCCCCCAGACCTCTTCCTTTCTCCATGCCTCACCTTTCCTGCTCAGAACATCCCTTGGCTGCAGCGGTCCCCCAGCCTCTTACACACACACACACACACACACACACACACACACACACACCGCCCTGACTCTGGCTTGCTGTGACACCCTGGGCTTGTCTGGCTGCGGTTCTGGACGAGCTGCCGACTTCCCTTTGGCCTCAGGCCTGGCCTTTCCCTGCTAGTCCTGGGGGTTCTCAGGAGCCAGCCTCCGGCTCGGGCTGGGGAAGTTGTAGAATGCGAGCATTTGCAGCGACCCGAGTTCCTGCTTCCCATTCTGACTGCTCAGGGACGCGTGGCCAGGGTTAGCTTCCCCGGGGCGAGGGGTGTGAGGGTGCCCGGGGCTGAGGCGGCGGTGGCCTGTGGACGTGGCGGACGGTGAGTTGTGGGAGGAGGGACTGGTGGCCAGAGCAGACAGACCCCACCAGTGGTGCCAGGTGACCGTTCCCGTCCGGAGTCGGGGTGTGCCCGGTAGTGGCCACAGGATCCGGAGGCCTGGGGACAGAAGGCAGAGGCCTGCTCTGCCGGCCCCCGCCCCAGTCGCCGGCCCCACGCCCCGCCCGCTGTGGGACCTCTGCCAGTCAGGTGAGCGGGCCCCAACCAGTTTGTTACTAATAATAGCAACCGGGACACTGAACTTCGGGGTGACTTTGTCTCACACCGGAGCAGCTCACGGTGTAGCCCTCCATCCTCACCCCCTCGCCCACTTCCTTGAGTCGGAGGGAGGAGGGAGGACATTGGCATTCTCCGTTGCTGCTCTGACAAATCAACACAGACTGCATAGTTTTATTTTATTTTTTTCTTTTAATATATTTTATTGATTTTTTTTTTTTTCAAAGAGGAAGGGAGAGGCATAGTTAGAAACATCGATGAGAGAGAAACATCGACCAGTGCCTCCTACACACCTCCTGCCGGGGATGTGCCCGAAACCAAGGTACGTGCCCTTGACCGGACTCGAACCCGGAACCTTTCAGTCCGAAGGCTGACCTCTATCCACTGAGCCAAACCGGCTAGGGCCTGAATGCGTGGTTTTAAAACAACACACATGTGCCGAAACCGGTTTGGCTCAGGTGGATAGAGCGTCGGCCTGCAGACTGAAGGGTCCCAGGTTCGATTTCGGTCAAGGGCATGTACCTTGGTTGCAGGCACATCCCCAGTAGAGGGTGTGCAAGAGGCAGCTGGTCGATGTTTCTCTCTCATCGATGTTTCTAACTCTCTGTCCCTCTCTCTTCCTCTCTGCGAAAAATCAATAAAATATATTTTTAAAAAAATAACACACATGCATCATCTTACAGTCGTATAGGTCAGAAGTCTGAAATGAGTCTCACGGGGCTAAAACCAAGGTGTCCACAGCCGTTCCTCCTGGAGGCTCCGAGGAGCGCTTTCCTCCCCTCTCCGGGCTGCTGGTGGCTACGGCAGCCCCGAGGCCTCACCCCCAGCTCCCCTGCTTCCTCCCTCTTGTGGAGTCCAATCTCCCGGCGCCTCCTTTCCTGTGAGAACACCTGTGACTACATTGAGGGCCCACCTGGATAACCCAGGGTTCGCTGCCCATCTCAAAATCCTTACTGGCATCTGCAAGGTCCCTCCTTTTGCCATATGAGGTAGCGTTCACTGTTTCCGGGTTGGCATGTTAACAACTTTGGGGGCCCTTTATTGCACGTACCACAGGATCCAGCCACAGTGTCACCTCACCGCAGGCTCCCTCCCCAGGGACCCACAGCTGCTGGCTCCCTCCCCAGGTGGTCCGGTCACTCTCCGCGACTGTCTCCCCCCAGCGTGGGAGCTGCCGCGGGCAGGCCTGGGCCCCTGCACCTCCGGCCCGGAGCCCAGCCTGAGGCTGTGGTGGGCAGGGCGCAGGGATAGTTGGCAGAGAGGAACGTCTGCCACCTCCCCGTGACCAGACCCAGCCTTGCATTTGACAGTTTGTTAGGCCTTAAATGCGCCCATTCATTCTTTAAAAAAAAAAAAAAAAAAAAAAAATATATATATATATATATATATATATATATATATATATATATTATTGATATTTTACAGAGAGGAAGGGAGAGACATAGAGAGCTAGAAACATCGATGAGAGAGAAACACTGACCAGCTGCCTCTTATACACCCCCTACCGGGGATGTGCCCGCAACCAGTGTACATGCCCCTGACCGGAATCGAACCCGGGACCTTTCAGTCCGCAGACCAACGCTCTACCGCTGAGCCAAACCGGTTTCGGCCGCCCATTCATTCTATAAACCCAGTGCTGGGCAGGGAAGATCACCCTCGGAGGGTTGGCTGACCCATTTTGTAGGTCGGAGAGGCTGATGGGGCAGAGGTGTGTGAGGGAGCAAGGGGGGGGGGGAGGGGAAGGGAGACAGGGGGCAGGCTGGGCAAGGCGAGGGGAAGACCTTCATTTTACAGAGGGGAAGTTACTGCTCGGCCTCCCCCTGGGCCCGTGTCCCCCTCTGGGGGCGGGATGCGGACGGCCATTCTGAAGCTCTGAGGCTGCCTGGGCCCGGGGAGATGGCGGCATTGGCCCGAGGGCCACCTCGGGCAGGAGCAGGACGCGACAACGCCCAGCAGGGCAGAGGCTGGAAGCTCTGCCAGCACAGTCCTGCCCGGAGACGTGGCGGCCATCCTACCAGGTGACCGGCCGCCCGGGGCCTCCACCTCCTGCCCAACTTGCAAAGAGCCCCCTGGCTTGCGTGCGCAGACCCTGCTGCGTGGGTCTGCGTCACATCCCCACGACCGAGGCCACGCCTCGGGGAGCCCTGCCTCTCTCTTGGGGCCATTTGTACAGCCGGCTCTCCGCCTGCGTCCCGGCCTCCTCGCCATCCCACCTGCTTGTGGGCGTCCGTCAGCGCAGCTCACACCCCGCACGGTCCGTCTCCTCCTCAGCCTGGCTCTCAGGCGGCCGCCGTGTGTCTGGGTAGCCCCGCTTCCTTCTCTCCCCTGCACCCTGGCCCCCAGCCTGGGGGAAGCGGTTTCTTCCTCCCGGAGAGTTCCTTCCCTTCGTCTCCCGAAGTTGCGGCCCGCCCTCTGAGACCCCGCGTAGACGCCGTCTCCCCCCTGAAGCCCCCCTGCCCCATTGAATGGCGTGGAGATGGCGCTCTCCCCTCCACCAGGCTGACCTCCAGGGCGGCGCCTGCCTGACCCCCCGCTGCCCGGAGCAGGTGGAGCGAAGGGGCAGGCCTCCCCGGGACTGGCTAATGAACACACAGCTGCCTGCTGCGTGGCCGGCCGGGCGGGGCAGAGGTTTGACCTGAGGTTGGCTCCTGGCTCTGCCCCTCACGCACCTCTTCCCTCCCCGAGCCGCTGGATCTCGGCTGTGCGGTGAGGACAGGGCAGCGCCTTTTTAAAAAAATATATATTTTATTGACATTTCACAGAGAGGAAGGGAGAGAGTTAGAAAGCTAGAAACATCAATGAGAGAGAAACATCGACCAGCTGCCTCTTGCACACTCCCTACCGGGGATGTGCCCGCAACCAAGGTACATGCCCTTGACCGGAATCGAACCCGGGACCCTTCAGTCCGCAGGCCGACGCTCTATCCACTGAGCCAAACCGGTTTCGGCAGGACAGCGCCTTTTTGAGGTTGTGTGTGTGTGTGTGTGGGGGGGGGGGGGGTTGGGAGGTTGGCCTAGGAATCAAGCCTCAGTTTCCCAGCCCGAGACATGAGCCCCTTTCACTATGTTTCCAACGTTGAGACTTAAAGACAGGGGGTGCCAGGGGCAGAGGCTGCCCACGCGCGGGGGAAGCAGGAAAAGGGACTGTTCAGACAGCCCCTGCGGAGGGGGAAGCGCGGGACGTGCTCCCTTCCTCAGTCCCGTGGTGAGAACCTACAAGCCGGAGAGGGTGGGAGGTTGCCGGAGTCACACACGGCACCGTGGAGCGGAGATGGCGTCTGTGACCTGGTCAGGTCTCCGTGGGTGGCCCTGTTTTCCCTGTGGGAGTAGCAACACCTGCCACCTGAATCCATGCTCTCCCCCCCCCCCCCCCCCCCGCCACCCACTGCCTGCGAGACTGAGAAAAGCCCCCACCAGAGGCGCTCAGCCGCCCCTGCCCTCCCTCTGCAGGATGTGGTGCTGGGGCGGGCGCCCTGCGGCAGGGTGATCGCTGCCCTGGGTTTCAGTGGCACCGGGACGTTCAGTGCCCCCACCAGCCACATGAGCTGCTCACCCCACCCCTGTGCTCGGGGCTGAGCCTTAGCCGCCCCTGCGCTGGGAAGCCCCGGCCTCCAGGCACCAGCCAAGTTCCCGCCTTTCCTGCCTGCACTGGAGCACGCTTGGGGAGGTTTGTCTGTCAGGTACTCCCCCGCCTCCCCAACACGCGGGGTGGGGCCCGAATCCCAATGAAGAACAGCTGTGGGGCCGGAGCCTGGGGACTTAGCCCGGCCACACAGCCAGCTGAGCCGGAGGCCGGGTTTTCCCTCCAAGGGCTGCCAGGGGGACCCTGCACCCCAAACCCCTGGCCTGCCCTCCTGGCCCTTTGCGCCTCCCAGCAGGGGACCTGCTAGGAAGGTGACTGCCGCTGGGCTGGGCGGGGAAGAATTGGACGCAGACAGAAGCGATAAGGAGAGGGGAGGGGAGGGGAGGGAGAAGAAAGACAGGATTTCCCAGCCCTGGTGCCAGCCGGCTCAGCGGTGGCTGGGCTGACTCACCAGCCCAGCTGGCGGAGCCCGGGGCCCAGCGCCTGGAACCCGGAACCCGGAACCCGGGGGCCCCAGCCCCGCTCTCCCTCCACATTCTCCTCCCAGCCCGGCCATCCCTCCCTCAGGACACAGCGATGGAGTCCTGGGAGGCCAAAACGTACCCACCCTAGAGGAGAGGTACACGCTAAGCTTGTGTTTGTAACGGTGTGGCTGGTGGGACAAGAGGAGGATGGGGTAAGAGAGAGTGAACACCGACACCCAAATCGCCAGGAAGTCACCCAACTCTGGGGCTCTGCCCTTCCCAGGCCCCCACCCCTGGCATCCCGCCTTCCCGGCCGTTCCCCGGGGCTCTGCCCCTCCCCCCGGCCATTGTGTCCCCCGCCTGCTCTCCCTGGGACCCTGGCGCGGCCTTCAGACCCGCCCAGGTTCCATCTTCAGACACACACACACACACACACACACACACACACACTCAAACACACACACACACACACTCACACACACACACACTCACACATACACTCACACACCACACACATGCTCACACACACACACACACATGCTCACACACACTCACACACACACTCACACACACTCACACACATGCTCACACACACTCTCTCTCACACACACATTCACACACACACACACACACTCACACACACACACACTCACAGACACACACACACACACACACTCACACACACACACACACATACACACACACACTCACACACACACACACACTCACACACATACACACACACACACACACACACACACACACACACACGCTCTAACCCGGCCTGCCACACGCCTTCCTCCTCGGGGCGCTGGCCTCTGCGGAGCTCCAGGCCTGCGTCCATCAGGCTGGGCTCCTCTGCCCTGGGCTGCCTCAGGGGCCTGACCCCGCCTGTCGGCTCGGGCCAGCCTAGAATGGGTGTCCGTGAAGACGTGCCCCCTGGATCGTAAGACACAGCTACGCAGCCCTCTCCTTACCACGTGGCAAAGAGAGGGGGTCCCGTGCCCTGCAGTGGGGTGCAGTGGGGTGGAGTGGATGGCCAGGCTTTGGGGTGGGGCATCCCCGGCTCCCCCACTGTTGCTGGATGGCAGCCACTCTGCTGGTGCCGTGCTGGACAGCGGGCACCGCTGGGGGGGGGGGTGAGGATTTGCGGTCCAGAGGGGGCCTTGCTTCCTTCTCCCTCTCATCCCCGCAAGGGCTGGCCACAGCAGGGTGAGTCTCCCGCCCACAGAGCTCTGGACGCGTCTGCTCACCACGCCCGCCCAGTGAGCCTCCCAGTCCCAGCTCTACTGCCTTTCTTTTCTTTTCGAGTGCCTTCTCCACGTGGCAGCAGGGGGCATCCCAAGTCCCTCCCCTGTTCAGCACCCTTCCCCACCTTCCGTCACCTCGGGACCAGGCCCGATTCCTGCGCCCGCACCCCAGGATCTCTGACTGGGACCCCGTGCACCTCCCCACCCCACCTCCGCTCTGTCGGCTCAGCTCAGCTCCTCTCAGGCCTGAGAGGGTCTCCTGGGGATGGTCTCTGGGTGGCTGGCACCCCCTCTCAGAGGCAGAGGAGACCTTGGCATGTGACGGGTGGGGTGAGAGAGCCCCCCCTTCACCTGTGGGGGTGAAAGAGAGCTCCAGTGCCCGAGAGATGGAGGCGACCTGCAGAAGGCCCCGCCGCCTGGTGTGCCGCGGCCAGGCAGGCCCTGACCCAGGCCCGGGCTCCTTCCCCCAGCTGTGTGTGTCCAGCCAGAGCTGGTGACGCAGGGGCAGTCTCCAGACTCAGCCAGTCTTTCTCACAGGGCCCTGCACGGACTTTTCAAAAACGTTCCGTTGACGCCTAAAGAACAATTCATACACCACAGGTGCGCCGCTCAGGGACACGCCCGTGCGGCCACCCTCAGATCAAGGAGCCGTGAACCCGGGAGCCCTCTCGTTCTCCTTTAGCCGCTGCCCCCAGAGGGGCTCTTCCCCTGCCTTCTCGTCACGGAGGTGGGCTCTGCCGGCTTTCCAATTGTGTGCAAACGGACCCGAAGGCTAGCTTGTCTTTTTTATTTTTAGTTATTATTTTTTTAATTTTATTTTATTGATATTTTACAGAGGAAGGGAGAGGGATAGAGAGCTAGAAATGTCGATGAGAGAGAGAAATACCGACCAGCTGCCTCTTGCACAACCCCTACCAGGGATGTGCCCGCAACCAATGTACATGGCCTTGATCAGATCGAACCCGGGACCTTTCAGTCCACAGACCGACGCTCTACCACTGAGCCAAATCGGTTTCGGCAAGCTTGTCCTTTTTAGCATCACGCTTGTGAAGATCCATCCGTGGAGTTCCATACGGTAGTTCGCTCGTTTTTGTTACTGGATAATAGCCCATGGTAACCGCAGAGCTATCCTTCCTTCTCTTGCACTTTTGGGCTGTTTCCCCATTTTCAGGTGTGACAAATACTACTGTGATCAAGTTCTGGTGCCTGTATTCCAGTGGACGCGTGCATGCACTTCCGTTCAGTCTGCACCCGGGAGTGGACTCACTGGATGATGGAGTTTGCGTGTGTTCAGCTCTGGTAGATACGGGCAAACGCTTTTGCAAAGTGGTTGTACCTACGTACACTCTCACCACCAATGCAGATCTATTTGGGGGAGAGAGAGAAAGTGTGTTGTGTGCACGCGTGTGTGTCTTTCGTTTTAGCCATTCCAGGCGGGGGATGTAGTGGTATCTCATCGCATTTTTAAAAAATCTTTATTTTTAGAGGATGTTTATCAAAGTGGAGGACAATGAAACAAGGAAGGGCTGGGGAAGTGAGCCCGGGCTGCTCGGCTTTGGCTCACTGAGAAGTCAGAACCAAGGGGCCTGGGGGCCGGGCCAGGGAGTTTGTCTGGGATGGACGGCCGCTGCCCATTGCTGCCCCCTTGTAAGCCTTGTCTCTCACGTGTACCTATTTTCTTCTGGATCAGTGAAATCAAGCCTGTTTTCTTTTCATAAATAAGAGTAGAAAATATGGTGCATGGTATAACAACAAAATGTGTTTTCGTAAGGTACGGGCCATCTGAACGTGCTCTTTTTCTTTCTTCAGAAAGCTTCGTCGTCTTCCTTTCCAGGTGGATTCGCACTGCCTGTGGCGTTGCTTTGGTGTATGGTGTGAGGGAGGGGTCCAGGGGAAGCTGTGGGTAGCAGCTTGACCCAGCCCCTTTCCTTGAAAAGACCACCTTCCCCCCAGTGCCCTGTGGGGTCACCTTTGTCGTACGTCGGTGTCTGTGTCCTAGTGGCCTCGCCCGGGCTCTCTGTTCGGCTCCCTGCCCTTCGCCAAATTCACGCCGTGTCCATGGCCGGAGCTTTGTGGCAGGTGTGGTCTGCTGTGCGTGTGGGTCCTCCACTGCTCTTCCAGTGGTCTTGGCGCCTCATGGTGCTCTGTGTGCTGGCTCCGTTATTCCCCCTCTTAGAGGGTCCCCCCTCTTGGAAGAGATCCCCAAGGCTCAGGGGGGTCCGGCGACTTGCCCCTGCCACACCCTTGTTCTGCAGCACCCTGCCCTCTGACGCTCGCTGGAATGCTAAGGTTCCTGCCTATACCACTAGGAACTCAGTAGTTTTTTATTTTTATTTTTATTTTATTTTTTAAAATATATTTTATTGATTTTACACAGAGAGGAATTGAGAGGGATAGAGAGTTGGAAACATCGATGAGAGAGAAACATCGACCAGCTGCCTCTTGCACATCCCCAACTGGGGATGTGCCCGCAACTAAAGTACATGCCCTCGACCAGAATTGAACCTGGGACCTTTCAGTCTGCTGGCCGACGCTCTATCCACTGAGCCAAACCGGTTTCGGCAGTTTTTTATTTTTAAATCAGCTTTCTTTTTCCTTAAGTCTTAAAGGAAATGGTGTCTACTGTAAACGGAAAGTCAGCGTCACCCTCCAGTACCACTGGGTAACTGGAAGAATCTTAAAAATCAAGTAAAAACAATAGAGAAATCCACCCTCTTCTGGGCAGGTGCTGTGGCTCTGAGCCTGAGACCGGCTTCTCCCCTGAGAGAGGAGGTGGATGGGGGAACCACTTCCTGACGCCGTTATTGCCGTGTACGCCCTGCATGGTAACAGTATGAGCGCAGGGCCCGGCCTCGGGAAGCCCGGGTGTGATGCCGAGCCTGGAAGTTGGGATCCAGCTAAGAAGCCACAGATATTTTTTTAAATGTGTGTTGATTAGAAGCTTTAATCATAAGTAAGAGTACGGAATATGGTGTATGGTATCACAGAATGTGTTTTCGTAAGATATTCTGGGACAATCATGCATTTAAATACCTCAAGGCATTCTGCACAAAGAACTTACAGATCCTACTTTATTTAATAAGAAAATGCCTAGCCCTTTAAGGGCATGCTTTTAAGAACATCACTACAATAAGATTTTCAAAACCAAAAAATAATATTTTTCATTCATTAAAATATTGCACAAATGACTTTTTTATGGGACAGGACACCATGCACTTGTTTCTGTACCACAGCGGGCAGGTTGTGTGCTGGAAACGGGAGAGGGGGAGCTAAGTCCGACAAAAAAATCCAGGGAGAGGGCTTTCTGGTTAGCCGAGGCTTAATACTGTTAAAGGGGGCGGTCTTTGAGCATCAAATTTTGTAAAAATAGAAACTTGGCCCTAGCCAGTTCGGCTCAGGGACAGAGCGTTGGCCTGTGGACTGAAGGGCCCCGGGTTGTGGGCTCGATCCCCAGGAGGCGTGCACGAGGCAGCCAATCGACTCTCTCTCATCACTGATGTTTCTGTCTCTCTCTCCCCCTCTCCCTTCCTCTCTGAAATCAATAAAAATATATTTAAAAATAAGTAAATAAAATAAAATAAAAGCTTCCCCAAACACCAGAAGTATGCCTTCCTACCTCAGCAAAGATCCCCCCACCCCTTTTTAAATTTAGAATTCCGCTGTTCATTTATCAAATATGTGAACAATACCTGGTTAATTACTCGGACTACCAGTGTCACCCTTCGGATTATGGTTTTGTTGCATTTCGGTATACTCCCCACCTCCCCCTACCCCAATCCCCTCGTGATGAATGTAGGGCCTGTGATAGGAAAGTTACTGAAACATGCTTAGATTAAAACTGATCTCAGAGGCGCTTTATTCATAAATAATTCAAGTGTTTATTGAAAGCCTACGACACTTCCAGTCCTCGGAAGCTCAGGGCGGACCGAGGTCGCCCCAGAGAGCTCACCATTTAGCTCGTGGTGGCGGATCCAGCACTGGTTCCAAGTCAGGAGGCGCCTTCATTACATTTGTAAAGATTTGCATCAGTATTGCTGTCCTCTGTGAGGGCAAAGAAACCGTCCCTTAGGCACGTCAGTGTGTACGTCCTCAGGAAGGGGATTTTGAGATCTGCATGTTGAGGGGGACCTTTGTTCCTATTGCCTAGTGCTCCTTCTGTTGTTTCTTTGCTTCCTTTTTTTTTTTTAATACATTTTTTAAAAATTTATTTTCTTGCAGAGAGGAAGGGAGAGGGATAGAGAGTTAGAAACATCGATGAGAGAGGGACATCCATCAGCTGCCTCCTGCACACCCCCTTCTGGGGATATACCTGCAACCAAGGTACATGCCCTTGACCGGAATCGAACCCGGGACCTTTCAGTCCGCAGACCGACACTCTATCCACTGAGCCAAACCAGTTTCAGCAAGGGTGGGTACACTTTTTGACTCGAGGGCCACAATGGGTTCTTACACTGGACCGGAGGGCCGGAACAAAAGCAACCTGAATATGCTGGCACTCTCATCTTGAGCTGCTGGTGAAGGAGCGGAGGGAAGAGCAAGAGAACTCTCTGCTCTTTCGGCTCCCCGGGCAGGATAGAGCAGCTGAACCGGCTGGATCCGGCCCGAGGGCCATAGTTTGCCCACGGCTGGACTAGCCCCAGGACATGCAGCTCTATGTGGTGTAGGCAGGGCTTGAACTGGGGTCTGACTGGCCTGCTGAAAGACTGGGTTCTCTGAGCTGCCTTGAGGCCCTCCTTCTGACCCAGCTCAGTTTTCCCGGGCTCGGTCCACGGGCCCCCTGTGCTCGCTGGGTCTGATGGCTTGGCTTGGCTCCTGTGTGAGTCTCCTCTCTCTCTTCACTCTCTCTTTCTTATATATTTTTATTGATTTCAGAGAGAAAGGGAGAAGGAGAAAGAGATGGGAACACCGATGATGAGAGAGAATCATTGATTGTTGCCTCCTGGGGTCACAGAGCCACCAGATCCCACACTGGGGACCGAGCCCGCAACCTGGGCCTGGGCCCCGACCTGGAACTGAACGGTGACCTCCTGGTTCACAAGCCGATGCTCAGTCACGGGGCCACGCCGGCCGGGCCGTGGGCCTTCTCTTGGGCTGTTCTCTCCTGAGGCACATCCGGTTCCGGGGCCCAGGCCTCGGTGCCCCTCCTGCTGGAACCTCTGAGACGACACACGTTTCATTTGGCTTATATTCATGACGTTCGTTGGTGGCTGAAACCCTGAATTGCAACCGCCTGCCCGGAGTCTGGGGACGTGGCTGTCCCGCCTGGGGCCCCGGCACATTATCTCTTCCTTGCAGGCTGGGGCCATGGGCGAGGCTGCGTGGCCTGCCCAGGATCCCATAGCTTAGAGGTCCCTGAACTAACAACGCCCAGTCTCCACCAGGAGCAGAGGGCTGGGCCGCCGCTGAGAGCACCCAGCCAGCCACCAGGAAGGGAGGGGAGGAGAGGGAGAGGCCTGGCCGGGGGAAAGGGCGGGCACGGTCTTCCGGAGACCTGAGAGCTGGTGCTGCTCTGGCATGGAAAGCCGATCCCCTCCCGGGAGTCCCTCTGCCCCGGGAGTCAGTGGAGGAACTGCTCCCGGGTCAGCTGTGCTGGTTCATTCAGGGCAACGTTACACTACGCTGTTTCCCCCGAAGATAAGACAGTGTCCTATGTTAATTTTTGCTCCCAAAGACGCGCTAGGTCTTATTTTCAGGGGATGTCTTATGTTTCCATGAAGTGGGTCTTATTTTCGGGGAAACACGGTAACTGTGCCCCGTGATGGTGGGATACCGGCAGGGGCTGGGCTGGGCCCCCGCCCTGCAGGCGCGCAAGCTGGGCTGGAGAGGCGGACCAGCCACACGAAGAAGAGGGGGCACCACCTGAGGAGCCTGTCTCGGGGGTCCCAGGACGGCGGAGGGAGGAGCCGTGTGTCGGAGGCAGGTGGGGGTACGTGGCTGAGTCTCTCGGGTGGCGGGTGCTCCGGGCACACACGCGTGTGGCAGGAGCTGTGTGTGCAGGGCCGGAAGGAGCTCGCACCCGGGACGTAGGTGGGGCCTGGCGGAGGGGGGGTGAGGCGGGCGGGGGCGGAGGGGGGCGGGCAGGCCGGAGGACGGGCCGTGGGGAGGCCTGGCTCACACAGAAGGCGGGCGGGGCCGAGTCTGCAGCGACGAGGCCTGGCTTTCCTGTGTGTTGTCCCCGGCCTTCTGTGCCTCTGCCTGGAACTGCGGGGAGAGGGCAAAGTTCGGGGGCGGGTGGCTCTGTGACCACCCGGGGTGTTGACTCAGTGGACGGAGGGGGCAGTGACCCTGGGGCAAATGCAGGGTGCGGTGCGGGAGGGTAGGAGGGTTAGTCAGCGTGAGGCGCAGCCTGTGCAGAGTTCCGGGCCGGCCGAGCCAGGGTCAGCCCTGCTGGCCGAGAGGTGGCTGCACTGGGTCAGACTCAGCAGCCAGGGCTGGCTCAGGTCTCCCAGGCCTTGGCCCAGCTGAGCGGCCCTCTCCCCTCCCCTCCCCTCCCCTCCCCTCCCCTCCCCTCCCCTCCCCTCCCCTCCCCCACCTCCCCACTCGCTCTGGCCTCCCCAGGAGCAAACCTTCCCAGCAGGGCCGGCTGCTGTGCAGCCTGGAGGACCGGCTATGTGGCCTGGCCAGCTCGCTCCCGCTGCCTGGGCCCGCTGGGCTGTGAGCACGGGAGCTGCCAGGGCTGATGTCTGGGCTCCTGCCTTCAGCGCCTTTGATCTAATTCCCGCAGCTTAAATTGCTTCCTGAGAGGCCCTGCAGATGCTGGAAGCCACGTTGCTAATGACTCTCCTGGCGCCCCAGGCTCCCCCTACCCACCCTTTCCTTCAGGCCCCCAAGGCCGGGGGGCTGGGCGGGAGCCGGCGGAGTCAGTGGCCTTCCTGGGCAGAGGAGCTGCCAGAGAGGTTAAGGGGCCAGCCTGAGGTCACACAGCCGTGGAGCTAGTCGTCCCAGGAGGAGGAGGACGTGGGGCAGGCGATGAAATGGTGGAGGGTCCCGGGGAGAGGGCAACCCGGTTCTCGGCCCGAAGCCCTCCTCCGGCCCTCGGCTCTCCGTGCTGTCCGTCCGGCTCTCTGTGCTGTCCGTCCCACTCCACACTCCCGGCCCGTTCTCCCCCTTTTCCTTCCGGCTCCTCCCTTCCCCGAGGATCCCCTCTTCCCTCCCTGGGAGGCGGGCGCAGCCTGCGGGGTGGGGGGTGTGTGGGGTGTGGGGTGAGCCCTGCCCTGCTGGGACGCAGCCCTTCCTCCGGCCTCGTGGGGTCGCGGGCCCAGTGGCGGCACCAGAGCCGGAGGCAATGGCCTTGAGTCAGACCCTGCCGTGGGGCGTGGGCAGTCCCCTCCCCTCAGGAGCCTCCGTCCTCTTGTCTGAAAAGTGGAAACCATAAAAGGCCTGCCCAGCGCTGCTCGCAAATGCCGTACACGTGCGGCTTCTCCGTGTGTGTGTGTGTGTGTGTGTGTGTGTGTGTGTGTGTACGGCCAGGCCGCGTGCACGAGGGAGGTGCCTGAGGAATGGGGCTCTCTCGGAAATGAGAGGTGGCCTGCCCACTTCCCTTCTCCTCCACCCCCCACGCCCCGCCTCCCACCCCCGGCCCACTGAGCAGCCTCCTCGGCCTTTGGTAAACTTATCTCCCAGTTACTGAGGCAGTTACCGTCCCGTTGTGGAGAGAATAGAATGGGGACCCCGGGAGGGTGAGTGGCACAGCTGGGACTGGCACCCACATCAGTCTTGCTCTCAGACGCCAGCCTTCCTGGCCTCGGTTTCCCTCAGCTGCCCTGGAAGTTGGAAGCTGAGCCTCCGTGGGGTGCAGTGCCGCCCTGGGCGGGTCCAGGGTGAGCAGGTGGGGGGGGGGGGCGTGTGGAGCCCGGATGGATCTGAGGTACCAGCATGGACGTGGGCCCTCGGTCGTGTGCCCGGCTCTCGGGGCGTCTGTCAGGGCGTCTGTCAGGGTGTCCGTCCGATGTGTCAGGGCCTGCCCGCTGGCTGTCGCTCTCACCCTGCCCTCCCTCCCCTCCCCTCCCGGAGGCCTTGCCACGCCGGCCCAGCCCGTGTCCCTCACGTCAGGTGGGAACGTGGCTACGAGGGTCAGGGGGCCGGGCAGGGTCCACCTGGACTCGAGGGCCCGAAGGGAGGAGGATGGGGTGTGCAGCCACCTCCTGAGCCAGGCTCGGCGCCAGCGGCTGTGTGTGCCGGGGGCCCAGACCCAGAGCACCTGCCTGCTGGGGCTTCCGGTCTCTGGGTGCTTGTGGTCCATTCCCTGGCTGGGAGTCTGGGGCGGAGAGGGGAGGGAGGGGAGATGAGGAGTTGGGTCTGGGATTGGTACCGGTGAGGGGTGCTTGGCTCTCACAGGGAGTGGGCCAGCCCGGGGCCCGGAAAAGGCGTCCAGACTGGGCACAGGGGTCACTAGCCCGGGAGGCGGGCCACGGGGGTCCCTAGTAGGGAGGAAAGGTCAGAGATGGGGGGGGGACACCCCGAAGCCCAGGAGGAGGGGCTGCTGAGGAGTGGGAGGCACTGAGGTCGGGGAGAGTCAGACTTCGGGGACTGGGAGACCTCGTGATGGGGCGGGGAGTCCTCAGGGGAATTAGGGTCCGGGATGAAGGAGCAATGAGAACTGAAGACCTTCGTTCCGGAAGTGCTGGAGGGAGGGGCAGAGGGGATGAGTGTGAATGAGGATGGAGGGGCCTGGGCCAAGGTTTCCCCCCTCGGGTGGCCTGTGCCATGCTAGACGAAGGGGCGAGGGCTGCTGTTTTCTGGGGTGTGCCCCAGCCAGGGAGGTCTCAGGAAGGCTGGTGAGGCAGAGGAAGAGGGGCTGGGTGCCGCTGGCAGCCCGAGCACCTCGTGGTTGTGCCCTTGGCCTGTTGGCCTGCTGGCCTGGTGTCACCTCTAAGCCTCAGCAATGAGAGAATCCAGGCCTTGGAGCGGGGCCCGTCGGCTCCTCTTCCTGCGCCGTGTGCGGGTGCTGTGTGACCCCGGCAGGCCTCTCTCCCTCTCTGAGCCTTCATTCCTGGCCAGCGGGGGTGAGGACCCCACTTCGCCGGGCTGCAGGGAGGGCAGCAGATGGGGGTCACCTGACGCCGGGCCCCCCGTCCTCTGACACGAGTGGCCCTCTCACCCCTGTCCTCTCCCCTCTGCCCTCCAGGTGCCCCCGGGGCCGCCCGCGCCCCCTGCCGCCTCGCCTCGGCCTGCCCGCCCCGGGCGGCGGCGGCCGCCATGTTCTCCTGCGTGAAGCCCTACGGAGAGCAGAACTACGCGGCGCTGAAGCGGGCCTGCCGGCGCCGGAAGGCGCTCTTCGAGGACCCCAACTTCCCCGCCAACGACGACTCGCTGTACTACAAGGGCGGCCCGGGGCCCGGCGTCCTGTGGAAGCGGCCCAAGGTCAGTGTCTGGTCGGCCCTGGGGCCGAGGCCGCCGGCGGGCCCGCCCGGGGCACGGGGCACAGGGCACGGGGCACGGCGGGGAGGGGTCATCCCGAGGCCCCAGGTGGCTGAGCCAGTGGAGGGGCTGATGCTGGGCCTGTTGTACCGAGATTCCCTGGTCCCCACGGATCAGCAGGGAGCCGGGTCGATGCAGTTAACAAGAGAGCCTCTTCCATGTTAACATGGGCTCCGTCCCACTCACCCTGACAGCATGGCGGATGAGAGAGAGACAGAGAGAGAGACAGAGAGAGAGAGAGAGAGAGAGAGAGAGAGAGACAGAGAGAGAGAGAGAGAATTTAACCTAAGGTAACATGGGCTCCGTCCCACTCACCCTGACAGCATGGCGGACCAGAGAGAGAATTTAACCTATCAATGGGTTTATAGGGTGGTGGTGTCACTGCTTTGGCTGACCCTGATTGGCTGGGTGAGGGCTAGGGTCCAGTTATGCAAAACGGAGGATAGCTCCGCCCTGCCCTCTCAGGCCCTCCTGCTGCGGGGTTTGATGTGGATGGAGGGGGGCGGGAAGGGTGCCAGGAGAACGGGCCCTAATCCCCTCAGCCCTGCCAGGACTCCCCCCCCCCCCCCCCCCGGGCCTCCGCTTCCTCTGCCCTGTCACCCTCCCAGGGTCACTGTTGGGATAAAAACGAGGTGATGTGACCTTTCTTAGTGGAATGCAGGCGTACGTGACGTCTAAGTCCCATTGAGTGTCATTTGGGGGCAGGGCATACACTTGGCTGATTTTATTCATGATGACTTGGAAACGGTCCCTTGCTGTAAGTGGCAAGTACTTATTGTGATGCTTCTTCATCCATGATAACGACAGCAGTAAACACTAACAGCCCCTCCTGGGGCTGTTGTGAGCAGGGAAAGACTCGTAGCCCGGGCGTGTGGCTCTTCCCTCCCGCGTGGGGGCGGCGAGGGACGGGCACCTGGCCGGCTGCTTTGGGGCCGGGGTCCAGCGGAGGCCAGGGCGTGGTTAGTGGACGGACGTGCCTGGCCTCCTGGCTTGATTTCATCTTCTCTGTCACCTCGGTTCCCGGGTGTGAGGGTGGGTGCCCTCGGGGCCGAGGTGGTGGGAGGCTCTGGAGGGCCCTGTGGGAGTGGGTCCCACAGGAGGGGCTGGTGCGGGAGCCGGAGCCGGGCCGAGGGCGGAGGGTGTGGGGCCGGGAGGAAACGCCGCTGCCCAGGAAACAGAGGAGGCGTCTGCCGGGAGGGCTGCGCAGCCGAAGGCACGGGAGAAGATCCAAGCTTGGGACCCTCGGGTGCCCCTGGGAGGTGGCAGCGCCTCGGCCTGGCCTGTGGAGGGCTGTGAGGGAGGCGGGGGCCGGGGTCCTGGTCCTCGGGGTGGCGTGCTGAGGCCGGGCCCGCGGAGGGGCGGCGCTCTGCGGGGATTGCCGTCGGATTGGCCGGAAAGTTCCCTCGGAAAGAGCACCTGCACAGACGTCTGGGGGAGTGAAGCTTAGTTTTCACGTTCCTCTCCTAGAACGCGATCTCCAGTCCACGCTAACTCGGCAACTCCTGTGCATTTCCTTAGACGGAGCAAGGGAGGGAAACTGAGGCTGGGGGGGGGGGAGGGTGGGTGTCTGGAGTGTCCAGGGAGCCATCAGCAGAGCTGGGCAGGGGCCCAGGAGCCCTGCCTCCCCCCCCCCAACCCCCCGCTTCTCCCCGACAACAGACAAAGGGTCTGTCTGTCTTTGACCTCAGCCCCGAGAGCCACGCTCGAATCTCCGGCCCCGCCCCGGCTCTCCAGAGCGCCCAGCGGCCTCCTGGCTCGGCCACAAGATTCCTGCCTCGCTCCCACGCCTCTCTCTCCTTTGTCTGCTGCCGGGGAGGGAGCCGGCCTCAAAGGGCCTTTGTGAGGCCGTGGGTGAGTGGGTGAGAGGAGGAGGGGAGACACTCGGGCTCTCTGCCCCCCCTCCGCTCACTCCACCCTTTGCTGCCCTTTCCCGCCCTCCTGCCGTCACCCCGACATTTTTGGTCCGTGGCTGGTCCGTGGCTGGTCCGTGGCTGGTCCGTGGCTGGGAAGGAGGCTGGTGAGGCCCGGCGGGGGAAGTTCGGGGTCGGTGCCCTGAGAGGAGGAAATGCCAGGCGGGCAGGCTCAGCACCCTCTGCTGTGTGACCCCAGCGGAGTCTCTGCCCTCTCTGGGCCGCCTTCCTTCCCGGCCACGCCGCCTCCTCGTCCACCCCCCTCCTCACTGGGCTCGGTGCCTGGTCCTCTCCAGACCCGGAAAGGGAAGGAGCAGAACCACCTGCACGCGTGTGCAGGCCGGTGCAGGCACGCGGAGGTCGGCGGGTCTGAGCGGCCCGGCCTCGGTCGGATCAGCGCCAGGCCCGGCCTGGCTGAGGGGTGCTGGTGGGGGGGGTGGGGGGAGACGATGGGGGGACCAGGGTGTGATGGGCCTGGGCCCCGGGCAGGCTCTCCCCGCTGACAGGGCGGGGGCTGGAGGGGCAGGAAGCTGGCCGGCTTGCCCAGGCGGGTGGGGTGGGACGGCCCGGCAGGGTGACCATGAACTCCCTGCGGCTTGGCCCTCGGCCAGAGAGGAGGGCAGCTGCCCTGGAATCCCACTTCCGGGTCCTGCGACCGGCCTGTTTACAAACAGCCAAAGCCAGCTTTCCCTACAGCCCCGGGGGGAGGCCCTCTTCTCTCACGCGCCTCCAGCGCCTCCTCTGCCCGTCGCGGGCACCGCGGCCTCTGGGTTCCCGGAGGGGCTCCTCCTGCCAGCCCCCCCTCCACCCCTGCCTCTCTCCAGATCGGAGTGAGCTGGCGGTTGTCAGCCAGGTGGACTGGGCCTACGGGAGGTGGCACTTGAGCAAGCACGTTCCCGCCCTGGGCCTCAGTCGCCTCGCCTGTGAACGGGGAGAGTAGTTCTCACGGATCTGATTTCTGGAGGCTGACGTGACCCACAGCGCCTGCGGGGTCAGACTCCTGGGGGCAGAGGACAGACTGGCTCCCCTCCTCCCCGCCTGCCAGCCCTGTGCGGGCCCGGGCTGGCCCTGCCGGAAAAGGCCCGTCGCCACTGGGCCTTTCGGTCCCCCTCCAGGCTGTCCCCACCTAGGGCACCTGCCTTGGGGCCTCCTCCTCCTCCTCCTTCTTTTCTTCCTCCTCCTCCTTCTCTTCTTCCTCCTCCTCCTCCTCCTCTTCCTCCTCCTCTTCTTCCCCCTCCTCCTTCTCTTCCTCCTCCTCCTTCTCTTCCTCCTCCTCCTCCTCTCCCTCCACCTCTTCCTCCTCCTCCTCTTCTTCTTCCTCCTCCTCTTCCTCCACCTCTTCTTCCTCCTCCTCCTCTTCCTCCTCTTCTTCCTCTTCTTCCTCCTCCTCCACTTCTTCCTCCTCCTCTTCCTCCTCCTCATCCTCCTCCTCTTCCTCCTCCTCCTCCTCTTCCTCCTCCTCTTCTTCCCCCTCCTCCTTCTCTTCCTCCTCCTCCTTCTCTTCCTCCTCCTCCTCCTCTCCCTCCACCTCTTCCTCCTCCTCCTCTTCTTCTTCCTCCTCCTCTTCCTCCACCTCTTCTTCCTCCTCCTCCTCTTCCTCCTCTTCTTCCTCTTCTTCCTCCTCCTCCACTTCTTCCTCCTCCTCTTCCTCCTCCTCATCCTCCTCCTCTTCCCCCTCTTCCTCCTCCTCCTCCTCTTCCTCTTCCTCCTCCTCCTCCTCTTCTTCCTCTTCCTCCTCTTCCTCCTCTTCTCAGATTCATTGTTTCTTTAGTTCAGTGAACACCTCTGGGGCAGGCTGGGGAGATGAGAGGGGAAGGGGAGGTCAGCTGTGACTTGGGGAATCTCCAAGTAAAGGGGGGGTGTGCTTCCTTCTCTCTCAGGCCCAGAGCCTGTAGTAGGGGCCCCTTCTCATCCCCGAGGAGGCAGAGTGCCCCCCACTCTCTAGCCAACACCCTGCCTCCCCCGCTCTGCAGGGATGCCTGCAGGCACGTTGGTGGGACCCAGAGGGGCGCGGGTAGGGGTTCTACAAACAGGCACTAGTTTGGGGACCTCCCAGCATTCCCCCAAGGTGGCCTGCCCCCCACACCAGCACTCGGAGAGCCCCCTCCCTGGCCGGCTGGACACGCCCTTTACACCAGGAAGTAGGCGGTCCGCACCGAGGCCAGCACCGGGGCTCTGCCCTGTCCACGGAGGCCCCCTGCGTGGCATCGGGCATGGGATCGCTGCGGGCATGGGGTGGGGGCAAGTCTGCTGCAGGGATGGGGGGAGGGGGGGAGGGACAAGCTATAACCCTGAGAACTCCGCCCCGGTTTCCTGCCCCAGGCAGAAGTGCCGCTGCCGCCCTCGGCCGGTTGCCCACTTAGTTGCCCACTTGTCAGGTTGATGCCTGCTGTGTTTTTTTAAAAAAATTATATTTCCTTATTGATGTCCGAGAGGAAGGGAGGAGAGAGATAGAAACATCAATGATGAGAGAGAATCACTGACCGGCTGCCTCCTGCACGCCCCCACTGGGGATCGAGCCTGCCACCCAGGCATGTGCCCCTGGCCGGAATCGAACCCGGGACCCCTCAGTCCCCTCAGTCCGCAGGCCGACGCTCTATCCACTGAGCCAGGCCGGCCAGGGCTCCTGCTGTGTTCTTGGATTCTGGGGGGCGGTGACGGGGGAGGTGGGTGTCTGTGGAGCGGAGGGAGGAGCGGTGGCGTGCGCTGGGCCCGCTGCTGCCGCATTCCTGTGTGCACCCCGGGCCTGCACACCGGACGCTCTTGTTGCCGCCGCCGTGGGGGGTGGCTGTGGGCAGCGACCTGTGTCGGTGGAACCGGTCCGCCTGCTGGGAGGGCTGAGGTAACCGCAGGTGCAGAAGGCGGAGCCCGGGGAGAGCCCGGCCAGCCCAGGGCTCACAGCAGGTGCCTGTGGGTCTGGTCCTGCCCGCCCCCCCTCCAGGGCTCCTGCCCTGAGCCCCAGTGATGGGAGGGGAGCACGGGTGGCCCGGAGCCGGGGGAGGATGGTGGCAAAGGAGGGGGCTGTCCTGAGGCTGTGGCACAATCGTGTTTGGGGGGATTTGGGTCCTCAGTCCCTCCGGGGCCTCCCCGCCCACCAGGGCGTTCCATGCCTGCCCTGCGGGGTGGCCACCTCCAGGCAGCTCCTCCGATCTCTCTGGGCGCGGCTGTCTGGAGGGTGAGGGTTCCTCGTCAAGGGCCCTGGGTGTGGCTGGGACAGGCTGGGGAGATGAGATCTGCGCCCAGCCGATGGCCCGGGCAGGGGAAGGACAGGCACTGCCTTGGGCAGCCTGGCCCTGCGGTGGGGAGGGTGGTGGCCTGGGCTGCCCCTGACCCCTTGGTCCCAGTGTTGGGTAGTGAGACCCCCTAAGCTAGGCTAAGCGCATGTGCCGGGGACCGGTGACGGAAGGGTGGCTTTGTCACTCAGAGCCCTAGCCCACCTGCAGGCTCTGGGGCTGACTGCCTGAGTTGGGCTCCCAGGTCACCTCTTCCTGGGTGGCTCTGAGCAAGTGACTCAGCCTCTCTCTGCCTTGGTTTCCCCGTCTGTGACGTGGAGATGCCCAGCCCCCTCCCGCCGCCGGGTCGTCCTGAGCCGGTTCCCAGTCACTGTGAGCATTTCCTGTGATCGTTCCGGTCAGGGTGCCCGGGTGGCCTCTGGGACCCGGGTGCTGCCACCTTGGAGTGGCTTCTCTGGGTGAGGCTGGCGAACCGACCTCTCCAGCAGGGGGAGCACTCCCCCACCTCTGCCTCCCCTCTGCCCTCCCAGGACCCCTTTCTGCTGCAGAGTCAGGGCAGTGCCGGCCTGGAACCCAGGTTCCTGACTCCTGAGCGCTCTCTCTCTCTCTTTTTAAATTTATTAAGGTATTATTTGTGTACATAGCTTACCATTGCCCCCCCCCCCCCCCCATTCATGCCCTCCCTCCCCAGAGTTCTGTGTTCGTTGGTTGTACTTATATGCATGCATACCAGTCCTTCGGTTGTTCTCTTATCTCCCCCCAGGTCAGAGGGGATGGTGTCATTTGACAATCCCTCCCCGCTGTCATTTGACAATCTGCTTGTTTTATGGTGACTATCTCAGGATCACATGAATAGAATCCGCTCTCTCTCTTTCTTTCTCCCTCTCTCCCTCTCTCCCTCTCCCTCTCTCTCTCCCTCTCTCCCTCTCTCCTCTCTCCCTCTCATCAGAAGTCTGGAGCCAGAGCCCTGTTCTGGGGGTGGGGGTCGGGGTGGGGAGGGAGGCAGGAGCAGGCTGCTGGTGAGGAGGAGAGATCTGGGTGGGAGCCCAGCAGACCTGGGTTCTGTCCCATTGATCCGCTTACTTGGCTCGTGACTTGAGCATCATCGCCTCCTCCTGGCCTCGGCGCCCTCCGTTGTGGAGTGGGCAGTCGTGTCTCTGTCCGGGGCTCCGGCTGGAGGATCCGGTGGGAGGAGTGCCTGGGGAGTCGCCTCTGCTGCCGGCCTGGAGACGCCAGGCTGTGGCCGTCTCTTCCCGTGTGGGCTGTGGCTGTGGCCGTGGCTGTGGCTGTGTCTTCCCGTGTGGTCTGTGCCTGTCTCTCCCCGTGTGGTCTGTGGCTGTGGCTGCTGTCATCCAGACAGGAAGCCCCCTCCGCCCCGTCCTGCTGGCCCTCTGGACCCAGGGGCCGGGCCCAGAGCTGCCTGGGAGGGAAGATGAGGGGCAGCGGGGAGGGAGGTGAGACTTTCGGATGCTGCCCCCTGGGTTCCTAGGGCCTGGGCAGCGTCCCTGCCGTCTGTGCAGCCGGTCCCTGTCACTCCGCTGCCCCCCTGGAGCCACGCACATCCTCAGAGGAGCTACGGCCCTCTGTCTGGCCCTGCAAAGCACCCCTCTTCCCCGGCAGAGGTGGCAACAGGGCTCCCCAACACCTTAGCGGGAAGGGAGAGCCCTTTGCCCATTTTCCCCTACCCCCTTTGCACGGGGCAGGACACAGGGCTCAGAGAGGTTGAGCCACTGGCCCAGAGTTGCACAGCCAATGGAACATAAGGGCGGAGGGGGGGGGGGGCTAGAATTTGAACTCTGACTTCCCGACTCTGGGACCCTCTGCTGGCTGGTTTCGGTCGGGCTCGAGGAGCTCGGTGGTGGGAGGGCTAGCTCCGGAGCTCACCTGCTGAGGTGGCGGCAGACCCGCGCTGTGCTGGGGGGCGTCGTTCCACCTCCCTGGGCCGCACGCAGTGTGCTCGTCGGTAAAATGAGCACCATCCGCCCCCGAGGACCACGGGGAGGACTGATGACAGTGCCAGCTGGGCACCCGGCACGGGAAGGTCTGCCTCAGTGCTTACCTCCCGCACCACCCACTGCGGCCAGCTCTCCTTGGGGAGCATGCACCCCCTGTGAGCCCTGGGAGGGGTGAGGAGGGGTGAGGAGGGGTGGGGGTGGGGGCCGAGGTGGCCCTGGGAGCTCGGAGGGAGCCTGCTCAGCTCGGTTTGGCCTTTGCTTGCTGTGTGCCCTCCACCAGTCGCCGCCACTCTCTCCGAGCCTCCATTCCTCGTCTGGGAAACGGAATGACCACGTCACACTTCTGAGGCAGAGGGAGGGTCCGACTGAACAGCCCGGGGCTGTGCCCGGAGGAGGGGCGTGCTGCGTCCTGTCAGCTCCTGCTTCTCCCGCCCTCTGCACCCATCACGTGTGCTCTCGGTGTGTTCCCCCCGTGCCCCCGCCCGGCTTCATGCCTGTGGGCACGTGAGGCTGCCAGTGCTGGAGGAGGACGGGCTGGTCAGGAAGACACAGGGCAGGAGAAAGGAGGTGGCCCAGGGTCCGGGCCCCCGAAGCCGCTCCACGGAATTCAAGTTCTTCAGCCAGGGGAAAGGGGAAGGGGGAAGGGCCTTCCGGGGAGCCCTGGGGGAAGCTGGTTGGGGAAACCCACTGGCCATGCGGGGGAGGGGGGCCCCCAGCCTGCAGGGGGAGACCGGCGAACCTCACACTGACGCTGAGGCCTCCTCTCGGCTTCCCCAGGAGATCTGCGAGGACCCCCGCCTCTTTGTGGACGGCATCAGCTCCCACGACCTGCACCAGGGCCAGGTGGGCAACTGCTGGTTTGTGGCAGCCTGCTCGTCGCTGGCCTCCCGGGAGTCGCTGTGGCAGAAGGTGAGGCCTGGGGTGGGGCGGGAGCTCAGCCTGGGCCCTCGAGGCTCTGCAGTGGGAGGTGCAGCCGGGACACCTGGTGAGGCTCTAAGTGGGTATGTTCCTGGGGTGGGGTGGGAGGTGAGCCGGGCTCTCCAGCCTGCTGAGTGTCAGACCTCCTTCCCCTCACTGACAGCCTAAGGTCCCTGGGCGGCAGCTGGGAACCTGCTCCCACAGGGATTCTGGTGTGTTCCTCCTCCACCCCCCCCCTCCCGTGGGGCCCTCAGTGTCCCCGGGGCATTTGGCAGAACATGTATTGAAAATGTGGGAGTTGCCCAAACTGGTTTGGTTCAGTGAATAGAGCGTCGGCCTGCGGACTGAAGGGTCCCAGGTTCGATTCCGGTCAGGGGCATGTGCCTTGGTTGTGGGCACATCCCCGGTGGGGGGTGTGCAGGAGGCAGCTGATGGATGTTTCTCTCTCATCGACGTTTCTAGCTCTCTATCCCTCTCTCTTCCTCTCTGTAAAAAAAAAAAAAAATCAATAAAATATATATTTTTTAAAAAAGAAAAAAAGAAAATGTGGAAGCTGCCTGAACCCTGTGCCGTGGGTAGAGCCCGCCCGCTCCCTGGGGCTCAGGAGACCCCTGCGGGAACTTGCTGTGAGATACGCCCAGCCGTGTCCTCCTCTGGGCCTCAGTTCACGCCCTGGCCCGGGGGCAGTGATCCATGATTCACGGCTGATGCTCTGGACCAGTGTCCCCCAGGGGTTTGGGCTGGAAAACCTGGGCGCTGGGCCTCACACGTCGCCCTCTGGTGGCAGCCGTCGGCAGTGCAGCCCTTAAACCCGCCTCCTCCCCGGGGGGCCTGGAAGCTGGGGGAGAGGCGGGGCCCGTGCTCTCTAAAGAATTACCTACAGGGCTTGCCTCCCGGGGTTCCATACCAGCCAGTACAGGCCGTTGCCCCTTCCTCATCCCTGCCCTTTCTGCTCTTCCTGGAGAGGGGGAAGAGCCCCGGGCGTCTCAGTCTTACAGGCTCAGGAGTGAGCCTCAGGCTCACCATCTGGCTCTATGGAAAGTCGGTTATGGGGTGAGGGGGCTCCCCCTCGGGGGGATGTGAAGATGAGAATGAGAGGTGCTCTGTGAACGGTGGCTGCTGCAGTTACCAGTGTTAGGACCGTTGAGATCCAGCTAATCTGGGAATTGTTCCCCACACAACCAGGAGCAGAGTGAGGGCGTCCTCCTCCCCTGAGCGGTCGTTCCTCCGCCACCAGAGGGAGCTGTGCCCTCAGCCGAGGCTGGGCCGGTGGGGCCCTGCTGTCCCGTCTTCTGAATGGGAGTGTGACTCCCCACAGCCACCCCAGGGCGGGCACCCCCGGAGCCTGGCCCCTGAGGGTCCCGTGGGGGTGTCGGGCGGCTTCGGGCTGCAGGGCCCTTGCAGAGGCCACTGGTTCAGCCCACAGACCAGGGTGCTCTCGGGGCGCCAGAGAGCCACATGTGGGCCCCTCTAGGCCTAGAGAGGGCTGGGCCCTGCACTGTTCTCGGGGGTAGCGCTGCTGTCCTCGGGGCTCTCACCACCTTTTCTGGTCCCAGGACAAGGTCCCCCGCCTCTGAGCCCCACCCTCCTCCTCTGGGTCAGGACCAGCCTGGGGATGGAGGTGGCTCACGGCATTCCTGTAGTGCTGGCCTGGCATTCCTGGCCGGCAGCCCCACAGCCCTCCTTGCTGCCGGGGGCATCCTGGGGCCTCCGGTGGGGACAGAGCTGGCCTGCTGTGTCCCCCGCCCTGGGGAGTGGGGTGTGATCACCTGCGCTGCCGCTCTCAGGGAGGGAAAGCGGCCCAGCACCTGCAGGGCGGGCGGCCTGTCCTTGATGTGTGGCCGTGCAGACCTGTGTTTGTCTCGGCCAGAGGTTCCTCCCGCAGAGCTTGGGGCACCTGGCCTGGCTGGGGGCTGATGTCCCGGACCTCGCGGCCCAGGGCTGTGGCTGGCGGGATGCTCGGGCTAATTGCCCTCCGCCTCCCGGAGCCACGGGGCTGGCCCTGGGTCCGGGGAGGAGAGATGAGGCCCCGGGGAGCTCATTACGGTGCCTCCCCTCCCTCCCCAACAGGTCCCTGCTGACGGCCCTGTTTGTCGTCACCCCGCACCCCTGGGCCTGTGGCCCCGCAGGGCCTCCCCGCCCCCCCCCCCCTGTTTTCTCCACGGGACGGGGGATGGGGGCGGCCGCTCCGCCTGACCTGCACCCGTGATATCCCCCCCCCCCCCCGCCTCCTTCTGGGGATGCTGAGCCTCGAATGCGGGGTGACCTCGCCCTCCACGCACATGCCCCTTCCCCATCCGGGGTGCCAGGCCACCCCGTGACCTCAACGAGCCCCGAGGCACAATGGTTGGAAGCCAGCCAGGCCTGGGGTTCAATCCCACCGGGTCCCTTGCTAGTCATGTGACCTCGGGCCAGTCGAGTTCCTTCTCTTGGCCTCCGTGTAAACCTGACCTTTCCAGCCCTCAGGGTTGTGGGATAATTGAAGGATCTGTGTGTGTGTGTGGGTTGGGGGGGTGGGGTCAAGCCCATGGCATAAGGGGCAATTCGCATGCGTTAAGCCCCCTCCCCGTCCCCCCTCTGCGCTCTCACCTATTTCTCGGTTCTGCGGGACAACTCCTGGCAGCCAGCCTCCCCCACCATGGGACCCCTGGTGGGGGCACTATGTCCTCCCAGCCCTGACTGTGCATTCCTTGGGGCCAGGACATGGGCTTTGGGGGGGACCACAAGTCAGGATGTGACAGTGGGGTGCAGCATGTACCATGCCCTCCCCCCCCCCCCCCGAGCCTGGCGAAGCCCGGGCAGGAGGGCAGGCCTGGTCCCTGCTCTGGGCCACGGGGGGCCCGGGCCCAGGGGGCGCCGTGCCCGGCCATAGGAGGCCGCGGTGAGGGCAGTCCCGGCAAGAGCGGTCGCTGGGGGCTGAGGGTGGGTGTGGGACCGGCTGTCTTCCCACCCCGGCCCGGTTGTCTGAGCGGTTCGCCCACCCCATGTTAACTGAGCACCAGCTGTGCCCAGCACCAGGGACAGAAGATTTGAAAAAACAAATAAACAAACAAACAAACAAAACAAACAAAGCTACTGAAGGTTTTCTTTTTTTTTTTTAAACATCAGCCAGTGCTACTGGAGATGCAGCAGCACTAGTCTTTTTTTTTTTTTTAATATATTTTATTGATATTTTACAGAGAGGAAGGGAGAGAGATAGAGAGCTAGAAACGTCAACGAGAGAGAAACATCGACCAGCTGCCTCCTGCACACCCCCTACTGGGGATGTGCCCGCAACCAAGGTACATGCCCTTGACCGGAATCGAACCCGGGACCCTTCAGTCTGCAGACCGACGCTCTACCACTGAGCCAAACCGGTTTCGGCTGAAGGTTTTCTTTACCTGGAAACAACCAGGGTTAAGGTTTTCTCTATTTCCTTCTAGTCTTCTCCGATCTGGGGTTAAAGAGGTGTTACTTTGTTTTGTTTATACATACACATTTTTGCAACCACACGTGCAAGTTTGGAGCCTCTCTCCTCCTTGTCACTCCTACGTCCGGTCTGGGGAGGGGTCTCTCGTGGCGTCCGGTGGCTGAGCAGAGGTCTGTGGGCGGCAGTGCCCAGTCCCCCCTGCCCGCTCCAGCCTCCCCTCCCTCCCTCTGGCCCTCCCTCCCCGACTCCGCTGGCTCCCCGGGACCACCCTCTCTCCCTGTCTGTCTGTGGCCCAGGCCCTGCTCCCCCTCAGCCTCCTCCTGCAGGCCAGGCCGAGGCCGGGCCCTCCTGGGTCCCGTGGCCCCTGGGTCCCCACCAGCAGAAGCCGAACACCTGCCCCAGGCCCTGCAGGCTCAGAGGGGGTGGGCATTCCCTGCTCTCAGGGCTGCCTCCAGCCCAGACCCTCCCCAGGTAACCCCTTCAGGCTCATGCCCTTTTCCCTCTCAGCCCAGCCTATCGCCATCCCCTCCGCGTCCCCAGCCTTCCCCACCCCATCCATCCACAGTCCCCCGTGCCCCCGGGATTGCTGTGCCCCCGGGCTGACACCCCACCCTCGTCACCCCAGCCTCCGCTCTTAACACCTGTCCGTCAGCCTTCACCATCGGCGCCCTCCATCTCCCGTTGCCATGGCGGCGGGCCACAGCCCGTGCCCGGACCGCTCTCCCTGCGGGTCTTCAGCGGAAGGAAGGACCCATCTCTCCAGCCTCCCTTTCCAGGCACCCCCTCCCTCCTCCACCCTAACGAGCACTCCTGTCCCGAAACCACACTTTTGACCACGTACTCTCTTCCCATCTGTCCATCTCCTTGTTGGGGGTTCCACCCCCTCCCCCATCTGTCCATCTCCTTGTCCTCGGTTTGGGGCCCTGTGGTCCACCACATCAGCTGTTCCCTCACCATCCGTCCATCCATCCATCCATCCATCCGTCCATTCATCCATCCATCTGGTCGTTCATTCATTCATTCATTCATTCATTCAGCTCGCACTTCCTGAGGGCCTCCTCTGTGGCTGGTGGGCCCTGCTAGGTGCTGGGCCAGACAGGCCTGGCTCCTGCCCTCTCGGGGCTGATGGTCTAGTGGAGAGACAGGCAAAACCCAAGCAGATGTCCAACTAAAAAGCCAAGCCTAGCCGAAACCGGTTTGGCTCAGTGGACAGAGCGTCAGCCTGCGGACTGAAAGGTCCCAGGTTCGATTCCGGTCAAGGGCATGTACCTTGGTTGCGGGCACATCCCCAGTGGGGGGTGTGCAAGAGGCAGCTGGTCGATGATTCTCTCTCATCAATGTTTCTAACTCTGTATCCCTCTCTCTTCCTCTCTGTAAAAACTCAATTATATATATATATATATATATATATATATATATATATATATATATATATATCATGCCAAGCCTAGTGCTGGGGAGGAGAGAAAACGCTCCCCGTGCGAAGGAAAAAGGAGCCCCTCCCCCATGGTAACTCCTCGGCCATGCCATTCCGTCTCTGCTCCTCCAGCTGCAAACTGAACGGTGCCACGAGGGCCTGGCAGACTCACCCACGTCTCCCTGCGGTGGTTCTCAAACACGCGTGGGCCATGGCCGCCAGCAGCTCCCGGAACGGAGCCCAGGGCCGGCAGACCAGGTGCTCCGGCCTCTGCTGTTCAGGGAGCACCTGATCCACCCCGACTGGCGTGGCCCCGTCTGGCCAGGGCTGTGCCGTGGTCCCCAGACCCGAGCTCGGGGGGTTCCCACGGGGGCCCTGGGGGCCCGGGCCAGTCAGGGCGGCAGCTCCCCTCGCCTCACCCCCAGCTGCGCTCACACGCTCACACGCTCCGGTTCCTCCATTGGCCCACGTGTCCGGGCTAAGCCCCTGGTCCCCCACCTCAGGGGGTGTTGGTGTTGGTCAGAGTCCCCCCGGTGACACGGAGGGTCGGTGCAGGCGCAGCCAGAGGTGAGATCCTCGTAGGAGGGAAACCCGGGCACGTGGCCGCCACGTGCAGGCCCCGAGCACAGGAACCGTCGGGGGCCGAGGTTCTCAGAGCACCAGCCCTGACCAGCGGCGGCAGCCGGGGGACCTGCCCTCACCCCGGCCCCAGCAGAGATCGGTTAAGTCAGAAACTCTGGGTCTCAAGTCCTACAGGGTCCCGAGGCGCTCAGTAAAGCTGGAGGGCACGGGTGGTGGTGAGGGCCGCTGGCTGGGGGCCGGGGCAGAGGGTCCAGTGGGGGAGGCTCTCGGGGCATCGGGGAGGCAGCATCGCGAGGCCTTGGTGCTGGGGCGCGGGGGCTGAGGGGGAGGCCGAGTCAAGGATGGCTGAGAGGTTTGGCGTGGGCGACTTCAGACCTCAAACCGGCAGGCCCTCTGGCCCTGTTGACCCCCCCCCCCAACCCCCCGCCGCTGGGGGGTCTTCCATGCTCTTGCATGCCTCCAGTGAACCCCCGCACACCCCCTCCCCCCGCCTTCCCGCCCCGATCCCGCGCTGCTCCCTTCTTCACAAACAAGCCGCTCCCAGCCCATCGCGGTCGTCAGGGAGGTTGCCACAGCGATTGACATCAGCGGCCTGGTCCCCGAGGAGCCTGTGGCCCTCCCGCCCGCCGCCGCCACCACCCATTGGAAGCTGCTTCGAGGAGCGGAGAGGAGGCATTCGGGGACTCCCGCCCTCACACACACCCCCCGCTTTGAGGACTGGGTGGAGCTGGGCAGCCCAGTGGCCAGAGGAGAGAGGAGGAGCCGGGGGAGGAGGGTAGGTAGGCGGGCCCCTCCGTGGTGGCCTCTTACCTACCTGGGCAGGGAGGCCCCAGCTCACTCGGCTCTTGGACGGCGGCGGCGGCAGCGGCAGCGGCAGAGACAGAGGTAGCGGCGGCAGCAGCAGCACCCGGTGGGCCATGGCGGAGGACGGGCCGAAGCAGCCGCCGATCAGCATGCCGCTGGTGCCGGACGAGGCCCTGACCACGCAGATGCGGCTGCGCGTGGAGAGCCTGAGGCAGCGCGGGGAGAAGCGGCAGGACGGGGAGAAGCTGCTGCGGCCGGCGGAGTTCGTGTACCGCCTGGACTTCGCGCGGCAGCAGAAGCTGCAGTTCGAGCGCTGGGATGTGCGGCTGGACAAGCCGGGCAAGGTCACCGTCACGGGCACCTCCCAGAACTGGACGCCCGACCTCACCAACCTCATGACGCGCCAGCTGCTGGAGCCCGCGGCCGTCTTCTGGCGCATGGAGGGCTCGGACGCCGTGGACTGGAACGAGGCGGACGCCGTGGAGTTCGGGGAGCGCCTGTCGGAGCTGGCCAAGGTCCGCAAGGTCATGTACTTCCTCATCACCTTCGGCGAGGGCATGGAGCCGGCCAACCTCCAGGCCTCCGTGGTCTTCAACCAGCTCTGAGGCCGCCGCCGCTCTGCTCGCGGCCGCCCCCCCTGCGCCCGCCCCCGCCCCCGCCCCGCCCCCTGCGCTGCCCCCAGATGTGTGTTGGGGGGCCAGTTTTAGATGCTGCACTCAGCTCGGCCAGGCCCCCAGGCCTGCGTCCTTCCGCCTCTCCTTGCCTGGGGCCGGCTTCCTGTCCAGGGAGGAGGATGTGGAGGCTCCATAGTCTAGAAGCTGAACCAGCTACCGCTGCTTGTGCTGTAGACCCGGAGGCCAGGCCGGGACGGTGCGGGACCGTGGAGCGTCCGTGGGCACCTGCCTTCTCGGTGCCTCGCCGTCGGAGAGAGACTGAGGGAGACCCAGGAGAGACACAGACACAGACGGGATCCAGAGAGCCAGCTGTCGGCGTCCTCTGCAGATGGGGAGACGGCAGCGCGGGTCCCTGGGGAATCCAGCAAGCAGGCCTTTGCTGCTCCGGGCCTGGCGTGGGGTGGGCACCCGGAGCCCTCAGGACGTCTGGGCGGTGAGGACTGGCTGGCACGCGGCAGGCTCGGCAGACCAGCCTCCCGGCTCCTCGGAGAGTGACTTCAGGAGGGAGAAGTGAAGGAGCATGAAGTCCATCTATCTATGTATGCGTGCACACGGAGAGAGCACGCTGCCTTCAGAGGGGTACATCCTCGAGTCCCCGCCTGCCCTGAGCTCAAACCCGACTTGAGACGACCTGTGATGATAGAATTGCCCGGATGGTTCACGCCTGGGCTTGGTCGGCAGGACCTGAGGGCGGGGGCTTCCTGAGCTGGGAGGCGCTGGGGTTCACACAGTGAAGGGGACGGAGTGGTATAGGGGTTTCCCTCTGCCCCGGGGGGGGGGGGGGGAGCGGGGTGGAGGGGTTCAGAGCCCTGGAGCTGGGATGGTAGGTTCTGTTCCCAGCTCACCAGCCAGTGGGGGTGAGTGTGCCACCTGTGTGCCATCTCCGGCATCTTTAGTGGAGCTGGGGGGGTTGGCCTGTTGGGGCAGCTGTGATGGTGACGGTCCGAGGCGGCTGCAGGGGGCCGCGTGCTGTCGTGGGAGGACACCGGCCTCAGGGGCACAATCCTACCACCAAACAGGGAGCCCCAGACACCGTGACCGGCAGACTCAGCTCCCGGCACAGGCCCAGGGAGCCCCTGAGAAGGAGGGGCCTGACCCGCCTGGCGTCAGCCAGGGGCACCCCAGGAAGTGGCCCCAACACCCCGCCACAGGCCAGCCTGGCTTTTGCCGGGGACGTGCCCGTGACCTCCCCTCACAAAGCGGAGCCATCGGGGGCCGCAGGTCCTGGGAACAGATGCACAAGAGATGGAGGTCAGAGCCCTCCCCTCTGGCCGGGGCTGCCGGCAGGCGGGCCCCACTCTGGAGGTGAGGGCGGAAGTCTGGATTCTTCGGGGGGTGGGGGGGAGACTGGCTGTGGTGTGGGCTACGGTTCTTCCCCACTCAGCTCTGGGCAGTTGGGGATGTGTTAAAGTCCCGGCGTTGCCTGCTTTGCTTCCCCACTGACGGCCCCCGGGGCTGGCCCTGCCCCCTGCCTCTTCGCTTGGCCTCTTCTGCAGACTGCCTGCCTGTACCCCCACCCTGCCCCGTGCGTGGCCCCAATAAAGCCTGTGAGCCCTGCCTCCGTGGTGTGCTGTCTCTCGCCGCGAGCCACCCTCCCCTCAGGAGCTCGGCCCCGTCCCCCCACTGCCCAGAGCACCCCTCCCCAGGCTTCTCCCCCCACACTCCCGACTGCCCTCCCGCTGCTTCCTGGGATGAGGCCCCGGGCGCTCGGGCAGCAGGGAGGAATGTAGAACCAGGTCTCCTGACTCCCACGGGGCACCAACGCCCCTGAGGGCGTTTCCCCCAGTGGCCCCAGACCGGCCTCTGTACGGGGCATGCAGGCCGTGCTGAGGCCACGAGGAGACACCGTCTGGTCTTCAGGGACCCAGAGGGGATGGGTGGGGTGCACCAAGCTGCGCTCACCCGGGCAGGCGGGCTGGGTGGATGCAGATGGGACCGGGGAGTAGCTAGGGGGTGGGGTTAGGCCTGCGCCCAGGGTTCACCCGCCTCCTCACCAGTTTGCGCCCAGCCCCAGCCTCTCTGGAGGAGGGCAGGCTGCTTCTGTGAAGTCCCTTCCGCCCTGTCTGTGACCAGGCAAGACTGGTATTTCACATCCCCGTGTCCCATCCGACCCGCCCTCAGAGCTCTGTCCCTTGCCGTCTCTAGCTCACTCCGTTCCGGGGCAGAGACTGAGGCCCAAAGGAGGAGGCAGCCGGCCCCACAGCTCAGAGGGCGGGCAGGCTCTGGGTCTGTGGCCTTTGCCTCCATGACATGCCCCCACCCCCCGCCGGGATGAGCAGAGGCGATGCCGCCACCCACTCAGGGCTCTGTCTCGGGCGAGGCTAGTTCCTTCCCAGAGGCCAAGGGCAGACCCCACTTCCGAGCCCACACTTGGGGTTTTGCTTGCAAACAACCCCCTGCTTCAAAATGTCCCCCTTTCCCCCCGCAGCCAGGTCTCACCTCCCTGTCCCCCCACAGCCCTCCGCAGAGCTCCAGCTCACACCTGCGCGAGTCCAGGTCAGCCCTGCCCAGCAGGATTTGAACCCAAACACTTGGGTCCTCAGGGAAAATCCTGGGAGCACCCAAGGGCTGTTGTGCACCCATTAGTGGGGTCCAGCGGTTTCTGAGGGATGCTGCAGTGAGTGCTGGTTAATGGGGTTTGAGGGGGCTCCAACCCCCACACAGCTTTTACCTTGCTGCCTGGCCAGGCCAAGTGAGTGCCTTCGACCCACAGGCCTCCCTTTTCCAGCCTGCACAGGGGGCTGTTGGGAGGTTTGCCTTTCTCCTTTCAGGGGGAGGTTGACTGGGTCACCCCGGCTCCCTCCCACCCCCGAGGTTTGTGCATTGTGTGCGTGCACCACACACTCTGTGCACCAACAGGGATGACCCTTCTTCACGTGTGCACAGCCCTCCACAGATCACGCAGCACCTCCTCAGTTCCCACGACAGTCCCGGAGGAAGGGTAGGTAGGTGCGGACACCAGGAAGGTGGTCTAGTCCAAACTCAGGTCCCTGCCAGGCACTGCCGCTGGTGATCGGCCCCTCGTGTGTTCCGGGTCCCCGGTCAGCCGGGGCCTCTCAGGAAGACTCAGCCGGCGGTGGGGCTGGGCCAGGCCCTGCACTGGGTGCTGGGGATCCTGGCTGAGTGAGGCACGCCCTGCCCTCCAGGAGCTCCCATCAGGGAGCAGGGAAGGAGGAGGAGCCGCCCATTGGTATCCAAGGGGAGTGTGGGGTCAGGAGGCCCGCCCAAGGGAGCAGGGCGGGTGCCTGCAGGGAGCCACACATGCGTAGCTGAGGTGGCTGTGCCTCACAGGGTGGGGACTCTGGGGGGCTCTTGCGGGGCAGTGGGTTCCAGGGTGAGGTTGAGAGAGTCAGCACAGCCGCCCCTCAAAGGCTGTGCATGCCCGGCCAGGGAGCCAGTGTCCTTGGTGAGGGGGCACCTCAACCTCAAACAGCCAACGAGAGAGGCAGCCTAACGAGCTTCCTGTACCCATCCCTGTGCTTCAACAGTTGTCAGCTCAAGGCCCACTCCCTTTCCTCCCCCCCTCCCCAGGCAACATGTGTATATATATAAAAGCCTAAGCAACCATTAGGACTGGACGACCAGCCGGTAGCTATGATGTGCACTGACCACCAGGGGGCAGACGCTCCACACAAGAGCCAACCTCCTGTAGTCCCTTCCCCCTGGTGGGCCCCAATTGCAGGCCAGGCCGAGGGACCCACCTGTGCACAAATTCGTGCACTGGGCCTCTGGCATCATTATATTTCTGGATGCATTTCTGAATGATAACGACGTGTTTCATACAAAACAAAGAACCCTCACCGTAATACTATATAACACAACTAAATTTTATACTACTTTTTAAAAATGTCATCAAATACCCAGGAAATCTGGTGTGCAGTCTGTGCCATAAACGTGGGCTCGTTACCGTTTGTTTGTTCGAATGAGACCCGGGCCCGTCGCTGCCCCCGGCTGCTCCCCCTTCACCTCTCAGTCTGTGTGCGGGGGATCCGCTGTCCCGGGCCTGCCCAGCGGCAGCAGGCCCCCTGTCTGCAGTGTTGCTTTCTGCCGTTTCAGGTACCCACGGTCAACCGTGGCCCGAAAACATTACATGGAAAATTCCAGGAGTAAACAGTTCACACGTTTTAAATTGTATGTTGTGCTCTCCCCTCCCTCCCGCCTGGACGTGAGTCACCCCTCTGTCCCGTGTCTCCTCGAGGGGTACTCGGCCCGTCTGTGAGTCGCTTAGCAACGTCTCAGTTATCAGGTCAGCTGTCCCAGCATGCAGCTGTCCCAGCGTCAAAGTGCTTGTCCCTTAACGGTGCCTAGTGTCTAAGCTGAGCTTTATCGGAGGTGTGCGTGTGTAGGAAAAACAGTACAGGAAGCCAAAGCCGGTTTGGCTTCATGGATAGAGCGTCGGCCTGCGGACTGAAAGGTCCCAGGTTCGATTCCAGTCAGGGGCATGTACCTTGGTTGCAGGCACATCCCCGGTGGGGAATGTGCAGGAGGCAGCTGACAGATGTTTCTCTCTCATCGATGTCTCTAACTCTCCCTCTCCCTTCCTCTCTTGAAAAAAATCAATAAAATATTTAAAAAAATAATACAGGAAAAATAGTTTACAGTTATTAAGTATAAGCTTTTCCAAAGAAATGTCTTGCTCTGCCTGGTTTATAACTTGAGCTTTGTCGTAGGATTGTGTGCACAGGAAAAAAACGCAGAATAGACAGGGTTTGGCACTCGCTGCAGCTTCGGACACCCGCTGGGGTCTTGGAATGCACCCTGCGAGGAGCCGAGCCTGGGGGTGGGGATGGCTCCTCTCTCTGGGTCTGTGGCCCTATGTTCATGGTGTTCTTTTTTTTTTTTTATTTAAATATATTTTATTGATATTTTACAGAGAGGAAGGGAGAGAGATAGAGAGCCAGAAACATCGATGAGAGAGAAACATCGACCAGCTGCCTCCTGCACACCCCCTACTGGGGATGTGCCCGCAACCAAGGTACATGCCCTTGACCGGAATCGAACCCGGGACCCTTCAGTCTGCAGACCGACGCTCTACCACTGAGCCAAACCGGTTTCGGCTTCATGGTGTTCTCTACCACGTTCGCGGTGCCCAGGACTTAGCCCCAGAGGCTTGGTAAGGTCCAGACTCGAGTTCTGTCAGGCACAGCGGCCTCACCGCGGGGGCCGCTCTGCCCTGTGACGCCAGAAGCCGCCATGTAGTAAACCCAGTGGCTGCGAAACAGTGGGCGTCTAATACCCTCGTGTCTCTCTCCGAGCTCAGCTGGCATTCGTCTCCCGCTATAAACCTCCCTCCCTCCCTGGGCTCGCGGTCCCCCCGGCGGTACAGTTTGTGCGCAAAAGGCAGGACACATCTCTCCTTCTCTCCCTCCGTTCTCCAGGCTCACAGACACGGGCCGATTCCCTGCCCTCCCCCTAATGGCAGTGACTAATGGCTTGTGATTCATCAGGAGCTGGTGGCTGCGGATGTATTTGACGTGTTTTCCCCCATCCAAGTCCTTGCCCTTATTGCTGCTCAGATGGGAGCCTCTTCAAGGCGGTCCGGGATCCTTTGATGTGGCTCCAGGGGCCTTGGCGTTTCTCTCCCTTGATTTGGGGCTGGATATGACGCTGTCAGGAGGGGAGTTGAGCTTGTGGGCCTGTGACAGTCTTATCCCCCTGGCGCGGCACCCCAGCAGATAACAGAGCAGGGGAGGGGAGGGGAGGGGAGGGGAGGGGCGGGGGTCCACCCCCGCCTGATCCGGGGCTGTGATGCCGAGGGGGGAGGGAGGCCCCCGGGACCCCTGACTCCAGGTCTCCAGGCCCTGGGGCCTTATTAGCTGCTTCTCGAGCCGCAGAGGGCTCAGAGCTAAGCCCCGGCCTTGGCTAATGATCCTCCCGCGGCCCCAGCAGGCCCTCGCAGGGCCCCGCGAGGGCTCTTCTTCCTCCCTCCTCAGCCCCCCTCCCTGTCCCCGTCCCCCCTTCGTGTCCCTCCCCCTGCCCCACACAGTCCTGGGCGTTCCGAGCCGGGAGGAGCTGGGCGGCGGCGTGTAGCGGCCAGGCCGGTGTTCTCAGCTTTGGACTCCGTGCCCGTGGACAGCCCCTAGCTCAGGCGTGGGCAAACTACGGCCCCCGGGCCGGATGGCTGTTCTAAACTATTGAAATAAAATTAAAAAAAAAATAAAAAGACCAAACCCTTTTATGCAATGATGTTTACTTTGAATGTATAATTAGTTCACACAAACACTCCATCCATGCTCTTGTTCCGGCCCTCCGGTCCAGTTTAAGAACCCATGGTGGCCCTCGAGTCACAAAGTTTGCCCACCCCTGCCCTAGCTCCGCGGCGGGCCTTGGTCTTCCCGCCTGTGTCGTGGGGATGACACCCCGCCCTGCACGTGCCCTGTTGTTTGTGCACCACTTTCTGTCCTGAGAGGAAAGCGGGAGGGAGCACCGGGGGGCCAGCCGGGAGCTGTTGGTGAGAAAGGACACGGAGGGGCTCGGAGGGGAGGCGGGGGGCGGGAGGGACTGGCCCAGCCAGGCTTGGGCCCTGCTGGGTTCCAGAGGCCACGCCGGGCTCCAGACCCCCGTGTGTGCATCCTGCCCCCTCGCTGTGCCCCGGGCAGCCCTGCCAGCATTTCTGTGGATTGTCCCGGAGAGAGTGGCGAGGGGCGGGGCGACGGAGTAAACAGCGGGCCCTGGCATCTCCCGGGCTCCCCGCGACCCCAACGCCTCTCCCAGTGCTTAGCATTTTCATTTTCTTGGTCTTGAATGTCCCGCGGGGGAGCATTTCCCTTTCCCAACATCCCCGTTGACTGCACGAGGCACATAAACAAAAACATCTTTAACGAGCGTTGGCTGAAGCCTGTGTGCTCAGGCCCGCCCGGGCCCTGGGGGTTACCGCCTCCCCGTGCGCGCCTGGCTCCCCAGCCTGGATGCCTGCGCGCCCGCCCCGTGCTGGGAGTGGTTTGCCTCTGGAAGGAGCCAGCATGTCCCCTGACTCCACACGATGAAGGGCCCTCCCTTTCCCGCCCCCCTCCTGGTGCCCACGCCGCCGCCGTTCGCCCTGTCTGAGAGGGGACGGTCGCAGCCAGTTCTCGGGACACGCTCTCAGAAGCTGCCGCCGCCCCTGCCCCAGCCCGGGCCCTGCACCCTCCTCTCCAAGGCCGAATGCACCCCGTGCGCCTGCCTCTCTCTCGGGAGACCGGCAGCTTCCTGGGGGCAGGGCCAGGTCTGATTCATTGGGGCCCCCGGGGGGCCTCTTAGGATCTTAGGGCTAAGATCCTAAGCTCATAGGATCTTAGAATGGGGCCCGGCAGAGAGCAGGCCTCCCTAATGAGGAACACGTGTGTTTTCTAGCTGCGTGACCCGGAACAAGTTACTTGCCCTCTCTGAGGCTTGATTTTTTTTTTTTCATCTGTAAAGGAGGGGCGAGTAATTGTAATCGAGTCACCAGGTTATCGTGGGAACGAAACTGACACAACTCACGGCAGGCCCTGACGTTTCCAAGATGCTCCGTCATTAATAATTGTTATTCGAGTCCCATGTAAGGCCCGAGGATTTATTCATTCCGTCAGCACATGTTTACCAAGCACCCTCTGTGGGCCAGGCTCTGGGCTGGGTGCGGGGGGAGGGTCCCCGCCTCCAGAGAGCTGACAGCCCAGGGTCAGGATCAGCACTGTCCGTGCCATCACACACTGCTTCATTACAACTGGGATAAGGGCCTCAGAGGAGAGGACCCGGAAGCCATGAGGCTGATGGACTGGGGTCCTGGCCTCGTCGGAAGGGTCAAGGAGGGCGTCCTGGTGGAGGCGGAGGAGGGGGGACCCCAAAGGACAAGTGGGCGCCAGTGGAGGAAGAACAGAGAATGACCCCGGAGCAGGGGGCAGGTGGGGGTCGGGGTCAGGGTCGGGGTAGAGAAACCAGCCTGGGAGGTGGTGGAGGGAGCCCCTAGGTGTTTTTCCAGGGGTGAGCCGATCGGGAAGCTCACTCTGCAGCTGTGTGGGGTGAAGGCAGACGTGGCTGCTGGTGCTGTTAGTGTCCCGGGGACGGGGGGCGAGGAGATGGGAGACTGGAAGCAGGGGGGTGCTGGGGGAAGGACAGGAGGAGGCGGGCTGTAGCAGAATGCAGGCGCTAGGACTGGCCTGATTGGATGGAGACAGGGAGGAGGCCAGCGTGGCTGGGGGTGGGGATGTGTGTGGGGGAGCTGTGGCACCATTCACCAGGGGTGGATATGAGATGTTCCTGTGGGGGAGAGGGGAGGGGGGGAGGTGTGGAGGAAGGGGATGGAAGGGAGGGAAAGAGAGGGGAAAGCTCATCGGATCTCAGAATGACAGAGCTGGGAGGGAGACTAAGGGAGCCTCCAGCCACTGCAGAGATAGGGAGGATGTGCCCGAGTCCCACACTGTTCATGGCGGGGGCGGGGGGGGGGCATGGAGCCCAGTATTCCTGTCCATTGGATACCCGGGAAGCATGTCCCCCTTCCGCCCCCCCCCCATTTCCTCAGGAAGCCAGACGTGACCTCCACGTGTCCCCATCGTCTCGCCCACCTCCAGGTCATCCCCGACTGGAAGGAGCAGGAGTGGGACCCCGAGAAACCCGATGCCTACGCGGGCATCTTCCACTTCCACTTCTGGCGCTTCGGGGAGTGGGTGGACGTGGTCATCGACGACCGGCTGCCCACGGTCAACAACCAGCTCATCTACTGCCACTCCAACTCCCCGAACGAGTTCTGGTGTGCCCTGGTGGAGAAGGCCTATGCCAAGTAGGTGCCACAGGAGGCAGGGGGCAGGGGCAGGGGGCAGGGACCAGGCCGGGGTGGCACTGCTGCTGGCTCCCGTGGCTTCCTTTAGCCCGGGCTCCCGGCACAGAGAGGGCAGGGGCTGGGCGGTCACACAGCGTGCTCAGAGCCCGGGCCCAGGGCGGGGCCGGCGGGGCCGGTGCTGGGTGCGGTGAGGCCTGGACGGAAGGCCCTCTCGGCACCTGGTTGTCAAGTCCCCACAGCCAGCCCACACCGGGAGGCATAGTTGCTCCCACTGAGACCCCAGGAGACTGAGGTCCAGGGTGTGGTTTCCTGCCGGGCCCAGGGGGAGCCAGCACTCACATTCAGGTCAGTGGTTCCAGGGAGCCAGGTTGCTGAGTCCTCCCCGAGGCCTCGCTGGGGAGGTGGTAGGTTCTAGAAGCTCGTTTTGTGTGTTTTTAAAAAAATATATTTTATTGGCCGAAACTGGTTTGGCTCAGTGGTAGAGCGTCGGTCTGTGGACTGAAAGGTTTGATTCCGGTCAAGGGCATGTACCTTGGTTGTGGGCACATCCCCAGTGGGGGGTGTGCAAGAGGCAGCTGGTCGATGTTTCTCTCTCATTGACGTTTCTGGCTCTCTATCTCTCTCCCTTCCTCTCTGTAAAATATCAATAAAATAAAATTTAAAAATATATATATATTATTGATTTTTTACAGAGAGGAAGAGAGAGGGACAGACAGTTAGAAACATTGATGAGAGAGAATCATCGATCAGCTGTCTCTTGCACCACCCCTACTGGGGATGTGCCCGCAACCAAGGTACATGCCCTTGACCGGAATCGAACCTGGGACCCTTCAGTCCGCTGAGCCAAACCGGTCTCGGCTGGAAGGAAGCTCGTTTTTGAAGAAGGGCCGCTGAGCCCGAGGGGAATTGGAGCGACAGGTGGAGTGGCAGCTGTGGGCTCTGCTGTGTGACCGCAGCAGTTTGCTTGACCTCTCTGAGCCTCGGAATCTCCCCTGTGACGTGGCGGGCGTAGCGTGGCTGGGGCGGGGGCTGGGAGGGAGGGAGCACGAGCTGGGAATTCTCTCCCCGCTGCCCCCAGGCTGGCGGGCTGCTACCAGGCCCTGGATGGAGGCAACACGGCGGACGCGCTGGTGGACTTCACGGGCGGCGTCTCCGAGCCCATCGACCTGGCCGAGGGGGACTTTGCCAACGACGAGGCCAAGAGGAACGCCCTCTTTGAGCGCATGCTGAAGGTGCACAGCCGGGGCGGCCTCATCAGCGCCTCCATCAAGGTCAGAACCCGAGCCAGCGCCCGGGGGGGGGGGGCCGCCCCTTCACCCACCGGAATAGGGGTGGGAGGTGCCGGGGTGCCCCGCAGAGCCCCTGCCCTGCCTGGGGTGGTTCCTACATCCGGACCCGCAGCCTCCTGGGGGAGGGGAGCAGTTGGAGGGTGCAAGCCCCTGCCCATCGCCGGGCAGGACCAGCCGCCTGCCCCCACCCCCGCCCCCACGCTGTGAAATGCCTGGCCCACACCCTCTTCCCCGGCCCCCTCGTGGTGGGACGATGGTGTCTATACATCTGAGGTCCCTCAGTCAAACGTTGGGGCCTCACAAACTATGAGGTAGCTGGGAGAAGGCGGGGAGCCTGATGCCTGCTGGCCAGGCCTGGGTTCTTCGCCTCATTTCACGGACTGCTCTTGCTTCCTTGGGAACGTTGGGGCTCAGGGAAGGCAGAATTTGAACCCAGGTTTGGCTGACCCAGTGGTGTGGGGCTGCCATTCTCTCCCCGTCCTGTAGGGGGCGCTGGGCCCCTGGCTCCACCTGCAGCCTGACAGGGCCCCGCCTAATGAGCCTCCTCCTGCTCCTCCTCCTTCTCCTCCTCCTCCTCCTCCTTTTTCTCCTCCTTCTCCTCCTCCTTCTCCTCCTCCTCCTCCTCCTTTTTCTCCTCCTTCTCCTCTCCCTCCTCTCCCTCCTCCTCTCCCTTCTCCTCCTCCTCCTCCTCCTTCTCCTCCTTCTCCTCCTCCTTCTCCTCCTTCTCCTCTCCCTTCTCCTCCTCCTCCTCCTTCTCCTCCTTCTCCTCCTCCTTCTCCTTCTTCTCCTCTCCCTCCTCCTCCTCCTCCTCCTCCTCTTTCTCTTCCTCCTCCTTCTCCTCCCTCTCCTCCTCCTCCCCCCTCCCCCTCCCCCTCTGCAGGCCGTGACAGCGGCAGACATGGAGGTCCGCCTGGCGTGCGGCCTGGTGAAGGGCCACGCCTACGCCATCACGGACGTGCGCAAGGTGCGCCTGGGCCACGGGCTGCTGGCCTTCTTCAAGTCCGAGAAGCTGGACATGATCCGCCTGCGCAACCCCTGGGGCGAGCGAGAGTGGACCGGGCCCTGGAGCGACACGTGAGGCCGGGTGGGGGTGCGGGCACAGGGCGGGCCAGGCGCAGCGGGGTGGGGGCGGGGGGCGGGGCTTGGTGTGAGGGTTTGGGCGAGGGCAGGGGGGCTGCCTGGAGGAGGCGGGCCCAGGGCTGGGTCTGGAGGGTTTGGGAGCTGGGTGGCATTAGGAGGAGACGACGACGACAGGGTGGGACCTGGGGGTGGACTGAGCATGTGCAAAGGCCTGGAGCTGGGGACATAGACCAGTCTGGCCAGTGAGGGACCAGGGGGGAGGAGAAGGAAGCAGGAGGGTGGCCGAGGGGGGGAGGATGGGGGTGACTGCTTGGTGCTTGGAGAACAGAGACCAGGCCCCCATGAAGGAGCCCCTCCATGGAGGGTCTTGCGCCCCCCACTCCCCCCCTGCCGTACCCCCAGCCTGCAGCTCTGCTCCCTGGCCTCCAGGCCTGGCCCACGTTAGCTGTGGAAGTGGGCAGAGAGGGGCTGGGCAGAGCCCCCGGTGCCCACCCACACCCACCCCCACCAGATGGAGGCCTGCTGCCCACATCCCTCGTCCTCCTCGCCCTTGCGAGGGGCCTGGTGGGGTCCCTCCCCTTACTCTCTGCCCCTGTGCTCGCACCCCAGCTCGGAGGAGTGGCGCAAGGTGAGCAAGAGCGAGCGGGAGAAGATGGGCGTGACGGTGCAGGACGACGGCGAGTTCTGGTGAGTGGGCTCTGGCCCCAGGCGGACGGCCGGTGCTGAGGGAGGACCCCTCCCCCCCCGCCCCCCGTGCTGGGCAGGGCGCCGAGGGGAGGTGGAGCCAGGGCTCCAGTACAGGCCACACCCTCCACCTGCCGTGCGGCCTTGGACAGGTCACACGTCCCTCGGGGCCTGTTTTCTGCTCTGTAAGAGGAGGGGGCAGTCCTGTCATCCCCACAGCGCCCTCCGCCCACCTCCGGCCCCGAGGGTGCTGGGGCACCAGACTACGGTCCTCGGCACCTGGACCAGGAGCCCAGAGGTGGGAGATCGGCCAGGGATAGGGGCCATGCTGACAGCCTGCTTGCCCAGCGCAGACAGGGAAGAAGAGAGGGGCTGCCTCACAGGGAGGGGGCTGCCTCCTGAGCTGAGACTCGGCGTGCAGAGGAGCCATTATTGGTCAGGGAGAGAGACCCACCCCAGAGGCAAGAGTGCACACTTAGGTCTTTGGAAGAGTAAGTTTAGGGAGGCACAGGGTGGGGGTGGGCTGGGAAGATAACTGCAGCATCGCTCAGAGTCCAATGATTCCTGCACTCATTTGTCCTACATCCACCCATCCTGCATTCATTCATTCCTGCATCCCTCATCCTGCATCCCTCATCCTGCATCCACCCATCCTGCATCCCTCATCCTGCATCCACCCATCCTGCATCCACCCATCCTGCATCCACCCATCCTGCATTCATTCATTCCTGCATCCCTCATCCTGCATCCACCCATCCTGCATCTATTCATTCATTCCTGCATCCCTCACCCTGCATCCCTCATCCTGCATCCACCCATCCTGCATCCCTCATCCTGCATCCACTTATCCTGCATCCCACCACAGAGCCCTGCCTATGTTCGTTCTTGGCACTATTGATAATTGTAACTGCCATGTCCCCTCCCCATGTCCTCATCCTGCATCCCTCATCCTGCATCCCTCATCCTGCATCCACCTATCCTGCATCCCTCATCCTGCATCCACCCATCCTGCATCCCTCATCCTGCATCCACCCATCCTGCATTTATTCATTCCTGCATCCCTCATCCTGCATCCACCCATCCTGCATTTATTCATTCCTGCATCCACTCATTATCCATCCACTTATCCTGCATCCCTCACCCTGCATCTGCCCACCTCTGCACACTTCAGCCTGTACTTAGTGCTGACTGTGCCAGACTCTGTGTCACTCTTCAGCAGGACATTTGACTCAGAACTCGGCCATTTCCTGGAGGGGTACTGGGCACCCTGCGTGTAGCAGATGCTGTGAGGGCCCCAGGCAGGTGCAGAGGCAGGTGGAGTGACCGTGGTACCCCAGTGAGGACCCCTCCGGCCGGTGTCAGGGGCGCCCCTGCAGGAGGATGAGATCCACTGTGCCCAGTCTGGCCCAGGGCTCAGTCGGGTTAAAACATAGTGATAGAAACTCCTCATTAGTGCCAGGGGCTTCTTTCTAAGGCCTCTCTCATACTTGGTCACCCATGGTGCCTCTACACCCAGTGGCCAGGTTATTATGATCTCTGAACGCATAATAATCTGGCCACTCGCTGTATATCCTATATAATAAAAGGCAAATGTGCAAATTATCCCCTAGACCAGGAGTTCAACCAGTCCATGTCCCCTCCCCATGGCCCCCACCCATGCAGGAATTCATGCATGGGGCCTCTAACGCACACGCACTGAGTGGCCAGATTATCGGGCATTCAGAGATCGTAATCACTGGCCACTCAGTGTGTGTGCATGTTCTCATGTAAGAAAACTTGAAGGGGATGGCACTTCCCCTCCCCCACCCAGGCTCTGGCGTGTGTGCAGCACGCAGTGACCACGGCAGCGTCCTGGCCTCTGCTCCACACTCACCAAGGGGTTCCCGCCACCAGTTTATTCTGCCCCACGACCGCCGTGGACGATAATGGATGGAAACGTGGTTTATACGCCGCAGAGCCCTGCCTATGTTCGTTCTTGGCACTATTGATAATTGTAACTGCCAGCCTTTGCAATGGCCTGTCTGCCGGGAGCCGCGCCCCGTGCTTTCACTGCACTAGCTAATTCCTGCACCGGCTCAGTGCGATGGCGGCTGTTGTTCGGCCCCGTCCCAAGGTACACGTCGGGAAACTGAGGCCAAAGAGGCGTGGCGGGTCTGGGTGGCGCCAGGTCCACGCTGGCTGCCGTGTGAGCCGCGGTTCAGAGCACGCAGGGCGAGCAGGTGGCGGGCCGGCGGCGGGGGCACCTGCCTGACTCGGCCCCGGCCCCGCCAGGATGACCTTCCAGGACGTGTGCCAGTACTTCACCGACATCATCAAGTGCCGCCTGCTCAACACGTCCTACCTGAGCATCCACAAGACCTGGGAGGAGGCGCGGCTGCGGGGGGCCTGGACGCGGCACGAGGACCCGCGGCAGAACCGCAGCGGCGGCTGCATCAACCACAAGGACACCTTCTTCCAGAACCCACAGGTGGGCCTCGGCACCGCCTGCCGGGGACGCTGCATCACCTCGCGGCGTCCCTGTCCTGCTGTGGGCGTCTGCACACCCACATCCACCCCTACGGGGGGCGCTGGATGGCATGTCCGGGTGGCCGTGCAGTCCCCACAGCTGGCGGGACCCGGGGAAAGGCTCTGAGGACTGAGGGTCTTGTCCAGAGGTACAGGGACATTTAGACTGAACCGGGGCTCAAACCCTTATTTCCACACACAGAGAACTCGCCTTCTGGGGGAGCTGGGCCAGGCACCTCTCCCCTGCAGCCTCCCCTGTCCTGCCCCTGCAACGGCTTAGTCCTCCTGCTTGGTGTGTCCTTTTTATTCTTCACTTTTTGGTGCTGAAACCTGAGATCAAAGGTGCGTCTTTATTGAGCACCAGCTGCGTGCGTCTCCTCGCGGAGCACGCGTGACCTCACCCCTCATGCACTGTAGACACGCTAGGCCCATGCTGCAGGTGAGGGCCCGGGGCTCAGAGAGGCGATGTGATCTGTCCACGCGCTCACGGCTGTGGGCTGTGGGCTGTGGGGCGCCCGTTGCCAGCCTGGCCTCACCCCTGTCTCCCCCCCCCCCTCCCCCCCCGCCTCGGCCCTGCCTGCAGTACGTCTTTGATGTCAAGAAGGCGGAAGACGAAGTGCTGATCTCCATCCAGCAGCGGCCGAAGCAGTCCACCCGTCGGGACGGCAAGAGCGAGAACCTGGCCATCGGCTTCGACATCTACAAGGTGAGGCCGGCTCCGGGCGGGGAGAGCTAGGGCCGCCGGCACCAGGGGAAGAACCACCTGGCGCACCCACACCATCCCTGCCACCCTGACCACGTCCGCTGACGCCAGGGGCATGCTTCGGTCCTGGTTGCAGGGCCCACCGAGGCTCAGCCCGGCTGGGACTGGCTCCCAGGGCGGCAATCAGCCCGATTTCCTCCCGCCCGAGACCCATAGGCCGGGGCTGCGTGGTGGGTGGGGAAGGGTCAGGCTCCGGGAGCCCCTCCCTCAGGGGTCTGGGTCCCGCTGACGAGGAGACTTTGCTGGGCGCAGGGCGGAGGCCCCCAGAGCAGAGCCAGGCGGGCTCACCAGCGGCCACTCCTCCGGGGCCGGGGCCCGGCGACCTTCCACATAGCGTGATGCTCAGTGCGTGACGACCCTCCGCGCAGAGCCAGACGCCGAGCACCCAGTGACACCCCGTGGGTACGCTGGGCGTGTGGCCCGAGTCGAGTCCCGGGCCTTTGACACGCTGGTCGTGACAGCTTGTTCGTGTAGCGGTGCACTGATGTGCTGTGACTGTGACGTGACGTGATGTGACGTGACGTGTCCGACCATCACGGACGTGCCCAAAGCTTACCGTGGCCTGTACCCCGGCGATTGTCTAGCTCGGGGGTGGGCAAACTTTTTGACTCGAGGGCCACCATGGGTTCTTACACTGGACCGGAGGGCCGGAACGAAAGCAACCTGGCCATGCCGGCACTCTCATCTTGGGCTGCTGGTGAAGGAGCGGAGGGGAGAGCAAGAGAACCCTCTGCTCTTTCGGCTCCACGGGCCGGATAGAACAGCCGAACGGGCCGGATCTGGCCCGTGGGCCGTAGTTTGCTCATGGCTGGTCTAGCTTGTCCTCCCTGTTGGCCATGTCACCCCATGGACACTGGCTGTGACTTGGGCAGAGAGCAATGAATCCCCACAGCCGCTGTTCCCGGGAATTCCTGTCGCCCCCAGCTCGCCTCCCGTGCCATTCGGCCATTTAAAGGGGGCCGGCGATTTGGGTGTGGCCATAGAGCTCTGCCGCCGTCACCACACCCATTTTAGAACATTTCATACCCTCACCCTTTCGCCACCATCCCCCTGCCGCCCAGCCCTAGGCTGACACCGTCTGCTCTGTCCCTGTGGCTTTGCCGTTCCGGGCCTCCCGTGGAAGTGGTTCTGTTATCCTTCTGCATGGTGGTGAGGGGGAGCTGGGGGGCCGGGGTGGGGGGAGCCGGGGCTCCGGGTGACCTCCCCGCCCGCAGGTGGAGGAGAACCGCGGGTACCGCATGCACAGCCTGCAGCACCGAGCCGCCAGCTCCATCTACATCAACTCCCGCAGCGTCTTCCTGCGCACCGACCAGCGGGCCGGCCGCTACGTCATCATCCCCACCACCTTCGAGCCGGGCCACACCGGCGAGTTCCTGCTCCGCGTCTTCACCGACGTGCCCTCCGGCTGCCGGTGCGCGGGCCTGGCTCCCGCCCAGGGTGCTGGGGGTGGGGGGGGGTGGGGGTGGGCACGGTCCACACCAGGCTGGCCCAGGACCTGACCCAAAGATGCTCAGTGTCTGCCCGGCCACAGAGCCCAGGCCCCCAGCCACCCGGGGCCCCGAGCCAGCCTCTCTGCACCACCCGATGGCACAGCTCCTCACCCGAGCATAGCTCTCCACAGTTCACACAGAAGCCCATCTGCTTTTCCCCAGCCCGGACTAGGAGGCCTGACCCCTTCGTGTTATGCATCAGAATCGGGGGTTGCGGTTGGGGGACGTGTTCCAAGACCTCGCGTTGGGCTAGGCCAGTGGTCGGCAGACTGCGGCTCCCGAGCCACCTGCGGCTCTTCGGCCCCTTGAGTTTTTAGCAAAGGCCAGCGTGGGAGTACCCTCATGAGGTTAATAACCATGTGCCTACCTACGTAGTTTAAGTTTACAAAAAAAATGTGGCTCTCAAAAGAAATTTCAACCGTCGTCGTCGTACTGTGGACATTTGTCTCTGTTGACGAATGAGCTTGCCGACCACTGGGCTAGGTAGCCTGCTAACGCCATCCCATCCCTGCAGGCCCCACACCGCCCTCCACCTGGGTGGGCAGCCCAGCTTTGGTGCTGCCCGCCCACACCCCACGCCCGGGGCCAGCTGGTGGGGTGGGCCCCCGGGGGCCTCCATCCTGCCCGCCTGGGCTCCCCCCAGAGCCTGATGCCTCCCCGTCTGTAAAATGGGCATCGTAGTCCCCTACCTCCCGGGGCTCTGTGGGCATTAGAAATAATTCCCGTAACAGCCCAGCAGAGGGTGCGGCACCCAGCAGGTGCTCAGCACATTGCTTTGCCCTCGGGGAAGGAGGGGGCGGGCGCCCTTGGGTGGGGACAGAGCAGCAGGAAGCCCAGGGAGTTTGCCCAGGACGAGTCTCCCCTCCCCTCCCCTCCCCTTCTCGAACCCCCTCGCCTTCCATCTTCCTGACCCCGCTCCCTCCGTGACCTCCCGCCTCTGTCCTCCGCCCCGCCCCAGGGAGCTGTGCCTGGACGAGCCGCCCCGCTCTTGCTGGAGCTCCCTGTGCGGCTACCCGCAGCTGGTGACCCAGGTGCACGTCCTGGGGGCCGCCGGTCTCAAGGACTCCCCGACAGGTGCGCTGGCTCGAGGGAAGCCCCCCACCTGCCTCCCCCGGGAGGTTGCCCCGTGTCTCCTCCCCTCCCTTCCCCTCCCCTGCTGAAGACGCCCAGCCTCCAGAGCTCCCCTGCCCTCCACCACTGAAGGACGTCCACCCAGGCCTGCCCTGGGAGGAAGCCGGGTGCATGGAGAGAAACACTCCGCCTCCCACTCTTGGGGGGCCTCCAGTGAGGTGGGGCGCCGGGGCTCGGGGGCAGGCAGCTGGGAGGGAGCGCTCCCTGAAGGAGCCGAGGGGGTGCTCGGGTGCGGAGCCTGGTGACGTGGACGAGGGCGGGAGGACGCTCCGCACAGACCGACGTGGGTGAGGGCCTGGAGGCGGGGGGTGGCCGGCGTGTCCCCTCCTGGTCTGCCTCCGCTTGAATGCCTGAGCCCAGGCTTCTGCTCTGGGGAGAGGACCTCCCCCCTCCCCCCCAGATATCTGTCCCCGCCCGCCCTGCCCCAGGCCCTGCCCCAGCCTCCCACCCTCACCCCATCACCCCCTCCGCCTCTCTAGGGGCGAACTCTTACGTGATCGTCAAGTGCGAGGGGCACAAGGTCCGCTCCGCCGTGCAGAAGGGCACCTCGACGCCCGAGTACGACGTGAAGGGCGTCTTCTACCGCAAGAAGCCCGGCCAGCCCATCACCGTCCAGGTGAGCCCTCGGGGCCTGGGACCCCCCACCCACCCTCCCCGTGCCTCTAGCCCAGGGGTGGGCACACTTTTTGATTCAAGGGCCACAATGGGTTCTTACACTGGACCGGAGGGCCGGAACAAACGCAACCTGGCCATGCTGGCACTCTCATCGTGGGCTGCTGGTGAAGGAGCGGAGGGGAGAGCAAGAGAACCCTCCGCTCTTTCGTCTCTGAGGGCTGGATAAGAACAGCCGGACGGGCCAGCCTGCAGGCCGTAGTTTGCCCACGGCTGCGTCTAGCCTGACACTTCCCCGTGCAGAGGGGCTGAGCCCGGGGTGGCAGAGCCTTTGACGGGACCCAGGAATGCTCGGTTCTGGGTCCCACTCGGTCCCCGGCGCAGCGTGGCCTGGGGAACCCTCTCGCCCGCCCCTCCTGGTGCTCCAGCGTTCCCTCGGCAGGGCGGGGCGGGAGGGAGGTCAGCTGCGGAGATGCTGAGCCCCGGCAGGGTCTGGCCAGGGACCGTGGTCTTCTCTGTCCACGTTGCCCCAAAGTGGGAGTGGTTCCTTACACCCCCCTGCAGGGGGGGGGGCGGCTTCCCTGGAAACGGGGCACTGCAGCGGCACGTGGCAGGTCAGAGGGCAGGGCTCAGAAAGCCAGGTCCCTGTGCCTGGGCCTCCTTGTCCTCCCAGGGGGTGACCATTCTGAGCCCGTTAGCAGGAAGCCCTCTATGCCCCGGGCCCAGGCCAGCATCTCTGGGGTGAGAAACCATCTGTGAGAATGAACACTGAGGCACCCCGGCAGGGAAGGGTCCTCCCCACCCCCCCACCCCCCGAGGGGAGGCACTGCAGGTTTTCCAAACCCTGGATCCAGCACAGACCTACGGATGTTGGGTCAAGAAAGACCATAGGGTCCACTCAAATTAAAGATGAGGACAAGCCGAAACCGGTTTGGCTCAGTGGTAGAGCGTCGGTCTGCGGACTGAAAGGTCCCAGGTTCGATTCCGGTCAAGGGCATGGACCTTGGTTGCGGGCACATCCCCAGTGGGGGGTGTGCAGGAGGCAGCTGGTCGATGTTTCTCTCTCATCGACCTTTCTAGCTCTCTATCTCTCTCCCTTTCTCTCTGTAAAATATCAATAAAATATATATATTTAAAAAAAAAGATGAGGACAAACAGGCAGGGGGTGGGCATGTCACTCTTCAAGGTCACCCAGACTGCAGGGTCACCCAGAGCCCATAGTAACACCCTTAGCTCTAGATGTGGAAGGGGGCCTGGACAGGGCAGGGGAAGCCGAAGGAAAGGGCGTCGTCGTGGGGAGGCAGGGCAGTGAAGGGCGGGATCGAGGCCCTGCCCACGCTGCCGGCAGCCCCCGCAGCCTGCCCTCCCTCCGTCTCCCCCAGGTCTGGAACCACCGCGTCCTGAAGGATGAGTTCCTGGGCCAGGTGCAGCTGAAGGCCGACCCCGACGACCTCCAGGCCCTGCACACGCTCCACCTCCACGACCGGGACCGCCGGCAGCCCAGCGACCTGCCCGGCACCATCGCCGTGCGCGTGCTCAGCAGCGCCTCCCTCACGGCCGTCTGAGGCCTCTCTGCCGCCCGGCCCCCGCGGTTCTCGCCGCGGCCGCCGCCTGCATGCCCCCGGCCAGGGACGAGCCCGGGAGCTAGGACACTGGGTCCTTTTCCCAACGTCCCTTCCTTCCCCTGACTTGCCGCCTGGGGAGGTTCCTGCCCCTCGCTGGGCCTCGGTGCCCCGAGGACCCCACGGCGCTCCTTTCTCACGGAGACGTCTTCTGGCCTGAGATTTAAGCAGCCCTCCCTTCCCCGGCTGTCCCCACGGCGAAGGGACTCGATCCGCTGGAAATGTTTCCCCCAGGCCCTGCTGTCAGCCCACCGAGTGCCAAGACCTCACTTGTTTACACACCGACTGCCACACCCCCAAGCTCCACGCTCGCCCCTCCTCTCCTGCCCCTGCCCCAGCGTCTAGGGCCTCTTCGGACCCTGTCGCTTGCTCTGTCACTGAACTTGACTTTCTAGCCACCTTGACAGGGCTCTTGGCCCTTCCTGGGTTCCTGGCTCCGGCTGGACTTTGGGAAACATGCGGGTGACATCGGTTCTTTCTCGAATTCCGTCCACCTGCCCGCCCCATTCATTCTTCCTACTGAGATTTGCCAAGTGAGTAAGCGACCCCATGAGACCCCAGGGGGAGCTGCCCCCCCCCCCCCCCCCCAGCGCCGGGAGACCCGGCGTCCATGCTGGGCCAGAGTGCCGCTGCTCCGAGGTCCCCTCCGGCAAGTGGTTGGACGCCCAGAGAGCTGCAGCGACCGGCTCGCCCGCCCGTGTCGGTCTCATCCCCGGCCTCTGGGCTAAGGCCCCCGGAGAAGTTTTATCAGTGACGGACAGGAAGGGCAGGCGTCTGCCTGTCTCCCGTGGGGCCCTGGTCCCAGAGGCGTGTGCCCGGTCTGGGGGCCAGGGCCCAGGCGGGCAGGGAGGACAGGTGGACGGAAGGGGGAGGGACATGTGCTCAGGACGCCCTTGGCTGCACGCACGGGGGTTTCCTGGGAGAAGGGGCTCCAGTCGTTGGCGTCAGAGCCTGGCGGGAGAGAGGGAAACCCAGCACCAGGCCGGAGGCTGTCCGCCGACATTCCCCCCAAAACGCAGCCGGGGAGGCCGCAGCCCTCTTCCTGCTGCCCAGACCAAAACGTTCCTTTCCGTCCTCAGCATTTTATATTCTTTCTGTTTTTAACCAGGGGTTTTCAAAGGAAAACTGAAAGCCGGCGGACCCCTTTTTCTCCTCTTAAACTCCGGTTCTTGTGGTCCTCTGGTTTTATTTTTATGTTTTTATTGATTCATTTTATTTTTTTTATTTTTTTTCAGAGAGAGGAAGTGAGAGGGGTAGAGGAATAGAAACAGCGATGAGAGAGAAACATCGTCGATCGGCTGCCTCCCGCACGCCCCCTGCTGGGGATCAGGCCCGTAGCCCGGGCGTGTGTCCTGACTAGGAATTGAACCAGTGACCTCTTGGTTCCCGGGTCGACGCTCAATCGCTGAGCCACACCGGCTGGGCTGGCTTTATTTTGATTCCACGTGGGGAGGGGCAAGGAGAAGCCAGGCCTTCTCAGAAAGGGTCTAGGGGGGCGGGTGGATAAAGAAGAGGGTGTGTTGTACTTGGATGTTTCGCAAGTTGGCACCAATCGTGCGGGCGCTGTGACCTGCTTAGGGTCTCTCTTAGCCCTCTCGGGCTCCAGACGAGGCAGCGTAAATAAAAACGTTCAGCCGGCTCAAGAACAGGCGTGCCTGTGGCTTGCTGGGAAGCCCTTTGGAAACCTGAATTCCCGGCCCCAGCGTCCTGGCCGGAGGCGCTGCACTCTTACCTTTGCCGCCTCACCCTGTGGCCAGCTCTGCTCCCGTGCCGGGGCCCCGGGCCACGTGAGGGCCAGGAACCGCACAACAAGGAGGACGAGAGGACTCCCTGGGCAAGCTGCAACTTCCTCTCGAGAACCTGGGCCTTCGGCCCGGACCCTGCCGATGACCAGGAGCAAATCATCCAACCTCCTGTGCCTCGACGGCCCCCTCCTGCAACGCGGGGCCCACGACTCCCGTCTGCCAGCACGCTCACGGACAAGTGCTGATTAAGGGCAAAACCACACACACCCGTCCTCCGTGTCCCTGTAGGCGTGCACACGGCGCACGCTCCTGTGATCACCGCTCAGTGTCTATTCCACATGAACACTCCTCTGAGTCGGGGGTGGAGAAGCCAGCGTGGGGCGTCTGGGACGGACACGTGGGTCTGTTCCTAGCCGTGTCCACCTGGGCCTTGGGTCGAACCAGGACCACCTGGCAGGCCTGTGGGCTCCAGCCCTGCCCCCTCCCCCCCGGACAGGACTTGTCGCCCTGCCCTTGCTTCCTGCTCCTCGGGGTGGGCCAGGCTGGATCCTGGATGTGTGGGGGACCCCGGTTCCCGGAAGTCCTGGGGACGGGGCAGGTGAGGTTGGCGCGCTCGGCTGGGCCAGGAGGGTGGGTGCTCCGTGCGCCCGATGCACCCTCCGTCCGCAGGGGCCTGCCTCCGTTTGCAGGGGGGCCGGGCCTCCGGTCCACACCACCCCGTCTGGGCTCCACTCCCCTCGGGGCCCACCGTCCTGTTCTCAGAATAAACATGACCGCCATCTCAGAAAGACCTTCCCGTGTCAGTCTGTCCCTCTGGGGGCTGGGGATGATGGAGGGACTGTTCCTCAGGCCCTGGTCACGGTCCTCTGGCCAGAGACAATGTGAGGGAGGGCCTGGAGCCCGCTGCCCGCCCATTGCGGCTCTGAGCTGAGGGCACTGGGCCCGTTCAGCCATTCCCTCAGCGGGCCCTGTCCCAAGGCACTAGGGATGCAGGGGACCAGCCACAGTCCCTGCGCGGGTGGGGAGACCAGCAGAGATGCTCTGACCTGGACCAGCGTCCCACGGAGCCTTCCCGGGAAGCTGGGGTGGGGGTTGCGGGGGCAGGAAGGCCAGCCCTGCCCCTGTTGTGAGTGGGAGGGAGCAGCCACATGGGAGAATGCGGGTGCAGGCGGATGTGGGCAGAGCAGAGCCTGAGCCAGGAAGCCAGGGGTGAGGGGAGAAACAGGACAGATTGTGGAGGTAGAAGTGGACAGGATCGGTGCTTGGGCTGGGGTGAAGAGTGGGAAACACGAATGAACTAAGGCCAATCCCTAGATTTCCCCAGTGGGCCCTGGAGACAAGGACACTATGAATCCTGTGCCCACCTCAGCGCAGAGCCTGGCCCTTAGCAGGTGCTGAATGCATCGTGGCTGTGAGGGCACCTGGAGACCACTCCTCCCCGGCTCCCCACCCCTCCTCACCCACCCCCTCACGGCTCACACCCTGTGCCTTCGGGGTGGGAGGGGGACCCAGTTTTCCCATCTGTGCAGGGCTGACGCCCTTGCCCGCCCAGCTTGGCTGGGGGGAGAGGTGATGGAGGAGTGGTAGGTACCCAGTCTAGGAGTGGGGACCACGTTCGAGGCAGTTCCTGCGAGGGCCACCTGGCCAGGCACACTCCCGCATCCAGGGGGCCCTTCGGGGGTCAGGACTGCTGGGTCAGAGGAAGTCCAGGCCTCTGCAGCGGCCCAGTCCCCCAAGGGGGCGCCATTGGCAGCCATGCCTGTGCCCAGCAGGTGGCGCTCTTGGACCCCTGGATCCTGGTGGATGGACACCCCATCTTCGGAGTGGTCCCGGCCTGCCAGCCTTGCCCCAGTCACAGAGGCTGGGGACCCAAAGAGCGCCCCCCTCCGCCCAGGCCGAGAGCCGCCCCTGAAGAGGCCTGCACTGACCGGGGTGGGGGGACGACGGTGGCTGCGGGCCAGGGTGGCCGTGAGGAAGTGCGGGACCAGCCGCGTGCCCTGTCCCTGTCCAGCGCCAACCGTGACATCCGCAGGCTCCTCCTCGTTTATCTGCCTCTGCGCCCCCCACGTTAAAATCGCACCGTTCATGCCGAAACCGGTTTGGCTCAGTGGTAGAGCGTCGGTCTGCAGACTAAAAGGTCCCGGGTTCGATTCCCGTCAAGGGCTCGTACCTTGGCTGCGGGCACATCCCCGGTAGGGGGTGTGCAAGAGGCAGCTGGTCGATGTTTCTCTCTCATCGATGTTTCTAGCTCTCTATCTCTCTCCCTTCCTCTCTGTAAAATATCAATAAAAAATATTTTTTTTAAAAAAATCGCACGGTTCCCCTTGCCCTGCATGTGTCCCGGCTGCGTGCTGGGCTGAGAAAGCGTCCTGCGTGGACACAGACAACACCCTGCCCCTCCTCCCCAGCAGCTGGGGGGCGCGGTGAGGCGAGGAGCTTCAGGGGGGCACATCTGAGGGGAGCCCTCAGGGAGGGGCCGGGTGAGACTGTGTGCCCAGGAGGAGGGAGAAAGGGCTGGAACGTGGGGTCTGCCTTTATTTCCTCTCAAACAAACAGCCACTTACGGAAGACAAAACAGGCGTGGCGGAGGGAGGCAGGGGCCAGGACTCTCTGCAAATCCTGCCCCGTGCCGGGTGAGGGCAGGCGGTGGTACTGCTGCTGATAGGAGGCCCCTGAGGTCCGGATGAGCGGGCACAGCGCGGTGCACGCTGGCCCCTGCCCAGCCCGGAGAGACCCCGTGCCCTGCCTCCCTCTGGGCGGCCAGCGCTCTGCACGGGGCCCTGGGCAGCACAGCCCGCCCCCCACGCTGATGTCATGGCACCCAGGCCTCAGGGGCCCCTCGGACTCCGCCTCCTGGGGGAAGGCTCTGGAGAGAGGAGGAGGAGAGGGCAGCAGTGCGGCCGGACAGCCGACCTGGGCAGGAGAGAGAGGGAGAGAGCCTGGGAGGGGGAGAGGGTCACATCGTGAGAAACCCCAAGACCCAGAGAGGCCCCCCCGCCGAGCAAGTTCTGGAGCAAGACGGAGGAAGAGGGGCCGTGTCTGCGGATTGCCGCAGACCTTTGACCCCGGCTTCCCCGGCCCTCCGTGCAGGTGGCAGCCGGGAGCCTGGTAAGCGTGGCTGTCCCTGGCCCTGTCCCGGGCACCGGGAGGAGGGCGTGCTGGGCTTCGGAGGGTGTCCTGGGCTCGGGCCACCCTGGAGCCCCTGGGACCACAGCCATTTGCCCCTGGTCTGGGCCTCCGGCCACCTCTGGGGGCTCGGCCACAGCAGCCATCACAGGCAAGTGCCCGAGCCTGGTGAGACGGAGGCCTAGACCCTGGAAATGGGAGGGCCAGGGGCATGGTGCTCACTGAATGGTCTCTGACCAGGTCTGGGGCAGGGAGCAGCCGTGCTGGGGGGGGGGGGGGGGAGAGGGAGGGAGGGAGAGAGAGAGAGCGCGAGAGAGCACGAGAGAGAGCTCTATCCCTGTCTCTGTCTCCTTTGGTCTTTCTCCTACATTTTATCTCTTTCTTTATCTCTGTCCTCAGATAAGCCACTTCCTTCCTCTGAGTTCCCATCTGTGAAATGGGACTGTGAAGCCGCCAGCCAGGGCTGCTGTGAGGACGCAGTAAACCAGGGGCGGCACGGAAATAGAAAAGCCGCTCTGTGTTCCCGGCTCTCAATTGGCAAAGCAATTAACTCGAACTCGGACTAGTAGTTTTGTGTGTTTTTTTTAAAGAAGAAAAAAAGTTGGTCTTGCAGTTTTTTTCCTTATGGGTGGCCCTTAACGTCTAGGCCAGCCTTGGGCAAACTACGGCCCGCGGGCCGGATCTGGGCCCGTCCGGCTGTTCTATCCGGCCCGCGGAGCCGAAAGAGCGGAGGGTTCTCTTGCTCTCCCCTCCGCTCCTTCCCCAGCAGCCCAAGAGGAGAGTGCCAGCGTGGTCAGGTTGCTTTTGTCCCGGCCCTCCGGTCCAGTGTAAGAACCCATTGTGGCCCTCGAGTCAAAAAGTGTGCCCACCCCCGGTCTATGGCCTCCTCCGAGGCCCTGAGGCCTAAAGAACACCCGGGTTCTGCCCCCAGGCTCTCTCTCGGGCTCATGCTGGTTCAGGGTGCCAGACGCCCAGGCCTGGTGCCGTCTCCGGGAGGGCGGTGTGCCCGCTGTGTCCCAGGGCTCCGGGGCAGGGGTCAGGGCTCGGGTGTCGGGAGTGTCATGGGCAGAGGATCAAATGCCCCAGTGCCTCTGAATGGGCCTCGTGAAAAATTGATGCTCGTCCTGGGGGCAGGCGGGGGGCTGGAGGGCCGCGTGCCAGGGGCTGCCTTGGATCACCACACTCGGCCCCACAAGTCCTCCCCGAGTCATCTCCGGGCCTGGCCCTGTGTGCCGTGCGAGGAGACGGCTGAACCCACGCCCTGCTCTGGGTCAGCTCTCTGGCGTTGGGGGTCGGAGGTGGGGACAGACCCCAACCAGAGCACATGACACATGTAACCAGGGGTGGACAGAGGGAAATATCAGGTCCCTCCACAGCCTGGGGGTGGTCGGGAGGGCTTCCCGGAGGAGGCAGTATCTGAACTGAGCACAGGGGTTTACTAGTCAGAGCTCCAGGTGGAGGGGCCCGTAGACGCCAAGGCCAGGAGGTGAGTCAGAAAAGGGCTGGTGCATTTCAGGACTGGCGAGTGCTGAGGACCATCCCAGGGCAGGGCCACGGAAGGAATGGACAGGGCCGGGATGGCAGACATCAGCAGGAGCCCCGTGGTGGGGGCCTTAAAAGCCGGACTGGGGGGGGGGGGGGGCTTGGAGCCTCCATCCTGCCGGCAGTGGGCGCTCTGGAGGGATTCTGGCAGGTCAGCCCATGACCCTCCCCTTGGGCCAGGCCGTGCCTGTCACTCACACTCCTGGGGCAGCCCTCAGCTGGGGGGCGCCTGAGACCAAGCCCTCGCTCTAACGTGCCCTGTCCAGCCGTGTGAGCTTAGGCAGGTCTTGGTCCAAACGTCCAGGGAAGGGGTGCAGACTTGCCACTTCCTCGGGGCCCTCTGGAATCTCTGAATAACAGCGCCCCAGAGAGGAGCTCAGCGGCCCAGGACAATAGAGCTGCGATGGCGGCTGAGGCTCGGGTCACACAGCCGACCGGGGCTGCCGCCGGAGGGAGAGAGCCTGGAGGGTCCCCGGAGGCAGGAGGGGGCTGTGGCGTCGGGGGGAGCCCAGGGGTCCCCGGCCAGGTGCAGGGCTGGCACACGGCTGGCCTGCTCAGAAGTTTGACGTGATCTCTCCCTGCAGGACTGTGTCTGGCCAGGTGGGCAGCGGGAGCGTCTGGCGGAGGACAATGGTGATCCTTCAGCAGGTGAGTGCTCCCTGCACCCCGTGGGCCTTCATCCTTCTGGGCCAGGATTAACCCTGCCGGGGGGCTCACCTTACCCGTCCCGTGTTCTCTCCTGCGTATGCGTCACGGTGGCTCGCCCTCCCCAATCCTCGCTTTCAGCAAACTCCTATCTATGCTTCAAAACCCAGCTGTGAAACGTTCCCGGGCCCAGTCTAGAATCGCTCCCTCTGGTTTGTCTTTTGGGACTTCCCTTTCTCGCCGCATAGAACAGCCGCGGGCAAACTACGGCCCGCGGGCCGGGTCCGGCCCGTTCGGCTGTTCTGTCCGGCCCCGGGAGCCGGAAGAGCGGAGGGTCCTCTTGCTCTCCCCTCCGCTCCTTCACCAGCAGCCCAAGAGGAGAGTGCCAGCATGGTCAGGTTGCTTTTGTTCCGGCCCTCCGGCCCAGGTTAAGAACCCACTGTGGCCCTCAAGGCAAAAAGTTTGCCCACCCCTGGCATAGAAGTTACTTATTTACCTGCATCTCTGAGTGGCCAGACACTCCAGGCAGTGGAACAGCGTGTGCAAAGGTCCGATGTGGGAAAGCCCTTGGGGGAAGGGAAGAGGAGCTTAGCAAGTTGACGGATGCCAGGCTAGGAAGGACCTTGACCCTGACTGGGGGTGAGCGGGAGCCCCCGGGGGTACTGTGGGGGAGAAGCAGGGGTGAACTGGAGCCCCCGGGGGTAATGTGGGGGAGAAGCAGGGGTGAGCTGGAGCCCCCGGGGGTACTGTGGGGGAGCAGGGGTGAGCTGGAGTCCCCGGGGTAAAGTGGGGGAGCAGGGGTGAGCGGGAGCCCCCGGGGGTACTGTGGGGGAGAAGCAGGGGTGAGCTGGAGCCCCCGGGGGTGATGTGGGGGAGAAGCAGGGGTGAGCTGGAGCCCCCGGGGGTAATGTGGGGGAGAAGCAGGGGTGAGCTGGAGCCCCCGGGGGTAATGTGGGGGAGAAGCAGGGGTGAGCTGGAGCCCCCGGGGGTAATGTGGGGGAGAAGCAGGGGTGAGCTGGAGCCCCCGGGGGTAATGTGGGGGAGAAGCAGGGGTGAGCTGGAGCCCCCGGGGGTGATGAAGGGAGAAGCAGGGGTGAGCTGGAGCCCCCGGGGGTAATGTGGGGGAGAAGCAGGGGTGAGCTGGAGCCCCCGGGGGTAATGTGGGGGAGAAGCAGGGGTGAGCTGGAGCCCCCGGGGGTAATGTGGGGGAGAAGCAGGGGTGAGCTGGAGCCCCCGGGGGTACTGTGGGGGAGAAGCAGGGGTGAGCTGGAGCCCCCGGGGGTACTGTGGGGGAGAAGCAGGGGTGAGCTGGAGCCCCCGGGGGTGATGTGGGGAGAAGCAGGGGTGAGCTGGAGCCCCCGGGGGTGATGTGGGGAGAAGCAGGGGTGAGCTGGAGCCCCCGGGGGTACTGTGGAGGAGAAGCAGGGGTGAGCTGGAGCCCCCGGGGGTGATGAAGGGAGAAGCAGGGGTGAGCTGGAGCCCCCGGGGGTAATGTGGGGGAGAAGCAGGGGTGAGCTGGAGCCCCCGGGGGTGATGAAGGGAGAAGCAGGGGTGAGCTGGAGCCCCCGGGGGTAATGTGGGGGAGCAGGGGTGAGCTGGAGCCCCCGGGGGTGATGAGGGGAGAAGCAGGGGTGAGCGGGAGCCCCCGGGGGTGCTGTGGGGGAGAAGCAGGGGTGCTGTCTCCGGCTGAGTCCTTCGCCCGGCTTCCTTCCCAGGGCTGCCGTGGCCCCTGACCCCTAGCTCTTCCCCGTGACCGGCCCGCGGCTCTCATGAGCTCCCGGTCTCCGGAGCCAGGAATGTGGGCCCTGAGCCAGGTGGGCCTGGCCCCAGGCCCGCGGGCTGGTGGCGGGGTGTCCTCTGGGACCGTCGGAGGCCGGCGGGCAGCCCGTGCTGAGGCCGTGTGCCTCTGTGAGCGCCCTCGGGCTGGGTGCGAGAGAAGCAGGCATCGGGGCGGAATCAGGACAGACAGTCCTGTGTCCTGGGACGGGAGACCCTCTCGGAAGCCCCTTGGTCCCCTGGCCCGAGAGTCTGCTCAAAGGCCCATCGGGGACAGCCAGGACCAATGAAAGAAGAGAAGCCACTGTCTCTGAGTGCTTGCTGGGTGCCAGGGCCTGGGCTACGGCTGGGGCTGGGCGGGTGGGGGCACGCGCAGCCCCCCAAGGGGGAGCTCGGGCCACCCGCAGCCGTCCACGGGTGTTTGCCCTCAGGGGCCTCTGAGCAGACCTCTGGCTGACTGTCCCCTCCGAGCACTGGCCCACCTCACCCCGCCGCAGCCTCTGCTGGGAGCAGGTGTCTGCAGGTGAACGGCGGCTCTGCCCACCCCCCACACAGCGAGGCAGAAGGTACATTTCTTTCTTTTTTAAAAAAAAAATTTATTGATATTTTACAGAGAGGAAGGAAGAGAGATAGAGAGCTAGAAACGCCAATGAGAGAGAAACACCGACCGGCTGCCTCTTGCACACCCCCTACCGGGGATGTGCCCGCAACCAAGGTACATGCCCTTGACCGGAATTGAACCCGGGACCCCTCAGTCCGCAGACCGATGCTCTACCGCTGAGCCAAACCGGTTTCGGCTAGAAGGTACATTCCTGATACTTATTTGGTCCTAGAAATGGTCCCAACTCTGGGGAGCTAGTCTTCTATGCAGACAGTGCCCACCCTCGGGGCTCCGTCTTCAGCCTTCCGAGCCTCAGTTTCCCCATCTGCAACACCAGGACACACCCTCCTTCCCTGGGATGGTTGTTGGGAAGGTAACATGCCCCGAGGGGTTCAATCAAAGCCTGCTTCTTTCACCGGCGGCCGGCCGCTGTGTCCCCTCGTCCTGGCTGACTTCCCCTCCGGCTCCCCGGGGTCTTGACTCCCTTTGGGAGCCTTCCCGGCTCTGCTCCTGGCAGAGTCCGGTCACCCCACCTTCTCCCCCTGCTCATGGGGGCCGGGGGAGGGCTCCGGCTGCCCACTGTCTCCTCAGCCCGGCCCGGCCACTCACAGATGGAGCCCTGTGCTGAGGGAATGAATGTCACTGCACCCTCATTTGGTCCCAGGGGCGAGGGCAGACAATGGAGCCCGCTTTACAGGGAGGCTGAGCCGAAACCGGTTTGGCTCAGTGGTAGAGTGTCGGTCTGCGGACTGAGGGGTCCCGGGTTCGATTCCGGTCAAGGGCATGTACATTGGTTGCGGGCACATCCCCAGTGGGGGGGGTGTGCAGGAGGCAGCCGGTTGATGTTTCTCTCTCATGGACGTTTCTAGCTCTCTCTCTCCTTCCTCTCTGTAAACTATCAATAAAATATTTTTTAAAAAATTTGTTTAAAGGGACGCTGAGAGGGAAATGGTATAGTTCCGTGGTCAGCAAACTGCGGCTCGAGAGCCACATGCAGCTCTTTGGCCCCTTGAGTGCGGCTCTTCCACAAAATAACACAGCTTGGGCGAGTCTCTTTAGGAGAAGTTTAAAAAATGTGGCTCTCAAAAAGAAATTTCAATCGTCGTACTGTTGACATTTGGCTCTGTTGACTAATGAGTTTGCCGACCACTGGACCGGTGCATCCACACTGCTCAACCCGATGCTGGACAGCTCGAGAAAGTCAGCTGCGTGTCGACGACGACCACCACCAATGAAATCACATTGGTGGTGTTCCTGTGTGAGAATTCCCCATCTGTTCTCTCTCACACTGTAGTTGGGACAAAAATCTCAGGCAACCTCAAAGGACATGATGCTTCTCCTCTCCCAGGTGTAGGGCGTCCCCCTGTGGAGACACTCCAGTTGCAGAGATCCACACACCTCCCTGGACCCCGCAGGATACCAGGCACAGGGGACGCTCCCATAACCTCGAACGCGAGAGCCTCTCTTCATTTGCTGAGAGTTCTAATTCTTCAAAAGTAGCATCCATATTGGTCCACAGGCACTCGCTGTACGTGACCTGATTTGATTGCCTTAGGGCTGTGAGGTAGGGATCTGCATGCTTATCACAGGCGAAGGCACGGATGCCCAGAGCAAGTCCTTTAGACATAAGCTGTGCAGCTCTACACAGGTCCACACAGGCCGGGGAGCCATGGCGGGGGGGGGGGGGGGCAGCTGTGCAGGGCGCAGGGAGGCGACCTAGGAGCGGGCACGGGAAGGAGGTCAGGCCGCTCCTGCGAGGTGGCGTCTGCAGAGCACGGGCTCTTTCCTGGGGGCCCTGGGGCAGGCTGGGCACACCTGTGGTGTCTACAGCTTCTGGCGTGGGGTGGGGGTGCCTGGAGATTCCTGTCCTGCCTAAAGCTGCCTCCTGCGGCCTGGTTCTCACTCGCCCACCCGGCAAAGTGGCACTGAGCCTCTTCTCTGTGCCAGGCTGGGCACAACGGATGCAGAGATAAACTGACTGCTCCCAGCCCTCGAGGAGTCACCAGGCTGAAGTGGGAGAAGCACAGCAAGGATGCCTATGAGTGGAACTGTGATAGCAGGAGTCCCAGGGTGGGGGGGTACAAGGGGGAGTGAGATGGGAGGGAGCCTGGGGGTGGGGGGAGGCTTCTGCCCTGCCTGTGGTGGTAATGGGATGTCGGGGAAGGCTCTAAGGCTTTTGTGATAGTCCTGCACACACAGATACGGGACTGAGGTGTCTGGAGGAAGGCCTTGACCCAGGCAGCAAGGCCAGCGGGTGCTTGCAAGAGCCCAGAGATCCGTGGTGCACGTGACCCCCTTCTTTAGGGGCCTCAGCGCGGGCCGGGCCTCAGTGGGATGTGATTTCCAGCCCCTTGTGGGGCCAGCATAGGGACTGGGTGTACTTTGCTCAGCATCCTGGGCAAAGGGGATTTTGAAGATAAATGTGTGGGCGGCTGATAACAGTTGGGCCGACCCATTTATTAGAATATAAGGTCCTTTGTCTCTTGTAACACTTGTTGCTCAAAATACATTTGTCCTGAGATTAGCATAGCCATCCCAGCTCCTCTTTGGTTTTTATTTGCATGGAATAGATATTTTCTGCCCTTTCGCTTTCCACACATTTGTATCTTTGGATCGAAAGCGAGTCTCTTGTAGGTAGCATATAAATGGATCTTATTTTTAAACCTATTCTGCTGCCGAAACCGGTTTGGCTCAATGGATAGAGCGTCAGCCTGTGGACTGAAAGGTCCCGGGTTCGATTCCGGTCTAGGGCATGTACCTTGGTTGTGGGCACATCCCCGGTGGGGGGGGGGGTGCAAGAGGCAGCTGATTGATGAGTCTCTCTCATCGATGTTTCTAACTCTCTATCCCTCTCTCTCCTTCCTCTCTGTAGGGAAAAAGCATAAACCTATTCTGCTAACCTCAACCTTTTGAGAGTTTCATTCATTTCCATCTATTTCTGCCATTTTGCTGTTTTCAGTGAGTCATATCTTCCCCCCTCTGTTCCTCTATTACTGCCTTTGTTTGTGTTTAAATTTATCTCCCCCACACCAGTATACTGTTTTGATTCTCTTCTCATTTCTTCTTCTGTATATATATATATATATATATATATATATATATATATATATATTAGTGGTTACCTTAGGCTTTGCAAATAATGTCTTACATTTCTAACACTCTAGTGGGACTTAACACCAACTTAGCTTCAATGGCATATAAAAACTTTGCTCCTATACAGCGCCATCCCTCTCTTTGTATTGTTATTATCAGAAATTACATCTCTGTATACTGTGTGCCCATTAACATAGATTTGTAATTGTTGTTTCATGCATTTGTCTTTTAAATCCTATTGGAGAAAAGAGGAGTTACAAACCAAAAATGACAATAATCTGGCTTATAATTAACCTATGTGGTTACTTTCACCAAGCTTCTTTATTTTTTGTGGCTTTGAATTACTGTCTAGTGGTCTTTAATTGTAATTGACTACTTTTAGCATATCTTGTAAGGCAAGTCAACAAATGACAAAGTCAGCTTTTGTTTGTCTAGCAATGTCTTAGTTTGTCTTTCATTTTTGAAGAATGATTTTGCCAGATATAGAATTCTTGTTTGATAACTTGTTTTCCTTTCACTACTTTAAATATGCTACCCCACTGCCTTCTGGCTTTTATGGTTTCTGATGAGAAATTGGTTATTAATCATATCGAAGATACTTTGTGTAGACAAGCCACTTGTCTCTCACTGCTTTTAAGATTCTTTGTCTTCACAGTTTAATTATAATGGGTTTCAGTGTGGATCTTTTAAAGTTTATCCTACTTGGAATTTATTGAGCTTTCTGTATGTATAGATTCATATCTTTCATTAAGTTTGGGCAGTTTTGTGTCAGTGTTTCTTCAAATATTCTTTCTACCTCCCTCCCCTCTCCTTTTGGGCTCCCATTATACATGAGTTTGATGGTGTCCCACAGGTTTCTTAGTCTCTGCTCATTTTTCTTAATTTTTTTTTCTTTCTGAACCCAAGACTGGATAATCTCAACCTATCTTTAAGTTTGCTGATTCTTCATTTTGCCTCTTTATATCTGCTGTTGAACCGCTCTAGTTATTGTAATTTTCAATTCCAGAATTTCTACTTGGTCCCTTTTTATAATTTCTGTCTCTTTATTGATATCCTCTTTATGGTGAGATGTTGTTCTCCTTTCCTTAAATTCTTTGAGCATTGCTGAAACCAGTTTGGCTCAGTGGATGGAGCGTCAGCCTGTGGACTGAGGGGTCCCGGGTTCGATTCTGGTCGGGGGCATGTACCTTGGTTGCGGGCACATCCCCAGTAGGGGGTGTGCAAGAGACAGCTGATCAGTGTTTCTCTCTCAACAACGTTTCTAACTCTCTCTCCCTCTCTGTAAAAAATCAATAAAAGATATATATTTAAAAAAATTCTTTGAGCATATTTAAGACAGTTGATTAAAGTTTTTGCCTATTAAGTCCAAAGTCTGGGTGTCCTCAGCGAGAGTTTCTATTAAGTTCCTTTTTTCTTTTTCTTCCTGTGAATGGGACATCTTTTCTCTGCATTCCTCTTAATTTTTTGTTGTAAACTGGACGTTTTGAGTATGGTGATGTGACAACTCCGGAAGTTAGACTCTGCTCAGGGTTTGTCGTTGCTGCCCGTCGTGAGTTGTAGTTTTGTGTAGTGGGTTTTCTACACTGTTTTTGTGAAGAATGTATTCTTTGTTGTGTGTGGTCACTACAGTCTCTAACACCCCTGGAGCCAAAACAAAACAAATCCACCCTCCAGGCCTTTTCGGATGGGCTCTCTGGGTGGGCTGGGCGCGCCTTCAGTGCCCAGTCATCTCGCCTCAGCCTTCACTTTCTGTCTGCATAGAATTTGGAGGTCAGTTGGAGGCGAGCGTTTACGATCTTGATCTTTTTCTGAACATTTGTCCAACCCTGGGCATGTGCGTGGCCTTTTAGATTCCCCAACATATGCAAGAGTTTTCCCAAAGCCTCTATTCCATGAAGCGACTCACCCCTGCTTTTCCTGCAGGCTTTCCAGAGGGTCTCCTGCTTGTGTTAACTGGTTATTATTTTTGTCCCCAAGCAGCAGTGGGTAGTTCATTTGCCTTTGGATATTTTTGACTAACGCCCTCTCTATCTTCTTGTCTGCCCTGGGGGAGTTCCAAGTTAGAAAAAGGAAGGCAGTGAACCCCTAGACAGGTTAAAATAACCACGGTCCTTCAATAACAAGGTCTGTTCTGCTCCCTCTGGCCCCAAGAACCCATGCCAAGACTGCCAGCAGGGTGTAGGTAGGTGGGGGGTGAGTAAGTTAAAACACCACAAAGGTCTCCTGCTGGGTTTCAGTCATCTGTCTCTTCATTAAATGCTCATTTTGATGCTGCAAACTTTTGAATATTTTCTAGCGTTTCAGTAAAGTTGATTCTGGTAGGTTTTTGCCATTTTTAGGGGTGTAGCTGTAAAGAGGTTCTTGGAGTTCCTTACTCTGCCATCTTGGCTGACAGTGGATGACAGTTGGCACAGTTATTTCCTGAGAGCTTTTGTCCCAACTCACTACATATCCTTGCATAGGTCCCTGAACCTCCTCTGAACCTCAGTCTCCCCATCTGTAAAATGGGTGGCCAGAGCTGGATTGGATGGAGGTAGGGGGGAGGGGGGAGGGCAGCACCAGAGGTCTGTGTGAGGCACCAAGGGAGTACAGAAAGGAAGGTATTGGGGGGTGGGACCGGGGACACATGACTCAGTGCAGCCTTGGTGGCTTGGTGGGGGCAGGAAAAGGATAGTGGGGTGAAACATTCCTGGCAGAAAGCTCAGCACAGGCAAAGGTGGAAGGCTCTGTCCCGGGTGAGGAGCCTGGAGCAACAGTGAGCCCTGGTTCTGGCAGAGCATCTGGTGTGATGCCAGGGTGGGTCACTAGGGCATTGGACTTGCCTCCCAGGCCTGGTACACAGGCCGCCTGCAGGCAAGGGGCCTGTTCCAGGCTTCAGCTCAGGGCGGCCTGGGTGCAGAGGCCCGAGGGGCTGAGCAGTGGGGCTGGTCTGGGAGGTGCCAGGCTTTCAGCACTTGGCTGGGTCTCTTGTCCAGGGGCCCTCTCTCCACCCCAGACCTGATTGTACCATCTCTTCCTTCTCTGTGCTTTGCTGTTTCCCTCTTCTGAGCTCCCTATCCCTCGTGTCTGCTTTTAAAAAAATCACGTCACCCAGTTACCACCCACTAACATGACTTGCTCAGTTAATAATCAACATTTATACAGCACGTTTGTTCTCCCAGGCACCAATCTGAGTGAGTTACGCACATTCTCCCGTTTCATCCTGCCATTTCCACAGACGAGGAAACTAAGGCCCATGGAGGCTGAGGAACTTGCTCAAGGTCACGCCGCTTACAAGCCGCCCAGCCTGGATTGAACCTAAGCCGCCTGCCTCTAGAGTCCAACCAACCTCTTAGTGGCCATGCCATGCTGTCTCTCCAGGCTAATTTGTCCCTTATCTGGTGGTGCCATTCTTACCTGTGTCTGGCTCTGCCTACCCCCTCACCCCTGGGCGGGGAGCTCTGAGGACGGTGGCCCCTAAGCTTTAGTCTGAGCCTCGCTGGTTGAATGGACAGATGGAAGGATGCCCAAAAGCCCACCACCAGCAGCCCCCTGTGCTGGGGTCTCATTCCTGTTCCCACGGACCCCCCGATGGGCACGTGTGGGCTTCACGGTGGGAAGGAGCCTGCCTGAGAGGCTCAGGAAGTGGGTGGGGATCCCTGCGGTCAGTCCAACTTGTGCGAGGTGGCAAAGCGCCGTGTTCCCGGGGCGGGGACAGGGATTTGGGGTGGAAGGAAGCCTGGGTCCAGTGGGGCAGCTCTGAGCTCTGTGTGGGGCATCGCAGTCTCCTTCCTGGCCAGTCACCACCCCCCCTCCCCCGCCTACCTTCACCCCCACCCCGGCCATGGTTTGCTTGTCTGTTGGGCCTTTGGAATTACAAACAAGGTCAAGTTCCAAAAATGGGAACAAGAGGCTTTGAAGAGAGAAGAGAAAGGAGGAGGAAAGAAGGGAGGAAGCTGGAGATAAGCAGGGAGAGGGGAGGAGGGGGTGGGTGGAGAGTCACAGGGCCCGGGCATCCCACACCCTCTGGGTGGCACCGTGACCACGGCCTCCCGGCCCGGCATAGAACTCAGCCAGGCTCCCAGGCCGGGGGTGCTGCTAAGACACAGGAGCCCGGCTTGGTATCCACCGTGGGTGGGCTCTGAGCCACTGGGGGTTGCCTGATGTACTCAGCAACCAGGGGACCCCCTGCCCCAGGCCTCAGGGCCTCTTCTGCAGGCCGGAGCTCACGGCTGGTGGCCGCAGAGGCTGGGTGAGGACCAGAGACAGACTCTCCCGGGACTTTCCCCAATGTCCCCCAAAGCCCCTGCCTCCCAACAGCCCCGGGTTTCCATCTGCCCTCACTTCCCAGAGGCAGCCAGTGAGCTAGAAAGATCTTTGATGCATATTCCTTTTAGCCTTTTTTTTTAAAAAAAATAAATGTTCTTATTCTTATTTTTCTAATATATTTTATTGATTTTTTTACAGAGGGAAAGAGAGAGGGATAGAGAGTTAGAAACATCGATGAGAGAGAATCATCGATCGGCTGCCTCTTGCACACCCCCTACTGGGAATATGCCCGCAACCAAGGTTCATGCCCTTGACCGGAATCGAACCTGGGACCTTTCAGTCCGCAGACCGACGCTTTCTCCAATGAGCCAAACCGTTTTCGGCCCTTTTAGCCTTTTAAAAAAATATTTTTACCGATATCAGAAAGGAAGGGAGAGAGAGAGAGACATCAACAAAGAGAGTCATTGATCAGCTGCCTCCTGCACACCGTCCAATGGGGATGGAGCCTGCCACCTGGGCCTGCCCCCTGACGACGGTGAGCCCAACCGTGACCTCCTGGTTCATAGGTCGAAGCTCAACCACGGAGCCTCGCCACTCCAGGTTCCCTTCAGTTTCAAAAGCTCGCGAGGTTCATTGTATTCTACTCCGTAACAGCCCCACGTTGCTTTTCGTAGCAAACATGCTGATTTTCTCCAAAACTGCAGGGGAGGTGAGGTTCCCGGTGCCTCATTGGCGCCGCGAGGCCGGCAGCTCGGCGGCCACCTGCTGCGGGAGGGGCGTCCCCAGGACGCTGGCTGCGAACCCCTCACCGACCGTCTGGGGGGTGCGGGGTCCCGCCGAGGGGGAGAGGGGAGGGGGCCGGCCGGCGCGGGCGCCCCCTCCCCGCTGCGCGCCCGCAGGCGTCACCTAAGCCGCCGTTGCCATGGGCCGCGGCAGGTGGCCCGGTTTAGGGTTCCCCGAGGGCGGGCGGCGCGCTCCGGACTCGGTGAATTGGGGAGCCCGAGCCGCGCCGCCGCCGCCGCCGGAGCCGCCGCCAGACCCTCGCGCGATGGAGCCCCCCGCCCGCCCCGAGGACCCCGCCTCGAACCCCGCGGACCCCGCGGGCCCCGAGGACCCCGCCGACCCCGCCGCCTCGGCCGAGGCGCGCGCCAAGCAGCCCGGCAAGTGGGCGCTGGTGCGCAGCCTGAACCAGGCGCTGAAGACCTTCGCGGTCCTGCCGGTGAGCCCGGCCGGAGGGAGGGTGGCCGCCGGCCGCCTGTCGGGGCGCCAGGGGGACCATAGGGTCGCGAAGATGGGGATGGGGGGCTTGCGGTGCTGCATTTGGCCCCTGACTCACAGCGAGCGGCCCCTCCCTGGCGGAGAGCCTTTGCATTTACCCTGGGGGGGTGGGCCTGGCCGGGGAGGGTCCCCAGCAGGTGCCCAGGGCCTTGGTGGACGTTCGAGGACCGGCTGGCCCGCTGTGTTTCTATCACCAAGGTTTGCAGCTGGACGTTTCTCTCACCCAGGCACCCAGGATGGCTCGCCTTTCCCACCTGAGAAAACGGGGGGGGGGGGGGGGGCTAGTCAAAGCAGTGTCCTAGAGCCATTAGGAGGATGGGGGCTGGAGGGGGGGAGAGAAATCCTGCAACAGAATCCTTCTCATCCCACAGATGGGCACTGAGCCCCAGGCCCTGCCCCAGAGGAGGGACTGACGCCCTGGGAGAGAAACGGGGCTCCCGCCTGGGCGGGAAGGCGGGAGAGGCCGGGACAGCTGGCGTGTGTGTGGCTCTCTCACCTTCACAGGCACTGCCCGCGCCCCACTTTCAGCTGGTGCACACTGAGGCCCAGAGAGTCTGACTCAGCCCAAGGCACACAGTGTTAGTGGCAGAACGGGGACCCGAACCCACGCCCTTAGCTACGCCGTTCAGTGTGGGCGTGCCCTGCTTCCCTGAGGGGCCCCACCAGGGTTTTGGGGTACCCACGCTGGGGTTGGGAGACCCTCTGCTTCAGCCCCTTATCCACAGCGGAGAAGCTGGAGCGTGTCCTGAGCCACACGGCCACACTGAGGGGTGTCACACCGCCGGTGGGGTTTTCGGTGTAAGGTGAGGTCCCCCGTGGGGTGCCTCCTGGAGGGGTGGCAGGCACGGGGCCAGAGGCAGTCATGGGGCCTCCTGGAGTCTGGCCACGGGGATGGGAGCGTCTGGTGGGGTTAACCTGGGGCTCAGTGTCCCCTCTATTCTGGCCTTCCGGGACTTTCCCCGGGACCAGGGGCTGTTTCCTCTCAGGGGTTCTCAGGCCCCAGAGTTCTCCCTGAAGCCTCTCAGCTGCCATGCCAGCCTCTTTTCCCAAGGTCAAACCTAAGCAGAGACACTTAAGTCACTGTCCTCCTGGATCAGGCCTTGGCTAGGAGGCTCTAGTACAGCCATGGGCAAACTATGGCCCGCGGGCCGGATCCGGCCCATTCGGTGTTCTATCCGGCCCGCAGAGCCGAAAGAGCGGAGGGTTCTCTTGCTCTCTGCTCCGCTCCTTCACCAGTAGCAGTGTTAACATGGCAACTTTGGGAAACATGGCCGCAGCTCCTTCTTCTGAGTCCAGTTTAAAAACCCATTGTGGCCCTCGAGTCAAAAAGTTTGCCCACCCCTGCTCTAGTCCCTTGTCTTTGCTGTGCGGCCCCGAGCTCCTTGCTCAGCCTCCCTGAGCCTCCATCTCTGGTGACGCCAGGTCTTTCATGTTGGTTTTCTGTCCCCTGAGCGGGATGCATTTTCTGCGCACCAGACCCTGAGCTGGGTTGGGGGTGCAGGTGACTCAGCAAGCCTCGCCCTCTGGCTGCCCCCAGCCCCAAGCTTCCAGCTGGCCTTCGGGGCCCATGCGCGGTCTGCGGGCAGAGGCCCTGTCAGCGCTCTGCGTTCTGCTCACAGCGCTGGCTCCGGGCTGGGCCCAGGGCGTGTCGGGAAAGAGCTCGGGGTTTGGAGTTGGTCAGGCAAACGGGGCCGTGTGAACTTGAGCATGTTTCTTGGCGTCCTTAAGGAGACAAGTGGAGATAGAATCTTCTGCTTGAAGGTTATCATGGGTTCCGTGACACAGGTTCAGGGAAACATCTGACTCGCTACCTGGACCATGTGGGGTCATTGTGGGGGTCACTGTGAGTCAGCACGGAGCAATGTCCTGGTGCCACAGCCGGCCTCCAGGAGTCTCTCTCTCTCTCTCTCTCTCTCTCTCTCTCTCTCTCTCACACACACACACACACACTCTCTCTCTCAAATGCTCTCTCTTACATACTCACACCCCCTCTCACATATATGCACATGTGTGCCTCTCTCTCTATTTCTATCTCTATCATCCCTCGGAGAGACAAGTCTTGCTTTTCTGTGTTTGACCCTGGGAAGTCACAGATGAAGACTCGGACCCAGCCAGCCCGGCACCCAGTGGGGAATGGACGCAGGTGGTGATGGGCCAGCGTGGTGCTGGCTGGGCCAAGCGATGCCTTCATTCTCCACAGAGCAGCCGGGGGAAGCTCTGCAAACCACTCCTTTCTCCTGCTTCGAGCTTCCCACCGGCTTCTGGCACCCTGGGAAGCCCAGCGCCTGTCCGTGGCTGTCGGGGCCGTGGGACCCGGTGCCTGCTCAGGTCCCCTCCCATGGCCCCGGCGCAGGCTGCCTCGACGGCCCCAGGCACTCTGCCGGGTCGCTGCTCTGTCCCCGGAGCCTGCACCAGGGCTGGCCCACGGCTGGCTCTCTGCACATAGGTGCTGCGTTAATGAATGCACCCTTCGGGCGTTGGGGAAGAGGCGGGGGAGGAAAGTAGGGAGGGCAGAGGGGCTGAGGAGAGTTGCTATTTGCTCTGGACCTGGACAGACGGGTGGGTGGTGGGCAGGTGAAGAGCAGCCTGAGCCGGGGGCGGGGGCAGATGCGGGGGGTGAGAGGTGGCCCCAGGGCCAGCATTCAGGAGGCACAGCTTGGGCTCAGGACTAAAGCAGACCTGAGGGTTATCTGGGGCGGTTTATGGAAGCAGCCATGCAGGCCGGGCACACAGTAGGTGCTCAGTAAACACGGAAGTTCCCCTCCCCTCCCAGAGGCTCTCCAATCATGTTGACTGTTTTTCTGGGGAAAAGCTTGGGTTTGGACTAAGCTTGTCTCTAACCCCCCACAAAGCAAAGACCCCCCAGTGACAGCAGTGGCTGAACAACAGTTGTTTCCAGTGGGATCAGGGAGGGGTTGGAACAGTGCTGAGTTGACCTTGGGACTCACCGAGCCCCCCTCCCACTGAGACGTGTGGAAACGGAGGCTCCGAGGGGCCAGTGACTGGTCCGAGGCAAGGCAGGTCCTGCACCCCAGGCTCCTGCCTCACAGCCCAGGGCTCTTTCCCCCGGGCCCGCGGTCAGAACACCGCGACTCTTGAGCCACAGGCGGCTCTTTGGCCCCCCGAGTGTGGCTCTTCCACAAAATACCACGTGCGGGCGCGCACATACAGTGCGACTGAAACTTTGTGGCCCATGCGCAGAAGTCGGTTTTGGGCTCTCAAAGGAAATTTCAGTCGTTGTACTGTTGATATTTGGCTCTGTTGACTAATGAGTTTGCCGACCACTGCCCTGGGCCATACCCATGGGCTGATTTCATTGCAAATCAGTTTTTTATCAGCTGTTTGGTTTCTAACTGCAGTTTGATAGTAAGTTATGTTTTTATTAGAATGTCTATCTCCTGGAGAATTTGGGAATCACCAAAAAGAATATTCTTGCCGGAACCGGTTTGGCTCAGTGGATAGAGCGTCGGTCTGCGGACTGAGAGGTCCCAGGTTCAATTCCGGTCAAGGGCGTGTACATTGGTTGCGGGCACATCCCCAGTAGCGGGTGTGCAGGAGGCAGCTGGTCGATGTTCCTCTCTCATTGATGTTTCTAGCTCTCTATCTTTCTCTCTTCCTCTCTCTGTAAAAAATCAATAAAATATATTTAAAAAAGAATATTCTTATTAGGATTAGAATAAAATCCAAACTTTTAATTTAATTTATTTATTTTCTTATTGTCTAAAGTTTTTAATGTGTCTTCTTTCCCCACAATTGACCCCCCGCCCAGGTATGCCCACCCTGGGCAAGCCCTCACCGCCCCAGTGTCTGTGTCTATGGCTTGTGCTGATGTGTATGCATACAAGTCCTTCGGCTGCTCTCTAACTCCCCATCCCCCATCATTATTGTTCATCAAATTACATTGATCGTTATATCCCACAAATGAGTGAGATCGTGTGATATTTATTTTTCTTCAACTGGCTTATTTTGCTCAGCATAATGCTCTCCAGTTCCATCCATGCTGCTGCAAATGGTAAAAGTTCCTTCTTTTTGATAGCAGCATAGTATTCCATTGTGTAGATGTACCACAGTTTTGTTTTGTTTTTAAATATATATTTTTATTGATATTTTACAGAGAGGAAGGGAGAGAGATAGGGAGCTAGAAACGTCGATGAGAGAGAAACATCGACCAGCTGCCTCTTGCACACCTCCCACTGGGATGTGCCCGCAACCAAGGTACATGCCCTTGACTGGAATCGAACCTGGGACCTTTCAGTCTCAGACCGACGCTCTACCACTGAGCCAAACTGGTTTCGGCAGTACCACAGTTTTTTCATCCACTCACCTGCTGATGGGCACTTAGGCTGTTTCCAAATTTTAGCTATGGCAAATTGTGCTGCTATGAACACAGGGGTGCACATAACCTTTCTGATTGGTGTTTCTAGTTTCTTGGGATATATTCCTAGGAGTAGGATCACTAGGTCAAATGGGAGCTCCATTTTTAACTTTTTGAGCAAACTCCACGCTGTCCTCCACAGTGGCTGCGCCAGTCTGCATTCCCACCAGCAGTGCACGAGGGTTCCTTTTTCTCCGCGTCCTCGCCAGCCCTTGTCGTTTGTTAATTTGTTGAGAGCCATCCTGACAGGTGTGAGGCGGTACCGCATTGTCTGTCGTTTTGATTAAAATCCAAACTTTTACTTGCTGGCCAGTAAGATCCCCTCTTCCCTTCTGTGATTGACCTCTCTCTCCTCAGGTCCTGACACAACGGCCTCCTTGCCCTTCTTCCCTGCCCCGGGGCCTGTGCACGTGCCATTTCCTCTGCCCAGGTTTCTGTCCTTGTTCTTTCCTCATCTGGCTGCTTCCTGCCCGTCGGGTCTCAGCTCAGAGATGTCCTGCCAGAGTGGCTTCCCCGGTGACTGCATCTGCGGCTGGCCCCTCGGCCGTGCTCCACCACGGTGCCTGTCTCCGTCACGGCCCTCACTGCCATTCACCGTGTTTTTTTGTTGTTGTTGTTTTTGTTTTTTTAATATATATATATATATTTTCTTGATATTTTACAGAGAGGAAGGGAGAGAGATAGAGAGCTAGAAACGTCGATGAGAGAGAAACATTGACCAGCTGCCTCTTGCACACCCTCTTCCGGGGATGTGCCCACAACTAATGTACATGTCCTTGACCGGAATCGAACCCAGGACCTTTCAGTCCGCAGACCGACGCTCTATCCACTGAGCCAAACCAGTCCCGGCTCGCTCGGCTCTTCGTGTTCCGTGTCCTCCCAGCCAGAGTGTGGGCTCCACGTCGCTGCCCGGTCCCAGCATGACGCCCAGTCAGGGCCTTGCACTCAGCAGGTGCGCCCTCCGTGCTGGCGGAGTGCACCATGGCTGAGAGAGAGTGGTCGCTCGCAGTCCACCTCTCTGACTCCGGGTTTTACATTTGGCTTCCCTGTGCCCTACCGGGAGCCAGGCCCTATGGCACATGCTTCAAAGGACACGAACATGACACTCCCCCGACCCTCTGCCCCTTAGGGTCAGGGCTCTACCCACAAGCCAGGAGACAGTGCAACAGAACTCCTATCACAGGACCTGGCCCAGGGCGCTGTCCCTGTGAGGGACCCTGAACCACAGCTGTGAGAATCGACCTAGTCCGGGGGTCCTGTGGGGCTCTTTGAGGGCAGAGGAGACGTGGTCTGGGCGCCTTGGTGTTTCTGCCTAAACTCTGTGGGCCCGCTCTGCCTGTGTGGGTGCAGAGCCTCCGAGAGCCGGGCGTGGACCGGGCCCGGGGCCGAAGCTGCCCAGCTGTGCGCTCTCGGCTCCTCTCCCCGAGCCTCTGCTTTCTCCTCCGTACAGTCAGGGTGGCAGTGTCTGCTACAGGGGAGCAGGTGAGGACATTGCATAGACGCCCAGTGCGGGGCTGGCACCAAATGGCTTTCAGCAAGGGCAAGTACCCTTTTCTCCCCGCTCCTGGGGTTGGCACAAAAGCCTCAGCGGTGGTAGGGACGGGGCACAGGGGTGTGTGGAAGAAGGGGTGCCCGAGCCCCATCCCCGATCACCCGGCCTGGGGCCGTCTCTCACCCACAGGGGGACTATGTCTGGATGGACCTGAGATCCGGGCAGGAGTTCGATGTGCCCATCGGGGCCGTGGTGAAGCTCTGCGACTCCGGGCAGATCCAGGTGGTGGACGATGAGGGCAATGTGAGTACTCCCCTCCCCTCCATCCCCAGGCCTCGGGGAGGACACAGGCTGACAGGTGACCTGAGGTAGGCGCCAAGCGGTGACCCTCCTCAAGGGGGTAGAGGTGGTGTCCGTGCCCTCACTGTCACCTCACGCTGCCCCCCCTTCGCCCCCCATGGAGTTCTCCTCCTCTGGCCCAGCCTACCTGTTCTGCGTCCACCAGCACAGTCCGTCCTGCCCAGCCTTGGGGACAGGTGTCGGCGTGGGCATGTGCGTCTGCACGGCGAGGCGGCGGTGCCACCGGGCTGGGCGCCCTTCGGACGCCAGTGCACCTCGGGGTTGGACAGGCCAGGTTCCCGTTCCGTCCTGCCCACTTGCGAGCCGGGCAGGCTCTGCCACGTCTTCTTTTCCTCCCGAGCCTGGCCATTGTCCTCTGTGAAATGGGGGTCATCGGAACTGTGCCACAGGGCGTTGACCCGCAGATGAGATGGCACGTGGAGAGCACCCCAGGGAAGCGAGAGCTTGAAAACGCCCTTGGTCTGGCTCTATTGGGTTAGGGTATCCTGTGGATCCATTGTGGTCCCCCCTCCACCCCTCCCCCCCAGCTCTCCCCAGGCTTCCCTGGGAACCAGCCTAATCGGGTGACCCTTTGTCGCCGTGTCTCCTCCGTCTCCTGGAGGGAAGGGGCGCGGGAAGTGTGCGTCGGTAGGTGGTGAGACTGGGGCTTTGAGGAGGGGAGGAAAGGTGTGAGGAAGGCCCCTGAACACGTGTGTGTGTGCATTGCACGTGTGTATGTGCATGGGGGGCATGCAGATGTGGTGCAGAGAACAGGGCGGCTGCTGAGCAGGGACACAAGGACTCAGAGAGGTTCAGCTCCACCATCATGTGGGTTGCACTCGGTGCCGCGCCCAGCGCTGGGGCCGTGGAGATGGGACTGAGCCCTTGTCTTCGCCGGCTAGTCTGACGGGGGAGGAGGAGCGGGCAGCGACCTGGAGGAAAGGGCTCTGCTGGGGAGAGGGGAGGACTCAGGACGCCGGGGGCCTTGTAGTGGGCGTGGAGGGAGAGGGGCGCCACTGTTGCCCCTGCGGCTCCCGGGACATCCCCACCAGGGCGGGCACAGCCCTTTGACCCCGTTCTGCCTGTGGGTCCTCACGGCATCTGCGGCTGGCAAAGCGGGCCGCCACTATGCCCCAGGGACGCTGCGGCACAGAGAGGGGCCTTGGAACTATCACCCAGGCCCCTGGCCTCCATACACCCCATTCCCCTCCCAACATCTCAGCGGCGACTTGGGGCTCAGGTCCCGTTGACCGCCGTTTGTCCCCGGGGTGGGAGTGCCTGCAGCGTCACTCCGGGGGCTCCTGTTCTCAGACGCCCCTGGCTGCAGCCCCAGGAGGGGGGCTGGCGGCACAGCTGGGCCCCGCACCTGCCCGCAGCCTCCGGGTGGGGCCTGGGCCGCTGCCGCCTGCAGGCTTGGGTTTCAGCCGGGTCGTGTTGCACGTCAGCTGGTGTCCCCTAACGGTGTCACCGGATCTCAGAGGGCCCCTCCCACCCGCCCCACCGAGGCCCTGAGCGTGGGGGCGGCACGGCTGGCCGGCATGGGAGCCGGACGGGGAGGGTGGGCTGGCCTCCGGGGAATCGGGTGCCTGGGCCTGGCCTCCTCGCGCACCAGCCTTTCTCCTCCCCCCTCCTGGCCCTCCCCCCTTTTCCCCCCAATTTTTTTAAATTAAGGTATTATATGTGTACATATCTTACCCTTGCCCCCTCCTCCCATTCATGCCCTCCCTCCCCAGAGTTCTGTGTTCGTTGATTGTACTTATATTCATGCATACCAGTCCTTCGGTTGTTCTCTTATCTCCCCCCAGGTCTCCTTCCCCTCCCCGCTGTCATTTGACAATCTGCTTGTTTTATGGTGACTATCTCAGGGCCACATGAATAGAGTCCGCTCCTCATTTGGCAGTCTGCTTGTTTTATGGTGACTATCTCAGGACCACACGAATAGAGTCCACTCCTCCTCTGGTTCTCACCGCCCCTCCCCCAGGGTCCCACTGCTTTCCCTGGGACACCCGGGGCACAGGGCCCCCTGGGACACACGGCTCACCCGGGGCACAGGGCCCCCTGGGACACACGGCTCACCCGGGGCACACGGCCCCTTTGGGGGACACGGCTCACTCGGGGCACACGGCCCCCTGGGACAGGCCCTCCCTTTTACTCCTCTGTCATCCCACGGACTTCTTCAACGTGAGGGCAGGGACCAGGTGGCTCACAGCCAGTTCTCCAGAGCTCCACAAAGGGCCTGCCCAGAACACGCTCTCTGTAGAGGCTTGCTGGATGAATGAATGAATGAATGGAAGGCCTGGGTTCCAGTCCTCACGGGGATCCTAACACTCTGCCTTTGCCCAAGCCCTTCCCGAGGCCGGAGGCGCCGCCTCCCTTCCTCTCAGAGCCCGCGGTCCCTCTCTCTCCGAGCTCCGTGCCAGGCCAGCTCTTTCGCCAATGTGCCCGGGTCCTCGCCCTCGGCCGTGACCCTCTCCTCCCCCCTCTCCCTCAGGGCCAGGCCCCGGTTTCTGCCCGGTTACACTCCGGTCCATGCCGTGGGTGGACACTGACCTGAGGGCGCTGCCTCAGCGGGAAAGGGGTGGGAGAAAGTCCGCTGTGCACCAGTGGCCGGCTCTTCTGTCCCGAGGGATGGCAGTCCCCAGCGCTGGCCGAGGAGTGCCCTGGCTGCTTTTGTGGATCTCTCGGGAGTGAAACAAGGGCCGGCCTCCCGTGTGTCCGTGAACCCTCCCGACACCCCCGAGAAGAAGGGACTGTGGCTCTAATTCCCACTTTGGAGGGGAGGGCATGGCGGCTCGGGGGGGGGGGGGCGGCGGCATGCCCAGGGTCGCAGGGTGTCGGGGGCTGAGTCGCCTCTTCTCTCCGAGCTGCATGGCGGGGGGAGTAATTACGGGCCCGGAGCTGGGGTGGCGAGGGGAAGGCAGACAGCTTGCCCGGGAGGCCTCTCTCTCTCTGGCCCGGTCGGTGAGAGGGGACCAGGCAGAGGGAATTTCCCGCCGGGATCAGCTCTGATGAGGAGCAGGGTGCCCGGGCGAGAGGAAGGTTCCACGTGGGCGTGTTCTTCGGTCTCACCGCCCAGCCCGTTCATGCCGGGGGAGAGCTGCGTGCGGGCCTGGCACGGATGGACCTGCTCCTGGCCCGGGGGGCGCCTTGGAATGCCAGGGAGACGAGTGGTGGGCAGTGGCTGGCCCCGCCCTGCGCCCCGAGGGCCTCGTGTAGGCCGCCACCCTGCTCTGGTCCTGGTCCCCCATGTGAGGTGGGGGGGGATAGGAGACCTCTGGGGTCTCTCCCTGTGACCAGGACTTCTGCGTCTCATGCAGACCTGGTCCTCTGCGGCCACCATCTGGCACCTGGCCCGGGAGAGTCCCTGTCCGGGTCCCTGTGGGAGGCACCGAGGAAGGCACACCCCCAGGAGCGCCAGCCGTGGGGCAGGGTGGGAGGTCAGGACAGAGCTGCTCTCAGACAGTGGCAACCCAGGTGACCACTGCCTTGCAGCGGGAGACCCAGGCCACGTGGGGACCCAGAGGAGGACTGGGGGGTGTGGGGGGTGAGGAGACAGCGGGGCACAGGTGGAGCATGTGAGGGTGTCATGGAGGCTTTGGGACCTGGGGAACATCCGAGCTGAGCCTCAAAGGCTGATGGAAAGAAGGCCGAGGGGGCAGCACGGGCCAGGCCCAGGGGTGCTGGGGGACGTGGACACCAGCCTCCCCTAGCCTGGGAGCACAGGGGTCACTGGAGCGCACGCTGGCCCCTGAACGCCAGGCTGAGGAGCTGTGTGTGCGGGAGCCAGAGAAGCCCCGAGCAGCGGGATCAGACTGGTGCCTGAGGAAGCGCCAGGGGGTGAGGGGTGGGGGGAGGGCTGGAGGGCAGGTGGAGGGCAGCAGGGGCAGGGACCAGGTGAGAGCGGAGGGCGCTTTAGAGGATGGAAGGGGTAGGAGTGGTGACCAGTTGGATTGGGGTGAGATAGGATGGGGGGGGGGGAAGAGCAGTGCCCAGATTCCTGCTAGCATCTAACCGCAGGGCTGGTTCTCCCCGAGGGGACCTGGAGGAGAATCGTGCCTTGGCCATCACACCTGCTCAGCAAGTCCGAGGCTTGAGCTGGGAGGTGCCGGAGGGTCCTCTTCACCCCCTCCCCCCCCCAAAGCCGGGTCCTGAGGCTCCAGGGTTCTGGCATTTGGGAGGAGGGAGGGGGCCCCAGAAATCTGTGGGGGCTTAACTCAGGCTGTGGCCACACCCCAGAGCGCAGGTCAGGCTCACTTCCCTGGAGGGCTGGGACTGTGAGGAGAAGGTGCTGGAGACTAGGGGGTGGTGGGGTGGGGGCAGGCGGGAGAGGGCGGGGGAGGCTTCCAGCGCAGGGAGGAAACCTGGGCTTCGCTTGGTTGGGAGTCAATGCTGTGGGCCAGATGCTCCACCGTCTGCCACCTGGTGGCAGCGGGGAATATTGCAGGGAAGAGGATGTCCTAGTTTCTGCTTCAGTTCTTTAGTGAAAGCGACCCCCCTCCCACTCCTGTCCCCTGCTCGCTCCCAGTGCATCAAGCCCGTGAAATACACCCCCAAGGGGCCCACTTCTCCCCGTCTCCACAGCTGCCGCCTCCTCCACCCTCAGAGCCTGTGCTTTTGCCGTTCCCTGGACCTGGGATTTCCTCTCGCGGGGACTGCCACCTCTTACCGGGTCCCTTTCTTATCACAGGCCTGAGCTTCGCTAGCACCTCCTCTGAGAGGTGGCCCTGACCACACTGTCCAACGTCGCTCCCCGTGGCTCTCCGTGCTCTGTGCCTGTTGCTTTATCTCCGGGACGCTCTGAAAGTGCTTTTCGTGCATTTGTTTACCGGAGCCTAGAGTGGAAGCCAAGGCTTACTCCAAGAATTACATGTTTTACTCCATCCCGCAGCGTGACGGGGGACCCTCATCCCCTTCACGGCAACCTTATGGGGCCACAGTCCCAGGCCTGCCTTCCTCTTAGGTCTGTCGAGGGAGCCCCTAAGAGGGGGAGGAGAGGCCCCTGGGGGTTGGGGGCGGGCAGTACCACCTTCTCAGACCCGCGGTCGGCAAACTGCGGCTCTAGAGCCACATGCAGCTCTTTGGCCCCTTGAGCGTGGCTCCTCCACAAAATACCACGGCCCGGGCGAGTCCATGTTGAGGAAGTGGCGTAGGACGAAGCTTAAGTTTAAAACATGTGGCCCTCGCAAGAAATTTCAGCCGTTGTCCTGTTGATGTTTGGCTCTGGTGACTGATGAGTTTGCCGACCACCGTCACAGACTCACACCTGTTAGTACGGATGGCGTTCGGCTGCGGAAGAGAACAAAACCCTTAGCAGGGTCCCACGGACTGGGGGTTCCCTCCCGCCCAGCGGAGCGCAGCCTGGGGTGCAGGAGCGCTCCCCGACGTAGCCCCCGTGCCTCCGCAGGAGCACTGGATCACCCCGCAGAAGGCCACGCACATCAAGCCCATGCACCCCACGTCGGTCCACGGCGTGGAGGACATGATCCGCCTGGGAGACCTCAACGAGGCGGGCATCCTGCGCAACCTGCTCATCCGCTACCGGGACCACCTCATCTACGTGAGTGCGCCCCCCGCCGCCGCTGCCCCCTCCCCACCCCCGGCCCGGGCTGCTGCTGGCCACGGGCCAGGGACCCCTCTGCCGTGTCCCCGCGGCTGGCTCAGCCTCTCTCTGGGGCCGTGGGCTCTGTGGCTGGGGAAGGAGGCTGCTTGCACCACAGCTCCTGTGCCTCTGTAGGTCTTGAAAACCACCGGGAAGCCAGGGCCGAGTTGGTGAGGGGCTCAATGCTTTGGGAGCCGCTGCCCGCCCACCCGGGTTTGCTGGGGGTCAGGCCTGTACGGGGTCCACAGGTCAGGAGAGGAGGGGTTGGGCCATATCCTCAGGCCGGGGGTGGAGGAGCGAGCTTGCTCCTTGACCTCCCTCCCCCAGACCGCCGTATTACCCCCAGCCGTACACACCCCACACTGTGCCTGGAAATCCAAGACAAATGAGGACAGTCTCACCGGACAGGACTGAGCTGATCCCCAGAGGAGGAGGGGACCATGGGCGCTGAGGGCGGCAGGACCCATCTGATGGGTGGGTGCCATCAGAACAAGAAGGGCCCACAGAGGTCATTTAACTAGAGGTTCTCACACTTTTTGACCCAGGACCCTTTATGCTCTTAGAAATTATTGAGGAGACATTGCTGGCTTGGCTCAGTGGGTAGAGCATCAGCCTGCGGACCAAAGCGTCCCAGGTTCAATTCCGGCCAAGGGCACATATCTTGGTTGCAGGCTCCTCCCTGCCTGGGGCCTGGTCAGGCCTCGTGCGGGAGGCAGACAGCCAATGTGTGTCTCTCACATCGGTGTTTCTCTCTGTCTTCCCCTCTCCCTAAAAGCCAATGGGAAAATGTCCTCAGGTTAGGATTAACAAAACAAAACAAAAAAATTACTGAGGACCCCCAAGTGTGTTTATGTGAGTAAATGTCTGTTGATATTTAGCACATTAGAAATTGAAACTGGGAAACTTCCAACATTTTATTAATTCATTTAAAAATAACCATAAACATCCAATACAAGATAACATATTTTTATGAAAAAGAACTATATTTGAAAAAAAAAAGATAATGAGAGGGGTGACATTGTTTTCCAATATTTTCAAATATCCTTAATGTCCGGCTTTCATAGAAGACAACTGGACTCTCACATCTGCTCTGCACCCAGGCTGATGTTTTAGTTAAAGCATATGAAGAAAATCTGGCCTCACTGATCTGTAGGTGGCAAAGAAAGACCTTGTGGACTTTCTGAAAGTGTCCGGGACCCTCAGAGGTCTGTGGGCCACACTTACAACTGTGGGTCTACTCCCGTAGTCCCCTTTCACAGACAGGAACACTGATGCTCCCCGAGGTCCGGCCAGGCCCACAGCTGTGCGCTGGGGTCGAGGCACGGCCCTGACCCAGCCCCTCCCTCGAGCAGCTCAGGGGTGAAGGTAACTGTGGGTGTGCGGCAACCAAGAGAGAGCGGAGGGAGCCCCCGAGGGGGCATGCTGGCCTGGAGGCCTGCTCAGGGGGCTGTGGGTGGCCAGTGCCTGGGAGAGGTGCAGAGACGGTCCTGAGGGATTTGCAGGAGGGAGGTGTCAGCCCAGCTCGGGGAGGGTGGGGGGGCTCCCGGAGGAGGTGAGGCTGGCTGGCGGAGATGGCGTCGGGGACGGGCATGCGGACGGGCGCTGCATGTTGAGAAGGCAGAGGAGGACCATGCCCAGTCGCTCAGGTTGGCAGGACTGTGAAGGGGAGCCAGGGGCTGACCCTGAGGAATCGCAGCGAGGAGCTCTCTGGGCGAGGGGCCCGCCCCCTCAGCAGCCCCGGCCCGTGGCCCCTCTGCCACCCGCCCCACGCTGGTGCCTCTGGGGCTTCAGGCTCCGGAGGAGGAGGAGGAGAGGCTGTGTCTGGCCCTTTGGCACCCTCCCCTTGTGCAGGCACAGCCGGCGGCAATCACAGGGAGCCCTTTGCACGGACAGGGCGCGGGGCTAGAATTCCAGTCAAGGCCAGACATTCCCCCACCCCCACCCTGAGGGCCCACTGGTGACTGCACCCCGACATTGGCAGGCCCCCCCTCACTCCTCTGCCTGGACGGCAGGTGGGCACTGCGGGGTCCAGGTCTCTCCGTGGCCACCCCCTCAGGCTGCGTGGAGGCTGGCCCTGGGCCCACCTGCCCGAGCACTGCCAGAGCCATTTCCAGACCCACCCTCCGGCCTCAGGCTGGGCCCCTCCCAGGAGGAGCTGAGGGGGGAGGGGCTCCACCGTGGGCCCTGCAGACCACGGCTGAGACCACTCTGAGGCTTGGAGGCGGTCATGGTACACACAGCTTGGGGATCTTGCAGACAAACTGGCTGCTCCCGGGGGAGGGAGTTGGCTAGTAGACTGAGTCAAGGAAAAAGGCAAAAATGATTCCTAAGGGCAGCGGTGGGGGGGGAGCCGACAGAGAGCTCCAGGCCAGTGAGTCCTGCTTGTGATGGGCTGGCGGCTGCGGAGAAAGCAGCTGGACATTGCGTCCTTCGGGAGGCTGGCTAGGGGTCAGAGAAAACCATCCCAGAGGTCACGGGATCTCCAGAAAAATCCCGGGACCTGCACCATTTGCCTCATGGGAAAGAGTCGCTACCCTGTTTCCCCGAAAATAAGACAGTGTCTTATATTAATGTTTGCTCCCCAAAGATGCGCTAGGTCTTATTTCCAGGGGATGTCTTATTTTTCCACGAAGAAGAATACGGTACACATCTATAGTTCAATGAAAATAAAGGACATTTATTACCTGTATACGGTACGGCAGTACGGTAGTTGTCAACACAAACCGGACAAACTGCGAATCCTGGGGGCCTCATTTTCGGGGGTGGGGGATGCCTTATATTTCACTCAGAAGGAAACCTGTACGTAGGTTTATTTATATAACCTATACAAAACTAAATAAGTAGGTTTTATTTTCGGAGGATGCCTTATTTTCGGGGAAACACGGTAGTGACCTTTCTGACCCCTTTGCTGGGTGAGGATCGGGGGGCAGGGAGGGGCCGAGGGGTGGAGGTCTGGTCAGAAGACCAAGCCGTGGCCGCTGCAAGGCCCCGGCCTTCCCGTCCACAGGCCCCGGATTCTGGGGGTCTGGGAAGTCGTGCTCAGGAGCTGTGGGGTCCCAGGGAGGTTCCTGGATTTGGTGGCTCCAGGGCCCTGCGACGGGGTGGGTGGTGGTGGAGGAGGAGGGCAGGGCTCCGGAGAAGCAGCTGGGCCGTCGTCCCACTCGGAAACCGTACCCGTCCCTCACCATGGCAACCCCTGGTCACTCCACGGCTCGGGTTACCCTGGGCACGGTCCCGCACACCCGGGATTTCCTCAGATTACCGCACCGCTCACAGCCATGAGCGGGGGACACCCCGTCCCTGACCGTCCGCCCTGGGCTTGCCTGCTGCAGCTGGCCTGGCCCCCCGGAGCCCGAGGGACGGTGGCCCCCAGGCCACAAGTCAGCCCGGGCACCCCAAAAGGAGAGGGCCCTCCGAGGACACCCAGCCACCTCTCATCGGGTGGCCCAGAGGCCGGGGCTGCCCCTGGGTTCTGCAGGGGGCAGGCGGCAGGGCTGACGGGGACCCAGGACGTCCTGACGTTGAACAGGCCTAGGTCAGCCGTGGGCAAACTACGGCCCGCGGGCCGGATCCGGCCCATTTGGCTGTTCTATCTGGCCCGCGGAGCAGAAAGAACGGAGGGTTCTCTTGCTCTCCCCTCCGCTCCTTCACCAGCAGCCCAAGATGAGAGTGCCGGCATGGTCAGGTTGCTTTTGTTCCGGCCCTCCCTCCGGTCCAGTGTAAGAACCCATGGTGGCCCTCGAGTCCAAAAGTTTGCCCACCGCTGGCCTAGACCCACGTCTTGGCAAGCGGCCTCTGCGGAGTCTCTGCCACTCTGGCCACGGCCTTCGCTCTGGTGCAATGAGCAGACACGTGGGTGGGCACCTCTGTGACTGGGGGAGCTCTGTGTGCCCCAGGATGTGTTTGGGTGTTCGTGGGCTGCTAAGGCCGAGGCTGCCGGCTGGCAGGCCTGAGGGCTTCCTGGAGGAGGTGGAGCCTGAGGTACAATGGGTTCCTGCCACGTCTCCGGGGCGGTATCTCTGGCCCCAGGGAGGCCCCTGATCCTCCCCCGGGGACCTGGGGGCCCCTAGGGACCTGGTGTGCTGTGTTGGAGCTCGGGAATAGTCCTTATCTGTCCTCCAGGCGGGCCCCTGGCCCCACGGGCAGGCTTTATTACGGGAGACTTTGAGCCAGAGGCCCGCGCTGGGCACGTGGGCATTCGCTGTCCGCTGACTGTGGACTCTCGGAGAGAGAGGACACAGGGCTCGGGAAGCAGTGCTCCCCAAAGATGCGCTAGGTCTTATTTTCAGGGGATGTCTTATTTTTCCATGAAGAAGAATACGGTACACATTTATTGTTAAATGAAAATAAAGGAAATTTATTACCTGTATACGGTACGGTAGGACGGTAGTCGTCAACACAAACCAGACAAACTGTGAATCCTACAGTACCAAGAATTTACTCATTTATTCAATGACAACCATGTCATCATCTTCTGGAACATCATCATAACAATCCAATTCCTGAATTTCCTGGTGAATTTCTTGTGACTCCATTTCTTTCAGAATCAGTGGACCATCACTCTCATGTTTAGCAATAGCACTGTCTTTACATGAGAACTTCTTGTCAAGGTAGCCTGCTCGCAGTGCATTTGCAATGCAACTGTCAGTGGTTTTCTCCCGTGAATTCTTCACCCAACTCACAACTTCTTGCAGTTGAGGTTTCACAAAGTTTCCATGCTGATTTCTCTCCATTCACACAGCAGTGACGTCAGGACTCCGCGTAACGTCACTGGTTGCTAGACGCCAGTCAGGGCGGCCCTAGCGACCAGTTTACGGTAAATTAATTTTCATTCTGAGACAGAGCCTGGGGGCCTTATTTTCGGGGGAATGCCTTATATTTCACTGGGAAGGAAACCTGTGAGTAGGTCTTATTTTTGGAGGATGTCTTATTTTCGGAGGATGTCTTCTTTTCGGGGAAACACGGTAGCAGTGGCGAGCCTCGTGCTTCTTCTGTCCCCCCCCACGGCCAGCTCCACCTCCCGCCCGGGGTCTGGGGAAGTCCGGGTGTGAAAGAGGGAGCTGGGGCTGTGGGCCCAGGCCCCCCGCTCACCCCACTCCCTGCTTATCTGCCGTGCGATCTCCCAGTCCCCCTCCTTCTGGGAGGCTCAGTCCGCCCTTCTGAGGGGGAACGTGGCCGCACTTCTCGGGGGCCCTCTGCGGAGGCGAGGGGCGACGCTGTGGACACTGTGGAGTCCGGTGCCCGCGGGGCCGTCCCGGCAGGCGGGTGTCCCTGCCCTTCCCCGAAGGAAGAGGCCTTGTCTTCATTATTTATTTTGGAATGGGTGTGCGTGCCTCAGGTTAGAACGTTTTCCTTCTGCCACACAGAGAACCCCTGCCTTTGATGTCCAGTCTATCGAGGGACGGCTTACAGACTGAAGGGTCCCGGGTTCAATTCCGGTCAAGGGCATGTACCTCGGTTGTGGGCACATCCCCAGTGGGGGGTGTGCAGGAGGCAGCTGGTCGATGATTCTCTCTCATCGATGTTTCTAACCCTCTATCCCTTTCTCTTCCTCTCTGTAAAAAGTCAATAAAATATATTTACCAAAAAAATTTTCCAGTATACACAGGGGACTGGTGCCAGAACCACCAGTCAGTGCCCAAATCTACGGATGCTCAAATCCCTCGTATAGAAAGGTGTGGTGTTGGCACATAACCCAGGCACCCCCTCCTGTATACTTAAGTCAGCGGTTGCCAACCTTTCGGACCTCCATGGACCACTGGTTGGCGACCGCTGCTTTAAATCACCTCTCATATACCTAATGCAATGTAAGTAGTTGTTATTGTTTAGGGAATAATGACAAGGAAAAAAGTCTACACATGTTCAGTGCAGACCCAACCATCATTGGCCAGCTGCATAGTATGTTAGCAACAACACAACTTTTTTCTGAATATTTTTGACTCGTGGTTGGTTAAATCCATAGATGGGGAATCTGCGGTATTACAGGGCTGACTGTATATGTGTATCCTATATAATAAAACCCTGATACGCAAATTGGCCGACCAGCAGAATGGCTGGTGGATTGACCAGTCGCTGTGACATGCACTGACCACCAGGGGGCAGACACTCAATGCAGGAGCCTACCCTGCCCAGGGTGCCCTGTCCCCATGCTCAGGGGCCGTGCTGCAGGGACCTGGCCCACCCAGCCCAACCACACCCCTGGCCCCTTCAGCTCCTGGGCCTGGCTCCACTCCCTCCGTTCCAGAAAGGTCCAGCTTAGACTTCCACTCTACAAGTGCGGGCTGCAGCGGAAACCGGTGTGGCTCAGTGGATAGAGCGTCAGTCTGCGGACTGAAAGGTCCCAGGTTCGATTCCGGTCAAGGGCATGTACATTGGTTGCGGGCACATCCGCGGTAGGGGGTGTGCAGGAGGCAGCTGGTCGGAGTTTCTCTCTCATTGATGTTTCTAGCTCTCTGTCTCTCTCCCTTCCTCCCTGTAAAAAAAATCAATAAAATGTATTTAAAATAATAAAAATAAAATAAAATAAAAGTGCGGGCTGCAGGGCTGGGGGGCAAAGGTGGGGGCCAGCTTTTGAGGAGTCCCTACAGTGTGCTACGAATTTTCTTTCATTTTCATAAACAGTTGATTTGTGCCCATTTTACAGACGAAGACACAAAGAAATCAAGGCTCAGAGACCCTTCCTCCCTCCTCACTTCTCTCCTCCCTTCATCGAATGACCCGGGCGCCTCCTCTGAGCCAGGCCCAGGGCTGGTCTGAAGACCCGCCCCAGACCACAGGGAGGCAGGAATGGATTCCAACACGGAGCCAGGTGGCTCCAGAGCCGGAGGGACGGAGCGGACGGAGCCTGAGCCCCCACAGGGGCCGCGGTGAGCCCCCTGCTCTGTGTCGTCCACAGACGTACACGGGCTCCATCCTGGTGGCGGTGAACCCCTACCAGCTGCTCTCCATCTACTCGCCGGAGCACATCCGCCAGTACACCAACAAGAAGATTGGGGAGATGCCCCCGCACATCTTCGCCATTGCCGACAACTGCTACTTCAACATGAAACGGAACAGCCGTGACCAGTGCTGCATCATCAGGTGGGCGGCCCGGCCCTGGGGTGGCGGCCCAGGCTTAACCCCTAGGGCACGCGCTATGGGCTCCTGCTCATGTCTCCTAGGGCAGAGCATCACCTCCCCTTTCCCGGGTCTTAGATCTCTGTTAATGCAACCAAAGCTCCTGTTAGCTTCTGAGGCCAGCCTTATCTCCTGCTGGCCCCTAGTGCGTTACGGTCCGCTGAAAGCTCAGGATCCTGTTCTTTCTTGGGCAGAGGGTAAAAGGGCAAAGCACGATCCAGCGTCTAAAACGTGCCATGCTATGTGGCAAGTGGGGAGGGAGGGAGGGAGGGAGGGAGGGGTGTGCATGCCTGCATGAAGGGGAAGGGAAGTAACCTCTGGTTGTGGCAGAGCAATGAGCTCCTCCTCCAGCCTTCCCAGCCCTGGAAGGTCTGTGTTGTCAGCCCGTTACACAGACGGGGAGGGCTCGTGGGGGGAGCAGCTTGGGTGGGAGCGCTGTGAGGAGGGGGACAACGCAGACTGTGACGGGGGGGCCTCTGCAGTGGGGAGTCCGGGGCGGGGAAGACGGAGAGCACGAAGCTGATCCTGCAGTTCCTGGCGGCCATCAGCGGGCAGCACTCGTGGATCGAGCAGCAGGTGCTGGAGGCCACCCCCATCCTGGAAGGTAGGGCCGGGGGCCTCCGGGGAGGGCCGGGCGGCTGGGCGGGGGCTGACCGCGCCCGTGACCCTCTACCCACCGTCCCGAAGCCTTCGGGAACGCCAAGACCATCCGCAACGACAACTCGAGCCGCTTCGGGAAGTACATCGACATCCACTTCAACAAGCGGGGCGCCATCGAGGGCGCCAAGATCGAGCAGTACCTGCTGGAGAAGTCGCGCGTCTGCCGCCAGGTGGGCCGGGGGCGCCCCTCCCAAAACCCCCGCCACGGGGCTGTGTGGGGTCCACGCGTCCGAGTAGCCCCCGTTGTCCCCAGGCTGCCGCCTGCTCCAGGCCCGGAATCCGCCATGGAGCCGCCACGGGGCTTTTCCCTGGAGGCCACCTGTTCCGTGGCCAGGTGGCCAAGCCCCGTGGCCAAGCCCCGTGGCCAGGCTTCCTGCCTGACTGGGCTCGGGCGGCCTGTCCCCCCCCCCCCCCCCCGCCCCAACACCTGTGCCCGTTTGCAGGCGCCGGACGAGAGGAACTACCACGTGTTCTACTGCATGCTGGAGGGCATGGGCGAGGAGCAGAAGAGGAGGCTGGGCCTGGGCCAGGCCACCGACTACAACTACCTGGCTATGGTGAGGCCCCGGTGGGAGGGGGGGGCATCGGGGAGGGGGACGCTACCCCAGGGGGGTCGGGGTCAGCCACCCAGCTCGAGGCCGGGCGGGTGGGAATTTCCACGGGGACCTTCTCCCATCCTCTCGCCGGCCCAGCCCCAGCCCCAGCCCCAGCCCGCCCTGGGCTGTGTGTGCCCTAGGCCTGCTCCCCACGTGGACGCACACCCGCTTGCACACACATCTAGACAAATTCTCCCCACAGACACACTTCATGTGTGGAGACGTGCCAAACTCGGGGACATACACGCACACACAGGCACACACATGTGTGTGCATGCACACGGGCCAGCCTGTGCACATATACTGAATTAGTGTAGTTTTGAAGACTTGAGGACTGGGGCCTCTGCCAGGTGCCCAGGAGTGCAGGATGCAGGGCCCTGTGCTTCGTGCTTGAGGGCTCGCTGATTACCGGGCTCTGGTGCCGCCTCTTGCTGCTGGCAGCCACCGAGGAGAAGTGGGCCAGGCCATTGCTCCCACACAGCAGGCTGGCTTGGGGGTCACCAGCTTTCTTAGTCCCGGGGAGACCCCCGGGCTGGTTGGCTGGAAATGGATGGGCTGAACTGTGTGGGCGCAAGTGTGGGCAATGGCACGGTGAGATCGGTGCCCGGAGCCGGGCTGCGTGGCAGGGCAGCGAGGCCTCCCCCCCCCCCCCCGGTGCCCCCTCCGCCCACTCTCCCTCCCGCCCCCCAGGGTAACTGCACAACCTGCGAGGGCCGCGAGGACAGCCAGGAGTACGCCAACATCCGCTCGGCCATGAAGGTGCTCATGTTCACCGACACCGAGAACTGGGAGATCTCCAAGCTCCTGGCCTCCATCCTGCACCTCGGCAACCTGCAGTACGAGGGTGAGGGCCTCCGCCGAGCCGCTCCCCACCCTGGGCCGGGCCTCGAGCAGCAGGACCCCTCGCCGTCCAGGGGTGCTGGGGCCCCGATTCTGACTCAGCGTGTGCCTTCTTCGGGAGAATGCACCGGTGGGCAATTTGAGCGGGTCCCCTAGCCTCGTGTGGTAAACTGCGCTGGAATTCCCTAGAGAGGTGTGCGGATAAAGTGCAATGGGGGATGGGGGAATGACTATTGGCAATGAATATATATATTGATTTCAAAGAGGAAGGGAGAGAGAGAGAGAATCATTGATTAGCTGCCCCCTGCACACCCCCTACTGGGGATCAAGCCCGAAACCCAGGCATGTGCCCTTGACCAGAATCGAACCTGGGACCCTTAGTCTGCTGGCCAACACTCTATCCACGGTGCCAAACCAGCTAGGGCATCATTGGCCCTTTAAAACCACTTACAAATTTGGTTTCTTCTTTACGATCAGGGGTCTTAGAGAGGGAGTACATTTTTGAATTATTTCATACTAAGGTACGCGTGATTTAAATTTTATTGATATTTTACAGAGAGGAAGGGAGAGAGATAGAGAGCTAGAAATGTCGATGAGAGAGAAACATCGACCAGCTGCCTCTTGCACACCCCCTACCGGGGATGTGCCCGCAACCAAGGTACATGCCCTTGACTGGAATTGAACCCGGGACCTTTCAGTCCACAGACCGACGCTCTACCACTGAGCCAAACCGGTTTCGGCAGTACGTGTGATTTAAATAGCCATCTTCAGCAGAGGGGAAAGCTAGAAAAGAGAATATGTTCACTCATCTAACTCTCCCTGGTCACCTACTGTGTGCCAGGCTGGGAGGTGGCCCTCTGAGGCAGGCCCCGAGTTCCACTCTGCCCTTGGCGCCCACCGTGGTCCCTCGACTGCATAAGAGCTGGAGCGTGAGTGGAATCGGACCCTCTTGGAAAGTGTTAGGTGAGCGAATGAAGAATCCCATCTCTGAGAAGCTCACAGTCACTCCAGTGAGTCTTAAAAAAGACTAAGAGAATGCATAAATGCGTGGGAAAACAAATCGATGTTCCTCTCTCTCAAAACAATTCTTTAAAAAGAGACTGAGAGAGGAAGGAAGAGCACACACCAGGCAGAAGGAAAGGTTCATGCAAAGGCTCTGAGGCCTGAGGAAGCATTTGGGGAAGGACAGAGAGCATCAGGCACTGAGCCAGGCAAGTTCACAGCACCTGTCTCAGAGGAGCCACCCACTGTTCTGGGAGTCTAGAGCAGGGGTGGGCAAACTTTTTGACTCGAGGGCCACAATGGGTTCTTAAGCTGGACCGGAGGGCCGGAACAAAAGCATGGATGGAGTGTTTGTGTGAACTAATATAAATTCAAAGTAAACATCATTACATAAAAGGGTACGGTCCGCTCTTTCGGCTCCGCGCGGGCCAGATAGAACAGCCGAATGGGCCGAATCCGGCCCGCGGACCATAGTTTGCCCACGGCTGGTCTAGAGTGAAGACTGGGGGGATGGGGGAGGCATGACTGCCCGTGTCTGATACCTGGGTGCCAGGCGTGGAGCCAGATGTTGGACACACACGGTTTCTAAGCTCACGGTGCTCATAGTTCATGATGAGAACATTCATCCAACGTACATCGGCCAGAGAAGCTTTAAATCGGAGTTTGGTGTCCTCCGTGGACAGGTGTGGCATTCGGTCCCCTCAGACTGTCCCCTGCCCCCCGTGCCCACCCCCCCGCCCCCGCCTGACGCTGTGCCCTCTTGCCGCTGACAGCCAGGACATTTGAAAACCTGGATGCCTGCGAGGTCCTCTTCTCCCCGTCCCTGGCCACAGCAGCATCCTTGCTCGAGGTCAGTGCCCGGTCTTCTGTCCCCTCGGCCGTTTCTGCTTCTCTCAGAGGCACAGCTTTGACCTCGGGCCCAGGGGCTGAGCATGTGGGGCCCAAGGAGCCGGGACCTCTGCTTGGGCAAGGTCTAGGAATTGGGCACGGAGAACCCACGGTGCCCAGGACCTGTGCCGGGCACGGGTCCCTGGGTGGAGTAGAGCCCAGAGCCTGGCTTAGCCCAGCTGGTCCTGGGGGCAGCAGGGACTTAGGGGACCGGGGGTGGGGGCCCCCGAGTGATTCAGCCTGTCAGTCTTTCAGCAAATGCTGAAAGACGGCGATGAATAAAGCCTGAGCGAGAGCCAGTGCTGGGAAGGGCAGGTTAACATGCTGGGGGCAGGGTCGGGGGGTCGGGGGGGGGGGGGTAGGGGCAGGCAGGAGCCGCCAGAGAGCAGGTGCCTCCCGCAGCGCTGGGCTGGGGGGTTGGCGGTCGGGGAGGATTGGCTGCAGGGCCTGGGGAGGGCATTCTCGGTGGAGGGAGCAGCCCAAGGGAGGCCTGGCGGTGAAGAGGGAGGGGTTCCGGGTGGGGTGGGAGTTCTAGGGAGGGTCTGGCCGGCAGGTGGCTGGGTGAGCCCCCGGTGTCGCCCCCCTGCCCCCCCCCAGGTGAACCCCCCGGACCTGATGAACTGCCTGACCAGCCGCACCCTCATCACCCGCGGTGAGACCGTGTCCACGCCGCTCAGCAGGGAGCAGGCGCTGGATGTCCGCGACGCCTTCGTCAAGGTGCCTGTGGAGGGCCCCCCTGCTCTCCCCTACCCCCCCTGCTTTCCCCCTACCCCCCCCCTGCTCTTCCCCCACCCCCCCTCCGGAGAACTGGGAGAAGCCGAGGGGTGCACAGAGCTGGTGGGCCTCTGGGCCATGACCCCGGCCTGCCCTTGGGCTCAGGCTCCAGCCACGGGCTGCCGTGGGTTGAGTCCCACAGGGGCTGGGGGTTGTGTCCCCCCGCCCCCCAGGCCCTGCCAGCTCCGGTGCCCTCAGGCCAGGCTCCGCCCGGGCCTGCTGCCATCTCCAGTCCCCCGGCCCTCATGCAGGGCCTGTTCTCTGGGCATTCTCTCCGCTGTGCTGCGCTCAGCGGGGGGGCGCCCTCTCTGGTCTCTTCAAAGAAGACAACCAAGAAAGGCCAGCTGGGTGGCCAGGGTGCGGGATCCTGCCCGTTTCCACCGTCACACCCGCTGTCCCTGCTCTAGGCCTGTGCTGGGCTCCGGACCCTCCAGGCATCAGAGCTGATGGGGAGACAGAGACAGGCGGAGGAATGGGCGTCCGAAGGAGGGGCCCCAGACCCTGAGGCCTGGGAGGGTTTCCTGGGGAGCTTTGAAGAACGAGTAGGAGTTGTTTAAGCAGAAAAGGGTGCTAGGTCGGGCAGAGGGACCAGTGTGAGCGAAGGCGTGGAAGTGTCAGAGCGTGCTGCCCGCGGAAGGGGCGGGAGCGAGGCCCGTGTCCCGGAGGCGGTGGCCGGGCCGGGGCTGACTCCGCCGCCGCCCGGCCTCTCAGGGGATCTACGGGCGGCTCTTCGTGTGGATCGTGGACAAGATCAACGCCGCCATCTACAAGCCCCCCTCCCAGGACGTGCAGAACTCTCGCCGGTCCATCGGCCTCCTGGACATCTTTGGGTTCGAGAACTTTGCTGTCAACAGGTACCGGCGGGGCTTTCCCCCCACAGCGCGGACAGGAAGGTCGAGACCCCCCCTCCCTTTAGGCTGCATTGGTGGGCCCCCCACGCACCCTGCCAGGCTGCTGGGACGTTTGACTCCACTCGTCTGTCCCCGGGGGCCCCCTCCCCTTCCTCCTCCTCCCCTGCAGTCCCCGGGCCAGCTGAGGCCAGCGAGGAGGGGGTGGTGGTGGGGAGGGGGAGGGGGAAGGGTCTTATATCGTCCAGGACAGTCCAGGCCCTGCTGCCCACCGGCCTGTGCCCAGCTGCAAGGTGCCCCGAAGCAAGTGAGGCTGGGCCCGGGCCCAGGCTGAGATGGGGGTCTTGGCCACGCTCTTGGGGGGCCGTGCGGGCGGACGGCTGGCACAGGCCCCCATGGCAGGAAGCCGGCCCTGCCCCACGTCCTAGCTGCCTGACCCCCGGCGAGTCACTTCCACTCCCGTGACGTTTGGAAGACTCGAGGCCCTCCCCACACCCGCCGCCACGCCCACGTCGAATTCACGGGGTGTCACGGGCAGGGCGCCGAGGTGGTGGCTCATGATGTCAGCCGCCAGGGCTCTGCTTCCTGGTCTCCCCAGCCCCCTCCCCAGTCCGCTGCCGCTCTGGACCGCTCCTCCTGGGCCCCCTCCCTCCTCCTGGGCCCCCTCCCTCCTCCTGGGCCCCCTCCCTCCTCCTGGGCCCCCTCCCCTCCTCCTGGGCCCCCTCCCCTCCGCCTGGGCCCCCTCCCTCCTCCTGGGCCCCCTCCCCTCCTCCTGGGCCCCCTCCCCGCCTGGGCTCTTCCCCTCCAGGGGCTCTGCCTGGGGCTGGCCCCCCCTGCCCGCCCTCCCCGGGGCCTGGCCATGCAGGGGGAGGGTCCTGAGCTCGGGGCCCTGGCTTTGCCTCTCCCTCTGACGCACTGAGTGACCTGGGGGGGGGTGCTTTGCTCTCGCCGCCGGGCCTTGGTGTCCTCTCCTGCACATGAGGGGGGGTAGGGACGTGACAGTCCCGGCCCCCGCAGACGAGGCAGAGGCAGACCGGGGCCCCCAAGCGGTGGAGCAGGGCCTGAGTGACGCCCCTTTGTCCCCCCGTGTCCCCTGTGCACCCCCCCCCAGCTTCGAGCAGCTCTGCATCAACTTCGCCAACGAGCACCTGCAGCAGTTCTTCGTGCGGCACGTGTTCAAGCTGGAGCAGGAGGAGTACGACCTGGAGAGCATCGACTGGCTGCACATCGAGTTCACCGACAACCAGGACGCCCTGGACATGATCGCCAACAAGCCCATGAACATCATCTCCCTCATCGACGAGGAGAGCAAGTTCCCCAAGGTGGGCCTGGGGGGGGGGAGAGGGGAGAGAGACGGGGGTCAGGGAGGTTCTATCCTCCACACCCGGCCCCCGCTTCCCTCGCCTGCACAGTGGGGCTAATGACACGGGCGCTCAGGGTGGCTCGGGGCCCATTCCAGCGCACTCACCTGGCATTTGGAAATCGGTGCAACCCACTGGGTCCTGCACCCAGCGCCGAAGGACCTAAGCGAGCGGCTGGCACAGGACCGGTGCTCCAGACACGGACTAGGCCTGGAGCGTGAGGAGGGACTGTGCCCAGGGTCTCACTCCCGGGAGCAGATTTTCTAAACGGGGATGTGCCATCATGGTGGGGAGGTGCAGGCCCAGAGAGCGCCTCGGGGGGCTATAAATAAGGGGAGGAAAGCTCTTGAGAAAGACAGAAGAGGGGGTGCAAGGACGTGGGGCAGGACAGGCAGCGGGGCGTGGTGGAGAGTGGGGGGCGGGGGGCGGACGGTGGGGCAAGTGGGAGAGGAGGCCGGACCGCTGGTTCCCACAGGGCACGGACGCCACCATGCTGCATAAGCTGAACTCGCAGCACAAGCTCAACGCCAACTACATTCCTCCCAAGAACAACCACGACACCCAGTTCGGCATCAACCACTTTGCTGGTATCGTCTACTACGAGACTCAAGGTACAGGCTGGCTGGCCGGGGCTGTCTCGTTGTCTGTGCCCCTTCCTCCCTCCCTCCCTCACCTTTCTCCAGCCCATGGAGAGAGACACCAGGGCCTGGAATGCAGAGTGGAAACGGTGGGATCAGTCTTTTTGTTGTTTGTTTGTTTTAGAGATTTTAAAGTATTGTAGTAACATATCTATAATAATAAAAGTGTGATATGCTAATTAGACCAGACAGCTGAATGACCTTCCGGAGATCATTCCAGACAAAGCCACAGCAGCGGGGGCCAAAGCAGAGGTGGTTAGGGGTGATCAGGCAGGCAGGCAGAATAGTTAGGGGCAATCAGGCAGGCTGGCAGGTGAGTGGTTAGGAGCCAGCGGTCTTGGATTGTGAGAGGGATGTCTGACTGTCGGTTTAGGCCTGATCCCACAAACATCCTCCAAGGGGTCCTGGATTGCAAGAGGGTGCAGGCTGAGCTAAGGGACCCTCCCCCCTCCATGCATGAATTTTGTGCACCGGGCCTCTAATATAATATAAAATTTACTATGTTAACAACCTTTAGTCTATGATTTAGTGGCATTAAGTTGTTCACAATGCAGTGCAACCATCATCACTATTGGTTTCCAGAACCTATTTATCGCCCCAAATAGGAGCTCTGTACCCGCTGACAATAACTCCCCCTCCCCCTAGCCTCTGATAAACTCGGTCCTACTTTCTGCCTTACATATTTGACTGTTTGAAGTCCTTCATGGAAGTGGAGTGGCACAATATTTGTCCTTTTGTGTTTGGCTTACTTCACTTAGCATGAGGCCGGCAAGGTTAGAGATGTATTCTTTCTGGTTGTCATTTCATCTGTTGATGGCCATTTGCGTCGTCTCCATGCGGTGGCTGTTGCAAATAATGCTGCTGTGAACGTGGTGGACAAGTACTTGAGTCCCTGCTTTTAGTTCTTTGGGGTGGGCTCAATGCTCTCTGTACATATGGGAGGCTTATAAGGGGGGGGGGTTCACTGTCCTTACAAGACGTAGCCCCCTGGATGCAAAGCCAGCCTAGAACCAGCCCACTTGCCCACCAAGACTCTTTCAGCCAAAGACCACGTGTGAGCTGTGAAGGGGACGCTCTTCTTCCCTCCCTCTAGCTCATTTTCAAGCTAGACGTCAAGAAGAGGGTGAGAACGCAGTCAGGTTTGCCCCACTTGGAATCCTTGCAGGGTCTGCCAGAAGCCCGCCGAGGGCCCTTGTCTGCCCCGTTGCAAAGGGCTGGCCTTGAATGGGTCTCAGCTGTGGGATGTGTGTACATGGAGCTCCAGCCATTCAGCCCCAAAGCTCCCCCCCCCACTTCCTCCCCAAGTCATTGAAGTTCAAAACAGATAAGCATAGCCATCGGTTAGCACATCCTTGTGGAGTTGGCCCAGAGGCAGTCGGGTGTGCCATGAGCCACCCTGCGGGGGTGGAATCCGCAGGCTGCCCGGCCTCCTTAGAATGTGAACTGTGAGCTCCCACCGGCTGTTGGAGGGAAGGAAGCCCACGCCTGTGGGAAGGACTCCTGGGCAAACCAATGGGTCTGTTGTTGGGAGTGACAGAGGGCTGGCTTTTTCAGTCCAGGCCACCAACGTTCACTGAGCATCTGTTACGTGCCAGGCTCCCCGCCGTTGCTGAGGATGCAGGCGGGAAGACAGGGGAACTTTACAGGAAGTTATAGGATTATGGAAGGCTAGATCTGGGGGTGAACACGAGGGCCATCTGCCTCTGTGGGTTTGCAAGCTGAGGTCCAGAGAGCGAAACTTAGCAATTTATCAAAAAAAAAAAAAAAAAAAAAAGATAAATTGCTTAAGATCACTAACCCGGTTTGAGCTGCTTTAAGCACTTCTGCCAGCATTTTCTGGTTCTCGAAGTCCTGCCTGTTTTAACCCGGCGTTTCGTTTATGACATGGGTGGCGACAGGTGATCTAAAGAGAAGCCACAGCCTTTGAGTACGGTCTTTCCCATCGAACAGAGGAGGAAGCTGAGGCCCAGAGGGACCTTCCCAGGGCCACTGCGCTTTAGTTCGAGCCCTACAATCCATGCCCCCCTCCCCTCCCCGAGCTCACCCTTCCACTGCTGAGTGCTCCTGCAGCTCACCCCTCCTCAGATGCCCGGCGGGCAGCCCAGCGCTGGTCTCCGTGCCATCCACCAGCCCGCGCAGCCCAGTCCTGCGGGCAGAGGGTGCTGCCTCTCTGCAGTGCCCCTCCCCCTCAGCCCGGGGCACCTGCCTCCTGCCCCCCACCCCCAGCACCCCACCCCCATTACCCAGCTCCTGACTCCCCAATAACTGGGAGCGGCAGTGGGGGTCTGTGTGGTGCAGGGAAGCCTCCTTGGCCCGCACCAGTGGTCTGAGTTTGGGTCTTAACTCTGTCCGTGGCTTGCTGTGTGGTGTTAGGCACCTTGCTTAGCTTCTCTGAACATCGATTCCCTCCCTTGTGGGACGAGAAGGGAATTCCTGCTTGTCCCACACCTCCTGGGTACGGGGGTAGCTGTGAGCATCGGAGCTGTGAGGGGACTTTAAAAAAAAAAAAAAAAAAAAAAAATATATATATATATATATATATATATATATATATATATAGTATTGATTTTTTTACAGAGAGGAAGAGATGGGATAGAGAGTTAGAAACATCGATGAGAATCATCGATCAGTTGCCTCCTGCACACCCCCTACTGGGGATGTGCCCGCAACCGAGGTACATGCCCTTGACCGGAATCGAACCTGGGACCTTTCAATCCGCAGGCCGATGCTCTGTCCACTGAGCCAAACCGGTTTCGGCTGTGAGGGGACTTTGAAAACATAGGCTATGTTGAGTTAATTTCTGTACTATGAGCCGGTACCAGATCCACACGGAGTCTCTCCCAGGTGACACTTGCCCCGTGCTTTTGACACCTTTGTGTAAAAGCCTGAGGCTGGCCTTTTAGGCCTCAGGGTTCACTCAGGAAGGGGCCCACCCCGTCAGTCCCGGGGACAGACCTCGTGCTCGCTCTCTGACCGGCCTGAAGAGGGCTGCGTGGTTGGGGAGATGGCGCTCCGGCTCAGGCTCTGCCCTCGCTCTCTGTAACCCTGGGCCATCGGCTGTCCCCTCCAGGCCTCAGTGTCCCCCCTGTAACGGGGGCGTGGGTGGGCTGGGTGAGTTTTGGGACGGGGCCGGGTCCTGTCGGGCGGAGGCAGCAGGAGGCGGTGAGGCGTGACCTCTCTTGCCGCTGCGCAGGCTTCCTGGAGAAGAACCGGGACACCCTGCACGGAGACATCATCCAGCTGGTCCACTCCTCCAGGAACAAGTTCATCAAGCAGATCTTCCAGGCCGACGTCGCCATGGTAACGTCGGGGCAGGGCTTCCATGGGGCGGGAAGGGTCCCGGGCGCCAGGCCGGTCCTACAGTGTCAGAGCGTTCCAGCTGCAGAGCGTCCTATGCTTCTAGGAGGGGTTGGGGGCCCTCCAAGACCCTCCCATCTGGTCCTCCTGTACTGACTGGGAGGAGGGTTAGGGGGTGCAAGGCCCAGAGAAAGGTCACCTGAGAGGTCACAGAGCAGATCCTGATCAGGACTCGGTTTACCTTAGGGATCCCCCCCACCCCCGGACCTCCCACTGCTAACAGGGAGCAGGTCCAGCCTGCGGGTCGTAGGCAGGTGTGGGCATTCAGAGAACTGGCACAAAGGGTAGACCTGCACCAGCCCTGGAGAATTCCCCACTTGGTCCCTGGAGCGGGAGGCTGGTGGGCGTCTCCCTGCAGGGCCATAGGCCTTCTGTTTCACATTTCCTCCTGTCCCGCCGCTTCTTGGATGGGGAGGGGGGGATGAGGGGGTGGGGCACAGAGAGGCTCCCAGGGCGGGCAGAGCCGCTGCCCCCTCGCTGCCCGTCCAGCTGCCTCAGATGTCCCCGGCCCCAAGGAGCCCAGGCCTCCGCCCCGAGGGCCCTCCTCTCTCCCTGGTGGGGTTTGCCCTCGGCTCTCTGACCCACCCCGTTCTCCTCGCCCCCTCCCTCCCCCCCATCTCGCCCGCACTGTGGTTCCTGCTGTAGTTTCTCTGTGGTTACTCATCGGGCACTCTCCGCCAGTCAGCGGCTTCTGCGAAGGTAAAAGCCCCGAGGCCGCGGCGGCCCCTGGGCCAGGCTGCGTCCCTGGTCCCCACGGCACCAGGGTTTGGGGAGAGAGGCCTGGCTTTTCTCCTCCTTCCTTTCTCTTTTTCGAGTGTGTTTTATTTTTTTGTGGAGTGGTTTGTGGAGTGGTTTTGGTTTTTGTTTTTGAGTGTGTGTACCAGACATCTCAGTTTCTTAAAGGAGGAAACTGAGTCCTGGGAAAAGAGGCAAGACGCCCGAGAGCCAGGGCAGAGCCAAGACCAAACCGAGTCTCCCAAGTCCTCTGTCCTCCCCCCCCCCTCCCCACCCCCCACCCCCAGTCTCTTCGAGGCATCAAGGCAGCTCCTCCCAGGCCCTGCACTCAGCCAGGTCCTCCGTGACCTTGAGCGGCAGGAAGGGCAGGTGGTGTTTTCTGCTTTTTGCAGACAGAAAGCTCAGCGATGGGGTGTGACCCACCCCAAGTCAGCATCCTGGGGAGCTGGCCCCAAGGCCTCACCCGGGCCTGCGAGGCTCTGGAACAGCACCCCTGCTGCGTCCTGACCACCCCTCCAGGACGAGGCTCCCAGGGCGCGTTAGGTGCCCCGGGTGCTGGGTCCCCTTAGCGGCGGCAGAGCGCTGCCCTCCCCTCCGCCTCCCTTTGCTCTTCTGACCCTCAATCTCCTCTCCCTCTAATCCTGATGTCTTCCCACGCTTGGTCTAAATCAGGGGTGGGCAAACTTTTTGACTCGAGGGCCACCATGGGTTCTTACACTGGACCGGAGGGCCGGAACAAAAGCAACCTGACCATGCTGGCACTCTCATCTTGGGCTGCTGGTGAAGGAGCGGAGGGGAGAGGGAGAGAACCCTCCGTTCTGTAGTTTGCTCACGGCTGGTCTAATTGCTGGGTCGCTCTTCCTTCCTGGAGGTCTGGCGCCCCCTGCTGCCCAGTGCCTCCCCGAGTTCTGGAACAATGGGTGAAAGCCACTGCTGCCCAGTGGGGCAGGGGCAGGGCGGCCTCTGTCCTCGGCCCCTGGAGCAGCCCTGAGCCCCACCCCCAAGGTGGCTCAGTCAGGTAACTGGGCGAATGTAGGGCCACCAACCACGAGGGAGGCCCAGACTCCCGCGGCACCAGCTCCCAGCACTCCCTCCCGAACCCACCGGTCACAGGCCGTGTTGATGGACAGGCCTTTCCTCTCGTCCTCTCCATTCTTTCCTCCCAGCCCACCCCTGCCAGTCCACCCACCCCTTCTGGTCCTGGGAGACCACTGAGCCCCGTCTTTTCCGCCCGCCCCTCCTCCTCTCACCCCACATCACGGTCGCCCCCACGGGACAGCGGGAGAAGCTGGGGCCCCGGGAGGCCTAGCTGCTGGCTTGCGCTTGCACAGCGTGTGACACACAAGGGGTGTGATCCGGGTCCGGTACAGGGACTTGTCCGAGGTCACAGCCAAGTGAGGGCTAGTGTGTTGTGTGGGCTGTGTGTTGAGTATGTTGTGTGTGTTCAGTGAGCTGTGTGTTGTGTGTGCTGTGTGTGTTCTATGTGCTGTGTGTGTTGTGTGAGCTGTGTTGTGTGTGCTGCGTGTGTTCTGTGAGATGTGTTGTGTGTGCTGTGTGTGTTCTGTGAGATGTGTTGTGTGCGCTGTGTATGTTCTGTGTGCTGTGTGTGTTCTGTGAGCTGTGTGTTGTGTGCTGTGTGTGTTGTGTGAGCTGTGTTGTCTTTGCTGTATGTGTTCTGTGAGCTGTGTTGTGTGTGCTATGTGTATTCTGTGAGCTGTGTTGTGTATGCTGTGTGTGTTCTATGAGCTGTGTGTTGTGTATGCTGTGTGTGTTCTGTGAGCTGTGTTGTGTGTGCTATGTGTGTTGTGTGAGCTGTGTTGTGTGCTGTGTGTGTTCTATGAGCTGTGTGTTGTGAGCTGTGTTGTGTATGCTGTGTGTATTCTATGAGCTGTGTGTTCTGTATGCTGTGTGTATTCTGTGAGCTGTGTGCTGTGTGTGTTGTGTGATCTGTGTTGTGTGTGCTGTGTGTGTTGTGTGAGCTGTATGTGCTGTGTGTGTGCACTCTGTGTATGAGGGTCTGTGTCCGTGCTGGGTGTGCTAGGGCAGGGCTCCCACACAAGCCGGCACAGGCCAACCTGGACAGCTCCCGGCCCAGGGCCGCTGCTGGGCCAGGGTCGGGGGCATCCAGCCTGACATTCACACACACACACACACACACACACACACACACACTCCCAGCTCCCCTTGGCAAACCTTAGGATATGCTCCAAACAAAACACAAACAGAAAACACTGCATACATTTCAGACCAGCAAGTGTTTGCCGTTTCTCGGCAGGTTCGGTTCAGTCTGGGGCTCACGGTCAGTGGGTTCAGCGCCTCTGCCCCCCACCCCCCCCACACCTCACATGTCTGCGTCTGCACCCCTGGTTTGGGGCGCTGCAGGAGATCAGCTAAATTTATGTCTCATGTGTAGCATTAAAACCTTACAACGATCATCAAATTCATTCATAAGAAACCCTCACCCAACAGAAGTTGCCAGCAAAAACAGTGACATCAAAATGCTTTGGAGTGGAACCTGGGTTCTATGGCCAGTGTCTGGGTATCAGGCGGAGACGGTCCGCTCCCTGCTTGTTTGCTGTCCGGCCTCCCCACCATTTCACCATGTTCTGAGAGGGGCCCCCCCAGGGCAGGGAGGTGCAGGGTCCCTGGTGGGCTCCCCAGAGAGACTGGCTGGCGGAGCCCAGAGCTGTGGGCTCGGGCCACGCAGTGGGGGGCCAGCGGGGCGCCCTCTTAGGAGGCTGACCCGGGCCTGCTCGGCCAGCCAGCTGCTGAACCGCTAATCCCACAGGAAGGGAGGGCACCGGCGGCACCCCCTTACCCACCCCCCGTTCCCCCCTTCCAGGCTCCCAGCTCCCAGGGTGCTGTTCACGCCCACTGTGCCCCCTCCCAGGGCAGCCTGGCAGCCTGACAGAGAGGGAGGCTCAGTGACCTGCCCGAGGTCGCACAGGAGGTGGTGGGGCCGGGGTCTGAGTGTGGGTCCTCTAACCCTTCTCTGGGAACGACCCCTCCCTTCCCCCGTGCTCTGAGGGAGCACGTCTGGCCACTCGTGTATTCCTGGAGAGGAGACTGGAGACAGAGGGGGGCTGTGCCCTGCCTAGAATCCCCCAGCACCCAGGGCTCGTCCTGGTTCGGGTCCCAGTGGGCTCCCTGGACCAGACCAGACCGGTCACAGGGAAACCCCAAGTGCCCGGGCAGCCTGCCTCGCCGGGCTGTCCTCCCTTCGGCCCTGAGCCCGCTGACCTCCCACCGTCCCCTTCCCTTCCCTTCCCTTCCCTTCCCTTCCCTTCCCTTCCCTTCCCTTCCCTTCCCTTCCCTTCGGAGAGCTGGCGGACCCGGGTCAGCCCCTCCCATCGCTGTGGTCCGTCCCCCCAGGGCGCGGAGACCAGGAAGCGCTCGCCCACGCTCAGCAGCCAGTTCAAGCGGTCGCTGGAGCTGCTGATGCGCACCCTGGGCGCCTGCCAGCCCTTCTTCGTGCGCTGCATCAAGCCCAACGAGTTCAAGAAGCCCATGGTGAGCGCCCCGGAACCAGCCGGGGGGGGGGAGGGCGGTGGAGGGGCTGGGCTGTGGGGGGCAGGGTGGGGACTGGGCGGAGTGGGACCGAGGCTCAGGAAGGCGAAGGCGCTTGTGGCTGCAGAGCCCAAATCCTCACTGGGCGCCCCTGTCCCCCCCCAGGGCTCTGGGTGTGTGTTCACCACTTGCTTCTCCTGGAGGCTGGGGTGGGGGTGGTGGGGCAGACCGTGGGGGGCCATCACAGGGCCAGGGAAAGTGCCCGGAGAGAGAGAGAGGAAACAGGTGGCGGAAGGAAGCCCGCCGTCCGCACGCGTGCTGGCCCTGCCCCTGCCCGGACACAGTTCCCGGAGCGTGCTGGGGCTCGGGGCCAGGTCTGCAGGGGTGCGAGCTCCCCACCTAAAGCAGGAGGAAGGAGGCCAGGGCCCGGGCAGGCAGCTGGGGACCGTCTCTCCTGCCCTCGGATGCCCGGGGACCCTCCTCTGGGCCCCGACCTCAGCGTCTGTGGCCTGGACCGTGACCGTGACGGCAGGACATTCTCTCGGCCCTCTGACCTCCTGCCCCCACCTCACCGCCCAGGCCCCTCCACTGCAGGGAGAGACAGGAGGGTCCCACTCACACCTAGCCGCTCACTGCTGCCCCCAGCCCGGCCCCCGGGGGCCTGCTCAGCCCCGCCAGGAGCCCCCGGCCGGTGCTGCCGTCACAGAAACAACTTGGTGCCAATCAGACAAATGTATGTCTTTCTTTCTTTTTAATAAAAAAATTTTTTTAAATTGATTTTTCACAGAGAGGAAGGGAGAGGATAGAGAGTTAGAAACATCGATGAGAGAGAAACATCGACCAGCTGCCTCCTGCACTCGCCCGCAACCAAGGCACATGCCCCTGACCGGAATCGAACCCGGGACCTTTCAGTCCGCAGACCAACCAACGCTCTATCCACTGAGCCAAACAGATTCGATAACGTATGTCTTTCTTAAGGCACTTCGCTGTCAGCGCCAGAAAGTGGTCTAAATAAGGACCAATCAATGGCCGTGATGATAGGAAGGGTCACCCCTGGGACTGTGCCAGGGACCCCGCACCTGCGCAGCCACAGTCCCTGGGAAGCCCCCCCCCCCCCAACACACACACGTCCAGCCCTTCCAGGCTTCCACACCTTCGCACAGGCTCGCCCTGCCCCAAAGCCTGCCTCCTCCATGCAGCCCCTCCGGATGTCCCGGGGGATTAAGCCATCTCTCTTCCATGCCCCCGAGAACCAGCTTGCCCCCAGGAGGATCCCATTGTGTGGGTTTGAACGGCAGGCCGGGCCCAGCCCCACCCCTGCTCCTCCTCTGCGGTGCGGCCTGGGCCCCTCGTGCCGTGTCTGGGCTGGGGACACGCGGGGCAGCGGGGCAGGGCCGGCCCCCGCCGGGAGCCGCCCGCCCTGACGCCGTGGCCCCGGCAGCTGTTCGACCGGCACCTGTGCGTGCGCCAGCTGCGGTACTCGGGGATGATGGAGACCATCCGCATCCGCCGCGCCGGCTACCCCATCCGCTACAGCTTCGTGGAGTTCGTGGAGCGCTACCGGGTGCTGCTGCCGGGCGTGAAGCCCGCCTACAAGCAGGTACGGCCGGGCTCCGGGCTGGGCGGGGCCCCTTTTCTCCCGAGACAGTGTGCTGGGCGGACGTCCGCTGGCCCCCTGAGGGGCGGCTGGGAAAATGGGAAGGGGTGGGGGTGGTCGTGGGGTGCACGAGGCCTTCGATGGCCATGCTTGGTGGGCATGGACTTCCCAGGTGGGCGTGGACTTCCCAGGTGGGCGTAATGGGTGAGACCAGGACTACCAAGTGGGCGAGAGGGTATTTTGGTTTTTTGGGTTTTTAAAATATATATATATATATTTTTTAATTTATTTTTTTATAGAGAGGAAGCGAGAGGGATAGAGAGCTAGAAATGTCGATGAGAGAGAATCATTGACCAGCTGCCTCCTGCACACCCCCTTCTGGGGATGTGCCCGCAACCAAGGTACATGCCCTTGACCGGAATCGAACCTGGGACCTTTCAGTCCGCAGACCGACGCTCTATCCACTGAGCCAAACCGGTTTCGGCTGTTTTTGTTTTTTTTTAAATACGTTTTTTACCAATTTTATTTATTTTTTTAGAGAGAGAGAGAGAGAGAGAAAGGGAGAGGGAGCAAGGGATAGACATATCAATGATGAGAAAGAATCATTGACCGACTGCCTCCCGCACGCCCCACAACCCTGGCATGTGCCCGGACCGGGAATCGAACCGGCGACGTCTTGGTTCATGGGTTGGCGCTCAGCTCCTGAGCGACTCCAGCCCGGCGGATGGGGGAGAGGCCCTGCAGCCGCCTGCCGAGCTAAGGAGACAAGAGGGGGTCAGAGCAGGCAGGGCCGGCGTGGGCCACACGGGGAGTTGGGGCAGGGCTGGAGCCAGAGCCCTGCCTCCCGGCCATGGGCGGACACGGAGGCGGCCTTTCCCGCTGCCCACTCCCTGGTGCGCCCTGCCCCCCAGGACGACCTCCGGGGGACCTGCCAGCGCATGGCGGAGGCTGTGCTGGGCACGCACGACGACTGGCAGATTGGCAAAACCAAGATCTTCCTGAAGGTGAGAGCGGCTCCCAGCCCGACTGCCTTGGGGGCGGTGGCCTCCTGTCCCCGTGGGGACGGGCGCTGGGAGAAGCTGGCGGGTCAGATGGGGTCAGGCTGGGCCTGCGCCCACAGACCCCCTCCCATCCTCTACCTGTGGGACAGGCGGGCCTGTGGGAGGGCAATGAGGCCTTCTGGGTAGGGGAGGGGCAACTGGCACTGAGCCCGGCTGTGACCTGGGCTTGGGGTCAGGGCACTGGCCCCGGTGGGAAGACCAACGTGGGCTCATGGGTTCAGTGCCTACCCGCGGCTGTCTTCCCTGGGCCCCTGGGCAGCTGCTGGCCCCTCTGAGCCTCACTTCCCCTTACATACGGGACGTTCCTGCGGGGATTTCTGGAGTGCATCTTCAGGTCCTCTCCTGCGGCTGCCTGCCAGGCAGGGCTCACCGCAGGCTCTGCTGGGCGCCACCCCCTCCCTCCCTCTCTCCTGCCCCTAGTGCCTGCCCTCCCTGGGCGCAATCCTGGAGCTCTCTGGCTCCCCCCGCAGCCCGGCAGGGCCCAGAGCCCGCCGTTGGGGAGGGGGCAGGGCTGGGAGCGGGAAGCTAGGTCGTGGGGCGTCCTGTCCTCGGAGCAGAGCTCGCTGGGTGTTGGAGGTGGGGGGGCCGCCGCAGGGACAGCGCGAGCTCCCAGCGCGCCGGCTTCCTCATTTCCATTTCCGTTCGCTTTCCGGCCGTCCGGGGCCACAGGGCAGGGCTCCTTCCTCTGGGCTGTGTGGAGGGAAGGAAGGAGCCAGCCGGAGCTGGAGGGAGCCCCGGGCTGCAGTGCAATTCCTTCCTGGCCGCGGGGCCACGGCCAGTCCCTTTACCCCTCCCCCCTTCATTTCCTCGTGGGAAAAATGTGTGCACCGGGCCCTGCACCCCACAACTGCCCGACTCCGGTGGGGCTTTTCCTCCGTGGTCTTACTTAGTGGTCACAGCAGCCAGTGGGGTAGGACCGTTGTGCCCATTCCAGAGGCTCGGAGAGGAGAAGTGAGATGCCCGGGTGAGGCCCTGGGCTTCCAGCCGGGGCTGGTCTGATGCCTGGCCCTGCGGGTGAGGGAGGGACGGAGGGCACGCGGCACGGTGGCGCCGAGCCGGGCAGCTCCGAGGACCATCACTGTCCCCAGCCTCACCTCTCCGGGCTCTTCAGAAACCAGGAGTGGTTTCCAGTCTCAGTGTCCACTTCCCATTCACTCACTCACTTACTCACTCACTCATTCATTCATTCAGAAAGGCATGGCCGAGCAGCTCCTCTGTGCTGGGCTCTGACCACAGGAGCTATGGTCTGTGATTAGCTGGTGGATGTGGCTCCCCACAGAGACCCAGCGCAGGGCCCTGTGCGCCTGGCTCCCTGAGGACCCACTCCAGCACCTGGCACGGGGCCGGCACTGGAGACGCTAATTTCAAAGGCACTGAGTGAATGATGAGGTCTTGTCTCACCAGAGTGAAGGGTGGGGGTGTGGGGGGAGGAGGGGTCAGGCCTGGGTCACCGAGGGCCTGGGTGCCAGGGGAGACCAGGCGTGTCCCTGGGAGTCACGGACATCACTGGAAGATCACCTGACTGCTGTTATAGGAGGGGCCCAGCTTAGGGAGGACCGAGGGGAGCGACAGGGGTCAGGAGACTGGTTAGGAGGCTGCTGCCAAGATCCTAGAGGGTGACTTGGCCCCGGTCAGAGGCCGATGTGACAGAGACATCTGGGAAGGCACAGCTTGGGCAGGAAAGGCCATAGGGACGAAGCCGCTGCGTGTGCCCACTGCACCCTCTGCCCCCACCAGTCACATTGGGCTCCTCCTGCTCTGTGTGTCCCGCCCAGAGCTCCGGGAAACAGCCACAAGCACCCCCTCTCTGTCCTGGGGCTGCAGAGGCCGCCCCACGGAGCAGAGCAGGGCTGGGAGCCTGGGCGGCCCAGCCAAGCCCGGGGCCTGGAATCCAAGAGAAGGAAGTGAGGGGGTTCCCTTGGATTCATGGGGGGCCGCTGCTCAGGAGCTCTGCCCCCCAGGACCACCATGACATGATGCTGGAGGTGGAGCGGGACAAGGCCATTACCGACAGAGTCATCCTGCTCCAGAAGGTCATCCGGGGATTCAAAGACAGGTGCGTGCCGGACCAGCTCCGCCCCACGAGAGCCCCCCCCCCCCCACACACACTTTGCTCACCTCTTTTCCTCTAACTGGAGCACTAAAAGTAAGCATGCACATCCATGCGCACACATATAAACGAGCACACACATGCATAGCACATGGGTGAACACACAGGCGCATGATTCACACAGGCACACACATGTGGATTCAGGGCGCACACACATTTGGACACTCTGTGGTCTCAAATGCCTGATGAAATTTCTCCAAGAGGAAATTTGAGATTTTATAAATTACAGATTTTATAAATTACCAAGTGTGTTCCTTATTCCAAATAAGGGACCTGAATAGCTGTGACAATTCACAAACCAGCAGGAATAACTCTGGAGCACACAATTCAGGCATCACAAAACCCCCAGAGCCTGCCCCTTTTGCAATCCATCTGGTCCCTCCCTCCTCTCCACCCATCCATCCACCCACCCACCCACCCACCTGCCTGCTCATCCGTATGTCTGCCCACCCATCTCTCTGTTTCCTTCCTCAGTTGCTCGCTTGCTCATGTGTGTGCCTCTAGGCATTGGCCTGCTGGCTCTCTCACACATGGCCGTATTAATTTTCCCTCCTCCTTTATTTGTTTCCACGTTCAGCAGACACCCGCTGTGTGATGTGTGGTCTCTTTGCCCTCCATCAGGTCACAGGTGGCTGTCACCCCGGAGAAGCCATCCAGAGTGGGCAGGGGGGGGGGGACAGCATTGCGCCCACTCAGTCAGACAATGTGGACTCTACTCCAGCCTCACTGAGCCTCAGTTTTCTCATCTGTGAAATGGGGAGATTTGATAGGAGTGAGTGAGGCTCCCACTGATCACATATTCTAATCTTTAACATAATTGACGTATTCTTCATACATTTATCTGTTTATTCAATAAACACACCTGGGAAAAATATCCTTATTGGGCTCACGGGACAAGCCTGTGAGCAGGCCGGGCAGGTGGCATTCTGCCCACTTCACAGACGAGGAAGGCAAGGCAGAGAGGAGATGCCCTGTGTGTCCCCCCCCCCCCCCCGGGTCATGTGTGCGGGAGATGCAGAGCTGGGACCAGCCCTGCTGTCCCGATTCCAAACCCCACCTGCACCCCGCTGCCTCTGGGCACCACGCCTCGGCGTTGAGGATCTCCTGCTGTTTCAGGTCCAACTTCCTGAAGCTGAGGAACGCGGCCACCCTGATCCAGAGGCACTGGCGGGGCCACAACTGCAGGAGGAACTATGGGCTGGTGAGCCTCCCTGAGGGGCCTCTGAACTCGCCGGGCTGCAGGATTCAAACCTGTGCCCAGTCCCGTGGCCTCCCGCCACTGCCCCAGCCGCCCCTACCATTTCTCCAGCCGGGAGTCCAAGTCTGGTCCTGGTGCCTTTCCCCTTCTGGTCAGCGATGTTTAGGCCTTTCGTCTGCAATGTGCCAATGAGAGTGCGCACTAGGTCATTAGAGACGTGGGGGTCGGGGGGGCGAGCAGGTGTGTCCCACTGACCTCAGGGGAGCAACGGGGGGGCTGAAGCCTGAGGTTGGGGTGGGGATGGAGTGCGGGGGGACAGACAGGAAGGAGAGCAGCTCCTGGTCTGCGGATGGGGAGCCCAGGGCACTGTTGGAACCCCCCGCCCCCCCCCCCAGAGGAGGCAGAGCCCCCTGGGAGCCCTCGTCCAGGGAGGCCAGGGTGTTGCTTTGGGGGGTGCAGTGGGCGAGGGGCCCAGGCAGGGCCGTCCCCCCCGGGACCCGGGCTCTGAGCCGGGCTGTCCTTGCAGATGCGGCTGGGCTTCCTGCGGCTGCAGGCGCTGCACCGCTCCCGGAAGCTGCACCGGCAGTACCGCCTGGCGCGCCGGCGCATCGTGCAGTTCCAGGCCCGCTGCCGGGCCTACCTGGTGCGCCGGGCCTTCCGCCACCGCCTGTGGGCCGTGCTCACCGTGCAGGCCTACGCCCGCGGCATGATCGCCCGCCGGCTGCACCGGCGCCTCCGGGCCGAGGTGAGCCTGCTCCCCGGCACGGGGACTCCCCACCCCACCTGCTGGCTGAGACCTGGGGCTGGGTCTCCCCTGAGGAATGACAACCCGGAGACCAGACCCCTCACGTTCATTCCTCCTCCCAGCCGCGGGTGGGGACACCTTTGGGGGGGGGGGGGTGCCGGACAACCTGGTTTGGCTTGGGATCCGTGGTGTCAAACCTACTCCCCAGCGCCCCCCAGTCGTGTGACCTGGGGAATCTTCCAGATGCCTCAGTTTCCCCACCTGCCCGATGATTCGGCAGAGTCGCTCCCAGGCCCGGAGCTCAGTCGGGTGAGGTGGGGTCCGTAACCCGGGCCCCCCCCCTCCCTCCCCTCAGTACCGGCGGCGCCTGGAGGCGGAGAAGATGCGGCTGGCGGAGGAGGAGAAGCTGCGGAAGGAGATGAGCGCCAAGAAGGCCAAGGAGGAGGCGGAGCGCAAGCACCAGGTGAGCGGGGGCCGCCCCAGCGCTCCGCTGTCCTCCCCCGGACCCGGCTGTCCAGCTCCCTGCTCTCCTCCCTCCTCCCTCCTCCACGCGTGCTCAGTGCGCCCTGGCCCCGGACGGAGGTGGAGGCCGTGGCTCCGGAGAGCGCGGCTCCATGCCCTGCACCCTGGTAACAGCCCAAGCCCGGTCAGAGCACCCAGCACACACGTGTGGTGACTGAGCTTTTGAAATGACTCAGCACCCTGAGCATAAAATATACACGGGGTTTTTGAAGGCAGTGAGGGTAAAAAAAGGACTATAAACCATCTCGGTATTATTCTTTTTAAAAAAATATATATATTTTTTATTGATATTTTACCGAGAGGAAGGGAGAGAGCTAGAGAGCTAGAAACATCAATGAGAGAGAAACATCGACCAGCTGCCTCTTGCACACCCGCTACCGGGGATGTGCCCGCAACCAATGTACATGCCCTTGACCGGAATCGAACCTGGGACCTTTCAGTCCACAGACTGAGCCAAACTGGTTTTGGCTCGGTATTATTCTTTTTTTTTTTTTTTTTTTAAATATTTTATTGATTTTTCACAGAGAGGAAGAGAGAGGGATAGAGAGTTAGAAACATCGATGAGAGAGAATCATCAATCAGCTGCCTCTTGCACACCCCTACTGGGTATGTGCCCGAAACCAAGGTACATGCCCTTGACCGGAATCGAACCGGGGACCTTTCAGTCGCAGGCCGACGCTCTACCACTGAGCCAAACCGGTCCCGGCTCGGTATTATTCTTAAAATATTACACGTTGAGATGGTATTTTGGAAAGATTGGGTTAAATCAGGGGTGGGCAAACTTTTTTGACTCGAGGGCCACAATGGGTTCTTACACTGGACCGGAGGGAGGGCCGGAACAAAAGCAACCTGACCTCGCTGGCACTCTCATCTTGGGCTGCTGGTGAAGGAGCGGAGGGGAGAGCAAGAGAACCCTCCGCTCTTTCCGCTCCGTGGGCCGGATAGAACAGCCGCGGGCCATAGTTTGCTCAGGCCTGGGTTACATAAAAGATATGATTGAAATTGATTCCACGTGTTTCCTGAGACTGTGTTAAGTGTAGCCGCTCCATGCACGGCTCCCTCGATCTTCCTGTGGGCGGCGCTGGTCCACAGCCTTGAGCCACCACGATAGGGTTTCGGGTGGCAGGGTCCCCTCCAGCTGGGGAGGCCTGAGCGGGCTTCCCGGGGGAGGTGCTCCAGCCGAGCCCTGGAGCCAGTTGGCCTCACTGTCTGGGCCCCTGTCTGCACAGGCCCCGAGGGCTGAGGGGAGCGAGGCCCGGGGTGGGGAGGCCCGAGGCCAGCCCCTCCCAGGGGTCAGGAGGCCCAGGGGGAGACAGGACTGTGGCCAGGGTGCTGCAGGGGCCCTGGGGCTCCCCCCCGGGGGTGGCTTGCTCTCGGAAGCCGTCTCCTCTGCATCACCCCCTCCCCACCCCACCCCCAGGAGCGCCTGGCCCAGCTGGCCCGGGAGGACGCGGAGCGGGAGCTGAAGGAGAAGGAGGAGGCGCGGCGGAAGAAGGAGCTCCTGGAGCAGATGGAGAGGGCCCGCCACGAGCCCGTCAACCACTCGGACATGGTGGACAAGATGTTCGGCTTCCTGGGGACTTCGGGCGGCCTGCCGGGCCAGGAGGGCCAGGCCCCCAGTGGCTTTGAGGTACAGCGAGGCTGGGAACGGGGGGCCGGCGACAGGCCTCCGGGGGGTGGCTGCACCCCTACCCCCGGCGTTGGAGACCACCGGGTCGGTCCCCTCTGAGCAGAGGGGCAGCAGCGAGGGCCGGGTTGGGGGCCGCCGGGCCTGGCCCTGGCCAGCCACCATCCTGCCACATGGGCTCGGGCTCTGTCCCTCTCCAGGGCCACTCACAAGCTTGTATTTATTCATTCGTGCATTGAGGGGTCACCATGCGCCAGCTTCTTCTTCTTCTTTTTTAAAAAAAAATATATTTTATTGATATTTTACAGAGAGGAAGGGAGAGAGATAGAGAGCTAGAAACGTGGATGAGAGAGAAACATCGACCAGCTGCCTCTTGCACACCCCCCACCGGGGATGTGCCCGCAACCAATGTACATGCCCTTGACCGGAATCGAACCCGGGACCCTTCAGTCCACAGACCGACGCTCTACCACTGAGCCAAACCGGTTTCGGCGCGCGCCAGCTTCTAAATCGTGGACAGGACGGCACCGCACCCCCCCCCCGCCCCCCGGGGCAGGCGGGGTGGGGGGCTGCCGCCCTCGGAGTCTGCCCCCACAGCAGGGACCCCCTCCTCTCCTCCCCCCAGGACCTGGAGCGGGGGCGGAGGGAGATGGTGGAGGAGGACCTGGACGCGGCCCTGCCCCTGCCCGACGAGGACGAGGAGGACCTCTCCGAGTACAAGTTCGCCAAGTTCTCCGCCACCTACTTCCAGGGCACGACCACGCACACCTACACCCGGCGGCCGCTCAAGCAGCCGCTGCTGTACCACGACGACGAGGGGGACCAGCTGGTGAGGGCTGCGGCTCCGGGTGCCCAGCGCGGGTCCCTGGTGGGCGGGGGCCGGGCCTGACTCGACCCGCCGCCGCCGCCGCCGCCGCCAGCCTGGGGCCAGGCCTCCCCGAATGCCCTCAGCACGGGGAGTTGGGGGGGAGGGCTCCCCGTGGGCTTCTCCAGCCCCTCCCCGGCCCCCGGGACGCTGCTGGCTGTAGCGACGCCCCGCCCTGGGCTCTCTGACTCCGCGGCCCTCCCCCAGGCCGCCCTGGCCGTGTGGATCACCATCCTCCGCTTCATGGGGGACCTCCCCGAGCCCAAGTACCACACGGCCATGAGCGACGGCAGCGAGAAGATCCCCGTGATGACCAAGATCTACGAGACCCTCGGCAAGAAGACGTACAAGAGGGAGCTGCAGGCGCTGCAGGGCGAGGGCGAGGTGAGGCCCGGGCCCCTCCAGCCAGTCGATGTCCCTCCCAGCCAGGGGGCAGGAATGTCCGGTCTCCGTAGCCCAGGGGTAGGCAAACTTTTCCACTCGAGGGCCACCATGGGTTCTTACACTGGACCGGAGGGAGAGCCGGAACAAAAGCAACCTGACCACGCTGGCACTCCCATCTTGGGCTGCTGGTGAAGGAGCGGAGGGGAGAGCAAGAGAACCCTCCGCTCTTTCGGCTCCGCGGGGCCGGATAGAGCCGCCGAACGGGCCGGATCCGGCCCTCGGGGCCGTAGTTTGCTCATGGCTGCTCTAGCCTCAGGGCCCTCAGCAGAGGAGGGTCTTAGCATTCGCCTCCGCCTCGCCTCTCGAACCCAAGCTCTCCTCTGTCTATCCCCCTGGGAACAAGTGTCGGAGTGTTTTGAAAGCTGTCAGGCGTTGACCACCAGTGAGTGAGGCCACGGGGCGGAGCAGCCGGCCTCCATAGCCGGGCCTGGCGCCGAGGAGACTCGCCGAGGGCCGCTGGGCGGGTCACTCCGCTTTCCCAGCCTCAGTTTCCCCTCTGGCGGTGGTAGGGGCCGTGTGCTGGTGAGGGTGGGGTTTGCCTCATACGCATCCGTGTGGAGGTGAGACACTCCTCCAGCCACAGCCCCATGGTCAGCTGCGCTGGTCATTACTTTGGCCCACTCACTTGATCCCTGATCCCTGACCCCTGGCCCCTGGTGTCCTTGCAGGCCCAGCTCCCCGAGGGGCAGAAGAAGAGCAGCATGAGGCACAAGCTGGTGCACTTGACCCTGAAGAAGAAGTCGAAGCTGACCGAGGAGGTCAGGGCAGACCCGGGCCGCCGCAGGGGGCGCTGGGATGGGAGCAGGAGCCGGTGCCGCCGGTGCTCAGGGCGCGGGGAGGGTGGGCGACAGGACGGCGCGGGCGGTGATCGGGGAGACGGGGAGAGGGCAGTGGGGTCAGCTGGGCCAGGTCAGGGAGGGCCTCCCGGACGAGGGGACCTGAAGGCGGGGGAGGGCCGGAGAGGCAGCTGGAGAGGGAGGACGTGCCCGCCACGGCGTTTGCTCTCAGGGCCTTGCTGTGGGACGAGGGCCACGGGCGCCCACGCTGCTGATTCACCTGAGCTGGTTGGTTTGGTCGCCTTGCCCGTCTGAGAGCCCTCGCTGCCCTGCGCTCCAGGCGGCTCCGGCCGGGAGGGCAGACGGAACGAACCCAGGCGCTCACAGCGCGGGGCTGGCTCCCCGGGGCCCCAAATCTGCACCCACCCGTGCGTCTCCCTAACATTCCCCCCCTCCTCTCCTCTGCCTGGGGGTGACCTCCTGCAGGAAGCCTCGAGGGACCCCTCTACAGCCACCGGCGCCTCCTCGGGGCTTCCAGCTGCCTTGGCCTCCCTCCGTCCTTGTCCCGTTCCCCATCCGAGGCTCACACCCAGCCTCACGGTCAGGGAGCCCTAGGGCCGAATCCCCCTTTGCCCCGGGGCATCGGAGACCCCCACTCTGCGGGTCCCTGGGAGGGCCAGTGCACGGCGACCACTATGGGTGCTCAGGAGCTGAGAGGACCCCCCACACCCCCTATGTCTGAGGGAGCATTCTCTCTCTCTCTCTCTCTCTCTCTCTCTCTCTCTCTCTCTATATATATATATATATATATACACACCGTATTTGCCAGCATATAAGACGACCCTTTGGCCCTGAAAAACATGCCTCCAAGTGGGGGGTAGTCTTATACGGCGAGTATATAACAAACTCTGTATTTTTAGTGGAAATGTTAGGGGGTCGTCTTATACACCCAGTCGTCTTATACGCCGGCAAATACATATTTTCAGGGCCAAAAAATCGTCTTATACGCCGGCAAATACGGTAGATAGATAGATAGATAGATATAGATATTTTATTGATATTTTACAGAGAAGAAGGGAGAGAGATAGAGAGCCAGAAACGTCGATGAGAGGGAAACACCGACCAGCTGCCTCTTGCACACCCCCCACCGGGGATGTGCCCGCAACCAATGTACATGCCCCTGACCGGAATCGAACCCGGGACCTTTCAGTCCGCAGGCCGACGCTCTATCCACTGAGCCAAACCGGTTTTGGCTGAGGGCGCATTCTCACTGCTCAGCTCTCGCTCACCCCTCAGCCGGGCAGGGAGCGGGGCTGGCGCCGCAGGCGGTGAGACCCGGGAGGAGAACCCGGGCTGGCGGGGCGCACACAGAGGGGCCAGGGCAGTGGTGACAGGGCTGGCGACTGGACTTGGAACGGGGGGATGCTCTGGGGGTCAGCGTTGTGTGGGAGCCCCGGAGAGGGGGGGGGTCCTGCCAAGAGTCGGAGGAGCAGATCCCTGTCCTGAATGGTAGGGGGCCGGGGATGGGGGGTGTCAGGGAGGCTGCAGAGGAGCCTTAACCCCAGAAGTGGGTGCCAGCAGGCCAGTGCCCCCCCCCCCCCGCCTGGTGGGCTGGTCACAGACCCAGCGTCTGTTCTGCATGGGGTGGGGTGGGGTGGGCAGAATGGGGTCAGCTCTTCGGGCCACTCCCAGGATTCTGCTCTTATGGTGGGGGGCGAGGGGAGTGGGCAGACTCGGGCAGGAGGCAGGGTCCCTCACTGCTCCCGGCCCGGGTCAAGCCGTGTCCCCTCCCGGTGGCCCAGGTGACCAAGAGGCTGCACGACGGGGAGTCCACGGTGCAGGGCAACAGCATGCTGGAGGACCGGCCCACCTCCAACCTGGAGAAGCTGCACTTCGTCATCGGCAACGGCATCCTGCGCCCGGCGCTCCGGTCAGCCTGGAGACAGGGGGGCGGGGAGGGGAGCGGGGAGGGGCGCCTGGAGGGGCGGCTGCTGGGGCCGCGGCGCTGGGTGTGGCTGAGCTGGGCTCTGTCACCTTAGCCAACAGGCCAGGGGGTTAGCCTGCTGCGTGCTGGCCATGCGGCCTCGGTGGAGCTAGCTCCTCTCTGAAAGCCTCCGTTGCTTCCTCTGTGAAAGGAAGGGGGCGCGGCGGGCAGGGTAGCAAGGGGACCTGCCTCAGAGGCCTGGGCGCAGACCCATCTCAGGAAGGCTGTGCCCAGGAGGCTCCCGGGAAGTGGTGGCCGTTGTTGCTATGCCCAGACATGCATCTTCTGCTTTCGCCGCGTCCCTGCCAGCTCAGGCCTGGCAGTGCCTCCATCTCCCCCCCCCCCCAGGCCCAGGAGGCTCACTGCAGGTCCCTGGGGGTTGGGGGAGGAGCGGGGTGATGGAGCACCCCCAGGAGCAAGGAAGGAATCAGCTCAGCTGGGTCAGTGGAGGGGAACCGGCCTTTCTGAGAACTCACAGGACAGTTGGGCCGGAGGGCTGACCCCATGCACCTTGCATGCAGGCTGGGAGGACAGCAGGGCAGGGTTTGCGGGGCCGGGGGTGGGGGAAGAGTGGGAGGCGCAGCTGGGGTGAGCTCCAGTTCACCCAAAGGAAACTGAGGTCCAGAGAGGGCAGACTTCCTTCCCCAGGAGTCACTACCTCCCACACCTCCTGCCTTTCCTCCCGACACCACCCTGAAGAGATGGTCCCAGGACCCAGGGCCACCCACCCACCTCCAGGGAAAAGGGGCGAGAATTTGTCCCAAGAGCAGACCTGCAGTGGCTACTTCTAGAGAACCCATGGCGAGAGCCCTGGGCGGGGACCAGAAGGCTGGGGTATTGACTCCCAACGACGCCAGCCGGCCCTGCCCTCTCCTCGGCCCAGGTGTCCCGTGGGCCCACGAAGAGACGGGGTCAGGACTCCCAACTGCAGGTGATGGGAGTTGGGTTCACGGCTTCCCGACAAGATGGAAAAGATAAGGGTGTTCCTAGAACTAACCTTGATTTACTTGAAGGCCCTGCTCTTTGTTCTGAGACTTCAGCTCTTCTGCTTTTTCAAGATGAAAATGGCCTTTGTTCTACGAAACAACTGTGATCGAGATAATGGGCAGGGTGTGTGTGTGTGGGGGGGGGGGGGTGTATTTAAATGGCCTGATTTGTCATGATGAAGAGTTGGCAACCCCCAGAATTTATTTTGAAGTTGCGCTGGTTTGTTAACTCTCAAAATTGGGGAGCCACTGAATTAGATAGTCTGCCCCTTCTACCTTTCGAGAGGGAAAAGAGACGCGAGTGCCCCCTGGTGGTCACTTCCTCATTGCCCTGAGCAGGCAGGCAGGCTGTGTCTTCTCTGCAGCGGGCACTGAGGGACAGGTGATGGCGACCGAGGGTTTTTGGGCGAGGTGCCTGGTGAGCCTGGCTCATTTCCTGCGCAGCAATCTGTAAGGAAGGTGCTGCCGTTTCCCCTTAGAGTGGGGGCAAACAACCTACCTTCATTGCTTTCATCTGATCACAAAAGCCGTGCCTGGCCACCTAAAGATTCTAAGGTCACAGAGATGTATGGAGAGAGGGTCAACGTTGCTCCTTCCGCCGGGTCCCCAGGTGTTTTTGCTGTTTCTGTCCTGCCAGTGGCCATTAGTAGAAATTGCTCCTGCTCTCGTGACCGTGGGCTGGGCTCAGAAAGGTGAACTCTCCGCCGGGGCCCCCCAGCGGGCGAGGGACGAGGCTGGGGCGGGGCCCACGCCCCTCGGCAGAGTGGCCACCGTGGTGTGGCCGCTGTGCCCAGAGCAGGGTGTGCGCCCCCCTCAGGATCTCGCGGCCCCGTCCGTGGGTCTGATTGGAGTTAGGAAGGCTCCGTGCCTGGTGAGCCCGTCCCCAAAGCAGAGCCTCTTCCCCCGGGCCCGGCCCGGTCGTCCGGCCGCCCTCACCTGGCCCCCTCTGCCTCTCCGCGGATGGTCCTGGTTCAGGAGCGGGGGAAGGCCTGGGTGTCCCGCCTGCGGTGGGCGGGCCGTTCTCTCTGAGCCGTCTCCCTTCCTGCCTCCCCGCCTGCCAGGGATGAGATCTACTGCCAGATCAGCAAGCAGCTCACCCACAACCCCTCCAAGAGCAGCTACGCCCGCGGCTGGATCCTCATGTCGCTCTGTGTGGGCTGCTTCGCCCCCTCGGAGAAGTTCGTGAAGGTAGGGTGGGCGCTGGGAGAGGGCGGGGGAAGGAGCGCCGATGGGCTAGGCCAGTGTTTCCCAAAGTGTGGTACGTGTACCCCCAGGGTACCCCCAGGAAGAGTTTGGTGGGGGTACACGTTGCACCGGAGTTTGGTGGGGAGATGCACTGCACCGTGCTTAGCTGAGCCTAATTCTACATTCTCATGAGTCAAATCAAAACAGTCTTGTGAGGTGTGAGATGGTCCGGTGTGCAAATAAATGTTATTTATAATATAACTTTTATTTGTATTTCATTATGAATAATTTTATTTTTCATTTATTATTATTTTGTGTATGTATAAAAAAATAAAAAATAAATATATTTTGTTATTAAAATATATCCTTTTTTTTTGACGAGGGGTACTCAGCGTTACAAAAATTATAGAAGGGGTACCCATATGCCAAAAGTTTGGGAAACACTTGGCTAGGGGATGAGGCCCCACCCCGGTCATCTCACCGGGGCCTCCCAGCTGCCCCCCTGCTCCTCCCGGCCCTCTTCCTGTCCCCTCCTCCCAGGCGCCCAGAACTTCACGCTGCCCTCCCTCGACCAGTTTTGTGTGTGACGAGGCTGAGTCTGACACACCTCCGGGCCCCTGTCCGTCCTGTGTTCGAGCAGGTGCTTCGTTCCTCTCAGGCCTTTCTTGCCTGCTCCTTGGAGCCAGGCCCTGGTGCTGGGGACACAGGCAGGACAGGGGGCGGCCTGGCTCAGTGCTGGGAATGGGGAGCACTGATCAGGGAGGGGGCCCTGCGGGAGGAGGGGGAGCGGTTAGCTAGGTGAAGAGGGGGTGCCGTGTGTGGCGTGAGGCAAGAGGCACGGCTGAGACGTGACAGGTCTGGAGGGTGGTGGCCTGTTGCCAACACGAGGTGTGTGGACTCGGTCCTGAGGGCAGAGGGGAGCCATGGGAGGCGCCGGAGGGCTGTGGGCAGACGCCCCTGAAAGCAGGTCCTGAGTGGGGGGGAGGGACGGAGGCAGGAGACGCAGCGAGGCTGCTCTGGTGGCCCGGGGGAGCCAGAGTGGCCCCTCAGCTGGTCCTCCGTCTGCAGTTCCTGCGGAACTTCATCCACGGGGGACCGCCCGGCTACGCGCCCTACTGTGAGGAGCGGCTCCGGAGGACCTTCGTCAACGGGACGCGGACGCAGCCGCCCAGCTGGCTGGAGCTGCAGGTGCACCCGCCCGGCCAGGCGTGCATGTGTGCGTGTGTGCGTGTGCATGTGTCTCCGGTGTGTGTGTGTGTGTGTCTGGTGTGTGTGTATGTGTCTCCGGTGTGTGTATGTGTGTGTGTGTGTGTGTGTGTCTCCAGTGTGTGTGTGTGTGTGTGTGTCTGGTGTGTCTGTGAGAGTGTGTATGTGTGTATGTGTCTCTGGTGTGTCTGTGAGTGTATGTGTGTGTGTGTGTGTGTGTGTGTGTGTCTGGTGTGTGTGTGAATGTGTGTATGTATGTGGCTCCGGTATGTGTGTGAGTGTGTATTGTCTCCAGTGTGTATGTGTCTCTGGTGTGTCTGTGAGCATGTGTGTATGTATGTGTCTCCAGGGGGTGTGCGTGTGTGAGTATGTGTGTATGTATGTGTCTCCAGGGTGTGTGTGTGTGTGTGTGTGTGTGTGTATGTGTCTCTGGTGTGTGTGTGAGTGTGTGTATGTGTGTATGTATCACAGGTGTGTGTGTGAGTGTGTGTATGTGTCTCTGGTGTGTGTGTGAGTGTGTGTATGTGTGTATGTATCTCAGGTGTGTGTGTGAGTGTGTGTATGTGTGTATGTGTCTCCGGTGTGAGTGTGTGTGTATGTATCTCCGGTGTGTGTGTGTGTGTGTGTGTGTGTGTGTGTCCGGTGCCCAGAAAAGCCCCTGCTTTGGGGTTCTGGGTTCTTCACCCTAAGTTCTGGAACCCCAGGCCCGTTGTAACAGAACCCCTGGCGGAGGATCGACTCCCTTCCATTGGCTTTATGGTCACAGCGCTTTAGGCAGGGCTTGGCGCTGTGCCTCTGCCTCATTGGCCATGACGACACTCATCTCACAGGGCCCTGTGAGGGTTGGGACACGAGGGCAGAGGCCCCTGGTGTGTGGCAGTGCCTGACCTCCCAGCCCCAGGGACCCTAATGTGCCCATCAAGTTGAGGAGCAAGCAGGGCTCCCTGGGCACCTGTGCCCGGGACGGACAGTCTCGGGGAGATGCTGGGGCCCGGGGGCTGAGGGGGAAGCTCCAACCTCCTAGGCAGCAGCGAGCCAGGAGCCAGAGGGGTCGGGTGGTCTGACGTGGAAGGATTCCCACAAACCCCCTTTGGTCACTTTCAGGCCACCAAGTCCAAGAAGCCCATTATGCTGCCTGTGACGTTCATGGACGGGACCACCAAGACCCTGCTGACGGACTCGGCCACCACGGCCAGGGAGCTCTGCAACGCGCTGGCCGACAAGATCTCCCTCAAGGACCGCTTCGGGTTCTCCCTCTACATCGCCCTGTTTGACAAGGTATGGCGGCCCTGCAGTGGCCCCGCCCCGGGCTGCCCACAGGTCCCCGCTCAGTGCTGCCACCTACTGGCCACCTTGCACAGTTTGCCGGTGTATAAGACGATTTTTTGGCCCTGAAAAATACGTATTTGCCAGCGTATAAGATGACTGGGCGTATAAGACGACCCCCTAACATTTCCACAAAAAATACAGAGTTTGTTATATACTCGCCGTATAAGACTACCCCCCACTTGGAGGCATATTTTTCAGGGCCAAAAAGTCGTCTTATACCCCGGCAAATACGGTACTTACTTCCAGGGCCTTGCTCAGTTTTTCTCCGTTAGCTGGTGGTAACTCGAGCTCTGGCCAATTCTGTAGGATTGTGGACTCCTCTTAAGCCCTTAAACAAAACAGTGTTGAACCCCAGAACCCACTTCAGTCATAGGTAGCAAGGCCCCCTCTGGTGCTGGAGACAGGCTGCAGGAGCCTGCAGCCACGTGACTCTCCGAGATTCATTTTCTCGCCTACAAGTGCGGCTATAACTTCCTCCTCAGGCTGCTGTGGTCATTTCCTTCCACGCTCAGTGGCCACCGTCACATCTAGGCCAGGAGCCCTCTCTGTGGCACTGATTTTACCTGCACACCCAACAACATCACCCACAGCAGAGTGCCCCCCCTGCAGGTCTGGGATGGAACCACAATTTATCTGGATTTTTCTGCCTTACAGGCGGGTTCTCTTGTGCTTTCAGTGGCCATTTGTGCATCCGAGTGTCACAAGAGGCTCGTGTGGGAAATGGGAACTGTGGGCTGTGCCAGCCCAGAGCCCGTGCCTGGGGCGCAGGGGTCCCCCGATGGCCTGCCTCCCGGGTGGCCTGGGCACCTCCCCGGCCTCTCGCTGAGCCTGGGTTTGGCCCCCAAGAGCAGCTGGCACAGTTGATGGCCCTTTGTGGTCCTTCCCCCTTGCTCCCCTTCCCCCGGGGTGACCTCCAGCCCTCGGCCCACAGGTGTCCTCCCTGGGCAGCGGCAGTGACCACGTCATGGATGCCATCTCCCAGTGCGAGCAGTACGCCAAGGAGCAGGGCGCGCAGGAGCGCAATGCCCCGTGGCGGCTCTTCTTCCGCAAAGAGGTCTTCACGCCCTGGCACAACCCCTCCGAAGACAACGTGGCCACCAATCTCATCTACCAGCAGGTGGTGCGCGGGGTCAAGTTCGGGGAGTACAGGTGTGAGAAGGTGAGTGCGAGCGGCTCCTCCGAGTGCCCAGGCCAGAGGTGGGCAAATGTTGTGACTTGAGGGTCACCATGGGTTCTTACACTGGACCGGAGGGCCGGAACAAAAGCAACCTGACCATGCTGGCACTCTCATCTTGGGCTGCTGGTGAAGGAGCGGAGGGGAGAGCAAGAGAACCCTCCGCTCTTCCGGCTCCACGGGCCGGATAGAACAGCCAAACGGGCCGGATCCGGCCCTCGGGCCATAGTTTGCCCACGGCTGGCCCAGGCTGAGCTTGCTTGGCTCGCAGCCGCCATTCTCTGAGTTCGAGTTTGGGCTGAGTGTTACCCCTGGGGACCCGCCTCTAGCGAATGGGGAGGCTAGCCTGGTGGAGGGCGGGCGTGCGCCTCGCTCCCCCTGGGCAGAGCTGTTTTGTTTTTGATGATGGTGATGATGGTGATGATGGTGGTGGTGATGGTGGTGATGGTGGTGATGGTGGTGATGGTGGTGATGGTGGTGATGGTGGTGATGGTGGTGATGGTGATGATGGTGGTGATGGTTGACACTGCCTGCAGAAGCCGGGCCTGAGAAGCACGGCCGGGGCTCTGCCGGTGGGAGGTCCCTGCACCCTGTGGTGGCTGCCTCGCACTGCTGCACCGAGTTCGTCTAACCCGGTGGTCGGCAAACTCGTTAGTCCACAGAGCCAAACATCAACAGGACGACGATTTAAACTTCTTTTGAGAGCCAAATGTTTTAAACAACTTCTTCTAACTCCACTTCTTCAAAATAGACTCTCCCAGGCCGTGGTATTTTTGTGGAAGAGCCACGCTCAAGGGGCCAAAGAGCTGCATGTGGCTTGTGAGCCGAGGTTCGCCGACCACTGGTCTAGGAAACGCCGCTCTCTGGAGGATCGAGAGATCCACTCATGAGAACAGCGTGTGCACACGTGTAACCTCCCGCCTCCTGCTGCGGACAGGAGAGGCGGAGCTGTTTTGTTTTTGATGATGGTGGTGATGGTGGTGATGGTGGTGGTGGTGGTGATGGTGGTGATGATGGTGGTGATGGTGATGATGGTGATGGTGATGATGGTGGTGATGGTGATGATGGTGGTGATGGTGGTGATGGTGATGGTGGTGATGGTGGTGATGGTGGTGCTGGTGATGGTGGTGGTGGTGGTGGTGGTGGTGGTGGTGGCGGTGGTGATGGTGGTGGTGGTGGTGGCGGTGGTGATGGTGATGGTGATGATGGTGGTGATGGTGGTGATGGTGGTGATGGTGATGATGGTGGTGATGGTGATGGTGATGATGGTGGTGATGGTGGCGATGGTGGTGATGGTGGTGATGGTGGCGATGATGATTATGGTGATGATGGTGGTGATGGTGGTGGTGGTGGTGGTGGTGGTGGTGATGGTGTGGTGGTGATGATGGTGGTGATGGTGGTGATGGTGGTGATGGTGATGGTGGTGATGATGGTGGTGATGGTGATGATGGTGATGGTGATGATGGTGGTGATGGTGATGATGGTGGTGATGGTGGTGATGGTGATGGTGATGGTGATGGTGATGATGGTGGTGATGGTGGTGATGGTGGTGCTGGTGATGGTGGTGGTGGTGGTGGTGGTGGTGGTGGCGGTGGTGATGGTGATGATGGTGGTGATGGTGGTGATGGTGGTGATGGTGATGATGGTGGTGATGGTGATGGTGATGATGGTGGTGATGGTGGTGATGGTGGTGATGGTGGTGATGGTGGCGATGATGATGATGGTGATGATGGTGGTGATGGTGGTGGTGGTGGTGGTGATGGTGTGGTGGTGATGATGGTGGTGATGGTGGTGATGGTGGTGATGGTGATGGTGGTGATGGTGGTGATGGCTCCCGTGGCACCTGTGATCCCATTGGTGACGTGATGGAGGAAGGAGGATGGAGATGATGGGAATGACGGGGATGGTTGGTGGTGGCCGCGAGGGTAAAAGTAGTGATGGTGCAGGAGTAGGTGTGAGGGTAGTGACGATGATGATGGTGTTGGTGGTGGTGAGTTTATATTCAGGCAGAATGTATCAGTACAGCCAGGTCCATTGCTAAAATCCCGAAATACTTTGAACTCGTTGGCAAATATCCACTGCCTTTGAGACACCCAAGAGCCTCTCTTTACTGCCCCTGCTGCCAGAGCCTGGGAAACCCCAGGCAGGCACCACGGGCGGAGAAGGGAAAACTGCCCAGTGCCCAGCTAGCTCTCTGACGCCTCCACACTGTAGCCCACGGGTTGCTCAATGCTCTGGCTGTCCCGGGGGCGTGGTGATGGTGAAGGAGGTGGTAAGGGTGATACACGCCCTTCCCTCCCTCGGTCGCCAGCGGTATCAGGTCCCCCACCCCCAGGCCAGTCCCTGCCTGCTCTGTTGTTTGCCGGCCCCTGTTGCTGACTTACTGGGTTGAGGATGTAGTGGCTGGCCCATGGCCGATGGGCTGGCCGGTCTCTCCGGGTCAGCTCGGTGCCTCTGGCGCGGGGAGGGCCTGGGAGAAGGCAAGCATGTGGCCCTGCCCTTAAGACGCTCGTGGTTCCGCCGACCAGACAAGAACTCCGGGCGAATCGGTGAGAGCTCAGGGTGCGGGGGCCAGGCGCTGAGGGCCCGGGAGGGGGGGCCAGGGCTTCGGTCACCGGCAAGGGCCCCCCGGAGGGTGTGTGAATGAGGTCTCCCCGCCCCCCCCCCCCCGACCCCCGCCTCAGGAGGACGACCTGGCGGAGCTGGCCTCCCAGCAGTACTTTGTGGACTATGGCTCCGAGATGATCCTGGAGCGCCTCCTCAACCTCGTGCCCACCTACATCCCCGACCGCGAGATCACGCCCCTGAAGACGCTCGAGAAGTGGGCCCAGCTGGCCATCGCTGCTCACAAGAAGGTGGGGGGCTGGCGGCTCCTGGGAGGGGGGCCCGGATGACCGAGGCCCGGAAGTAGCTCCCGGGGAACGGGAGGCGCCAGCTCTCCGCTGGCACGGCCGCCCACCGGCCGCGGGGCCGCTGCTCCCGGCCGCCTGCCTCCTCCACCCGCTCATCGGTTCCCTCCTGTCTCCGTCATCCGCTCCGGCCTGGGCTCCAGGGACACCGGATGGCTCTCCTCCGGCTCTGTGGCCCCTGAGGGAAGCCCTGGTGCAGGTGGTGGTGCAGGTGGTGGTGGTGCTGGGGGGGCCCAGCCCTGGCCTTACACGGGCGCTCACGAGAGCCACAGCTCGGCGGCGCTGTGTGTGTTGGGGAGCTTCCAGAAGGGCACCTCTGCTCTGCCTGCAGGAGCTCTGCCCACCGTCCTGCCGGGAGCTTTAGGGACCCGCCCCCTCGGCCCCTTGCCGGAGGCCCCAGGCCCATAACCTGCCTTCCAGGCGAAGGGGCTGCCCGAGAGAGGAGAGCGGGGTGGCCTGCTGTGAGGGGGTGGGAAACCCTGGCTGCCGGGGGGAGGGGGGGACCCCAGGCCTCCCCAGCTCCAGGCCCTGGTTGTGCAAAAGCAGAATTACCTTTGCACACAGTCGCCAGAGGGCCTCACAGACCAGCGGTCTCTCAGCCCCTCACCACTTTCCACCCCGCCTCCCCCTGCAGCCCCCTGCACCCCCCTCTACATCTAGGCGGGGCTCAGTGCCAAGGCCCTCCCTCCTCCCCTCCAGAAAACACACGTGCTCTCCCTCCATCACCCCCACCCCTCCGTCTCTATCCCTGGCCACCTCCTCTCCACACCCCCCTCACCCCGTCGGCCGCTGGCGCCGTCCCTTCATCCCCTGCTCCTGCCCGGGCTGCCACTGTGGGCTTTTCTGTCACGGGTGCACGGGGAGCTCCCTGCAGCCGGGACCCATGGGTCCCTGGCAAGTGCTGCCCTCGATGGGGTGAGGGGAGGGCAGGTGACTGCGGGCTGGGGCTAATGGGATGGGTGAGGCACAGGAGGCACTGCAGGCCTGGGCCGCTCCTGACCTGGGGGCAGGAACAGTTGAGTTCCAGCCAGAGCACCCCGGTGATGTCTCTCTGTCCCGCCCTTGTCTGTACCCCTCCAGGGCATTTATGCCCAGAGGCGAACGGATTCCCAGAAGGTCAAGGAGGATGTGGTCAATTACGCCCGCTTCAAGTGGCCCTTGCTCTTCTCCAGGTTCTACGAAGCCTACAAGTTCTCAGGTACCCTCAGCCCTCCCGCCTCCACCCCTCTCCCTCCTCCCCCCCCCCCCACTGCGGCCACGCCGGGGAGAGGCCTGAGCCGGGGGGCCCCTCAGCCAGCCCCTGCCCGCGGCTGCTGGTCCCTCCAGGCCAGTGCGCTGTGCGGGTCCCACCTCCCACAGTGCAGCGGGGCTCTGTGGCACACAGTAGGTGCTCAGCGCACAGTGGGTGTGGAGGTCATGAGAGCACCTGCAGGAGAGGGTGGCCCAGAGCAAGGGCTGGCTGACTCCAAGGAGCGGAGAGCGGCCGAGGCCCACACCCCCTTGGGCTATTACCTCCGGCTGCCATGTGGGGGCACCTGCTCCGTGCCAGGCCCCGAGCTTCACAGAACCACCAGCTGTCCGGCCGGAGGCAGCCCTCCCCGCACCCCGCCTCAGTGTAGGGTGAGGACTCGTCTGCAGCTGCAGGAAGACCGTGGCCCGGGCTCACCCCCGGGGTCCTGGTCCCGGCCCCCTCCCCCCTCCTCCCAGGGCGGCTGTGCTCCGAGGCTGTTTCCACTTCTGTGAGGTGGCGATCGCTCTGCCCCCTGCCCCGGTGGCTGTGAGGACGGGGCAGGGCGGGGCCCAGGAGAGGGGGGCACCCTCCCGCTCAGACCTCGGTCTCCGCCCCAGGCCCCAGCCTCCCCAAAAACGACGTCATCGTGGCCGTCAACTGGACGGGCGTCTACTTCGTGGATGAGCAGGAGCAGGTGCTCCTGGAGCTGTCCTTCCCCGAAATCATGGCCGTGTCCAGCAGCAGGTCAGCCCCCCACGCTCTGCAGGGCAGGGGGAGGTGTGGATGGGGCCCCGAGTCAGCTCTGTGTGAGCGGGGGAGGGCCGAGGGACACACACACACACACACACACACACACACACACACACAGATGGGCGTCTCCCCCACAGAGGACCCTCCGAGGGGCGAGCCTGCAGGGCCGCTCTGGTCACATGTAACATGTAGCGGGTAGTTGGCATGTTGCCTGCAGACGCCGCAGGCCCCGCCCTCCCTATGGGGACAGGGAGGGAGGCGGTTACGGCCCCTCAATGGCTGTCCTGAGGTGGGCGTCAGTGGTTAGGACAGTCAGGGGCCGTCGTGAGCGCGTGTAGAAAGATCCTGGCCTGAGGCGGAGGGGCCGGGATGGGCCCCCCCTCCACGTCCTCGCCCCTGAAATAGAGGCCGTAACCCTCTCCTCGGTCACTGTGCCGAGATGTGCAGGCGGCCACCTGCGGGAGGGCGCGCTGTGACGTGAAAAGGGGGAGCCCGGGCGGGCGGGCGGGTTTCCGGGACAGACGGGCGGCCCGGGGCCGTGTGGCTGTGGGCAGGGCTGGGCGTGGCCAGCTCTGAGCAGCCACGTGCCTGGCCCACAGGATGCAGTGGTGACCGGGTAGTCCCCCTCCCTTGACGCTCCCGTCGAGAGGGGAGGTGGACATGGAACAGGCCACGTTAGAGCAGGACCAGTGTCGTGAGGGCTGGGGGGGAGAGGGGGTAAGGAGGGCTTCCTGGAGGAAGGGGTGTGTGGGCTGAGGCGAAGGGCGGGCAGGAACGAGACGACAGAAGGGTCTGACCGCGCTGGCCTCGGTCCCTCCAGGGAGTGCCGCGTCTCGCTGGCGCTGGGCTGCTCCGAGCTGGGCTGCGCTTCGTGTCACCCGGGCTGGGCAGGCCTGACCGCGGCGGGCTCCTGTTCTCCGTGTTGGTCCTGCAGGGGAGCCAAACTGACAGCCCCCAGCTTCACGCTGGCCACCATCAAGGGGGACGAGTACACCTTCACCTCCAGCAACGCCGAGGACATCCGGGACCTGGTGGTCACCTTCCTGGAGGGGCTGCGGAAGCGGTCCAAGTACGTGGTGGCCCTGCAGGACAACCCCAACCCCGGTGAGTGGCTCCTGGCGGGGCGGCCGGGCTCTGGGGTCAGGGCCGTCGGGCAGATCACCCTCCTTGGCCCGGCTGCTGCCCGTCCTCCCCCGGATACCCTTGGCTCCGACGGACTCGGTGCCTTCCGTCTGGGCTCATGGGCACTCTCCCTCTCTCTCCCTCCTTTCCTGGTCTGAACACTTACCCCGCCACCCCCTCCAGCGGAGTCAGGGGCTCCCCTCGGTGTCTCCAAGCGCCCCACCTCCAGATGAGGACAGCGTCCCCTCACTGAGCATCCCCGGAGCCCCCAGGCCCTGGGCAGAGCAGTGGAAAGACAGAGGGGAAGGGGCCCTGGGCCACCCTCCATGGGGGCGGGGGCAGGGGCGGGGGCAGACCGTGCAGGGACCCCAAGGCTGAGGAGCCCCGACGAGCGACCCCAGCCCCGGGGAGGAGAACGGGTTGAGTGTGTGAGGCCAGAGCAGACCACGGCCAAGCCCCGGGTGGGCTGGAGAAACACGTGTGTCTCTGGGAACTGCGGGGCTGGGTTCGGCCGGGATGAGGGAGGAGAGGAAGGGCCACGGGGGTGGAAGATGCCAGGCAGGCGGCCCCCGCCAGGCCTAGCGCATGTCAGGGGGTGCGGGCTCTCTCCTGAGGGCCGCGGGGAGCCACAGAGGCTTCGGGCGGGAGACTGAGGCGGGGCGGCCATGTCTGCGGGAGGCGGGGCGGCCAGTGAGCGGACGTGACGGGGCCTCCGCTCTTGGGCGTGAGGAGCGGCTTACAGGGCATCGGCCCAAACAGAGATGTTTAACCCGAGTCTCTCTCTGCCCCCGCGGCCCTCCCCGCGGCCCCCAGCGGGCGAGGAGTCGGGCTTCCTCAGCTTCGCCAAGGGCGACCTCATCATCCTGGACCAGGACACGGGGGAGCAGGTCATGACCTCGGGCTGGGCCAACGGCATCAACGAGCGCACCAAGCAGCGCGGGGACTTCCCCACCGACTGCGTGTACGTCATGCCCACCGTCACCATGCCGCTGCGGGAGATCGTGGTACGTGGACGGCGCCCCAGGCCCTCCTGGTGTCCTTACCACGCATGGGACACGTGGCTGCGGCTTCCGTGAGGATGACCGGGGTCCCGTGGGGCCACAGACTTAGAGCTGGGGCGGCTGTCACCCCGAGGGGGGCCTGGAAGGGCCTCAATGAGGAAGTGCCTGGGGCGGGCGTGGCGGGGGGCGGGGGGGGGGGGGGGGAAGGGGCAGCACACCGCCTGGCTCTGAGCCGGCAGCGAGGGCAGAGCTGCGGACGGAGCCCTGGTTCTGCGGACTCCCCTTGAGCGCAGCACCGAGAACTCAGAGCTCAGGCTCTCCAGGGAGAGGGGCCTGGGGCAGGGACAGGGGAGAGGGACCTGGGGCAGGGGCAGGGGAGAGGGGCCTAGGACAGGGGAGAGGGGACAGGGGACAGGGGCAGGGGAGAGGGGAGAGGGGCAGGGGAGAAGGGAGAGGGGCAGGGGCAGGGGAGAGGGGACAGGGGACAGGGGCAGGGGCAGGGGAGAAGGGCCCGGGACAGGGGCAGGGGAGAGGGGACAGGGGACAGGGGCAGGGGCAGGGGAGAGGGGCCTAGACAGGGGAGAGGGGACAGGGGACAGGGGCAGGGGAGAGGGCAGAGGGGCAGGGGAGAAGGGAGAGGGGCAGGGGCAGGGGAGAGGGGCCTGGGACAGGGGCAGGGGAGAGGGGACAGGGGACAGGGGCAGGGGCAGGGGAGAAGGGCCCGGGACAGGGGCAGGGGAGAGGGGACAGGGGACAGGGGCAGGGGCAGGGGAGAGGGGCCTAGGACAGGGGAGAGGGGACAAGGGACAGGGGCAGGGGAGAGGGGAGAGGGGACAGGGGCAGGGGCAGGGGAGAGGGGCCTAGGACAGGGGCAGGGGAGAGGGGAGAGGGGCAGGGGAGAAGGGAGAGGGGCAGGGGAGAAGGGAGAGGGGCAGGGGCAGGGGAGAGGGGAGAGGGGCAGGGGAGAAGGGAGAGGGGCAGGGGCAGGGGAGAGGGGAGAGGGGCAGGGGAGAAGGGAGAGGGGCAGGGGAAAAGGGAGAGGGGCAGGGGCAGGGGAGAGGGGCCCAGGACAGGGGCAGGGGAGAGGGGCAGGGACAGGGGACAGGGGACAGGGGCCCAGGGCAGGGGAGAGGGGCAGGGACAGGGGAGAGGGGCAGGGACAGGGGAGAGGGGCAGGGGCAGGGGAGAGGGGCCCGGGGCAGGGGCAGGGGAGAGGGGAGAGGGGCCCAGGGCAGGGGCAGGGGCAGGGGCAGGGGAGAGGGGGCAGGGGCAGGGGAGAGGGGGCAGGGGCAGGGAGAGGGGCTGGGGCAGGACCCTGTCTGGCTGTTCAGACCCGGGCCCTGAGGGAAGGGTCTAGCCCAGCAGCGTGGAGGCGGCAGCAGCTTCAGAGATGCGGGGAGCAAAGGGGCTCCCAGGCTCGGGGCCCCGAGCAGCAGCCTCCCGGCCCCGGGAGAAGGCTCTGGGCTTCGCTGTGGGGTCGCCGGGGCCCCAGGAGGAGAGCTGACCTCAGCCCACCCCTCGGTCTCTAGGCCCTGGTCACCATGACCCCCGACCAGAGGCAGGACGTGATCCGGCTCCTGCAGCTGCGAGCACCGGAGCCCGAGGTGCGCGCCAAGCCCTACACGCTGGAGGAGTTCTCCTACGACTACTTCAGGTGACAGGGCCGGGGAGAGGGCTCAGGCAGGGGAGAGGGGACAGGGGCAGAGGCAGGAGCAGGGGAGAGGGGACCAGGGAGAGGGGTCTGGGGCAGTGGCAGGAGCAGGGGCAGGAGAGAGAGGCCCAGGACAGGGGCAGAGGAGAGGGGAAAAGGGAGAAGGGAGAAGGCCCGGAGCAGGGGCAGGGGAGAGGGGAGAGGGGAGAGGGCTTCTGCGACTCTGGCGGGGGCATCACAAAGCAGCCCCCCTCTGAGCAGGGCCTGGGTCAGAGGGAGCCAGGGCCCCGTTTTTGTCCCTCGAGTGACCCTTCTAGCGTGTGTCACCTTATCCTTCCTTCACCTAAGAGATGGCGACCGTGCCCACCCCGGCAGGCCCCTGGGCGCTCATGCCTCGCAGTCCTGGTGGGGAGGGGGCGCACGCCAGGAGCTGGGATCGGTGTGCCCAGCTGTGGAGGGGCCGCCGGGGGCAGGGCCGAGGCTTCCGGGGGAGGCGGCCCGCTGAGCTGTGGAGGGGTGACTGGGGCAGAGCCGGGGCCGGGGCGGAGCGGAGAGGAGCAGGAGTGAGGAGGTGGAGGTGGGGAGGGCAGCAGGGCTGTCGGTTTCCAGCAGAGGTGAGGCTGGGGCGGGCACCTGCCCCAGGTCCCAGGGCCCAGGGCTGTAGGGTCTGTTCCTGACCCCGGACCTCCAGCAGCAGGGTGGAGGGGGAGGGGGGGGTGGGCCTCACAACCTGGCGGCTGACCGCCCCTGTGCCGACCAGGCCCCCGCCCAAGCACACGCTGAGCCGCGTGATGGTGTCCAAGGCCCGGGGGAAGGACCGGCTGTGGAGCCACACGCGGGAGCCGCTGAAGCAGGCGCTGCTCAAGAAGATCCTGGGCAGCGAGGAGCTCTCGCAGGAGGCCTGCATGGCCTTCATCGGTATCCGCACGGCGGCCGGCGGGGCATGGGGGGGGGATCACAGGGGAGGGGGCCCCGGGCCTCCGCCTCCCAGGGTTCCATCAGACCCCTGCTTCCCCCTGGGGCTCAGCGGGGTGCTGGGCAGGCGGGAGGGATGCTGGCAGAGCCCCTCCATCCACGTGCCGGCGCCTTTCGGGAGGCAGGGAGGAGCCTCCTCACCAGCGTCTCTCCTGCCCCGCCGTTCAGTTGACAGCGCTGTGGCCATGTGCTGGGCCCGGCGGCGGGACACAGCGGTGACCAGACCCAGGCCCGGGCCTCAGGGGAGACGCGTGCCGTGATGGGGCTGGCGGCACAGTGGCCTGACCCGGCCGCGGAGGAGGAGGGCCGGGAGGGCTTCCTGGAGGAGGGGGTTTCTTGGCTGCAAACTGAGTAGGACTTAGCCAGTCCAAGGGGAGACGGGCGGGGAGGGCTCCGGGCACACGGGGCAGCCTGCACAAGGCCCCGAGGCGGCACAGAGCCGGGCGTTGCCAGGGCACACGAGAATTCACAGCGGGAGGGCAGAACTGAAAGGTGTGGGCTGGCTCAGGAAGGGGTCACGCCCCGAGGCTATGGGGACCCCTGGGCAGGGCCGGCACGGATGAGTGGGTTGGACGGTGCGTCCTGGTTCTGTGGGCACTCTGGATTTAGGGTCGGGGGCTGAGGAGGCGGCCGCAGGCGTCGAGGAGAGAGTGGGCGGTGGGCAGGGGCTGCAGGGAGGGAAAGCGCGCCCGTTTCCTAAGCGGGTAGCCCGAGGCCCAGGGCCACCCCCTCGGCCACCAGCCCTTCCTTGACGGCCCCCCAGCCGTGCTCAAGTACATGGGCGACTACCCGTCCAAGAGGATGCGCTCTGTCAACGAGCTCACCGACCAGATCTTCGAGGGCGCCCTCAAGGCCGAGCCCCTCAAGGACGAGGTGTACGTGCAGATCCTGAAGCAGCTGACGGACAACCACATCAGGTGAGCCCGGGCAGTGGGCAGGGGAGGGGACAGGCCCGTCCCTAGCGCTCCCAGCTGCAGGAACCCCTAAAGGCCACGCGCAGCGCCCACTGTGAGGGGGAGCCCCCGCCCTCGCTCCCTCCCTCCCTCCCTCCCTCGGAGCAGGGAGCGCCCCTCAGACTCCGCCCTAGCTCTGCCTCAGGGGGGTCAAGAGCCAAGAGGTGGCGGCTGTGCCCTCCGAGTCTGTCCTCCAAGTGTAACAGGCCCAGCTCCCCCTGGCCCCTGCCACTCCCTGCCCCAGCCTCCTCGGGTCCCCCCCGCCCGGCCCAGGCTGCTGGCGGCTGCAGGTTCCGCTCCCGAGCAGATGCCCCGTCTCTGGTTCGGGCTGAGCTGGTGTCAGTTGGAAGCTCTGGCTTAAAGCTCTCACGGGCTAAAGGTGTTGGGTCCCAGAGGGTATCACCGTCTCACCGCCTTCTCCCTGCGGGGCCACACCACTGCGGGAAGGGGAGCCGGGCACATGTTGGTCTCAGAGCCTGAGAGAGGCCCTGCCGTCTCCCCTGATGCCCAGACCCCCAACTCCCGCCCCAGCAGTGTCACTCTCTGCATCTCTTCTTCATCAGAACTTTTCACACTGACAAACCCCTGTACGTGCCATAACCACAGCCCGGAAAACGTTTCCTCTCCTGTGCTATCAGATTTTTTCTCATCCCAGAAAGCCGAGATCAAATGCCACCTCCTCCTAGGTGCCCTCCAGGATTCCACACCCCGCCCCCCCCATCAGACACAGGAGCTCAGAGCGGCGTCTGAGGGAGCCTGCCGGCTGTTCTTAGGGCGATTCAAAGAGTAGGGGAGTTACAGAGCTTCAGCCAGGACAAATCACACGCTTCTTCCTTCATAGGAAAGTCTTGCTAAAAATTTTTTAAAAAATCTCAGTTGCCGAAACCGGTTTGGCTCAGTGGATAGAGCATCGGTCTGCGGACTGAAAGGTCCCAGGTTCGATTCCGGTCAAGGGCATGTACCTTGGTTGCGGGCACATCCCCGGTGGGGGGTGTGCAAGAGGCAGCTGGTCGATCTTTCTCTCTCATCAACGTTTCTAGCTCTCTGTCTCTCTCCCTTCCTCTCTGTAAAATATCAATAAAAAATACATTTAAAAAAAATCTCAGCTGAACCAAAGTGCTTGCAGACACAGCTGATTCTCATTCTGGCGTGAGCGCCCTAGCTCCCTGGGGCTGTAACTGCGGCCCCTCAGGGTTCAGCCGACTCTACTCCGCGTGGCACTAATTGGACCCGGCTGTCAGGGAGGGGGGTCCCTTGGCCCTCAGACAGGGGTGGGGGTCAGGCCGGGCGCGTGCTGCTGTGGTGAGGGGCCCGGGGGCGCGCAGCCCTGGGCGGTGCTCAGACGCCGTGGTGGGCCACCCCTCTCCCTGCAGGTACAGCGAGGAGCGGGGCTGGGAGCTGCTCTGGCTGTGCACGGGCCTCTTCCCCCCCAGCAACATCCTCCTGCCCCACGTGCAGCGCTTCCTGCAGTCCCGGAAGCACTGCCCGCTCGCCATCGACTGCCTGCAGCGGCTGCAGAAAGCCTTGAGGTACCGCAGCCCCGAGGGGCGGAGGCGGCGGGCACGGAGCTCGGGGACAGGCGTGGTGGGGGGGCTCCCGGCCACACCAGGTTTGTAGGACAAGCCCCCTTGGGGGTGAGGAAATGACCACCCAACAGCAGTGACCATCCCGGGGGTACCGCGGCGCCCAGTGCTCAGTCCGGACCCAGTCTGGGTCTGGTTGCTCAGAAGGGCTTGGCTCAGACCTTCAAGTCTGTCGGGGAGGCCTGACCGCACTTCACACTCTGAAAAGCCCACCCGCACCCTTCCCTTCGTGCGGTCCCCTCCCCAGCCCTGTGTGGGGGGCCCCTGGCACCCCATTGTACAGACGGGCACCTGGAGGCTCTGAGGGGTTGACTGTCAGCTGGGAAGGTGGGATGGGCAGGGATTGAAGCGGGTGTCCCGGCTCCAAAAGTTCCCTCCGTTCCTCGCTCCGTGCACCAGCTGGCCCTGACTGTCTCCCCCCCCCCCGCCCGCCCCCCCCCCCGGCTTTTAGAAACGGGTCCCGGAAGTACCCCCCACACCTGGTGGAGGTGGAGGCCATCCAGCACAAAACCACCCAGATATTCCACAAGGTCTACTTTCCCGACGACACCGACGAGGTGAGGGCCGCGGGCTGCTGGGTTTGTAGACGACCTGAAACACCTTCATGAATGCCCTCGGGGCTCAGGGAGCAGCCCGAGGCCCCCTCCGCCACCCCCACGTTTGCCCCCTCCTCCCGCCCCTCGTGGAGTCAGAGCTCGGCCAGGCGGCCTCAGACGTCTGGTCCGGAGCCCCCGGTTCTGGTCCAACCTTCCGCCCACGAGCAGCTCCTTGAGAAGGTCCCCTCCCGCCCGCCGAGGAGGCCTGCCTTGGACCCAGCCGCCTTCTCCCTGGAGCGGAGCTCCGGGTGGTGCCCCTCCCTGGGGCCAGCTCGTCCCTATGGCCCTGAGCCCACGTTCCTCAGACCTCCCCCCCAACGAACCTGGCCTGATTGGGGGTCCTCACCCCCTGGTCCCCAAAGGCCCCTTAGTCTGTGTCTTCCTGTCCCGCCCACTCAGCCAGGTGGCCTCCCGGTGTCCACTCCTGACCCATCTCAGCACAGAGTCCCGTTCAGATCAGTGAGTCCTACGCTGAAACTTCCCGTCGGAAAAGCAGTTTTAAAACTTGTCTGGAGACTAGAGACTCAGAAATGCCAACAGGATGCCAGACACAAGGACAAATCGCTCTAAGACCCGTTTCTGTCCCCTCCAGCGGAAGGTCACAGGAGGCCCCTCCCCATCACACTCCGCCCTCCATCTAAACTTCCCTGTGCGGTCTGGTCCCAGGGCGTCTGTGGCCGCCTGACAGAGCTCTGACTCCACAAGGGGGAGGGGCGGGAGGAAGGGGCAAACGTGGGGATGGCGGAGGGGAGGTCTCGGGCCCCAGCCCACTCTGGGCTGCTTTCCCCTTCTTTTTCCTCCCCCTTTTTCTAAAACTTGTTCTCCTCCTCCTCCTGTCTCTCTCCTTCCAGGCGCCCACGCCCTGCCCCTGTCCTGTGTGCTCCCTCCTCCATCACTCAGGCTTGCTCAGCAGGCCCAGGGCCCGAGGCCCAGGCCGAGTCCTGCTCAGGGGAGGGCATGATCTGGGAATTAGCTGCCTTGTTCTTTATTTAAATTCTGTGCCCAGCTGTGGGCCTGGGAGGGAGTCGGTCTAGTTGGAGGCACAGCCAGAGCCAAGTGAGCCCCCCTCCCCCAGGCCTTCGAGGTGGAGTCCAGCACCAAGGCCAAGGACTTCTGCCAGAACATCGCCGCCCGGCTGCTCCTCAAGTCCTCGGAGGGCTTCAGCCTCTTTGTCAAAATTGCAGACAAGGTGGGTGGTGAGTCGTTGCCTTCTGTCGGTTGGGACGTTTGCTGAAGCCATAGCAGCTTGTGGGGCAGCAGGGGGAGGAGACAAAGCAGGGAGGTTAGAGAGAGGAAGAGAGAGGTGCTCTTGTATGTGGCATCCCCGTGTGCCCCTTACAGGCAGCAGTTCCCCCAAAATCCTTCCTCTGAGGCCCCGCCCCTCACCCCAGCACACATGCACTCCCAGATTTGACTTAACCGCTCCCTCAGCTGCCGGCTGAGGCCAATTCATCCTTGAAATGACCCTTGAAGAGAGGGCAGGCCGCCCCACCTGACAGCTCACAAAGCCTGGGCTGAGAAAGGTTATCTCAGGTCACACAGAAGGCAGGGGCTAGATCTAGGGGGTCTGCCTCCAAAGCGTGGGCCTCTGCCACTGTCCCACGTTGCTCCCCTCTTCTCTGCCCCCTGGGAAGGCTTCCCTGACCAGCTCGGGCAGATAGGTGCTCCCTCCCCTTTGCTCCAGCTCCCGGCGCATCCATGTCTGCCTCCTCACTTCATGACTGACACTGGGGACGCAGAGGGGTCTCGGGGAGGTCCTGGACCTCAGATCGCGTAGAGGCTGCGGGAGGAGCAGGACGTGGATGCCGGAGAATGTGCCAGGCAGGGCCTGGGCCTCCTTCTCAGCCTTTTCCTCGGAGTCCCGGAGTCCCGGCAGCGTTCGGTAGATCTTTGCTGGACGGCAGGAGGCAGTGATTGTCCCTCTGCGCAGGCTGTGTCCTGGAGACACTCGGCAGGCACGGCCGGGCGGGGTGAGGCGGGCGCACGGACACCCCACCGGCTGCCGGAGGGAGCCGGTGGAGAAGGGGCCGCCGGGTCCCGGGGTGGGAGAGTCGGGAGACAGTATTGCTCCAGCTGAAACTCGGACTCGCATGGCCGTGTCCTTAGGTCATCAGCGTGCCGGAGAATGACTTCTTCTTTGACTTTGTCCGACACCTGACGGACTGGATAAAGAAAGCACGGCCCGTCAAGGATGGTAACACGAGGCTGGGCCCTGGGTGCAGCTGAGGCCCACGCAGGGCGGGGCCGGCTCCGGGTCAGACCTGGATGGAGGCCCACCTCCGAGGCTCCGGGGCTGGGGCTGGGGCTGGGCATGGGCACATCTTGGCCTGGGACCCGTTGGGTGACACCGGGCTGCCCTCGGCTGCAGGGATCGTGCCCTCGCTCACCTACCAGGTGTTCTTCATGAAGAAGCTGTGGACCACCACGGTGCCGGGGAAGGACCCCATGGCCGATTCCATCTTCCACTATTACCAGGTGGGCTGCGTGCGTGCGGCCTGTGGGCGTGTGGGGCGGAGACCCGCTGTCCTTGCCAGCAGGGCTGCACCGGCACAGCCTGGGAGAGACGTTTGTCACACTCTCTCTGCTGGGATGTTCTTCTCTCGGGTCTTTTCCTCTTTACCTGCTGAGCTTTTGGATGTGAGTTCAGTCATCGGGTGTGTGGCTTTTTTTTCCAGTTACACTTTGCACTCAATATTATTTTGTATTAGCTACCACATGGTGGTTAGTCATAGACTTTACAAAGTGTTCCGTCCAGGATTTTCAGTACCCACTGGCAGCATGCCTCGTTAATGCGGTGTTATTGACTGCATTTCCCATGCTGTGCTGGACTCCCATGACTATTCTGTAACTGCCAGTCTGTACCTCTCAGTCCCTTCACCTCTTTCACCCAGTCCTCCAATCCCCGCCCCTCTTGCAATCATCAGCCTGTTCTCTGTATATATGTGCCTGTGTTTATTGGGTTTATTTTGTTCTTCAGATCCCACATGTAAGTGAAATCATATGGTATTTGTCTTTCTCTGACTGCCTTATTTCACTTAGTATAATACCCTCATTCATGCTGTCACAAATGTGTGGTTTCTTTTGGACCAAGTAGTATTCCGTTGTGTGTATGCACTACAGCTTTTTTATCCCATTGTCTGTTGATGGGCATGTGGGTTGCTTTCATAGCTTGCTTATTGTAAATAACACTGCAGTGAACATAGGGGTGCATATATTCTTTCAAATTAGTGTTTTGGGGTTTCTTTGGATATAATACCCAGGAGTAAAATTGCTAGTCATAAGGCAGTTCTATTTTTAATTTTTTGAGGAATCTCCGTGTTTTCCATGAATCATCTTAAGGGAAGTCTTCCCTGTCCCTGAGACTCTATCAAATCACTTCGTTCTGTGTTCTCATAGCACTGGCAATATCGCCTTCAAAGATTGGAACTGTGCATTGATGTGATGGTGTCTGTTCTTTCTTTGACTATAAGTTCAATGAGAGTAAGGAGAATGTATGTTGTTGCTTATAGGGCTTGGCTCATAATTGATGCTCAATAAATAGATGTTGGTTTTGATGGGTGGGTGAAGGATGGATGGTAAATGAATTTTTGAATTGGATATCGGTGAATGGATGGGTGAATGGGTAAGTGGGTAGGAGGGTTGGTAGGTGGATGGATGAACAAATAGGGAAGTGGGTGGGAAAGAGAAGTGTGGGTAGACCCAGATGGCTGGGTAGATGGATGGATGGATGGGTATAGATGGGCAGATAGCTGGTAGGGTGGATGAGTGTATGAGTGAGTACATGAAAGGGTGGGTGGGCCATCATTGACTCAGGTTTCTGATTTGCCCTGTGTCCTCGGCCAGCCTCCGTTTCCCTCTGCTTTAAACAAGAGAGCTGGGTGGTGCTGACCCCTTAGAGGACTCATCTTTGCTTTTGAGTTACCCATCATCCTCAGTTACTCTGGTTTGGGGTCTGGAAGTTCAAGGTGGGGAGTGGGCTGGTGCCGCTGATGAAGCCAGCCAGTCTGAAGGGACCAGTGGAGAGAGGCTGGCGGCCCGAGAGGCTTTTCCCATGGAAGGACAGGCCTGGGCAGTCTGCGGCATCGTCTCAGGTTCTGCATTTTCGAAACGGGACCGCTCATCTTGCTGTCCTGTTACGAGGGGCAGTGACGTGCTATTCACACGCAGCTCCGTTTTGAACGGCACCGTGCTGAATCCGTGCGGGCACGACTGCCGCTGTCCTGCCTGGGCCACCTCCCCCGGAGGAGGCTGGGGAAGCGGTGGCCCCGGCCTCCGGGTGGAGGGAAGGAGCCCCTGCCTCCCCGTGACCTGCTCCGTCTCTGGCAGGAGTTGCCCAAGTATCTCCGCGGCTACCACAAGTGCACGCGGGAGGAGGTGCTGCAGCTGGGGGCGCTGATCTATAGGGTCAAGTTCGAGGAAGACAAGTCCTACTTCCCCAGTATCCCAAAGCTGCTGCGGGAGCTGGTGCCGCAGGACCTCATCCGGCAGGTCTCCCCTGACGACTGGAAGCGGGTGAGCGTGGGGGAGGCAGTGGGAACGAGGTCCCCCACAGTGGTCTCCGGGCACCCCGGCGGCCGACGGGCAGCCGACCGCCCAGGGAAGCATCTCCTGTGGCCCCACGTGTGATAGGGTCACCCCCCACCCCACTCCCTCTCCACTTGCTTTAGTCTCCAGTCTTTCAGGCAAAGGAGTCAGGCAAAGGCCACGTTGCAATACTTGTCCCTGTCCTTGTTACCGTGGTTACCGTGATGACTGTGGTGTCCCGGCTTTACTGCTACTCTTTGGCCTGCTTGCTCGGGAGGAAGGAAGGGCGGGGATCCATTAACTGGGACAAGGAGGCGGGTCCTCACGGCTCCAGGGCCCCATCCCATGCCTGGCCCCCCAAGGCCCATGACAGCTGCTGACAGAGCGGATGGGGCAGGAGGGAGGGGAGGGGACTGACCAGCTCCCCCCCTGCAGTCCATCGTCGCCTACTTCAACAAGCACGCGGGCAAGTCCAAGGAGGAGGCCAAGCTGGCCTTCCTGAAGGTCATCTTCAAGTGGCCCACCTTTGGCTCAGCCTTCTTCGAGGTGAAGGTACGCGGCGGCGGTTTCTCAGAGAGGAGGGAGGAGGGGGAAGGGAGATGGGGAGGGGGGCTGAGAAGACAGACTCCGCCCCAGGATTGTGGGGAGCAGCTGCGGCCTCTGCTGCCTGCCCTGGAAGGGAGGAAACTCTAAGTGCCGAGCCCCGGGCTCAGTCCTGGGACACGGAGGACAAGGCAGGGGAAGCAGATGTGTAAACAGGACAGGATCTCGGAGGACAATCTGTGGGGCGCTCTTATCAAGGTGGCATGGCAGGGCTGCAGGCACCCTGATCCCCTGGCATGGGGTTGGCAGGAGAGGTCAACTTAATCCCAGCTGAGCGTCTTTACCCTGCCCCTCATGCACACAGCTTTCCCTGCTCCGGGTCCCCACCTGATGGTTTCCTACTTTCTTTGCTAGCAAACTACGGAGCCAAACTTCCCGGAGATCCTCTTGATTGCCATCAACAAGTATGGGGTCAGCCTCATCGACCCCAGGACCAAGGTGAGGAGAGACAGGGCAGAGCAGGCAGGGGCAGGCTGCTGTCTGCACCCCTAAGAACGCCCCCACAGCCTCCACCCTCACGTCTCCTGCCCTCATGGCCACACATCTTGAGAGGCTTCTACTTCCCGACCCTCACCTTCTCCATCCAAACGGCTCTGCTGGAGTTACTAATGCCTTGTTACTAAACCAGGGGACTCCTCTTGGTGCTTGCCTTTCGGCATCACTGGACGCTACCATCTAGTCTCCTTCCCACATGCTCTCTGCCTGCTGTGGGCAGCATGGCAGGCTGTGCTGGGGTAACTAGTGCTCGTATTTACGGGCCCAGCAGCCCTCACCCAGGGGACCAGGAAGCACACCCTACCGCGTGCTCAGGAGGACAGGGGCGCTGCGGGTGCCAGTGACCCCCGTCTTCCTCTCGGCTCCATGTGCCCCGTCTGCCTGGTTTTCCTCTCAGACCGTCTGTGGGCTTCCTCTCTATCCAGCCCACAGCACTGTGGTCCCCAAGGTTCTGTCCTGTCCTCTCTTCTTTTCAATCTTTATTGTTGAAAGTACTACACATGTCCTCCTTTACCCCTTCCAGCCCGCCCCCCCCCCCCCCCCGCCGTCTTCTTTTTTTTTTGTCTCTTTCCTCAGACTTTCCCTGGACTCTCTCACCCAGGACCAGTTTCAGTTCCTTTAGGCCTCCAACATTTCCACTTCCAGTCCCACATCCCAGCGGTCTCCCCGACCCTCTTGGGTGTCCTGCCTGCTGGCCCCAACCAAGGCGTGGAGCGGGAAGGCACCCGCCCCACAGCAGCGCCATGGCAGAGCCAGCCTCTTCCCTCCTGCTCGCTTTCCCGGGGCCCGAGGCCTTCCTCCGGGTGGTGTCTGTGGGCCGGAGGCGAAGGGAGGGAGGCCAGAGGGCCCAGGGGGTGCAGCTTCAGACTTTCTGCCCCCCCCCCTTCCCCGCAGGACATCTTGACCACGCACCCCTTCACCAAGATCTCCAACTGGAGCAGCGGCAACACCTACTTCCACATCACCATTGGGAACCTGGTGCGCGGGAGCAAGCTGCTCTGTGAGACGTCGCTGGTGAGAGCTCCTTTCCGGGCCTGGCGGGCGCCCCGGCTGCACGGCAGCTTCAGCCGCTCTCCGGGCCCGGGGCCAGGGTCAGGAGCAGGTTGGGGTCAAGGTCAGGTCATTTTGAGGCTCAGCTTTAGGTCTGGGGGAAGAGGCTTAATTGGGGGCTGAGGAACAGACCCCTCCTGCAATGGCTGTTGTTTGAGTGCCTTTAGTGCTTGGGGATTGAGTCTTCAACTCTTGAGTTCAGCAATAAAACCATTAGCAATGAGGCCTCCTGGGCTCAATATCCGAGGCATAGCTTCACGTGTAGAGTCTTTAGAGTCATTCTTGGAGGTAGGCTTCCAGGATGGAGGGGCCCGCAGGCTACCAGGGGTGGGCGAACTTTATGACTTGAGGGCCACAATGGGTTCTTAAACTGGACCGGAGGGCCGGAACAAAAGCAACCTGACCATGCTGGCACTCTCATCTTGGGCTGCTGGTGAAGGAGCGGAGGGGAGAGCAAGAGAACCCTCCGCTCTTTCGGCTCCGCGGGCCGGATAAGATATATGATACAGCTGAATGGGCCGTATACGGCTCGCAGGCCGTAGTTTGCCCACGGCTGGGCTAGGCCTTCGTGTGGGGTCATACAGCTTAGAACTGTAGACATCTACCTGTTTGAATCCCAATCCCTCCACTGTGCAGCTGGGGAGACCGAATCCAGAGGGGACCGAGTTGCCTTGGGCAGGGTTCTGCCTCCTGCACTTCTCTGGCAGCTGTGTCTGGGAACTGGCCCTGTTCTTTGCACTCTGTTTATCACCTTGCCACTGTTTCCAGGGCTACAAGATGGATGACCTCCTGACTTCCTATATCAGCCAGATGCTCACGGCCATGAGCAAACAGAGGGGCTCCAGGAGTGGCAAGTGAACAGTGTGGAGGTGGCACCGGCTCTGTGCCTGCGCCTCGGGTGGCAGCTGGGGGAAGACCTTTGCCATCGGGCAGGGAAGCTGGGCTGGCCAGCCACGAGTGACAGCACCAGCTTGGACTCTGGTCCTCCTTCCAGCGAGGTGGCCTTGCTGGGGTGCAGAGCACCCTTCCACCACCACTGACGTCTGTGGGTAGGATTTGGTCCTGGCTGTGGCCTTCCTGGTTTTGTAAGAGCCTGTGCTCCATGCATGCTTCTCATCCCAGACCAGCGACCTCCTTTGGCTTTCTGTGTACCACTGGGACCGGGAATCAAGAGGACACCCTAGTTCATCCTGGGAGCAGCCAGACCAAACCAACTGAATCAAGAATATTCTGACACCTAAGGACTGGACTGAATTCCCGTAAGTCCAGGACCCTGGGCTGGGGTGGAGGAGACGGACCACTTTTCTATATTGCAGTGTGAGTGCTGAGCCCCCGCTTTCCTAACCAACTCAGGTCATAAAGCACATGTTCCACCTTCTGGCCCGAGAGCGTCTCTTGAGGGAATGGGAGGAGGGGAAGAGTCTGTGGGGACAGGGCCCTGCTGGCTGGTACCTCTCTCCTTGGTCTGTGTGTACAGGGCCAGGCTGGTCTGGGCTTGGGGGGTAGGGGTGTCTGTGTCCAAGATGTGCTTGAAAGAGACTTAAAGGGACAGGCTGAGACAAGGGCAGATAGCGGAGAAATGCTGGGCCTCAGCCAGGGAGGTGAGGACCTAAGTGTACATGGGCAGAAGGGCAAGGAGGGACTGGCTTCTGAGCCTTCGCCAGGGCAAGTGGAGCCAGAGTCTTCAGAGTCATTCTTGGAGGTAGGCTTCCAGGATGGAGGGGCCCACAGGCTACCAGGAATCCTGCCAGAAATATCTCCTTGGTTCATTAAGAAATCACTGAGAACCCCGAGAACAATGTCTTTTTGGGTTAAATCCCTACATCCAGTGGGTGCCTGTAAAATGCTACTTTGTCACCAGGACGGAACAACCAAGTTTGGCCATGACCTGGGCGAGTGTGGGGCTGGGGGCTCAGGCAGGGAAGGTGTGATTTGGGGCTGTGTCCGGGATGAATGCCTAGAGAGGTAATAGGGGAGAATCCCCTTGCAGTGGGTGTGTTTGTGATCTGCCTCAGGGTCCCCCTGAAACTTCAGCAGAGCCAAGTCCTGCTTGCCCTCACACACCCAGGTGTTTAGTGTCTAGGTGCCCAACCGACCCACAGGGAGTACTATTCCTGTTCTCCGCAGCGGACTGTGGGAGAGGGAGAGGCGGTTGTGGAAACGGAAGCCCCAAACCATAGCCCTGCCTTCTGGGATGGTCACATGGCTGTCCTAGGTTGCCCTGGCCCCCAGTGGTTACCTGCCTCCCCGGTCAGTCCAGGGGGAAGGAAGCTGCAGCGGTCTGCCCCTACACCATCATCATCTAGATGGGGATACTGAGGCCCAGAGCAGCGTGAATAGGTGATGGTCACCTAGTGGAACTTAATCCACTGCTTCTAACATTGGGATCCCAGCCAGAAGGGGCTCCCTGCTTGTTCTAAATTGTAGTTTCCTTTCAAGGACAAAGGCCATTGGAATTATGCCCAACTTTCCATTGGGGAATCGGCCAACAGCAGACTTTTAGGAAGCATCATCCCACTTCCCACTAGCTCACAAAGAGTGCATGTGGGTAAAATCTTTGCCCTTAACACGCTCAGGCCACCTCTAATTTTCTGACCCAGGATGGCATCCCTGTGGCACGCATCCGTCTTTGTCAGCCTGAGTCATCACAGAAGGGTCCCAAGAATATATACTCCACTTATACCTTCTGTATTCCTGAAAAGTTGCCTTTATTTACATGCCGAAGTTCACCACAGCCGCCCCATTAGCAGGGACTACTGTGAAGGTTAGGATGAGAAAAACCCTGCAGCATCCAGGGGAGAATGCTGGGAGCTCCAGCTCCAAGACCACAGCAGTTGTTTTCCCTCTTGCCTAAACCCTGGAGCCGCATCCTTTATAGGAAGGCCAGTTCAGACTTCTCCATTGAGCTTCCAATGGTCTTCTGCACTCCTTTCTTGACCACTCCCCATCATCACCACCCTCAGGCACAGAGAGGAAGGGTTAGAAGGGGGTAAGATGTGGCTAATTCTTTGGAGCGAGCCCAAAGGAGAAGGACATGTTGGATGTGGTGGAAAACGTTGCAAAACCGGATTCTTGGGAGTATTCAATTGTGGGAGTCTTTTTGGGTTGTGTTTCAGGGTAAGGAACATCTATGGAGGAAACTGCTGGTTCCTTTGCCTTCTGGCACTGCAGTTTGGAGGATGGCCTCTCTGTTGGCCTCCTTGGTGAGTGCTGGGGTGGATTCAAAAGCCACATCGGTGGGCACCAGTTGTCTAAGGTCATCTGTAGCAGGCGTGGTAGCTTCCTGGGCTGACTATGGTTCAATGTCTTTTATCTTAAACCTTAGGAGGGGCTTCTGGAAGCTTTTTCCCAACTTGGGAAGGAGGTGGCGTGGTTACAGGATAATCTTCTATTTTCTCACTTGGTGTCCTTTTGAATATCCTACTTCCAGTGTCTGCGGGATAGAAAAGACAACACACAGAGCCTTCAAATGTCACTTCTCCAATCCCTGTTGGTCATGTAGTGAAATCCTTTTTATATTTAAAATGTTAGTCTCTCACTTACCATCTTAGGTTCTTTCCCCCTAGTTCTCCCTATCCCAGACTTTGTGCAAACTTTATCATGGTCATTCAATTCAGCATGCTGCTGGAATTGAAGAGTGTATTGTGTGAGGTCCCAGCTCCCTCAGAAGACAGTAACATTATCTTAAAGTTCATGCACTTTACAACCATTGCTTTAAAAAATGAACACAAGAAAAAAAAAGAGATAAATAATGGATTCTCCTCTATTAGGAGCTTCTTATGGTCTGAGACTTTGTCTTGCTTGCCACTAGATACACAGTGCTGTCACATAGTTAAGCACTCAAAAAATAATTTTTATTTAGCTAATAGAAAAAATAGAAGGTGGCGATGTCTTTCTAGCAACAGAACTGGGACTCTGATGCTTACCAAAGACAAATTAAAAACTGGATAATATACAAAATCAATTTTGTATTATATAAACATTTACAATAAGAAGAGGAACTGTGGAGCCAACAATCTAGGAGAAAGTGAGAATCCAAAGTGGTAAGCCCAGAACTCAGTTACTTTTACTGTGAACGTAATTTTAATCTTGAAGAAGTAGCTGTTCACATGAGCTTCATCTTCAATCAGGAGGAAGGGGATTTCTTATTGCTCTCGAGTGGAATTTGTAGGTCAACTGAATTTTAGAACAACAAATACCTAGGATATTAGGTTTTCTAATTCATGAATGTGGGGTATTGCTCCATTTATTTGGGTCTTTCTCTCAGCAAACATTCGTAGTTTTCAGGTTTTATGTTGTTATAACTGGTATTTAGATTTTTAAAAATGTACCAATTATTCATTGGTATTATAAAGACTTACAATTATTTTCTCTGTATATTAACCTTATATCCTGAGCAATTACTTAACCCACTTATTATTTTCAACAGGTTTGATTCCTTAGAATTTAATTAAAGTATTCATATCTGCAGATCAGAAGTTTTATTTATTCCTTTATAGTTGTCATTTATCTTATTAAACTGGCTATGCTTTATAGCACAATGCTGAATAGAAGTTGTGAGAACAGACATCTTGCCTTATTTCTGTTCTTACAGGGATAATATTCATTGCTTCCCCATTAAAAATGATATCGGCAGAAGGTTTTTTTGTAAATATATTTTATCAGATTGAGGAAGTTTAATCCCTATTCCTAGTTTGCCCAGATAGTATAAAGGGGTGTTGATTTTTGTCACATATGCCTTTCCCATTTTATTTTAATATGGGATTATATTGATTAGTTTTTAAGTGATATATCCATCTCGAATACTGGTGTAAACCTTACTTGATGTATTATCCTGTTTACATTTATTCAATTTTGCTAATATTTTGTTAAAGATTTTTATGTCTAAGTTTGTAGATGATATTGATCTGTAAATTTTGTTTTTGTAATGTCTTTGTGAAGTTTTATATGAGGACTTTTTCTGGTCTTAAAGATCAGCTGTGAAATGTTCTTTTCTCTCTTTCTTTCATTGATAGAATAGTGATATCATTTATTTGTTTTTAGTTAATACTCACCAGAGGATATTTTTTCCGCATTGATTTTTAGGGAGTGGAAGGGAGGGGTCAGGGGAGAGAGAGACACAGAAACGTTGTTGTGACAGAGACACACTGACTGGCTGCTTTCAGCATGTGCCCTGACAGGGCAGGGGACTGAACCTACAACCCAGGTACATAACTCTAGACTGGGAATCAAACCTGAGACCTTTCCGTGTGCAGGCTGGCACTCTAACCACTGAACACCACTGACCAAGGCTATTAGTATATTTCTTAAATATCTGAATAACCAGTGAAACTCTTTGGGCCCAAACTTTTCTTTCTGGTGAAGTTTTGATATATGAATTTGATTTTGATAGTGGATTATTACAAATTTCTACTTCTTTTCTGTCAGGTCTGAAATGCTATATTTTAAGGAATTGTTCCCTTCATTTTGGTTGTCAAATTTAATGACATAAAAATGTTCATAATATTCCTTTTTATGGCTAGGATCTAGGGATATACTCTTTTATTCATCATTCATTATATTGGCAACCTCTCCTTCTCCCTCCCCTCAACCCCCCCCATCCCCGCGCGCGCGCGCGCACACACACACACACACACACACACACAATCTTGTTGAGTTTACCAATATTATTAAACTTCTCAAAGGACTAACTTTGCACTGTTTTTCATTTCCTTTGTATCTTTCCTATTTTATTAATTGCTGCTATATTTAGAATTTCCTTTCTTTTACTTAAGAAAAATGTACTCTTTTTATATATCCTTAAGGTAGAAACTTAATCAGTATTAAACCTTTCTTCCTTCTAACTTTTAAATTTTCCTGTAAGTCCTGCTGTTGTATATACATTATCCTTTACTTAAAAATATGTAATATCTAAGTTTCCCTTGTGATTTACTCCTAAATCAAAGGAATATTTAAAAATACATTAATTTCCATATTTAGAGGCTAATCTAGATATTTTATTAATATTTGTTTTTAAGTTTGTTGTGGTACCAGAATATACTGTGTAAGATCCAAATCTTTTGAAATTTATTGAGACATGTTTTATGGCTTTTCATCTGGTCTATTTTGGTAAATATACCATGAACACTTGAAAATATGGTATATTCTTCTAGTTGTTAGGAATTTTGTTTTATATCAATGTGACTTAAATTGTTCAGATTTTTAAAACCCTTCTGATTTTATTTTTTGTATGTGCTCATTTATTTCAAGTACTGAGAGACTACTTATAAAATCTCCAACTATGATTTCTCTTTCACTTTTTGTGTCATGTGGTTTGAAGCTGATTTTAAGTGCATATACCATTTTAATTATAATGGCTTCCTGATATACTGATATTTTCATCATGAAATCTTTGTTTCCAGTAATGTTCCATATTTTGAAGTCTATTTTTTCCCCTGATATTTCTTACTAGAGGCCTGGTGTACAAATTCCTGTACAGGTGGGGTCCCTCCGCCTGGCCAGCTGATTATCCGATCACGGACTCTGCTCAGGGAGGGACTGTGGGAGGTTGGCCAGCCATGAGAGGATGGCTGTGGGAGCACACTGACCACCAGGGGGCAGCTCCTGCATTGAGCGTCTGCCCCCTGGTGGTCAATGCATGTCATAGTGACAGGTCATTCAATTGACTGGTTCTAATGGTCGCTTAGGCATATATATATATATATATATATATATATATATATACACACACATACATATGTATGTATGTATGTATGTGTGTATATATGTGTGTGTATATATATATATATATATATATATATATATATATATACACAGATTGTTTGCATGATATGTCATTTTCCCATCCTTTTACTTTGAATCTATTTGTGTCTTTAAGTATTTCTTTTGTAGACCACATATGGTTGGGACTTGCTTTTTTCCTATTTGACAAGCTCTACTTTTGAGTATTTGATCCTTTTATATTTAATGTGATTAATAAAATGGCTGAATTTATGACTACCGTGTTTTAACTTGTTGTATCCCCCTCCCCGTGATTTTGCTTCCTTTGTTCATTTTATGAATCCATTTGCTATGAGATGTATTATTCTGATAGCTTTGAAAAAGTAAGCTGCTATGTTGTGAGAGGGCCCTATGACTTAGGACCTAAAGGTGAACTCCAGGAGCTCAGAAAAAAAAATCCTGTCATCAGTGATCAAGAAAACAGGGACAGTTACAGTCCTACAATTCTAAGGAACTAAATTCTGCCAAAAACCAGTGAGAATTAAGTCTCAGCCAGGCCAACTCCTTGATTTTAGCCTGATGAGACTCTAAATAGAGTATCCAGCTAACCCATTCCTAAATTCCTGGCCCATAATTAAATTACTGAAAACCAGTAACAAAAGAAATACCATAAAAAGAAGTCAGAAGGGGACATATCCAATACTTTCAACAATAAAGATAAAATTTTAAAAATCAGTCAGAGGAAAAGGACATATTAGAGGTAGAGGAACAAAGATAAGAAAATGAAAAACCTATTTTTGCCGAAACTGGTTTGGCTCAGTGGTAGAGCGTCGGTCTGCGGACTGAGAGTCCCGGGTTCGATTCCGGTCAAGGGCATGTACATTGGTTGCGGGCACATCCCCGGTGGGGGGGGGGGGGTCTCTCATTGACGTTTCTAGCTCTCTCTCTCTCTCTCTCTCTCTCTCTCTCTCTCTCTCTCTCTCTCTCTCTTCCTCTCTGTAAAATATCAATAAAATATATTTTTTTAAAAAGAAAAAGAAAATGAAAAACCTATTTTTATCTTGGAAGACTTTTCATAAGAATCTATATATTAGTAAGCCCTATCTGGTTTGGGTCAGTGGATAGAGTGTCGGCTTGCGAACTGAAGGGTCTCAGGTTCAATTCCAGTCAAGAGCATGTACCTCGATTGCAGGCTCCTTCCTAGTCAGGGCTCATGCAGGAGGCAACCAATTGGTGTGTTTCTCTCACATAGATGTTTCTGTCTCTCCCTCTGTCTTCCGTTCCCTCTAAAACCAATGGGAAAATATCCTCAGGGGAGGATTAACCAAAAAGAAAAAGAAGCTATATAAGACAGAAGACAAAGGATTGACTTCTTTAAAGTGCTGAAAAATATATCCTAAAGCTAGGAAGGTGCTGAATATCTTCCGGTGGCAGCAGCCGCACATGCCCATCCTGTGGTGCCTCAGGTGTAAGATGTGACATGTGCTTAGTATTGGGGACTCTGTTCCCCTCAACCTGAATGGACCCAGACTGGGGCTAGTCTTCCTTGTTCCTGCCAGGATTCTAAACTTGGTCTTAAGCAACCTAGGTTTTTCTTTGGAAGTACTCAAACAGCCTTTTGATTCCTTTTCTTTCTGCTTAGATCAGACAAAACTGTTTTATGCAATAGGCAACTAAAAACTCTTAAACTGAAATATTCAACATATTTTCTTTTTAACTTTTATCATTTTAACATGAAGGGTGTTGGTGTCAAGTTAACTGAGTACTTTTTCTAAGGCATTATAGCCACTTCCTTCATTCAAGGTATACATATCTTCAAATTTTCCTTCAAAACCTCTCCCACCCACGATTTCCTCACCATTTCCATGTTCTTTTCTTTTTTTTTTTTTTGGTCTCCGTTATGGGCTGAATTGTGTGCCCCCCAATTCACATGTTGAAGCCTTAACCCCGGTGCCTCAAAATCTAAACTATACTTGGAGATAGAGCCTTTAAAGAGTTTATTAAAATAAGGTCATCAGGGTGGGCAATAATCCAATCTGCCTGAAGAAGAGAGAATTTGGAGACAAGTAGAAGCACTAACGACGTATGCACACAGAGGAAAGGCTGTGTGAGGACATAGCAAGAAGGTGGCTATCTGCAAGTCAAGGACAGGGGCTCAAAAGAAACCAAACCTGATGACACACTGGTCTTGAAGTTCTAGCCTCCATAAGTATGAGAAAATAAACTTTTGTTGCTTAAGCCACCAGCCTACGATATTTTGTTATGGCAGCCTTAGTTTATTCATGCAACTAATGAAAATCAGAAGGTATCTAAAATACAGCCCTCAGCCAAGAGGCAATGAAACATGCTCAAAATCACTAGTTATCCAAGAGATGCAAATCAAAACAACAATGCAGTACCATCTCACACCTGTCAGAATGGCCAACATTAACAAATCAACAAATGACAACTGTTGGCGAGGTTGTGGAGAAAAAGGAACCCTCGTGCACTGCTGGTGGGATTGCAGGTTGGTGCAACCACTGTGGAAAACAGTATGGAGCTTCCTCAAAAAACTGAAAATGGAACTCCCATTTGACCCAGTAATCCCACTACTAGGAATATACCCCAAGAAACTAGAAACACCAATCAGAAAGGATATATGCACCCCTATGTTCATAGCAGCACAATTTACAATAGCTAGGATTTGGAAACAGCCTAGGTGTCCATCAGCAGATGATTGGATAAAAAAAACTATGGTACATCTATACAATGGAATACAATGCTGCCATAAAAAGAAGGAATTCTTATCGTTTGCAGCAACCTGGATGGAATTGGAGAACATCATGCTGAGTGAGATAAGCCAGTCAATGAAAGAGAAATACCACATGACCTCACTCATTTATGGATAATAAAGAACATTATAAACTGATGAACCATAAGATAGATATAGTGACAGTAAAGCAACAAGCAGACTGTCAAATTACAGTGGGGAGGGTAGGGTGATATGGAGGAGATAAGAGATCAACCAAAGGACTTGTATACATGCATATAAGTACAACCAATGGACACAAAACTCTGGGAAGGGAAGGCATGTTTGGGAGGGGGGGGGCAATGGTAAGATATGTACACAGAAAAAATTTTAATTAAAAAATAAATAAGAACAGTTAAAAAATTTAAAAAAATAAAATAAAATAAAACACATCCCTCAGACTTCTTAACAGCCAGTAGAGTGATCTTCTTAAGATTCATATAACTCAGAATTACTTGAGAATTCTCTTCCCCTCAAGAGATTTGGACAATCTTGGTCTGAACCTTCAGTTTCACAGTATAAATGACTTCCATTTAATTTATTCAAATTTCTAAACGTATTTTTTCAGTCCCTGTGGATCTATTCCTGACCCTTAAGTATTGTATTGTTTAATCATCTACCACTGGTGCATAGCATCTCAGGATCTTCACCACTGTCCACAAGATATTAAATTAATTCATGATTTTGTGACTGTTTTACTTAAGGTTCCAGAAACTGTGAAAGAAAATAGTACCAGGAGCTCCAATACTAGTTCCCCACCCTATCTCACACACAGTCCTCTGCCTTCTGGTTGGCTTTCCTTTTGACACTGAACTGGCTTCCCAAAGCAGTAATAATGTGATTATCGCCACAACCTTTTGAAAGTTAAATCTAGCTTCCCCTTCTCTTACTGGATCTATCTCCCTTCCTCAGCACCTGAGTTCTTCTGCTTAATAATAAATTATTCCGTTATTCCATCCCTTCTACACAGAAACCTAGCACATTGCTCCCTTGTTTGAAACTCATTTGCCATCTCCTGACTGCTTATATGCAGAGCCTAGAACAGGAGTGGGAAAACTTTTTGACTCGAGGGCCACAATGAGTTCTTGAACTGGACCGGAGGGCGGGAACAAAAGCAACCTGACCATGCTGGCACTCTCATCTTGGGCTGCTGGTGAAGGAGCGGAGGGGAGAGCAAGAGAACCCTCCGCTCTTTCGGCTCCGCGGGCCGGATAGAACAGCTGAACAGGCCGGATACGGCCCGAGAGCTGTAGTTTGCCCACGACTAGCCTAGACTCTAGCCCATCATTTCAGGATCTCTGCTGCGTTCTCCCCCTCCCCGCCAACACACATTACCTACTATTGGTATCAATAGCCCTACTTTTGTCTGCTTCTTCACTGTTCTCTGTGGGCTAACCCTATGTTCTCTGGAGTCAACCTCCATTTTCCCCCCCAATTACCTTCAGCCCCTTGCAGGGTGTTTGGCACAAAGTGAGAACTTAAGAACTGTGTGATGAATAAATATTTGAAGAAATAAAAAATAAATACCATGTTTAACATCTTCTATGGGCTCTCTGCTTAGAGAATAAAGTCCAAAATGCACCCGAGGTCAAGGGCCCTCCAGAATCTGTGCCCAGCTACACTTCTCAATTTTCCCTGGTCCCCACCCCTCCATATCTGACTCCCTCAGCATTTGTCAGTGACATGAAAAGCAGACCCCATGTTCTAGAGTAACGGGTAACAGTGAGGTAGGCCCCCAACTTTACCTGTGTAACTGCTGGTTTTTTCAAAGTCTTGTTCTCTTAGGTTCTCTTTCCACCTGGAAGGAAGCAGACTATCCATGAATCTTGGATAACAATATAATAATCCAAAAATAACACTAATCCAAAGCAGTGGGCCAAAAATTACAATAACCCAAGGCAGTAGTCAAAAAAGAACAATTATCCAAGGCAGTAGCCATAAAAGAAACATCATCCAGTAAAATTCTCACTTCAGCAGAGGGTTTGTAGTTTTCCCTTTGAAGGGTAACTCACCAATGAAGAAATGGTGGGCATGATTAGGTCTACACAACCATGGTCTCCTCTAGCTAAAATTTCCTCTCCCACCTTGAAACTTATAACCATGTAGCATTATCCCTGCACAGATTCTGATATGCCATTTTCTTAAGATGAAGACTATGGTCTAGAAAAGACAATGATTTTCCCAGGGTCATCCTGCAACTAAGGGGAAAATCCAGGGCTAAAACCCAGGCTTTCAGGTTTGTGAACTTGCTGTTTACACAGCGTCCTGCTACGTCCAGCTTTGTGGAAGGTGGGAAGATGGAGGCACTTGTTTGTGACAACCTTCAGCTCCCGTCCTCTCCCAAGTGATCCACACTGAATCTGTGGTCACTGAGCATCAGTGACAGTCCTTATCCTTAGAATATTGTCTTATGCTGAGGAAGAGGAAGGGGTGTGATGAACTGCAGGCAACATGAGAAGAAACGAAGGGTTCAGATTACTAACCCTGTCTTCCTGAGAACTTGCCATGAGAGATGGATTATAGAAAAAGTGTTAACTGTGTTTTTTTTCCCTCAACTTCTCAAAGGAACCATTTGTACTTTCATTTTGGGAAAAATTCATTTAAAATCACAAACATATGCTTACCAATGAAAATAAAATATGGCGAAAATGAAAACTGCAGAAAGACAATTCAGGAAAACCCACAGGAACACATAGTACGTTGGTGTCTGCAAAGCAGAAAACAAACTACAGTCCACGAACTGTTGGAAGAGATTTTAGATCAGATGGGCCAAGCCCCTTGCTCTGCTGCCAGGGCTGGGGATGGAGTGGAAGGGAACAAACCAGAAGGAAGCTGTTTGATGTGGTGCTCTCACACACAGAGAACACCTGCTGCTGTCCTAACAATCACCCTCCCAAGGGGGGAGTGGCTCTACAAGAGATGAAACTTCACCCTCTTTATTTCCCTTGACACTCAACACAGAGGCCTGAGGGAGTCCCAGAGAAATCGCATGGCAAGTCTGCTCTGGACCCAGGACCGCAGCCCAAGTCCCAGCTCTCTGTGTTTCCATGGCATGGCTTCTCAAGCCTGGCTGTGCATCCAAATCCACCTGGGCAGCTTTCAGTAGGACCGGTTCCTGGGTCTCCCTACAGACCTCAGCAATTAGAACTCCTGCATTTTTATCAAGTTCCCAGATGATACTGAAGCACCTCGTCTGTGAGCCAGCAGTTAGGGATCTTTGTTCTATATCATAATGCTTCAAGTAAGTAGGTTGAAGTTATAATTCTTCCTTGCCTAACATGTCCCCTGCTCCACACTCCTTGCCTGAATCACCACATTTTCTAGAGCTCCAGCTCCTGTGGCCTGTTGTGTAAGTTTTCTAATTCTCTGGTTTGATCCTCCCTTTCTTCCTCCATGTTCCCCCTCCAATTTTACTTCATGCTACTGGGGCTGGCACTTTTTATTCTTTTGTAGGCCATTCCCCACCCTATCTTTCCTTTGATTGAATAATGATATTAATAATTCCCCACCCTATCTTTCCCCACCCAAGGTCTTTCCTTTGAATAATGATATTAATAAAAACACTAATGATCATGATAAAAATAAGAACAACAATTAATGAACATTTATAGGAGGTAAGGAAGTGTTCTAAGCACTTTAAGGATATTTTCACATCTAATTTTCACAACAGCCCTACTAGACAAGTGTAGTAGAAACTCTTAACTACCCTATTTGCCGGCATATAAGACGATTTTTTGGCCCTGAAAAATACCGTATTTGCGGGCGTATAAGAGACTGGGCGTATAAGACGACCCCCTAACATTTCCACTCAAAATACAGAGTTTGTTATATACTCGCCGTATAAGACTACCCCCCACTTGGAGGCATATTTTTCAGGGCCAAAAAATCATCTTACGGTAACTTCCACTAAACTGAGGCTCTTAACACCTTCTGGGGTCTGTGTGGTAGAAAGAAGAAAGCCACAGCTCCAAAATCATAGATGTTTCTGCTCTTAAGTAGCTCCCCAGGCAACTACACAGTGGGCAATGTACAGGTGGGTAGGGGACATGGAATCTATCTATACCGGCCTTGGAAGAACAATCTGGAAGTCAGCTCACCATGGAGTAGTACGGGTAATTTATCTGCCTCAGGAGCTCAATGTTATCTGTGGTCACCGAGTTAATCCTGGAGCACCATGCCAGTGAGAAGACCCAAGGCTCATTGACGATATATAAGTTGATGATGAAGTTAGCTTCTTTATAATCACTGGAACAAAAACAGAACCCATAGGAGATTTAGATTTAATCTTCCCCTCATCATCTAAAAAGGGAAAAGCTACCAGGTTTGTGAAAAGCTGGTCCAGAAGCAGCTTGTCCTGAAACAACTTATGATATGACATGAAGAATGGGCTCCTATAGGAATGAGATAAAGGAATGGATTCAAAACCTCTATTTCTGCACCAACAGTGGTATGCTAGTAAACTGGATGGCCTAAGGCAGTGGTCTGCAAACTCATTAGTCAACAGAGCCAAATATCAACAGTACAACTATTGAAATTTCTTTTGAAAGCTGAAAACTGAGTTCTGCTCATGGGCCATGAAGTTTCAATCGCACTGTACATGCTCGCCCACACGTGGTGTTTTGTGGAAGAGCCACACTCAAGGGGCCAAAGAATTGCATGTGGCTCACGAGCTACAGTTTGCTGACCACTGGCCTAAGAGAAAGTAAAGAAAGAGGAAAGTCCTATTTGTAGTATTTGCTAATTTCTATGGTATAAATACTACAACCATAGCCAATTTCAAAATACCTCTGGTAAAAACAAGTTTGCATAGTTTCTGAATATCTACATGAATAAAAGAGAAACATGCAAATTGACCATCACTCTGCTACACTCTCCAGCCAATCAGGAGCAAGTAAGCAAATTAGTTCAACAAAGCTGGCGATGGCCATGGAGCTGGACTGAGCAGGAGGCTTGGGTTGCCCTGGCCATGGAGAAAGCCAAGCTTCTCACCCACCTTAGCTGGTCCTGGCCTCCGCTCATGGCTACAAAGTTTCAAATACAGAAGATAAATAAATCCCAGATACCTGCTTCAAGCCAGCCCTGGCCTCCATTTAAGGAGGCATTGAAAAAAAGAAAAGAAAAAAGGAGGAACTGAGAGCCTGGATGGGCGGGGTGTGTGGCCAAACTAAAAACAGCCCTCAGCCCTTCACCCAGGCTCACCATGCTCCCCCAAAGGGTACCCTCATCCCTTGGGGGACATGGCTGGCCTACAAACCACCACAGGCCCCTGGCCCAGGCCACCCCACACCCCAAAGGAACCCCCACCCTGACCTGGAACACCCTTCAGGGCAAACCAGTGGGCCCCCACCTGTGCACCAGGCCAAAGGATAATATGCTAATTAGACTGGGAGACTTTCTGGGAGATCTTCTGGATGTTCTTCTAGGCAAAGCCATGGTAGCGGGGCACAGGTAGAGGTGGTTAGAGGCCAAGAGGGGAGGGTAGTTGTGGGTGATCAGGCTAGTGGGAGCAGGGCCGTTGAGGGTAAGCAGACCAGCAAGGGGGCCAGTTGGGAGTGAACAGGCCATCAGTGGGGTCAGTTGGAGGTGATCATATCAGCAGGGGGTGGGTCAGTTTGGATTGAGCAGGCCAGCAGATAGAGTGGTGATGGGCAATCAGGCAGGCAGGCAGGCAGGCAGGTGAGATGTTAGGAGCCAGCAGTCCCAGATTGCGAGAGGGATGCCCAACTGCCAGTTTAGGCCCTATCCCTGTAAACTGGCAGTAGGACATCCTTCAAGGGGTCCCAGATTGGAGAGGGTGCAGGCTGGGCTGAGGGACTCTCCCCCCTTCCTCCCCCCACCTTGCACAAATTTCATGCACTGGGCCTATAGTTTAATAATAGTCTCCCCAAAGCTGATATGAGTCAATTCCAGCACACTATTGGGTAGCAGCTATACTTCCTTCCATCAGAACATTTACCACCCTTTATTCTATCTGCTCTCTTATGGGTCTTCTTTACTTGAGTGTAAAAGCAAATTAAAAGCAGAAACAGTATCATATTCATCTTTGTATATCCAGGGCCTAGCATAAGACTTGCCTTCATAAACAGTAATTGAAGGAATGAATAAATGAATTCCAATTTGGTTAATATTTAAATTTCAAATATAAAGATATTTTATAAACACTGAATAGAGGGAATGAAACTCAATTTTCCCCAATACAGTAAATGCCAGTAGATACTTGTGCACTGTCTCCAGAAACAGGAAGAAACTAACTAGAGAAATATATAGTAATTCTAATCAGGGTGTCATTTTCAGGGATTAAACTTCTCAGAAAATACACCATGTATAGCACATTGAAAACAACTCCACACAGCCTGGGTCTGAACCTCACCTCTGTCATATAGCAGCTTGGCAAGTTCTGTAAAAATAAAAATACCACCACCTTTGCATGAATGTTTGTCAATTAGTACCCAATATGCGTCTAAGACAATTCTACATATCACCTTAAGATAAATAAAAAATAGAAGAAAATAGTAGTTAAAAGCTACTTTTTATTTCTTTTGAAACCAACCCACAAAAACCTATCACATTTTCATTTGGTAATAACGAACAGATAGAAACTCAAATTAAAAACACAGTACCATTAATAATCACTCCAAAGAAAATCAAATAATTAGTTATCTTAACAAAGTAAGTACAGGATCTCTAAGCTGAAAACTACAAAATATTGAAAGTAATCAAAGCATATTTAAAGAAATGGAGAGACATATATATTCATGGATTGAAATACTCAACATCATAAAGATGTCAATTCTCCTCAAACTGATCCACAGGCTTAATGCAATCCCCATCAAAATCCCAACAAAGTTTTTTTTTTTTTTTTTTTTTTTACAATTTGGGCAGCTGGTTCTGAAATTTATATGTAAAGGCACAACCTCCAAGTAGTTAAAATTATCTTGAAAAAGAAGATAATAAATTGAAAGAGAATCACTCTACCCAATATTAAAGGTCACTATAGAGCTATAGTAATTAAGAGAATATGTATTAGAGAAGAGATAAACACATAGTTCAGTGGAACATAGTTTAATACTCAGAAAGAGACCCACACAAATATGCCCAAATGATCTTTGATAAAGATGAAAAAGTAATTCAATGAAATAACGAGGTGTGCTTTTTTAGTGGTGCTAGAGCAATTGAACAAGCATAGGCAGAAAGAAAGAAGAAGCTTGACCTAACCACACAATTTATATAAAAATTAACTCAAAGTGGATCACAGTCTTATATGTAAAAAATATAAAACTTTCAGGGGAAAATAGGAGAAAATCTTTCATATCTACAGGCTAGACAAATAGTCCTCAGATGTGACACTTAAAATATGATCCATAAAAGGGAAAAATGATGTTGCACCTCATCAAAATTTACAATGTTTTGCTCCGTTGAAAACCCTATTGAGAGGATCTCAGATGAACCACAGACTTGGGCAAAATATTTGCAAACCACATATCCAACAAAGGACTAGTATCTATAATATATAAAAGAACTCTCAAAAGTAAAAACAAAACAAAAATCAAGCAATCAATTAGAAAATATATGAAGAGAAGGAAGAGGATATACCAGTGGCGAATAGGCACATAAGATGTTCAATAACCATCAGAGAATAAAAATTAAACCATGATGAGTACACATTTCACTACACACCTATCAGAAAGGCTACAATAAAAAGTAGTGGTAATGCCAAATATTAGCAAGCACGCAGAAACTCAGGAGCATCAGACATTGCTGGTAGGAATGTAAATGATATAGACCCTTTGAAAAAAGTTTGAGTTTCTTTTAAAACTAAAGAATTACCACACCCATGAAATTATATTCTTGGGCATTTATCCATAGAAATAAGAACTTGTGTACACAGGAAGGGATTCTGAGAAGATGGCAGAGAAGGAAGCACCAGGTACCTGTCTCCCCAACTAGACAATAACTGTGTTGGCAGAATCTGGAACTGTGTAGTCTACTGAAGGCTTGCATCTTCCAGAGGAAGATTTGGATGGTAAATTATCAACTTTGATTAATTTAATCACTTAGCACATTGGCAGTTGCCCATCCCCCATACCCTAGATCCATGGTCAACAAACTGCGGCTCTTGAGCCACATGCAGCTCTTTGGCCCCTTGAGTATGGCTCTTCCACCAAATACCAAAGCCTGGGCGAGTCTATTTTGAATAAGTGGTGTTAGAAGAAGTTTAAGTTTTAAAAATTTGGCTCTCAAAATAAATTTCAATCATTGTACTGTTGATATTTGGCTCTGGTGACTAAAGAGTTTGCCCACCACTGCCCTAGACTCACAGCAGACAGCTACACACAAGTTCCCGCAGCAGCCAAGATGGGCAGGTCTGTGATAATGATCACTGATTGATGCTTCTGATGAGAGAGGTATGACAAAGAAGGGAGAAGCCCTAGTTGTTGCACCTCCCCCCACTGCTGCAAACCCTTTCCCTTCCAGCCGAGGTGACTTTCAGGGGATTTACAGGACCAGTGATCTTTCTTCCTCACATTTCATTTTTCTCTTTTTCTGGTTTTGGAACCCAGATATGAAATACTAGGGCATTCAAAAGCAACTGCATATATAGGGAAAACTAGAAAGTGACTGTGTATCTCCAGAGAAAGGCATAGAAGAGACCGGAGAAGATTTTAAGTTTACACCTCAGGCTGACCCTTGGCACAACCAATCAACAAACAAATGTATACATAACAAAAAACAGAAACCCTGAGGAAGGGGGAGAACCTAAGGAAGGGGGAGAATCTGGAGTTATCAGATTATTAGATTCAAATGTTTTATTTAAAAAAAATCACAAACATACAAAGAAACAAGAAAGTAGGGTCCAGCCCAGATGGTGTTGCTCAGTGGTTGAGTGTCCATCTATGAACCAGAAGGTCCCAGTTCAATTCCCAGTAAGGGCCCATGCCTGGGTTGCGGGCTCCACCCCCAGGGTGAGGTGTGCAGGAGGCAGCCAATCAATATTTCTCTCTCATCATTGATGTTTCTATTTCTCTCTCTCCCTTTCTCTGAAATCAATAAAAAAAATTAAATAAAAAGAAAATAATGTAGGGTCTATTCAAGGAGAAAAAAATCAGTAGAAACTGTCCCTAAAAAGAGTTGATACCCTAACCAGTTTGGCTCAGTGAATAGAGTGCCAGCCTGCACACTGAAAGGTCCCAGGTTTGATTCCGGTCAAGAGTATGTATCTTGGTTGGTCACATTCCCAGTAGTAGGTGTGCAGGAGGCAGCTGATTGATGTTTCTCTCTCATCAATGTTTCTAGCTCTCTATCCCTCTCCCTTCCTCTCTGTAAAAAATCAATAAAATCTATTTTTTTAAAAGAGTTGATCGCAGATATATTAGGTAATGACTTTAAAACAACCATCTTAAGATAATTTAAAAACTAAAGAAGATGTGGATAAAGTAAAAAAAAAATTATAAAATGAAAATATTAATAAAAGGCAAAAAAAAACCTAAAAAGAAACCAAAAATAAATCCTGGAGCTGAAAATACAGTAATTAAAATAAAAACGACTATTAGCATTCAGAGACAAATATGAGCAGTCAGAATAAAGAATCAGTGAATTTTATGATGGCAATAGAAGTTAATGAGACTGAAAAAAAAGATTAAAGAAAAGTGAGCAGAGTCTGCAAGATCTGTTGTACATTATTAAACGGACCAATACATGAATTGTTATAGTCTCTGAAGGAGAAGAGAGAAAAGAGCAGAGAAAATATCTGAAGAAATGATGGTTTAAAACTTCCTAAGTTTGATGAAAGACATGAATGTAAACATTTAAGAAGTTCATTGAATTCCAACTAAGTTGAATTCAGAGACCCACACAGAGACACATTTTAAACAAACTTTCAAAAGACAAAGAGAGAATTTCAAAAGCATCAAATACAGAAGTGACCTGTCACATACAAGGGATCCACAATAAATATCTGATCATAAACTTTGAAGGCCAGAAGACAGTGTGCCCACATATTCAGTGTTTAAAAAAAAACCTGTCAACCAAGAATCCTATATTCAGTAAGACTGTTCTTCAAAACTGAGGGAAAATTTGATAAATTCCTAGATAGACTAAAGCTGACCACACTAGATTCTAGTTCATGAACACTAGGTTTGCCCTAGAAGAGAAGATCAAGGGATTCCTGCAAGATGAAATGAAAAAGACACTAGTTAGTTTTTTGTATCATTTGCTAAAAAAGATTATATAAGAGAACTATGAACAATTGTTTCCAACAAATTGGATAACCTAGATGAAATGGATAAAATCCTAGAAATGCAAAATCTACCAAGACTGAAACATGAATAACTGGAAAATGTGAAAACCTATCTTTAACCAAAGTCTTCCCCAAAACAGAAGTCTTAGACTTGATTTCACTGGTGAATTCCACCTAACTTTTAAAGAGGAACTAATAATAACCCTTTAAGATTGCTATGTCAAAAAAACAAATCAATAAGAATGTGAAGGATGTGGAAAAATTGGAACCCTTGTGCACTGTTGGTACAGCAGTTGTGGAAAATAACATGTTAGTTCCTCAAACAATTAGAATTACTATATGATCCAGCAAGTCTACTTCTGGTTATACAGGCATGTCTTAGGGATAATGTAGGTTCACTTCCAAACCATCACAATTAAGTGAAAATGTCAACAAAGCAAGTTACATAAATTTTTGGTTTCCAATTGCACTTCTACACTAATAAAAGAGAAAGGTGCAAATTGGCTGTACCTTCATGATACCCACCAACCAATCAGGAGTATGCAAATCAACCCAACAAAGATGACCAAGACATAGGTGTTCGGTACTGCCCCAACTGCCCGGATCTCTGGGCGGCATGGGAAGGTGGAAAGGCAGCTCCGGCCAGAGTGAAGGCAGTGCTGGCAGCCAAGGAAGGAAGGCCTATTCTTGCACGAATTTTCATGCACTGGGCCTCTAGTAAAAGTTATGTTTACATCATACTGTAGTTTATTAAGAGTGCAACAGCATAGTAATATACACACCTTAAAAATACGTTACTGCTTAGCCCTAACTGGTTTGACTCAGTGGATAGAGTGTCAGCCTGCAGAGACTGAACGGTCCTGAGTTAGATTCCAGTCAAGGGCACATGCCCAGGTTGCTAGATCCTCAGTAGAAGGCATGCATAAGGCAGCCAATCAATGATTTTCTCTCATCATTGATGATTCTATCTCTCTCCCCCTCTCTCTTCCTGTCTGAAATCAAGAAAACATATTTACAAATAAATAAATAAATAAATAAATAAATAAATAAATAAATAAAATTTTTTGCTGCTTAAAAAATGCTGACCATCATCTAAGCTTTCATCAGGTTGTAATCTTTTTGCTGGTGGATGGAACACTAAATTTTTTTAAAAGTATACTTCTAAACAATCTATGAGTAAGATGGAAATTAAAGAGAATTAAAAATATTTTAAATTGGATTATAATAAAGACAATATATCAAAATTATTTGTGGGGTGCTGTTAAAATATTGTTTACAGGGAAATTTAGTTTTAAGTGTATACATTGAATAGGCTATCTAAAATCAATCACCTAATTTTCTATCTAGGTAAAGAAGCTACCTAATAAGAGAAAATCAAATTAAACCTAAAGTAAATAAAAGAGAGACAACAATAAATGTAAAAGTAGAAATCAATAAGCAGGAAAACAAATATGCAAGGAAAAACTAACAAAGCCAAAATTTGATGTTTTGAAATGATAAATAAAATTGATAACCCCCTAGCAAGATTGTCCAAGAAAAAGAGGGAAAGTAAACATTTCCAATATCAGAATTAGAGGTGATAGTTGTCCAATGCTCTGAATGTGTTAATGTCACTGAACTATTCACTTTAAAATAGTTACTTTTATGAAATACCACCTTAATAAATTAGCTTTTAAAATTAAAAAATTTCAAAAAAAGCACTTAAAAACCCCACGTCAGAAATAAAACAAAGGGCATCTGTGTACATATTAATAAAATTTTGGTTCGCCGGGACCGGTTTGGCTCAGTGGATGGAGCGTCGACCTTTGGACTGAAAGGTCCCAGGTTCGATTCCGGTGAAGGGCATGCACCTTGGTTGTGGGCACATCCCCAGTAGGGGTTGTGCAAGAGGCAGCTGTTCAATGATTCTCTCTCACTGATGTTTCTAGCTGTCTATCCCTCTTCCTTCCTCTCTGTAGAAAATCAATAAATCTAAAAAAAATTTTTTTTTGTTAAAATAATGTGTTTAAACCAATCTGTCAAAATGGCAAGATCACCATGTCAGGTCGAAGGGCTAGAAAGTGAGCACTTATCATGGAGAATGTGTTGAAAATGTGATCATAATCCCAAATATTCTGGTTATAAACATTATACAAATAACTGAAAGTACCACTGCTTAATTTCTTAAAATTTAGTCATCCTTGAAGGGAATGACTTGAAATAAAGTCCAACTTATGAATTTATTATCATCAGTTTTGTAGTGTAGCTATATAGAAAAAGCCCCTATTCTTCCTACTGGAATATATGCTTTTCTTAAGACAAAAGATGATGCCCTGCTTATGTTAACTTTTCAGAATAGAAGTCAGTATATGACCCCTCTTAATTCTGATGTCAGTTGAAACTATATTCATGTAACTATGGCCAATGTATAAATTTAAAGGCACAATGGTCCAATAATTTGGACTGGAATCTGTCAGACCTATATTTATTCAGTTTGGTCCCCTACTGACCAACTGTATGAACTTTTCCTCTTTAGGCAAGTTTCCTCACTTGCAAAATGAGGATCAAGATAATTTCCAGGACACGGCATATAAGGATGATAAAGATAAAGGCAAACCTAACATTAATTAGGTTTGTTATTACATTTGCCCAACATTTTGCTATATGCATAAGAATTCTCATTTAATAATTTAACAGTTCAATCAGGTTATTGTTATTCTCAATTTACAAATGAGAAAACTGACAATTAAAAACTTGCCCAAAGTCCTATGATGAATAGGTTAGGATTTGAAAAAGAGCCTGTAGTTTACCAACCAAAGAACATGAACATAATAAATGCTCAATAAATAGAAGCTATTAAAATTCTTTCTCAACAACTAGATTAATCTGCATTATGATTAGAATAAAAGCAAGTCATCTTAGAGCCATTTTCTCTTTTCAGAAAGTTAAAATTGCCCTACCTGATTTGGATCAGTGGATAGAGTGTGGGACTGAGAAATGAAGGGTCCTGGGTTCGATTCTGGTCAAGGGCACATGCCTGGGCTGCAGGCTTGATCCCCAGTATGAGGCATGCAGGAGGCAGCCAATCAATGACTATCTCTCATCATTGATGTTTCTATCTCTCTTTCCCTCTCCCTTCTGAAATCAATAAAAAATATTTTTTTTAAAGTTAAAATTATATAAATACATTTAAAATACATTACTCTTTGCCCAACTAGAGGTCTAGTTGGGCAAAGAGTAATCTAATTAGGAAATAAGTGTAACAAAACTTCCAATGCTTAAATAGAGACATATTTTATGCTAAACCACTCCATGTTCAAGAGGCATAAAACGCAGGAACAGGAACAGAGATGCATCCCACAGCTTAGGTCATGGTTTGAGTTGCAGAAAGTTATCTAGGGGAATTTTTACTAAGGAGACTTGGGGTATATATAATAATATCTCCAAGGAAAATTTTATCTCTGAAACATTTAGAGTTATTTGAAAAAATATTTTTTTAAATATAAGAAAAAGAGGATGTGGGTTAATCAGTGATTAATAACAATTAAGTTTGAAAAAGTGAACATTTTATTCCAGGTGCTTTTAATTCTTAAAACTGCCTCGAACCATCTATCCTATATAATAAAGAGCTAATATGCAAATGGTCATCACACCCTCAGGCAGTCACATCTTAATGGCTCAGACACTCAACACGGGGGAGAGAGGATTGGGGACCAGCCAAGCACAAATGAGCTCACGAGAGAGGAACAGGGACAACCAGGCTGTGGCCCAGGAGAGGGACAAGCTGCCCACTACACAGTCCCAGGTGCTTGCCCATGGTCCTCTGTGGCTGCAACCAGCCCAGGCGAAGCCGACCCAGGGTCTGGGTGCCTGCAACCAGCCAGAGGAGAATATCCTGGGTCCTAGATGCAGGGCAAGGCAGAGGTGGTTAGGGGCAATCAGGTCAGTAGGGGAGCAGTTGGGGGTGATTAGGCCGGTAGGGGAGCAGTTAGGAGCAATCAGGCAAGTAGGCAGAGGCAGAAGTGGTTAGGGACAATCAGGCAGGCAGGCAGAAGGGTTAGAGATGATCAGGCAGGCAGGCAGGTGAGTGGTTAGGAGTCAGCGGTCCTGGATTGTGAGAGGCAGTTGGGTATCCCCTGAGGGGTTGCAGGTTGAAGAAGATGCAGACCAGGCTGAGGAACCACCCCCCCCCCAGTGCAAAAATTTCATGCCCCAAGGCCGAGAGAGAGAGAGAGAGAGAGAGAGAGAGAGAGAGAGAGAGAGAGAATGTGTGTGTGTGTGTGTGTGTGTGTGTGTGTGTGTGTGTGTGTACACTAGAGGCCAGTGTACGAAATTCATGCACGAGGTGGGGGGGGGGGGTGTCCCTCAGCCCAGCCTGCACCCTCTCCAATCTGGGACTCCTCTAGGGATGTTAAACTGCCTGTTTAGGCCCGATCCTTGTGGGATTAGGCCTAAACAGGCAGTCGGACATCTCTCTCACAATCTAGGACTGCTGGCTCTCAACTGATCGCCTGCCTGCCTGCCTTCTTATTGCTCCTAACCACTTCTGCCTGCCAGCCTGATAAACTCCCCCCTGAACCCAACCACTCCCCTTCCAGCCTGATTGATGTCTAACTGCTCTCCTGCCAGCCTTTGTGCCCTCAACTTCCCTCCTCTGCTGACCTAGCCACCCCTAACTGCCCTCCCCTATAGGGTTGATCACCTCCAAACTGCCCTCCCTTGCAGACCGGGTCCCTCTCAACTGTCCTCTCTTGCAGGCCTGATGCCTCCCAACTGCCCTCCCCTACTGGCCTTCTTGTGGTGGCCATCTTGTGTCCACATAGGGGCAGGATCATTGACCACATGGGGGCAGCCAGCTTGTGTGTTGGAGTGATGGTCAATCTGCATATTACTCTTTTATTAGATAGGATAGAGGCCTGGTGCATGAGTGGGGGCCAGCTGGTTTGCCTTGAAGGGTATCCCAGATCAGGGTGGGGGTTCCCTTGGGGTATGGGGTGGCTTGGGGGAGGGGCCTGTGGTAGTTTGCAGGCCAGCCACGCCCCCTGGCGACCCAAGCAGAGACCCTGGTATCTGGAATTTATTTACCTCCTACAATTGAAACTTTGTAGCCTGGAGCGGAGCCAAACCTCCTGCTCACTCAGTGGCTGGCAGCCATTTCTATTGGGACTTATGAACCTTCTATAATTGAAACTTTGTATCCTTGAGTGGAGCCTAGGCCGGCCAGAGTCTGTGGAAAGCTTGGCTTCCTCTATTGCCAGGGAAACCCAAGCCTCTCTCAATTGCTCTCTATGACTGCAGCCATCTTGCCATCTTGGTTGGGGTTAATTTACATTCTCTCTCTCTCTCTCTCTCTCTCTCTCTCTCTCTCTCTCTCTATATATATATATATATATATATATATATACACACACACACACACACACACACACACACACACACACACACACATATATGCCTAAGCGACCTAATGACTGAACAAGTGAATGACCAAGTTGACCAGTCACTATGATGCGCACTGATCACCAGCGGGCAGATGCTCATTGCAGGAGCTGCCCCCTGGTGGTCAATGTGACCAACAGGCGCCAGACGCAGGGCTCATAGACTGGAGATGCAGCCTGGAGATGGTAGCAGATGAGCCTACGGAGCAGCTGTCGTGGCAGGCACAGTGGGACCTGGATGAGTAGGAGTGGCAGGAAGAAGCGGCAGGCAGCATTGGACTGCTGGTTTTGGCTAGATCCCCTCAGGCTATGCCAAGGACCCCACCAGTGCACAAATCCATGCACCAGGCCTCTAGCATATTGATAAATGTGGTGGTTAACAATTTTAGTTTCTTATCATGCTTGGCTGCTTTAGGTTTTTAAAATAATGATGTGGTAATGTTCTTAGTTATGCCTTTTAGAAATCTGGCTATCTGGATAACAAAGCTACTCATTAGTACTGCAATCCTGGTAATGGCTGGAGGAAATAAACACCTCTCTGAGTTCTGACTTTTCAATAGTCACCTTATATAAAAACAAAAAAAAATGTCAAGCATACAAAAACATGTGTTCATTGATGAGAGATTGAAGCGCAAAGGAGGAGAGGCTGAAGACTATGCTTCATGGATATAATCTATACATGATAAATATTGGTTAGTTGAGGTGGGGAGGAAAAACGGAGGGAAGAGCAGGAAGAGGAGAATATGGGATTCCAAAATGATAGCCACACACAGAATCCGAGATGGGAAGGGGAAACTGAGTAGTTTGGTTAGAATGCAGATTTTGTGCAAGTAAAGCGCAGTACATGCCTGGAGAGGTGTGGTCAAACACTTACCTCAACCCGCTGTAGAACATCCTCTTGTAGTCAACATTTATTATACTGATATTTTCTCCTCTAAGTTTATAAATGGGATCATACCGGCCCACATGCTGAAATTTAGCTTTCCACCTCACATACGCCCTATCAAAACCAGGCAACCAATAAACCTGTAAGAAGAAACAGGAAAATTTTCAGTGGACAATCAGCTGTCTAGGTACAAACAGTCCCCTGTACAATAGAGGAGCCACATTCCAGTACTGGTGACAATCTATAGGAAGCAGAAGGAGATTCCAGCCCTTGGCCTAATGTTGTCTGATAAATTCTTACAATGGGTTGTTTCTCAGGGAACATCATGGGTCAAAGGTCCACTGTGTCACACTAACCAAAGTGGAGGAGGGGTTGGCAGGTGTGGATGAAAGGTGGGAACCATAGACATCTCCTCTGGCTGATGATGCTAAACATCATCTTTAAGAGGGCTCATTATGACTCATCTGTGCAAACAGTTCCATTGATAAAAAGACACATTTTTTTTTTCTGACAGCACTCTTCCATATTCTGAGAATTTAAGAGATTTTGAATAATTGACTACCCCAATGCAGAGAGTTCCTTCTGAAAAACATGATCAGAAAATTTATGCTCAAGTAAGACCCATCTTATTCATCATTAATTGAAGCCAAGTCCTCAATGCATTAGTGTACCCAGGCCCTTTTACCTTGGTGCATGGCACAGGTCACATCAGATAGTCATTACACTGCTGATATTTCGTCTGGTTTGGAATAGCAACAAACCTCAATGTTTCCCCCAGGGAAATGAATATAAGTGAGTCATTCTTAGGTTGCTTCATGTTATGTATAAGCAATAATCTCCATTTCTAAAGGGAGCAAATTTATTCAAGGATCCCAGAGAAGATCTATAAGACAGGGTAAGTTCAACTGCTATACTCCTGGGACATGCTACCCACCTCCCAACTCTACCACAAATACTGAGATAGACATACCAAATGTTGCTCAATTTTAGAGTCAAGGATCACATCTACTACACGACGTACATATGTATTTCTGAGAGGATGTTTTGGTGGAGGGCCATTAAGATCAAATATCACATATGTATTTGTCTTCCGTGCAATTTCCAAATAATCAGTTAGTTTTGGAATCCTTTGATTTTTTGCCTTTTCTTTATCAGCCTCTGATAAAGGTTTCATATGGTAAAATGGCTTCGTCTAAAAATAAATACATCAGAGAATACATTGGCTCCCATCAAAAGCATTTTCTAATTTTCCTGCTAAAAGGCCCTACCCCCATGTTGCTCCATTATCATTCAACACTAGGCTCTCTGAAATACTGGTAATGTCAGGAGGAAATGAAGAACTGAGATAAGATTTGCCAAGGAGAAAAATAAAATATAGACTCCAGCTCAGCTGGTGTGACAGTGGTTGAACATCGACCAATTAACGAAGAGGTCCCTGGTTCAATTCCTGGTCAAGGCATATGCCCCAGTTTCAAGCTTGATCCCCAGTGGGGGGCATGCAGGAGGCAGCTGGTCAATGATGAATATTTTAAAAATAGAGACTCCATAGCTAATTATGATATTTGGAATATTTTTATCTATATCAAAGACCCTGTTGTATTTGCACTGAAAGACCTTTATGCTCCTGTCTTAATCTTCTTTTTCACTTTTTTCTACAACTCAAGGTATCCCTTTTCAATTGCCCTGGCTTCCAACATTTTCTCTCACTGTTCTAAAAATAGGCTTTGGGCCCTAGCTGGTTTGGCTCAGTGGATAGAGCATCGGCCTGTGGACTGAAGGGTCGTGGATTCTATTCCAGTCAAGGGCACATACCTTGGTTGTTGGCTCATTCCCCAGTAGGGGCTGTGTAAGAAGCAGCTGATCAATGATGTTCCTCTCACATCAATGTTTCTCTCTCTCTATCCCTCTCCCCTCCTCTCTCAAAAGCAACAAAAACATTAAAAAAAAAAAAAGACAGAAAGAAAGAAAGAAATAGGTATTGGCTTCAGACTGGAGTCAATACCAGCTCTTATTACTCATTTGCCTTCTTTGTCATATCCACCTGTTAAATAATCCTACCCTCAACTTGCAAAGCCCAGTTCAAATGTTACCTCCTTCATGAAGCCTTAAATATTCCTGAACTAAAAATATTTTAATAGTGTTAAAGTTCAATGGCCCATTTTTGTGCCCCTGTAATTGTATGTCTCTTTCTGCCTTGTATAGTTATTGGTGGATATCTTAGACCAGATCAAAACCTGGCTTCAGCCGAAACCGGTTTGGCTCAGTGGTAGAGCGTCAGTCTGCGGACTGAAAGGTCCCGGGTTCGATTCCGGTCAAGGGCATGTACCTTGGTTGCGGGCACATCCCCAGTAGGGGGTGTGCAGGAGGCAGCTGGTCGATGTTTCTCTCTCATCAATGTTTCTAGCTCTCTATCGCTCTCCCTTCCTCTCTGTAAAATATCAATTATTTTTGATAAATATGCCTGAAAAATATGCCTCCAAGTGGGGGGTAGTCTTATACGGCGAGTATATAACAAACTCTGTATTTTTAGTGGAAATGTTAGGGGGTCGTCTTATACGCCCAGTCGTCTTATACACCAGCAAATACGTATTTTTCAGGGCCAAAAAATCGTCTTATACGCCGACAAATACGGTATATATATACCTGGCTTCATATATATACCTGGCTTCATATGCTCCTTGCTGTGTAATTGGTAGAACCATTTAAATTCTCCAAGTCTGCATTGCCCAAACTATAAAGTAGGGAGGGGGGAAGAGTGACCTATCTACTTCTCAAGATTATTCTGAAGGTTAAATAGGATAAAATATGTACAGGGTCTAGGAGCATGTCTAGAAAGGTGCACAATTCACTTAGTTCCCTTATTCTCTACTGCCTCAACTAACTCTCTCACAGCAGAATCTGTCCATTTTTCAGTGTAATACACTGCATTTCATCCTACACCTCAGTCTATACGTGTACTAGCTATCCTATCTAATAAAAGAGTAATATGCAAATTGACTGTCACTCCAACATACAAGATAACGACCCCCATGTGGTCAAAGATGGTTGCCCTCATGTGGATACAAGATGGCCACCACAAGATGGTCTGCAGAGGAGGGCAGTTGGGGGCAACCGGGCCAGCAGGGGAGGGCAGTTAGGGGCAACTGGGCCAGCAGGGGAGCAGTTAGGCATCTATCAGGATGGCAGGGGAGTGGTTAGGGGTGATGAGGCTGTCAGGCAGAAGCAGTTAGGGGCAATCAGGCAGGCAGGCAGGTGAGCGGCTCGGAGCCAGCAGTTCTGGATTGTGAGAGGGATGTCCCACATCATGCTTTCCTAATTACACAATTACCTGATAAGAGGACTATTTCCACAGGATCCCTAGAGCATGTGCTCTAAGAGCTGCACTGGTGCTAGCGATATGGAGCCTGCTGCTGTCTGTCCTTCTCTGAGGTTTATTTTCAAAGTCAAAGTCTCAATCTGATTGCTAAAATCTCAGTCACAGGGATTTCCCCTGCACATGTAATAAACTGAAAAATGCAAGTTGTTTTGTTTTCTTTAATCTCTCTTGAGAAGGCAGTTTTGACTTTTATCAAATGCAAATCTGACATTTTATTTTACTTACTTTAAATTTTTCAAAAAAATATTTAACTTGTTATTTAAGCATTGCTATAATTTCCTCTCAACATGTCTTCCCAGATTGTTCTCCCAATCTATCTCCCACCTACACCTATACCTTTCTCTCTTGCCTTCCCTCCATTATTCCCTTGCTCGCTCTCTCTCTCTCTCTCTCTCTCTCTCTCACACACACACACACACACACACACACACACTTCCTCTGGCTCCAGCATACTATTAATCTCTGAAACACACCACCATCCCTGCCCATAGTTGTGATCTTCCCTCAGCTAAAATGTTATTTTTCCATAAAGTATTTTCCATCTATCTCAGGTAGAAACATTCACTCTTATCTCAAAATTACACTACACACAACATGTGCTTTATATTTACCATACCTTTATTAGTCTATTCATTTCATACCTCCAGAATCCCCAAACCATGCATCAGACTGAGTCAGAAATTATTCTTTATGCTCCTGAGCAAACCTGAAGTTAATTCTAGTTTAGCACTTATCACAATGTATTGTAATGACCTGTTTCATATACTGTCATGTGAACTCCATTAAGACTACCGTATATGTGTGCCTTAACTGGTTTGGCTCAGTGGATAGGGCATCAGCCTGCGGACTGAGGGGTCACAGGTTCGGTTCTGGTCTAGGGCATGTACCTTGGTTGTGGGCACATCCCCAGTAGGGGGTGTGCAAGAAGCAGCTGACCGATGTATCTCTCTCATCGATGTTTCTAACTCTCTATTCCTCTCCCTTCCTCTCTGTAAAAATCAATAAAAATATTTTTTAAACAAAAAGACTATATGTGTGTTTATATTGACCTATATAGTACCCAATAGGTATTCAATAAATAAATATTTGTTGAATAATAATAGTTTCCTAGTCAGCTCACTTATGAGCTACTCAAAATGCCTATGCAAATATCATGTTAATGGTAGGCACACTGTAAAAGTTTATGAAATGCTTGAATAAAAATTAATTAAGTAATAATAGCAAGTTTACAAGTTTGTCTTCAGAATTTCCAGAGACTGTATAAAGTAGTAATTAGATTGACAGCATTGCTGGAAAAGAACAATGCTATAATCCTGCTACCAATTGGAATGAAAGTGTGTACATTTGACTATCTTCATCTAAAGCTTTTTTTGTCCAGGAGCAACATATGACCTTGTACAGGAGAGGAAATCAATGCAGGATTCTTGAGCTGGGGAATGTCTTACCCATGGATTTACAAACCATTTGCCAGCATTCAGAGTTGACAGGAAATCCCAATAGAAGAGGGAACTTGATAAATAGGATTCATTTGGCTTGACCTCCCTGATATCGGTTGTTCTTCTTAGGTTATGGTCATGCATGAGAAAAGGCACTTCATCAATACTGCAAGCAGAGGGGGAAAAGAGGGGAAGGCGTGGATAGGCTGAACTCAGCTACCTTGGCACATAGAGTTCTCAGAAGCCCATCAAGGTCACAAGTTCTACTAGGGTTCCTTACTCCTTTCCAAATTTCATGAAAGGCTTAAATGCTAGTCATTTACACTTTGATGTCCATATTTTTCAGCGCTAGGGTTCAATCTTCTGTGGTGTATCATCTCAGTTATGGTGAAAGAGTAGCCTCCCTATCCAGGTGTTTTCTGGCATCAAGAAAAATAGCAGGTACAGTAGTGACTGAGAGTGAATGGGGTGCTGCTAGGGCTAAGGTCCAAAAATTATGCTAAGCAGGCATCCACACAATCTTCCAGTATTTTTCTGACCCATTTCCCAGCTAGGCACTTGCCCTGAGTATTTCTGGCCCTAGATTCTTCACATCAGGTGGTATCATTAGAAAACTTCCTGGTTCTGTTACCGGCCATTTGCCTTAAAGAGTCTCTGCTTTTATGAAAATCTCTCTTCCTTTCCCATTAAAATTCCTATGAAAAGAACCCTGTAATGGCCATGAGAGAGAAACAGGGTTGAGACTTAGATTCCTGGCCATTAACAACTATAAAATTGGAGGAAATGAAGGAAATAAGTTTTTCAGCCAGTGGAGAATAGGGAGCATAGTATGATGATGAAATAGGCTCTACCATTATCCAGGCTTCCTTCTTGCAGGTGAATACAGGATTGTAGAATATATAGGTGGGGAACCTAAAATGGACCCAGCTATTGTGCTGAAATGAGGAAAAAAAATCAGATTAAGGAGAAGTTAAGACACCTAGAATTTTGTGGGCTAGAGTCCTATAGAGGATGGAGCTATGAGAAAGACAGGGAGATGAAGATATCTTGATTGATCTAGGGAAATATGCAATTTGCAGGAGAAAGCCTGGATATAAACTGGGGTTAGTTTTATTCCATTTCAGCTCTTAGCCCAGTAGCAGCTATTCATCCCCCACCAAGAGCCATTTGAAAACAGTTGTATACAGGTTCCTGGAATAGCTTGCACAGCAGCTGGTGAGAACCAGGGTAGTAAAAAGGATCCTGTACTGCAAATATAAGGATTTATGTTCTGGTTGCTGGCTGCTGCTTTTTGTCACTGAAGGGCAGACAGAGAGATGGGCAACCATTGTTGCCTCTCCCTCCACTATTGCAAAGCCTTCCCACTCTGCTTTTAAATAAAAGGATTTAAAACTCCAATACCCTTTTTACTACTCTTCATTCTTCTCCTTTTAAAAGCCAGACATTAAAGATAATCATTTTAAAAACAAGTGAATATATGGGAAAATTTACAAAGCAAAAAACAAGGCAAGGTCTACTTTTTCCTCTTTTTATAGCAGTACTGGAAGTTCTAGCCAGAGCAAATAAGCAAATAAGAGAAATGGATGCCATAAAAATTAGAAAGGAAGATATAAAATTACCTGTTTTCAGATGATAAAATCATATGTAGAAAACTGTAAAGATTCCCATTAAAAAACAACAATAGAATAAATGAATTCATCAAACTAGCAGAATACAAAGTCAAAACACAAATATCAGCTGCATTTCTATACAGTAACTAGAGGCCAGTGTACGAAATTCATGCACGGGGGTTGAGGGGTGTCTCTCAACCTGCCTGCACTCTTTCACAATCCAGGACCGCTCTCTCCTAACCACTGGCCTGCCTGCCTGCCCCTAAACTACTCTGCCTGCCTGCCTCATCACCCCTAACCACTCATCTGCCTGCCTGATTGCTCCTGACCACTCACCTGCCTGTCTGATTACCCATAACCCCTCTTCCTATCTGCCTGATCATTCCTAAACACTCATATGCCTGCCTTATCACCCCTAATCCCTCTGCATACCTGCCAGGTCACCCAGAACCCCTCTTCCTACCTGCCTGATCATCATTAACCACTCACCTGCCTGCCTGATTTCCCCTAACCATTCACCTGCCTGCCTGATAACTCATAACCCCTCTTCCTATCTGCCTGATCACCCCTAACTGCCTTTGCCTCAGCCCCCACCGTTGTGACTTCATCTGGTAGGACATCCAGAATGACATCCAGAAGGTCATTTGGCTGTCCAGTCTAATGATCATATTATGCTTTTATTATTATAGGTGACAAACAATCTGAAAGGACATTACAAAGATAATTCCATTTACAAAAGCATCAAAAAAGAAGAATATACTTAGAAAAGAACTTAACCAAGGATGTGCAATTTAAAAAACACTGCTGAGAGAAATTTAAAAACTGGAACACATATCACCCTAGCTTGTTTGGCTCAGTGGATAGAACATCAGCCTGTGGACTGAAGGGTCCCAGGTTCAATTCCAGTCTAGGTACATGCCCAGGATGCAGGCTCGATCCTCAGTAGGGGACATGCAGGAGGCAGTCAATCAATTATTCTCTCTCATCATTGATGTTTCCATCTCTCTCTCCCTCCCTGAAATATATATATATATATAATTGGAACACATCTCATCTTCATGTATTATTAAGATATTGGTACTACTCAAATCAGTTTACCAATTTAATACGATAACTATCAAAATGCCAATGATGTTTTTTGAAGAAGAAAAGAATTCTAAAATTCATATAGCTAAGAGAAGGTGGGGGACTGGGTTCCATGACTGGGCAGCCTGCACTGTGGCTGGGACCTCTCCCGGAGCTACAGGTTCAGTCAGAAAACTGCTTCATCTTGCAAGGGAAAATGGATCTTATCTGAGGCCTGAAAACCCACAACTGGGCGACCACTGAACAGCTGTGAGTCCCCAATCGACACAAACACTCACATTCAAGGGAGCTCTTCACTCCACGGAAAGGTCAGATTTCTCCAGGGATAAGGTGAGATATCTGGCTCCTAGCGGTGGTGGCTGCTGCAGCAGAGAGAAATGCATGCGCTGTGGGACCTGGGGGACCGGCGAAGTCTGTGCCTAAAAAAGTCCCCGGCTGTTGAGTCTGGCATGATCTGTGAATGTGGAAGGGGGTCCTCAAAGCTGCTAACAGAAAGGATCTCTAAAAAGCAACCCATCCGATCTGACACGGAGGGAGAGCATAGGAATTTGAAAGGTGTGCAAGCTGCTTAAACTTGTGTGCAGACCCATCCTTCACACATCTGGCCCTTTTCCTCTTCATTCCCTTGCTTCTGATTACTAAGAAAGGATCACCTAGTTTGGCATACCCTGGGAGACTGCAGGGGCAAGTGGCTTTTCTGGAAACTGGAAATTGGAGCGGGGAGAGACCATCGGAGAGCCAGCTCTGAGGCAACCCACCTCCACAAACCAGCCTGCTTAAAAATAAGAACTGGCTTATAACACTGAGAAGTGGAATGCAGGGAACTGCAATACTGTCTGGACTGAGAAACAGGCATGCCAAACAGAATAATAGAGGAAGTGAATGACCTTCACTACTGCACATTTTTTAATTCTAAATTTTTCATTTTTTGCATCTTTTACTTAAGAAACAAATTTCTTTTCTTTTTTCCTCAGTTTATTTTACCTTTTTAATTGTAATATTTTTATTTTCAATTAGCATTATTACTACTGCTATTTTACCTTTCTTTTCTTCTTCTTTTTTTAAGTGTCATTTTATTTTTTCTTTATTTCACATTGGGATTAGTGTTCTACTACTGGTCCGCACTACTGGGCAAAGCTGGAGGAGGGAAGGGCACAGACACATATGAGGAGAAACTGGACTGGCATTGAGGCAGGAACTTGGGGCAGCTTTATCCCAGAAGGAGGTGCTTGCAGCAGTCATTGTTCCTATGCTGGGACCTTCCCAATTGCAGGGCTGACTGGCAGCCATTTCTGTTTGCTCCACCTTGGTGATTCACTGAGATCCCACCCCATCCAATTTACAGCCCCATCCCAGCTGCTTGCAGTGGTGTTTGCATATGAATGGCCTGTCCTTGCTCAGGCTAAAACCTGTCAAACAAGTTGTAGCTGGGTTAGGGAGCCCCAAACCTATCAGTAAAAGTCCCAAGATCCAGCACCAGCACCAGCCTGACTTGCTTCACAGCTGGGCCTCATCTGGGCGCTGCCAATCTGGATACAAAGAGGAGGAATTTTCAGATCTCTCTAGCTCCTGCTGGGTGGCCCCAGGCAGTGGCTAACTTTGTACCTCCCTGGAGACCCAAGAGCCAGTGTACCCAGTGGTCAGTGTCAGACAATATCAGATTACAACTCTATACATCTATAAGCAACACACTCAAGGGGAAGATTCAGTGACTACTAAAGCCCCACTGAAGCAGATCCTGCTCCATAAGGGTATCTCCTGCACAGCAGCTCTCATACTCTAGTCACAGCTGGTCCCCACAGTCAATTATTCCCAGTGACACCAATAGCAATCAAGGCTCAATTATAAAATTGCACACAGTCCACAAAGGGGTTCACCTAGAGTATCCATCTTAGATGACTGGGGAGGCTGACCCACTGGGCCCTATAGGACACTTACTACACAAGGCCACTCTATTAACTCAAAGAGATTTAGCAGCTTTACCCAACACATAGAAACAAATACAGGGAATCAGCCAAAATGTGGAGACAAAGAAACATATCACAAATGAAAGAAATAGAAGAAAGCAAACTACTGGATATAGAGTTCAAAACCATGGTTATAGGGTTACTCAAAAATCTTCTAGAAACCTCCAAGGAACTTAGTGAGACTTTAAAGAATCTTAATGAGGATGCCACAAAAAAAAAAGGAAAAGGATCAGTCAGAAATTAAGCATACACTGACTGATATAAAGAATAATATACAAGTATTCAACAGTAGACTAGAGGATCCCAAGAATCAAGTCAATGATGTGAAATATAAGGAAGCAAAAAACACCCAACCAGAAGAGCAAATAGAAAAAAGAAAAAAAATATGAAGATAGTGTAAGAAGCCTCTGGGACAATTTCAAGCATACCAACATCTGAACTTTGGGGTTACCAGAAGAAGAGAGAGAGTAAGATATTGAAAACTTATTTGAAGGAATAATGACAGAAAACTTCCCCTATTTAATGAAAAAAAGACTTATAACTCCAGGAAGCACAGAGAACCCCAAACAAGAGGAACCCAGAGAGGACCACACTAAGACACATCATAATTAAAATGCCAAGGGCTAAAGCAGCAAGAGAAAAGCAGTTATTTACCTATCCATATGACTACCCATATGACTATTACCCATTTCTCAACAGAAACTATGCAGGCCTGAAGGGAGTGGCAAAAAAAAAAATTTTTTTTTAACATGATGACCAACAAGGACCTAAAACCAAGATTACTCTACCCAGCAAAGCTATCACTTAGAATTGAAGGTCAGATAAAGAGCTTTACAGATAAGAAAAAGCTCAAGGCCGAAACCAGTTTGACTCAGTGGATAGAGCATGGGTCTGCGGACTGAAAGGTCCCAGGTTCGATTCCGGTCAAGGGCATGTACATTGGTTGCGGACACATCCCCGGGGGTGTTCAAGAGGCAACTGGTCGATGTGTCTCGTCGATGTTTCTTGCTCTCTGTCCCTCTCCCTTCTTCTCTGTAAAAAAAAAAATAAATAAAATAAAAAATATATATATATATATATATATATACACACACACATATATATATATTTTTTTTTTAAGAAAAAGATCAAGGAGTTCACCACCACCAAATCAGTATTATATGAAATGCTGAAAGGTATTCTTTAAGAAGAGGAAGAAGAAAAAAAGAAAAAGATAAAAAATATGAGTAACAAAATAGCAACAAATATATCTATCAACAATTGAATCTAAAAATAAAACAAGAAATCTAATGGACAGAATAAAATGGTTAATAAAATAGAATTGGAGACATGGAATGGAACAGACTGATGATTCTCAGGGGGAAGAGAGGGTTCAGGGGACAGGAAGAGATTAAACAAAGATCTTATAAGCATGTATGCATTACCTATGGACATAGACAATAGGGTGGTGAAGTCCTGGGGCAGGGCGGGAACTCGGTGAAAGGGAACTATGAGGGAAAAAAGAGGGACATCTATAATAATCTCAACAATAGGGATTTAAAAAAAGGATTATTTGATTTTAAAAAACAACAACAGTATGATATAAGCATAAAGACAGAAAAATATACTAGAATAGAATAGAGCAGAAATAAACTGCTGCATGTATGGTTACAATTTTATTGTTTTAAATATTTTTATTGATTTCAGAGAGGAAGAAAGAGATAGAAGCATCAATGATGAGAAAGAATCATCAATTGACTGCCTCCTGCATGCCCCCCACTGGGGACTGAGCTTTCAGCTGGGGCATGTGTCCCGCACATATGGTCACAATTTCTGACAAGTGTGTGGAAGACCATTCAATAGAGAAAAGACTATCTTTTTAACAAATGGTACTAGGAAAACTGGATATTCACATAAAAAGAATGAAGTTGGACCTTTACTTAATACCATATACAAAAATAAACACAAAGTGGATTAAAGATCTAAATGAAAGAACTAAAGCAATAAAACTCTTAGAAGTAAACATAGGGGATAATCTTCATGACATTGGATGGAGCAGTAATTTCTTGGATATCACAACAAAAGCACAAGCAACAAAAATAGGCAAATTGACCTTCATGAAAATTTTAGAATTTATTGCATCAAAAGACAGTATTAACAGAGCAAAAAGGAAACTCAAAGAATGAAAGAAAATAATTGTAAATCATATGTCTGATAAGGAATTAATATCTAAAATTCACAGAAAATTAAATCTCAGTGACAAAAAAACAAATTCAAAAATTGTTAAAGAACCTGAATAGATATTTCTTCTAAGATGATTATGTATGGCTAAGAAGCACATGAAAAGAAACTCAACATCCCTAATCACTAAGGAAAGGCCAATCAAAACTATGAGATACCACCTCACACTTACCAGAATGTGGAGAAATTGGAACCCTTCTGCACTGCTAGTTAAAATGTAAGACACTATAGCCACTATACATAACACTGTAGGGGTTCCTCAAAAAACTAATAATAGAAATATCATATGATACAGCAATCCCACTTCTGGTTGTATGTATCCAAAGGCACATGATTTGCAAATATTTTCTTCCATTCTGTAACTTGTCATTTAGTGCTCTTGATCATGTCTTTTGACACACAAAGGTTTTTAATTTTGAAGTCCAGTTTACCTATCTTTTCATTTTTGCTGCACATGCTTTTAGTATCTTATCATGGAATCAACTGCCAAATCCAAATTCATAAAGGTTTACCCTTGTGTTTTATTCTAAGAGTTTTCTGGGATTAGTTCTTATATTTATATATTTGATTTTGTTTTAATTAATTTTAATATATGGTGTGAGCCATGGGTCATTGAATTTCTTTGCATCTTTGTCAAAATCATTTGGCATAAAAAAAAAAGAAAAACAGTACACATAAGGGGAGAAAAATTTTGCAAATCACATATTAAATAAAGATCTCTTTAATTCATGAATTATTTAGAAGATTTGTTTCATTTCCAATTGTTTAGAGATTTTGTTACTTTTGTCACTACTTTCTGGTGTGATCCTATTGTGATCAGAGAATTCATTCTTATGACCAGTATTTTTAAATTGGTTGAGTTTTGTTTTATGATGTTGTCTATATTTATATATATTCTGTGAACACTTGAAAAAAAATATGTCTTCTATTATCCTTAGATTAGGTGTTCCATAAATGTCACTTAGATTCTGTTGATAGTGTTAGCTATTCTGCATGTTTTGTTTTTTTTTAATCCTCACCCAAGAATATTTTTCCATTGATTTTAGGTAAAGGGAGGGAAGGAAAACGTAAGAAAGAGAGAGACATACTGTTTGTTTGCCTCCTACATGTACTGAGGTTCTAACCTGCAACCCAGATACAAGCCCATGACTGGAAATTGAACCCTTGACACTTCAGTGTGCAAGCCAATACTCCACCCACTGAACACACTGGCCAGGGCTGTTTTGCATCTTTAATGAATGGTATTGTGTTTAGTGGTTATATCAATTACTAAGAGAAGGTATTGTAGTCCTTAACTATAGTTATGGGTTTGTCTATTTCTCCTTTGTTTTTGCTTCATATATTTTGAAGCTCTGTTTTTTTGGGTTTATATACGTGTATTTAGAATTATTATGTACTCTTTTTTAAATAAATCTTTATTGTTCATATTATTATTTTTCCCCCCTTCATTGCTCCCCTACACCAAGTTTCAATCCCACCCTCTTCCCTTTCCCCATCCCCCATTGTCCTCATCCATAGGTGCAGTTTATGCTTAGTCTCTTCCCACTCCCCCCCATTCCCCATTTCCCTGAAAATCATCAGTCCACTCCCCTTCCATACCTCTGATTCTATTATATTCACCAGTTGATATTGTTCATCATGATTTTTACTTCCCTTGGTTTTTAGATTCACTTGTTGATAGTTACGTATTTGTTGTTCATAATTTTTATCTTTATTTTCTTCCTCTTCCTAAAGAACCCCTTTTAGCAATTCATATAATTCTGGCTTGGCAGTGATGAACTCCTTTAGCTTAAATTTATTTGTGAAGCTCTTTATCTGGCCTTCAATTCTGAGTGATAGCTTTGCCGGGTAGAGTATTTTTGGCTGTAGGTTCTTGCTAGTCATCACCTTGAATATTTCTTGTGATTCCCGTCTGGCCTGCATGGTTTCTGTTGAGAAATCAGCTGACAGTCGTATGGGTGCTCCTTTATAGCTAACTACCTGCTTTTGTCTTGCTGCTTTTAATATTCTCTCTTTGTCCTTTGCCTTGGAATTTTAATTATGATGTGTCTTGGAGTGGTCCTCTTTGGATTCCTTTTGTTTGGGGTTCTGTGTGCTTCCTGGACTTGTAAGTCTATTTCTTTCCCCAGGTGGGGGAAGTTTTCTGTCACTATTTCTTTCAATATGTTTTCAGTATCTTGCTCTCTGTCATCTTCTGGGATGCCCATAATTCTGATGTTGGTTTGCTTGAAGTTGTCCCAGAGGTTTCTTACATTATCTTCAACTTTCTGGATTCTCTTATCTTCTTGCTTCTGTGGAGGAGTGTCCTCTGGCACTTTGTGTTCCAAATCTTTGACTTGATTCTTGCAATCTTCCAATCTGTTTTTAGGACTCTGTATAATATTTTTTATTTCAGAGAATGTATTCTTTATTTCTAGTCGATCCTTTATTATTTCTTATTAATCCCTTTCATATCCTCATAGGTCTCATTTATTTTATCGGCCTTTTCTAGGAGATTCTTGAACAACCTTATAAGAGTGTTTTTATTTATTGTTTATTTATTTGTTTTTTTTTAATTTATTAAGGTATTATATGTGTACATAGCTTACCATTGCCCCGCCCCTCACCTCCCATTCATACCCTCCCTCTCCAGAGTTCTGTGTTCGTTGGTTGTACTCATATGCATGCATACCAGTCCTTTGGTTGTTCTCTTATCTCCCCCCAGGTCTCCTTCTCCTCCTCGCTGTCATTTGACAGTCTGCTTGTTTTATGGTGACTATCTCAGGACCACACCAATAGAATCCGCTCCTCCTCTGGTTCACACCGCCCCTCCCCCCGGTGGGCCACAGCTCTCCCCCGGGGCACACGGCTCCCCCGGGGCACATGTCTCCCCCAGGGCACACGGCTCTCCTGGAACCTTATAAGCGTGGCTTTGAACTCTATATCCAGTCGCTTTTTGTCCTCCATTTCTTTCATCTGTGATCTGTTTCCTCGTCTCAGCATTTTCACTGCTTCCCTGAGTTGGTAGGTTGGGAGGATCAGCTATGCCAGGAGACAGCCTTATTCCATTAGACTTAGAAACCTACAAAAGCCTCTGTGTTCAGCTTGGATGGGGCAGAGTTTCAGGGTGGCACCTACAGTCTTGGCTTCCTTTTAGCTCCGCCCTCTGAGGTTCCTGAGTCTCAGTGTACCTCAGTGTCCTTTGGTACTCACTGCAAGCACCTCTGAGAGAAAAGCGCCCTAGAGTTTTGCCCGCTAGCAGTCTAATCTCTCCCCCAATGTGCCCACAACTGGGGTTCAGTGCAGTTGGAAGTGGGGTTAAGAGCAATCTGGATCTTATGTCTCCTTCCCGTTAGGGCAATCCAGTGGCCCAATCAACCTTCAGTCCTCTGCTCGAAATGTGCGCTACTCGGGGCTCTGCCTTTACCCGCTCCCCTGAGCTTCCACCTTACAGCCCAGATTCCCTCTGTATGAGGCTGGGGTCCAAGGGTCTCGCCCAGAACTGGGGTTCAGTACAGTCAGAAGTGGGGCTCAGCACAGTCCTGAGCTTTTGTCTCCTTTCCGCTAGGGCAACCCAGCAACTCAGTGAACAGTCTGTCCTCTGAGCGCAAATGTGCGCGACTCCGGGGCTCTGCCTTTTGCCACTCCCCTGAGCTTCCACCTTTCAGCCCAGATTCCCTCTGTATGATCCTGGGACCCCAGGGTCTCACCCAGAACTGGGGTTCAGTGCAGTCAGAACTGGGGTTCAGCACAGTCCGGAGCTTTTATCTCCTTCCTGCTAGGGAACGCCAGCCAGGCACTCAGGCGCCCCCTCCTCTCCGGCTCCGTCCTCTCCCTAAGCGCGCACCGTGTCTCTCCGTACCTTAGACTTTTACAGCTCCTCTGATTTTCCTTCTGGTTTTCTCTTTCCTTCTAATTGTAGAATTTCCAGTCAATCAACTTTCCTGTAGTTCTGGATAATGTCCACTTTATATTTTAGTTGTATTTTTTGAAATTGCTTAATGAGGCTGCAGTTAGGCAGTTACCTATGCCGCCATCTTGGTTTTTCTCCCTATTATGTACTCTTAACGATTTATTTTATTTTATCATTATGTAATGTTCCTCTTTTCTAGTGATTTTCTTTGCTCTGAAGTCTACTTTGTCTAGTATTAATATAGCCTAGCCCTTTTAGCTTTGATTAGAAATTATATAGCATGTTCATTATTTTATTTTTAACCTACCTAAATCATTGTATTGCCGAAACCGGTTTGGCTCAGTGGTAGAGCGTTGGTCTGCGGACTGAAAGGTCCCGGGTTCGATTCCGGTCAAGGGCATGTACATTGGTTGCGGGCACATCCCCAGTAGGGGGTGTGCAAGAGGCAGCTGGTCGATGTATCTCTCTCATCGACGTTTCTAGCTCTCTATCTCTCTCCCTTCCTCTCTGTAAAATATCAATAAAATATATTTAAAAATAAATAAATAAATCATTGTATTTGAGGTGAATTTTTTTTTTAAAAAATTATTATTTATTGTTGTCAGTATTATAGATGCCCCTGATTTTCTCCCTATTTGCCTCCTAAGGTGAATTCCTGGAACACAGTACATATTTGTATCATATTTTTATTTTCTATTTTTTAAATATGTTTTTATTTATTTTAGAGAGAGGGGAGAGGAAGACAGAGAAAAACATCAATGTGAAAGAGAAACATCAACTGGCTGCCGCCTGCACACACCCTACTGGGAAATGAGCCTGAAAACCAGGCATGTGCCCTGACCAGGAATCGAACTGGTGATTTCTTGGAGCATGGAATGATGCCCAACCAATTGAGCCACACTGGCCAGGACTGTGTATATTTTTAAATCTGTTTCTAATTTCTTTTAATTGGTATATTTAAATCATTTACATTTAACATATTTATTAATAGGTTATGATTTAAAGCTGCCATTTTAATACTTGTTTTATGTTTGTTCCCTCTGATTTTGTTTCCTCGGGTTTTTTTTTTTAAATTAGCTTTCCTGTTGGTATTCTGAATACTTTTAAATTTAGAGTGTTTTTTAGTATATTACATCTTTGTATATTTTTTGGTGTGGTTGCCCTATATATTACAATATATATCTATAATAATAAAGCATAATATGCTAATTAGACCAGATGTCCTTCTGGACGACCTTCTAGATAAAGCCGGGGCTGTGAGGGAAGTCCAGTCCTGGGTACCAGAGGGAAGCAGGTGCTGGCAGCTGGGGGAAGGAAGGCCTACTCTTGCACAAATTTCAGGCATTGGGCCTCTAGAGTGTGAGTGTGAGTGTGTGTGTGTGTGTGTGTGTGTGTGTACCTAATTTATCACATTTACTAATAAATGCCATTATCACTTCAAGTAGAATGTAGAAATTTAGACCCCTTTACCCTGCTCCCTTCCTTTATGATATAGTTGTTTCAAATAGCTCAAAATAAACTGAGACCCTCATGAAACAATGTTATGATTTTTTACTTTTAAACATCAAGCTTAATTTTTAAACTCGGGAGGAGAACTGTCTACTTATATATTGCCCTCTCTATGCTCTTTAATTCCTGATGCTCCAAATTGACAACCCCCATTTTATTGAGATACAATTAACATATAGCGCTGTATAAGTCTTGGTGTACAATATAATCCTATATAATAAAAGGCTAATATGTAAATTTCCCCTCCACTGGGAGTTCAACCAGGTGGTAGGGCCAGACCCCCAGCCGTGCACAAATCGTGCGCTGGGCCTCTAGTGATTTGATATATGTATACAAGTGGACTTTTAAAATAATTTATTTTGTCTAAAAGATATTTATTTCCATTTGGTTCTTTCCTATTCCTTCTACTCTTTATTGCTAAGACTGCCTACTTTTTCATTTGTTTAATGAGTATTGATAATTTGTTGGAGATATTTTATGATAGCTACTTGAAAATTCTTAGATAATTCTTACTCTTTCTTAGTATTAACATCTTTTCTGATTGAAGTTAAAATTTTTGTTAATTTTGGTATGATGAAAATTTTGGATTATATTCTGGTCAGTTTGGGTATTATGTGACTAAGACTCCCAGTTAAATCTATTTTAACAGGGTAACCATGTTTAAACCCAGAATACATGTCCTGGGTCATGTTTTGTGGGTTACAATTTAAATGCTAATCTAGTTTTCAAAGTATTTGCCATGCTCTTCTGGCCATTCTCATTATGTGCTACCCAGAGGTCAATCTAAAACAGAATGGTGCTCCAGATCAATGTTCAGTTTTGCTTCTGTTTGGTTTTACACATGAGTTATACAAAAGTCTGCCTAATATTTTATAAATAGATTTTAAAAATCAGATGCTCTCCCATAGCAATTTTTCAGAAAATTAAACAGAATGATCATATGGTCCAGGAACTCCACTTCCCGGTGTGTACCCAAAAGAATCAAAAGCAAGATGTTGAAAAGATTTTTGTATATTGATTTTCATAGCAGCTTTAATCAAAATAGTCAAAAACTAAAAACAATCAAGATGTCCATTTGTGGCCGAAACCGTTCTGGCTCAGTGGATAGAGTGTCAGCCTGGGGACTGAAAGGTCCCAGGCTAGATTCCAGTCAAGGGCATGTACCTTGGATGCAGGCACATCCCCTGTGGGAGGGTGGGGGGGTGGAGGAGGCAGCTGATCGATGTTTCTCTCTCATCGATATTTCTAGCTCTCTCTCCCTCTTTCTCTCTGTAAAAAAAATAAATAAAATATATTTTTCTTAAAAGATGTCCATTTGTGGATGAATGGATAAGCAAAATGTGGGATATACATATAATGGGATATTATTCAGCCTGAAAAAGGAAATCTTGTCACATGTTAACTCATAGATGAACTTGAAGACATTATTCTAAGTGAAATTAGTCACAAAAACATAAATACTATATGATTCCACTTATATAAGGTATCTAAAGTAGACAAATTCACAGAAACAGAAAGAAGCTGAGGGAAATAGGAAAGGGAGTGTGTTTAATAGGTAAAGAGTTTCAGATAAAAGAGTTATAGAGATTTATTTCACAACAATGTGAATATACTTAACATTACTAAGCTGTACACTGAAAATTGTTAAGATAGTAAATTTCATGTTATATAATTTTGAACAAAATAACAAAAAGACATTTTGACATATCCTATAATAGAGCTGAACCTTGACATTATGCTAGGTAAAATGAGCCATGCATAAAGGACATATATTGTATGTTTCCACTTCTATGAGATAACTAGTATAGTCAAATTCATAGAGACAGAAAATAGCAATTGCCAGGGCCTCAGGGGAGGAGAGACCAAGGAGTTATTATTTAATATGTACAGAGTTTCAGTTTGAGAAAAATGAAAAGTTCTAGAGATGGACAGTGCTGATGGTAACAAAACAAGATCAATGTACTTAATGCCACTGAACTGTAAAACTAAAAATGGTCAAATTGATAAATTTTTATGTTACGTATATTTTTACTACAATAAAGAGATCACTAGATAACTTCTTAATAATTCTCTTTTCACTCTCTAATTGGGGGAGTGAGGAAAGGGGTACCCCTCTTATTTCAGGGCAGGAATGGAAGACAGGGATCTGCCCATCATCTCTAGGACCAGAGCCCCAGGCAGGAAGGAATGGCTTTACTGTGATGTTCACCTGCTATAGTCTACATATGTTGGGCTACACTTCTCCCCATTTTTTGCTAGAGAAAAAAAGCGGGGAGATGTGGAGGGACTATTTTTTCCATCTGCAGCTGTAGGTGTTTTCTGGGTTTCAGGTCTCTACAGAGCTCATGTAGGGATATATGGAAAAGCAAAATAAAACAACAAAAAATGGGGAACTCACTACCTATTTGCTATTTCCTTCAGTCTTATGAACCCTAGCCAGTCCACCTTCATTCCTCTACCTTTCAGAGTCTTCTGTTAGAAGCTTTGTGAATTTTGCCAAGTTTTTAATTTTTTCCCCATTATTATTCTTGGAGAGAATATGGTGAATTTTTTTTTTACTACATTTATTTCATCTGGAACAAAAGTTCCTTCCACTAGCTACACTTGCTATGTTTATACTGACTGGGTCCGCTTTACCAATTTAAGTAGTTAACCATATTTTACCACTTTGTAATTGGTATTACATTTTTCCTATTCAAGTTACTGGTGTGATATTCGTGTCCTGATAGGCACTTTTTGGTAATGATGAAGCCTAGACTATGACCATCCATGTAAATGGTGGAGTATGTGGAGATGGTCACTGGAAATGAAGATGCCATCAAGGAGAGAAACTGAGGAGTTGGAAGGATTATCTGCATCACAGTTGAGGTCACAGAAACAAGAGAAGAAAGGCCAGGAGCTCATTGGCTCAACACCTTTACCACGTTATGCCATGACCACCAACCACTTCCACAAATGAACCCAGGAGCTCTGACAGGACATCCTGTTTCAAAACCCCAATCTGAATATTCTGCACAGAACAGCTGTCATGATTGGGTAATGTCAGGAAATGTAGTTCCAATTCTGGCTTTATCATGTACTTCCACCCTTATGACCTGACCATACATTTCCCTTCATTGAATCCAGGTTCAAACCACATTTCCTCATTTTTGAATTAGGTTGTTAATTTTTCTGTTTGCCTCACAGAAAGGCTGTGAAGGGAGTTTGTACACACCACTACCCATCTCCATGAGAAGTCTCCCTCACAGATTGCCAGATGAATTTTTCTAAATCACATATTTTAAAACAATAAGAAATCTGTGGAAACCTATGATGGCTTGCCCAGTACACATTTAAGAATCTCCATGATCCATCCAGTCCCAGTGACCTCGCAGCCATACCGCCTCCTCACATGACCCTCTCACATCCCCAAGCATATCAATTTGCCACCCATACAGGTCAGCTCATTGATCTACAAAGTTGTTGATTTTTTTATTTAGATGCCTTTAAGTAAGTTGTTGTCTCTGCCTGGAAAATACTCTATCACCATATCTTTGTGTAAAATAATATTTATTCTTCAACACTCAACCCAAACATAATTCTGAGTACATAGGTCAATTTTCATATAATAGGCAGTGACCTTTTCCTCCATGTTTGACTTAATCTTCTGGGGAAGGGACATCTCAAAAATGGTCATATACTGTGAGTATTTGTAAACATGCCATGTCTCCTTCATTGGCTGGGAACAACCCTTTGGCAGAAGTAAAATATACTCATTTGCCTCTCAATAGCACTCCAGAAGGAGGCCTAGAATATAGTAGGTGTCGAGGGACTGTTAGGTAAACATATTGCTAGGTAGTGTAGTGCATGGGGTTAAGTTTTAAGCATAGCTTGTAATGGGGCCAAATTTGAATTATGTATGGAGTCTATACATAGTGTGTATGATTTATGACCCTATAATTAAGAATGTGGTGGTATAGATATATGCTTGCAAGGGAGAAGTGTCTCGTGTGTGTGTGTGTGTGTGTGTGTGTGTGTGTGTGTGTGTGTGCACGTGCACAAGCTATGTGCACATTGGAATAGGAACACAGGAGAAACTCCTGAGACTTGTGCTCTTACACCTTGGCCCACGCTGGTCATCTTCCATAGCATTGACCTTATTTCTTCCCCACCCAGCCCCTGCTTTCCTACCTTAAGAATACATCAGTCTCCAGCCCAAAGGCCCCATGCTCAACAGCTTTCTCAAAGGCCATCATGGTGTTCTCAGGCGCCAGCTGTGGAAGAAAAGGACATCAGACCCTTTACTTCAGAGTTCCTCCTCCCAACATGCATTTTGTGGTAGACGGAAAGCCCTGTAGTGAGCCCCTCTCTCCTACCCAATAGAGCTGGGACTGTGCTCATCTGAGGCAATGTCACCGGGTACAGTAAAGAGAAATGGACTGAGAGTTAGGTGACCTGCTGGGTTCAAGTCTAACATCTATGATTATCTTTATCCTTTTCATCAAAAGCCCATCATCCACTTTCCTTTACAGCGATTCCTACAGTTCTGAGGTCCTTATCTCTCACCCATAAGCCTATGCACACTGGTACTCACCCATGTTCATCATGCTCAGACCTACCATGGGTGCACCTCTATGTCCAAAGAGGTGCGGCTTGGGTCCCAATTTATTCTCATTCTCAACGCAGGGAGAATAAAATCCCCATGGCACCACAAACAGAAATAAAAGGATAATAAAAAAAGGCAGTCCAATAACCACTTGTGCAGCTGAAAAAGTTGGAAGGAGGGAGGAGTGAGAAAAAGTTATAGATAAAGAGGAATGGAGACCCAACCCAAGTAACTAACCATCCCAAAGCAGCTGCTAGTAAACACCTAGTGCATGGGTTTCAGTGCCTTGTGGACTCCGATTTACTCGCTATTTACATCACATCCCCATTTATTTTCAGTGATTAGAAAGTACAGCACTATCCAAATGTAATTATTATTATTAAGGCAATAGTATTTTACTGAAAATATCCAGGAAATAAATTGTGCAGGAGGTGGAAGGATGTGAAGGAGAGTTGATTTACCAACAATAGGTACTCAATAAATACTATGCATTTATCTCTCTCTCTCTCTCTCTCTCTCTCTCTCTCTCTCTCTCTCTCTCACACACACACACACACACACACACACGCACACACGCACGCACGCACGCGCATACACACAGCTCATCCACAATACTTGTCATTACTAGCCACTCCCCATCACTTATAATTGTAAACCTTTGAGGATTTTACCTATTTGTACATTTTTAAGTTACTATGCATACTTCAGTCACTTTCAAATCTGTATCTCCAGCTCTAACCTCTCAGTTTTGTGAGTCTAGCACATGTCTTGATTCTTTTTATCTTATGACGTTTACTCTGGTCTCTTCTGAATCTAGCTAAAATTTCAGAAATGAAAAAGAGTTCATTATTGTTACCTTTAAACTTTTGCCCCAAAACATTTCCTACAATTCACCCTCCACATACAGATATAAATAGGTATAAGCACTCACAATGCCAACATTAGAAATCCAGTCATTCTCTTGTCTCTATCCTTGTATAATCAGGGAGCGAACACTCCCTATATAACCAATAGTAAACATAGATACATAAAAAGAAGATGCTACTGGTTCCTCAGGAAGGGTGCTGAGAGAGAACTCCATTCTCAAAACAATTTAATGTATATCTCTGATTCTTTTTTGTTTTTGTTTCTGTGGCATTGGGGCAAAGGATGGGGAGCAAACCAGAGGCAGAGGGAGATGTTTCTGTTTTTGCTCCAAGCTCCCAGGTATGACAGGGACTCACGGAGGCCTGCTTTGCATTACTAGAGTGTAACTAGGCATATCTGGATCTCATATAAGTTCATTAGTTGAAACTAGTTAACGTCTGAATACAATATAAAGGAACTGTGACTAGTACTATCACTCTGGCAAATAAAATGGCCTTTACCTTGCCCCTAACCTCTTTCCATTTCCAGACAGTCACTGTGTAACATCATGGCAATCATTCTTACTTTCCCAGGAGAATCCCTCTTTATAAGAAGACCTGTTTGACCAGGAAAATGTTCTGACAGGCCACATGGGGTTATGAGTTTGACCACAAGGAGCATGCCTGAGTAATAAGCTAAATGAATTTCAAAGCCGCATAGTGGTGGCTATCTGTCATGCTTGTGTTTGGCTGAGTAGAGTATGTAAGCTAAAGCCAGGACATACCTTCTTGTTCCAAATGGATCAAGTAGTAGGCCACAGGCCAGGAAAGTAAAACCATCAGAGTTATCATGGTCAGATGCACATGGGGAGCAAAGACCTGGGAGAAAGCCAAATGTCAGGTTGACCACATTGGACAAACAGGGCTCAACCGACAGGATGATGCTTACCTTCAGTGAGAGCCCGAATACCAGCCACCTGTCATTCCAGTAAATGAATAAAATAGTCAGAAAAAATATGCATACCAAAATCTCTAGTATAACCAGGATCTGCAGAAACAAAACAAAACAAAATCTCCTCACTTCCAGGCACTAGGCTTGGGTCAGATCTGTCCTTGGGAACTGTATGTGTCCCCACAATGGCAGGGGCATTCTTTCCTCGTTATTTTAACCTGACCATCCTGCAACTCCCTAGTATGGAACCAATCATTTACCTTCTTAGCTCCCAAGTCTTTGTTGTGTAGCATGGCTGGAAACAAACCACACAGTTACGTGGTCTGATGCCTTTACTAATTATCACCTCCAATTCAGCTGGGCACACAGCAATGCCTGGCATCTCTCACTCAGTCTCAACAATGGCCATTACGGATATGCACTAATTTTTTTTATTCAACTCAATATAGTCACAAGTAAATAATATTTTGAGATTAGCTTTTCTTTGTACCTTTTCCCTAACAGTCTGGAAGCTTCATGAGATCAAGTAAAATATTTATTATATCTTCCCTGCTTTGCAGAATGTCTAATATATAGTAAGCTTTCAATAAATACTTCTTGAGAAGATGAAAAAAAATCTGCCTGCAAGGACACCATGTATCTCATAGAAAATGTTAAGACCAAGCTGATATAACTTTAACTTCTTCCCCTTGAAATGTAGTCTTTCTACATTTGTCCTACTTTCTTCTAGAGAGTGCTTAGTTCCATCTGTATATCTATTAAAGTAATTGGGACCATAATTAAACCTCTCACAAAATAACTTCAAACCTTGCCAGCATAAATGTTCAATTTTACCAAATATAGGCTTGGGCAAAAAGTAGGTTAACAGTTGTGGTATGGGAAACACAGAGGTAATAAAACTACTGTAATAATCATAACCTGCATATCTTTTCCCTCAGAACAACTGTAAACTCACTTTTGCCCACCTCTGTACTTAAGGAAGAAACATTTCCAATCTTTAACAAACTCTTCCAGAGAATAGAGAGGCAACACTTTGTAACTTGTCTTTGAAGCCAAAAAAGCATTAATACCTAAACTTAACAAGGACGTTGCAAGAAAATAAAAAGTAGTCACGTGCCACAATAACAATTTGGTCAATAATAAACCTCATGCCAAAACCCGTTTGGCTCAGTGGATAGAGCATCGGCCTGTGGACTGAAGGGTCCCAGGTTTGATTCCGGTCAAGGGCATGTACATTGGTTGTGGGCACATCCCTGATAGGGGGTGTGCAGGAGGCAGCTGGTTGATGTTTCTAGCTCTCTATCCCTCTCCTTTCCTCTCTGTAAAAAAAAAATCAATAAAATATATACATTTTAAAAAATATAATAAACCTCATATACAATGGTGGTCCCATCTATAATAATCTATAATAATAAAAGCATAATATGCTAATTAGACTGAGTATCCTTCCAGATGAAGCCAGGGCTACGAGGGAAGCCCGGGTCTCGAGTGCCTATTGGGGAAAGGAAGGCCTACTCTCTCTATATATATATATGATTTTTTACAGAGAGGAAGTGAGAGGAATAGAGAGCTAGGAATATCAGAGAGAGAAACATGAATCAGCTATCTCCTGCACACCCCCTACTGAGGATATGCCTGCAACCAAGGTACATGCCCTTAACCAGAATTGAACCTGGGACCCTTCAGTCTGCAGGCCAACACTCTCCACTGAATCAAACCGGTTAGGGCTGGAAGGCCTACTCTTGTATGAATTTTGTGCATTGGGCCTCTAGTAAAATTATAATGGAGCTGAAAGTTTTCTATTGCCTAGTTGCATCGTAGCCATTGTAATGTCATTGTGCTGTGCACTAGTATTTGTGTTGATGTCGGTGTAAACAAACCTACTGCACTCCAATGGTAGAAAAGCACAGTATCTTTTATATGTTTAGTTGTATGTAGATACACTAATATTGCCTACAGTATTCAGTATAGTAACATGCTATACAGGTTTGTAGCCTAGGAGCAATAGGCTATAATATTTAGGATTGACTAGGTACACTCTTTGATGTTGCAACAATCACAAAATCGCCAAAGAATGAATTTCTCAGAACATGTTCTTGTTGTTAAGTGACATATGAATGTATAGGCCTATCTCTCCTGTGTACATAGATGAAAAAAATCTTAACCTATTAGAAAACTAAATATGCATCAAAACACAAATATATAACTGTAAAACAGACACATATGAGTCTCACAGGATTCTGTGACCTTACTCAACACCAGCCTTAACTAGTGATTTAAATACAGGCAATTATAAGATACAGATAAAACAGTTTCCCTTCGAGAAACCTGATCCTGCCAAATTCAGATATTCATAAAAAGTTCTTTTCTCTCCTATACTAGGATACATGCTGGTTTTGAAGTTAAAATGTGTGGTGTGTTTTGGGCAAAGTATGTGGAAACATTGCTTCACAGAAGGAGCCTTTATGGTTATGGAGCATCCATCCTATCTAATAAAAGAGAGACATGCAAATTGACAGCACCGAAAAACCAAGATGGCAGCGTAGGTGAGCAACTAATCTGCCACCTTGCACAACAATTTCAAAACTACAACTAAAAGACAAAACATCTATCACCCAGAACCATGGGAAAGCTGGCTGAAAGAGAAAGGAGCACAAGTGCTGAAAAGCTGAAAAGTCTAGGTACGGAGGCACACAAATCAGGCTGGTGGCAGGCGACTGAGCGCCCGGCTTTTTTTTTTAACCCAAAGGGAAACAAGCTCCCAATCACTTTAAAATCCAGTTTCTGGGGTCATTTGGGGGACCCAGATGCCTAAGGGGAGAAGCTGGTCTGTCAGCCATCTGGTCTGAAAGTGAGGGTGACTTTTTTGCAGAGGTGCACGCAGCAATCATTGTTTACTGCATTGGAGCGCAGGGACTTGGAAATGCTGAAAGGCAGAGACAGCTGACGGCAGCCATCGCTGTTTGCCACACCCCAGCCTAGTGATGTCCTGAGACCCCACTCAGCCCTGAGGCCCCGCCCCACACATTCTACAAACTTTCCCAGGCTCCACACTGCTGCTTTTGCATAAGCAGCGAAAATGCCAAGAAAAGGAAGGAGATCTAAAACAAAAGAAATGGAGGAGAACAAAAGACTGGATCTAGAGTTCAAAACCACGGTTATAAGGTTTTTCAAGAATTTCCTAGAAAAGACTGATAAATTTAACGAGACCCTCAAGGATATGAAAAAGAAATTAAACCAACTAGAAATTAAACATACACTTACTGAAATAAAAAAATATTATACAGAGTCCCAACAGCAGACTAGAAGAACACAAGAGTCAAGTCAAAGATTTGGAATACAAAGAGGCAAAGAACACTCTTCTGGAGAAGCAAGAAGAGAAGAGAATCCAGAAAGTTGAAGATAGTGTAAGAAGCCTCTGGGACAACTTCAAGTGAACTAACATCAGAATTGGGAGTGCCAGAAGAAGAGAGAGAGAGAGCAAGACACTGAAAACCTATTTAAAGAAATAATGACAGAAAACTTCCCCCACCTGGTGAAAGAAATAGACTTACAAGTCCAGGAAGCATACAGAACCCCAAACAAGGAATCCAAAGAGGAACACACCAAGACACATCATAATTAAAATGCCAAGAGCAAAAGACAAAGAGAGAATCTTACAAGCAGCAAGAGAAAAACAGTTAGTTACCTACAAGGGAGCACTCACACAATTATCAGCTGATTTCTCAACAGAAACTACGAAGGCCAGGTGGGAGTGGCAAGAAATATTCAAAGTGATGAATAGCAAGAATTTACAACCAAGATTACCCAGCAAAGTTATCATTCAGAATTGAAGGGCAGATAAAAAGCTTCATAGATCAGAAAAACCTAAAGGAGTACATCACCACCAAACCAGTATTATATGAAATGCTAAAAGGTATTCTTTAAAAAGAGGAAAAAGAAGAAAAAAGTAAAGATAAAAATTATGAATAACAAATACATATCTATCAACAAGTGAATCTAAAAGTCAAGTGGATTAAAAATCTGAGGAGAGGAACATCCAAGATGGTGGCCTAGGCAGTCTCCTAAGCTGCTGCCTCATCAACAATTTAATTAAAAAAACAACTAAAATCAAAAAGGACTTCACCAAAACGTCAGGAAAGCTGGCGGAGTGGAATAGCTACAACTAGAAAGAAAGAGAGAGGCTCACGGATCAGACTGGGAGCCGAAAAGCACTGAGGTAGGGAGACGCTCGCGCACGGGGCCGCCGAATACCTGCCTGGCGGTGGGAGGGGAGGAATCCCCGATTGCACGGAACCCTTTCGAACTGTACTGAACCCAACCCCGGCTGAAATTCCGTGGTCCCAGGCTCATACGGGTGGAGTCTGGACTGTAGAGAAAGGCACCCAGAGACTCAGAGACTCAGAGACTGGGAGACCGGGAACCGGGAGCCGCAGTCGCAGTCTGCAGGGTCTATAGACTCGCGCGCGCGCGCGCACGCGCGCGTGCGCAAGTACGCGCTGAGGTCTGACCGCCGCCCCTCCGTAGCGGAAGGAGTCAGAAGCTCCAGGTCTGACCACGGAGGCTGCCGCTGCCTCTATGTACAAGGTGGCGGCCTCTCTGTAGCGGAAGGAGTCAGAAGCTCCAGGTCTGACTGCGGAGGCTGCCGCCGTCTCTCTGTACAAGGTGGCGGCCTCTCTGTAGCGGAAGGAGTCAGAAGCTCCAGACTACAGAGGCCAGCCCAAGTCCAGGCAAGCCCCTGTGGCACCCACGCTCTTGCTTGGGGAAACTGGGCCGGTCAGGCGGAAACTCAGGCGAGTGCACAAGGGCAGGGCAGAAGCCAAGACTGTCAGTTCAGCCCTGAGACTCCGCCCCATCCAAGCTGAGCAGAGGCTTCTGCAGGTTTTCAAGTCTGATCCTATAAGACTGTCTCCAATACAGAAGTTATCCCAGAGTAGACACAGCTGATACCCACATCCAATTGGCCTGAAGGTCAATTCACAACAATAGAGACTTAGCTACAACAAGGCTGTGCACGCAGTCCACAAAGGGGATCACCAAGAGTGTCTACCTCAGGTAACTGAGGAGGCTGACCCACTGTGCTATATAGGACACCAAACACACAAAGCCATCCTACCAACTCTGAAAAATAGTGATAATGCTGAGACAAGGAAATAGATCTCAAACAAAAGAGATGGAGGATATAGAGTTCAGAACTACGGTTCTAAGGTTATGCAACAATACCCTAGAAAAGCTCGATAAATTTCATGAGACCCAACTAAAAAGTATACATAAACTGACTAAATTGGAAAATATTATGCAGAGATCCAAGAGCAGAATGGAAGAACACAAGAATCAGGTCAAAGAGCCAAAAGACACTCCGCTGGAGAAGGAAGAAGAAAAGAGGATCCAGAAAGTTGAAGATAGTGTAAGGAGCCTCTGGGACAACTGCAAGCGCACCAACATCAGAATTATGGGGGTGCCAGAAGAAGAGGGAATGCAAAATACTAAAAACATATTTGAAGAAATAATATCAGAAAACTTCCCTCACCTGGTGAAAGAAATAGACTTACGAGTACAGGAAGCCTACAGAACCCCAAACAAGAGGAATCCAAAGAAAAATTCTTGGAGACACATCATCATCAATATGCCAAGGGTAAAAGACAAAAAGAGGATCTTACAAGCAGCAAGAGAAAAGCAGTTAGTTACCTATAAGGGAGCACCCATACGACTATCGGCTGATTTCTCAACAGAAACCATGCAGGCCAGAAGGGAGTGGCAAGAAATATTCAAAGTGATGAATAGCGAGAACCTACAACCAAGATCACTGTATCCAGCAAAGTTATCATTCAGAATTGAAGGGCAGATAAAGAGCTTCACAGATAAGAAAAAGCTAAAGGAGTTCATCAACACCAAACCAGTATTATATGAAATGCTGAAAGGTATTACTTAAGAAGAGGAAGAAGGTCAAGTGAATTAAAAATCTCAGGAATAGAATAAACTGGTGAATATAATAGAATTAGGGGCAAAGAAAGGGAGTGGATAGATAATTATCAGGGTGAAAGGGGTGTGGGGTGCAGAAAGAGACTGGATTAAAATTGTATAACCTATGGATGAGGACAATAGTGGGGGGAGGGGGTAAGGGCAGAGGGTGGGGTGGGAATCAGGTGGAAGGGAGCTATGGGGGAGAAAAAGGAGAAACAATTGTAATAATCTGAGCAATAAAGATTTATTTTAAAAAAAATCTGAGGAACAGAATAAACTGGTGAATATAATAGAATCAGGGGCATAGAATGGAAGGGGATTGATAATCCTCAGGGGGAAAGGGGTGTCTATGTGGGGAATACGGGAAGGAACTGGACAAAAATCATATACCTATGGATGAGGATGGTGGGGGAATAGGGGGGGAGGTAAGGGTAGAGGGTAGAGTGGGGACCAGGTGGAGGGGAGCTATGGGGGGGGGGAACAATTGTAATAATCTGAACAATAAATATTTTTAAAAAATAAAACAAATTGACTGCACCTTCACTATGCCCAGAAGCCCCGCCCACTATCCAATCAGGGTGAGCATGCAAATTAACTCAACCAAAATGGCGGTTAATTTGCATATCCAGGCCAGAGCGAAGACTGAAGATGGCGTAGAAAGAAGCCAAGCTGCAGATGGAAGTGAAGCTGTGGAGAAGCAAGCAAGCTGGATGGCAGAGAAAGGAGGGAAGCAGGCGGGCTGGGGGAGAAGGGAGGAAAGCAGGCGGGGCAGCAACCACAGCAGGAAGCCCTATTGCAGGAATCTTCCTGCAAGGGGCATCTAGAATCTTATACAACTCCAGCTAGCCATGTCTCCAACCCTACAAATCTAGAAATTTCATGTTTCTTTACAATAGGGAATCCAGATATACCAGGTTATATCCTGCTAGATATCTTCATAGATAATGATTCTTATTATATTTGGCTTATAAATATCTTTATAAATGTTTCCCAGAAGGTTGGGTTATTATCATGTTTACAAGGAGTTTGGATTTAGGTCAATCATTCTTCTTCGAGTATAAGGTAAAAGAGGAATGTGTTATAGGCCTGATGATAACCATGTCCTTCCAGATTTGTTGTGTGTACACTAAAACTAAAACTTCAACCCCAACAAAACTTCCCTTGCCAACAGAAGCAGTCTCTCCTCCCATGTCTGATAAGTCTAGTCCTTTGTTGGTGTGAAAATGTATTGAATGAGTACACCTACTAGAGCTTCTGAATTCATTTATCAGAATCCAGGTATTATGAATCTCAATTGGTTCTATATCTGAAACCTTGGCTCAACAGTAGCCTATGATTAATGAAGCTGGTGTTATATAAAAGGCAGTATCCAAACATTTATTGAGAAAAGTTTTCTGTATTTTTTTTTATTTTCCTTATTGGTTAAGGTATTATATATGTGTGTTTATCTCCCCATTGCCTCCCATCACCCCAATCATGCCATTACCCCCCTGTTGTCTGTGTCCATTGGTTAGGCTTATATGCAAGTCCTTTGGTTGATCTCTCCCCCTTATCTCAAACCACCCCTACCTTCCCTCTGAGGTTTGATGGTATGATCAATACTTCTCTGTCTCTGGATCTGTTTTTGTTCATCAGTTTATGTTGTTCGTTATATTCCATAAATGAGTGAGATCATGTAATATTTCTCTTTCTCTGACTGATTTATTTCACTTAGCATAATACTTTCCAGTTCCATCCCTGCTGTTGCAAATGGTAAGAATTCCTTCCTTTTTACTGCAGCATAGTATTCCATTGTGTATATGTATCACCATTTTTTAATCCACTCATCTGTTGATGGGCACTTACACTGTTTCCAAACATTAGCTATGGTGAATTGTGCCACTGTGAACATAGGTGTGCATATATTCTTTATGGTTGGTCTTTCTGATTTCTTGGGATATATTCCTAGAAGTGGAATCATTGAGTCAAATGGGAGTTCCATTTTTATTTTTTTGAGGAAACTGCATACTGTTCTCCACAGTGACTGCATCATTCTGCATTCCCACCAGCAGTGCAGGAGAGTTCCTTTTTCTCTGCATCCTCGATAGCACTTGTCATTTGTTGATGAGAGCCATTCTGAGATGGTACCTCATTGTCGTTTTGATTTGCATCTCTCAGATGATTAGTGACTTTGAGCATGTTTTCATATGTCTCTTATCCTTCTGTATGTCCTCTTTTGAAAAGTATCTTTTTATATCCATTGCCTATTTTTTTAATTGGATTGCTTATCTTCCTTTTGTTAAGTTGTATGAGTTCCCTATATATTGTGGAGATTAAACCCTTATGGAGATAACATGGACAAATATGCTCTCCCAGGTAGTGGACTTTCCTGTCTTGTTGATGCTTTCTTTTTTTGTGCAGAAGATTTTTATTTTGATGTAGTCCCACTTGGTTATTTTCTCTTTAGTTTCCAATGCCCTCAGAGCTGTATCACTAAAGATATTGCTTCAGCATATGTCTGAAAATACAGCCCAGTGAATGAACAAACACAACCTATAGTAACAATTTCTTCTCCATTGTGGAATGGGCAACTATGACCATGGTTAAGTTTATTCATAAGTATCTTAATTTTTTTATTGCAATGGTAAATAGGATTACTTGTTTAGTTTCTCTTTCTGAGAATTCATTATTGGTATATAAAAATGCCATAGATTTATGGGTGTTAATTTTGTATCTTGCTACACTAGCAAATTCATGTATTAAATCCAGTAGTTTCCTAATGGAGTCTTTAAGTTTTTCTATGTACAATATCATGTCATCTGCGAATAATGACAGTTTTATTTCCTCCTTTCCAATGTGAATGCCTTTTAGTTCTTATGCATGTCTTATTGCACTGTGGCTAGGACTTCTAGTACTATGTTGAATAAGGGTGGTGAAAGTGGACATCCCTGTCTATTTCTTGTTCTTAGGGGGAAAGGTTTTAGTTTTTGCCCGCTGAGTATGATGTTGGCTGTAGGTTGTCATATATGTCCTTAATGATGTTGAGACATGATCCCTCTAATTCCCACTTTGCTGAGAGTTTTTATCAGAAATGTGTGTTGGCCCTAGCAGGTTTGGCTCAATGGATAGAGTATCAGCTTGCGGCCTGAAGTGTCCCAGGTTTGATTCCAGTCAAGAGCACATGCCTCAGTGTTAGGCTTGATCCCCAGTAGGGAATGTACCTGAGGCAACCAATCAATGATTTTTCTCTCATCATTGATATTTCTATATTTCTATATCTCTCTACCTCCCTAAAATCAATAAAAATGTATTTTTTTAAATGGGTGTTGGATTTTGTGAAATGATTTTCTGCATCTATTTGATGTGATTATGAGATTTTTGTCTTTCAATTTGTTAATGTGATGTATCATGTTTATTGACTTGTGAATATCGTACCAGACTTGCATTCCTGGAATAAATCCCACTTGTTTGTGGTGTATGATCTTTTTAATATATTGCTGGGTCAGATTTGCTAATATTTTGTTGAGGATTTTAGCATCTATGTTCTCAAGAAATATTATCCTATAATTATTTTTTTGTAGTGTCTTTATCTGCTTTTGGAATTAGGATGGTGTTGCCCTATAAAAAGAGCTTGGAAGTATTCCTTCCTCTTGGATTTTTTAAAATAGTTTGAGAAGTATAGGTATTAGTTCTTCTTTGAATGTTTGGTAAAACTCCCCTGTGAAGCCACTTGGACCAGGGCTTTTGTTTGCTGGGAGTTTTTGCGTGTTTTTTTTGGGGGGGGTATTGCTTCTATTTCATCAGTTATTTGCCCACCTTACATGTTTTAATGCATGACTCTCTCAGATGTATTTGTGCATTAAGCAGGGAACACTTTGTTGAGATACAGCTGTACAGACTGTTGTAACTTCTGGGGGAGATACCAAGGGAATCTCTCATGTCATTCCTCTGATGTCATTCTCCATTCTAATCATTCTTAAATTTATATTTCCAGTTAATATGTCTCATTAGAGTAATAGTCAATGTAAGAAGACCACTCAGAGATTTTGACATGTTCCTGATTTCAGGAAATGTATCGAACCCATGCCTGAAACAGTTTAGAAAAAGCAAAGGCTATAGATGGAGCGTCTCAAACACATGGCAGAACAAAATAATGGTTATGATGGAAATGACCTACATGATCACAAAAGGGGGTGGGGAGGAGCAAAGATGCCTGCTGTCTAGGGATCCTTTAAGAGAAGCCATATTGGTGCCATTTAAAAAACTCCAAATAAAGGGACCTCACCAGAAAAATTTCAGGGGATATAGGAATACAGGCAATGGCTCCACCAAAAGAGTTTTAGTCAAGGTTCTCAGCAGAAGGGTCTCTGAAAATACACATAGAAAAAGGCCATGGGGCAAAGAGCCAACAACTGTGCATTTACTTGGTTCTGATGAATCAATCCAAGATGATCTTCTTGCCCTTCCTGGTGAGACCATGTTCTTTTATCCTGTCTCCTGTACCCCTGACCCTCCTTTGGTGAAAGAGAGGTAATAATACCATCATGCTCTCTCCACCAGTGGAGGCTTCCACCACTGGGGAGAGGGTAAGTCTTATAAAGTTGGAGTCTGGGACATTACAATGAACTGAATTTTTAATGAATGGCATGAGAATGTTCTTGTCACTATGTAGGACTAGGAAAGTAATGGACCTTGCCTAAGAACTGACACAGAGTGAATTTAATAAGGAGTGGTGAGAAAAATAAAGCTTGGATTCAGATCATTCAATAAAATCAGTCACATCTGTTAGAATTTCATGAGTTCAGTTAAAACAGAGTAAGTAAATCTTTTCTTTCTAAGGGAAACTACGAAGAAAGTACAATTCTGTACTTAAAACTGAGTGCCAAGAAGTACATTCAGTCTGGTCTAAGGTTTCTATGAAGATTCTGATGGCCTACCTTATGACACCAGTACAGGTATGGTTCATAACCTTCCCAAATCAACAAAACTCCAAGTATCTGAAAAAGAAGAGTACAAAAAAAGGAGGTTATTTTGAAATCACCAAGTTTGGGGCCCACAGCATTGTTCTGTATTCAAATGCCTCTTCACTACATTCACATTTTGCTATACCTGCATTGTTCAAACCCTGGGTGCTTGCCATGTTGCCCGTCTGCCTGAAAAGCTCTACCTTCCTAGCTCACTGAGCTCTCAAACTAGTTCACATGCCACCTCTTATTCATAACTCTTACCAGCACCCCCAGGAAGAATTAATTATTTTTTATGGAATTCATAATAAACCGCCACACTGATATCCTTCCTGAGTTCCCACAAATTTCTTACTCCTCAGATAGACCTTAATCCTGGTATTACTCAGACCCACTTATGAGAGAACAAAGGTCAGAGGCCAGCTTTTCCCAGCATCAATGAAAAGCTTTCTTGAGCAACCAGTGTCATTATAACAAGTTTTAACCAGTTTTTAACAATGGCATCTAACTAATAAAAAAGTAGGTAATTGACCATACCTTTGAAACGCCCACCAATCAGGAGTATGCAAATTAACCTAACAAGATGGTGGGTTAATTTGCATACACAGGCACCAAGCGGCCAGGGATGGGGCACACTTGTGTTGTTATCATGGTGTTCTGAACCACCCTAGCCACTCTGGGCCTTTGGCCAGCATGGTAAGGCAGAAAGATGGCTCCAGGCAGGAGCAGAAAGGCTGCTCTGGCCAGAGCGAAGGCGGTACCAGCAGCCAGGGGAAGAAAGGCCCATTCTTGCACGAATCTTCATGCATCAGGCCTCTAGTTTAGTCAATAAAGCTTAGATTTCAGTGTAAATCTAGTCAGTCACCAAGTCAGTGTAGGGATAGAAACTGAAAAGTGAAGACTTCAGATACTTAGGATGTTACAAGAGTTGGAATATATATGACACTTACCTTCTTATCAAAATAATTTTATGTATATGATTTCATTTCTTCTTTACCCAGCCCTATAAAATACCATTATATTAAATGTTATCATTCTCATTTCAAACAGAAGAAACTGAGTCTCAGAAGTTATATGACTTGACCAAAGTTACAAAGCAACCCAAACACAGAACTGAAAATAGAAACTGGGGCTCCCTCTTTGTTCACTGTTGAATGCATTGCATGTATCCATAAAAGGTAGGGTGGAGTAGGGTTGGTTAAAATATATTCATTATTCCATAGAACTTATTCCCACCTTAGAAGCTAACTACAGCACTTCACATTTACTATGTATGAAAGCAGTACAATTCAATGGCCAGAGTCTGGCCCAGACCACATTATTCATCTGCATTTTCCCATTATAAAGAAAGCGTCTAGCCATGGCTTGTTTTGCAAAGTGGTTAGAGTATAACCCTGTACACCAAAGAACCGTGGGTGCAATTCCTGGTCAAGGGCATACACCTGGGTTGTAGGCTTGACCCCCCCAGATCATTTGGGCATGTGTGGGAAGCAACCAATCAATGTGCGCCCTCTCCCTCTCTCTCCATCTATCTCTATATTTATCTCTCTCCTCTCCTCTCCTCTCCTCTCCTCTCCTCTCCTCTCCTCTCCTCTCCTCTCCTCTCCTCTTCTCTCTCTTTCTCTCTCTTCCCCCTCTCTCCCTCCCTTACACTCACTATAAAAATCAATGGAAAAATATTCTCAGGTGAAGATTAACAAAACAAAAAAGAAAAATGTCTAACTGGTCCTACTGCATATAGTCAACTTCTATACCACAACTTCTAGAATTATTTTAGAATTCTTATTTGTGCCAAATGTCTTAGAACTACCTTTCAGGTCTTCCAAAAGCTGTCACAAGCCTATGTCTTTACCATGTTATCTATTATTCTTCATTATATCCTTCATGATAACAGAACTGACCTTTCCCTCTTGTGTTGTCACACACCATATTTTTCTATGCTGCCAACTTTGTCATGATGTTCCTTCAGCCTGGAATGTTCTTCTCCATCCCCATATATCCACATACAAATACAAAATCCCTCAAGATCCCACTCCAGTGCCCACTCTTCCAAGAAGCCTTACTTAATCCTCTTGGCAGATCTCATCTCTTCCTTCTCAGAATCCATGCAGAACTGTATTTAGGTATCTCTAATGACAATTATAATGCTCTTTGTTAAGTTACTTTTTTATATGACTAAGATGCCCTACTAAATTCCAAATTCATTGAATTAAGGGACTATATATTGTAAGTTTACATTCCATACCTATCTCTTTGAAGTGTTCTGTATGAAAACAGAAAATGCTTGTTTTGTTGATCTCTGTATACTTAGTACTTATCACTCACATCATGATTAATACATTTTCTTAAGAGAAAAAATAAATGCAAATGACACTTTTTTGGGGGGTTTAGTTCTTTTATATCAGAGAGTAAATCAGTAGTAACAAGAAATCATGAAATCAGAGAAAGAAGTAGATGCCCTAAGTACAAATGGGCATTGAAAAACTCTAATTTCTTAAACGTGCGAAACAACACACCAGTCATATGAATCAGCTTAAAACTAGGTCTGTTCCCTTAATTCAGATTGTTTAATTAATGTAATCTTTGAGTTATTTTACAGAGACAGCACTATACCTGTGTCACTCCATCCCTCAAGATTGAAGAATATTTATAAAGAAAAGCGAAGACTGAAACAGACACTAACAAAGTACTTTGTGTCTTACATGGAGACCAAATTTGACTAGACTGAAACAAGACACTGATCAATTGGACACTACCCAAATTTTTTAAATAATGCAGAGAAAAAAAAGAAACACACACACAGGAAGGTTTTCTCCAGTCCCACTGCTGAGACCAGCAAAAACTGGTGGACGTTGGCTGGGATGAGTTGAGCTAACTGGAGTTTGTGCAGAGAACTCTTGAAACTTACCCTTTTCCAAACTCTGCTACATTGGAAATCCTCTGTGCTTTCCTTTGCCTCTCTCATATCCCTTACCTTTTACGCCTAACTCTCAAAATTATCCAATCAAACCCTTCTGAGTATAAATGCATGAATATGTATTACCTCCTCTTTCCCTCTTCCCTTAAAACTTGTATCAGGTCTTTCCAGAAGATTGATGTGAGCCTTGCCTCCGATCTCCCTTGTGTAGCTGCCTCACAATAAATCCTCTCTCTCTCTGCAAAAGACCACTGTCTTTGGTAGGGTTTTTCAGTTGTCTGGTGGGAAACAAACCCACTTACACTAATCACTTACAGTTGTCCTCCATAAACTTCCACTTCCACACCTTTCTTTTGCCTGGCCTGAATTTTTCTCCCTACATGACACTACTATGTAACAACAGAGGCAGGGTCACTATTGGCAAAAGACTTTTGCTAACATGTAATTCGCATTTGAACTAACAGACTAGCATTTGCACATTATAATAGGTTTAAAAATCTAGCTAATTTGTAAAGCCCCAAAACACTGATTCTCAGGAGATGGGAAATGAAATGAGTTAGTTCAATATGTAAAGGTTAATGTGAAGCTATGGGTGCCTAAAATAACAATATTGACTGAACCATAAAATGGGCTTATGAAATAGGGGAATAGAAAAAGGATATTCTGTCACCCTTTCAAAGGGTCAAAATGATAAGATGAATCCTCTAATAGCACAAGTCCATTTTTCTCCATCAGTCCTTTGTTCCTAAATTTCAAGCAGTTGATGTAAACCTCAACACTACTTAGACAAGAGTGACCTTAGGTTCTAAAGACTCCCAGCACCACTGTGCACCATATCAGAGACAGGAGCACCTCATGAGGGTACTCAGAAAGGGAGTGGGAAAAATGGGTAAGGTTACTCACCAATAGCAATGAAGTGTAGGCAACAAAGATTCCAAATAAACTCAGCAAAAGAATGGACCAGAAGTACCATTGTCCTGTAAGTAGATAAACAACCCTGCAAAAATGTGTTTCAATCCTTAAAATACAGCAAAAAGTAGTAGCATCTAAGACTAAATTAGATGAGGCATAAGAAAACTGAGTGAGATAAGAGAAGCATTTTGGGAACATATATGTGAAGAGCTTTGGGGATATTTAGTTAGGAGTTTTGACTTTATCCTATAGTACTTTTCGGTACTTAATGAGGGTCTGTATAAGTGGTATGACTTTTTAATGTTATTTAGAATATATACTCAAAATTTATGTCCTCTTTAGAAAGCAAGAAATAATACATAAATTCTGAAATGCCAAAAGAGAAAAAGTCATCCATAAGCCACCACCTTAATACTTTCCACTTTGGCAGGTTCCTTGTCCATGCAACTATAATTGTTTTTACCTAACTGCAATCATAGCCACCACATTAATTGATCTATTCTGTGTAAGAGATTTGAGTTGTTAAAACAATCCTGGTGTGTTATACTAAAGGTATTTGTGAGAAAAACTATTAATGATTTGCTAAGAAAAATAGTTTTCTTTTTTTTTCTTTTCTTTTTTTTTAATATATTTTTATTGATATTTTACAGAGAGGAAGGGAGAGAGATAGAGAGCCAGAAATGTCGATGAGAGAGAAACATCAACCAGCTGCCTCTTGCACACCCCCTACCGGGGAATGTGCCCGCAACCAATGTACATGCCCTTGGCCGGAATCGAACCCGGGACCTTTCAGTCCGCAGACCGACGCTCTACCACTGAGCCAAACCGACCTCGGAAGAAAAATAGTTTTATACTTGGTCTAGATATCAAATGTCAAAAATTTAGAAACTTCATTTCAAAATAACAGAAATTACTTCCTCTCCATATAACTTGGAGAAGTATATATATATATTTATTGTTTTACATAAATCTTTATTCATATTATTACAAATGTTCCTCATTTCCCCCCCCTCCATTGCTCCCCTCCACCAAGTTTCCATCCCACCCTCTGCCCTTTCCCCATCCCCCATTGTCCTCATCCATAGGTGCAGTTTATGTTCAGTCTCTTCCCGCCCCCCACCATCCCCATTTCCCCAAGAATCATCAGTCCACTCCCCTTCCATATCTCTGATTCTATTATATTCACCAGTTGATATTGTTCATCATGATTTTTACTTCCCTTGGTTTTTAGATTCACTTGTTGATAGTTACGTATTTGTTGTTCATAATTTTTATCTTTATTTTCTTTCTCTTCCTAAAGAACCCCTTTTAGCAATTCATATAATTCTGGCTTGGCAGTGATGAACTCCTTTAGCTTAAATTTATTTGTGAAGCTCTTTATCTGGCCTTCAATTCTGAGTGATAGCTTTGCCAGGAAGAGTATTTTTGGCTGTAGGTTCTTGTCATTCATCACCTTGAATATTTCTTGTGATTCCCATCTGCCCTGCTTGGTTTCTGTTGAGAAATCAGCTGACAGTCATATGGGTGCTCCTTTATAGCTAACTACCTGCTTTTGTCTTGCTGCTTTTAATATTCTCTCTTTGTCCTTTGCTCTTGGAATTTTAATTATGATGTGTCTTGGAGTGGTCCTCTTTGGATTCCTTTTGTTTGGGGTTCTGTGTGCTTTCTGGACTTATAAGTCTATTTCTTTCCCCAGGTGGGGGAAGTTTTCTGTCACTATTTCTTTCAATATGTTGTCGGTATCTTGCTCTCTGTCATCTTCTGGGATGCCCATAATTCTGATGTTGGTTCGCTTGAAGTTGTCCCAGAGGTTTCTCACACCATCTTCAACTTTCTGGATTCTCTTGTCTTCTTGCTTCTGTGGAGGAGTGTCCTCTGGCTCTTTGTGTTCCAAATATTGGACTTGATTCTTGCAATCTTCCAATCTGTTTTTAGGACTCTGTATAATATTTTTTATTTCAGAGAATGTATTCTTTATTTCTAGTTGGTTCTTTATCATTTCTTGTTGATCCTTTATCATTTCTTGCTGATCCTTTATTATTTCTAGTTGATCCCTTTTCATATCTTCATAGGTCTCGTTTATTTTATCGGCCTTTTCTAGGAGATTCTTGAACAATCTTATAAGCGTGGTTTTGAACTCTATATCCCGTTGCTTTTTGTCCTCCATTTCTTTCATTTGTGATCTGTTTCCTCATCTCGGCATTTCGCTGCTTCCCTGAGTTGGTAGGTTGGGAGGATCAGCTGTGACTATGCCAGGAGACAGCCGTATTCTACTAGCTGGAGAAGTATATTTTAATGGTATAACATATAAACTAGTGAACATACAACTACTCTAAAACAAAGAAGGAAATTCTCTTTGGTCAGGGGTATAAGACACATCAAAAAGAAAGAAACAGAAGAGCAACCATTCTAGCAAGAGCCATTCCATATCAAGACACTGGTGAGAGTTGTCTGTTGATGAGTCTATAACCAGGACTAATAAGATATACAAGGAATGTAAACAAATGAACTGATTAAATTTGAGAACTTGCACCCAACTCGATATTATTAATGGAACCATCAGAAAAGAAGCACAGAATAAAAATATCTCAGCTATTCAAAGAAATAAAGGAAGGACTCACATCCACATAACAGAAATAGGGTGTTTTAATACAATCATTGTGATTATTAAAACCATAAAACAGGTACCTTGAAAAAGACCATGAAAGATGAACTAATAGCAGTTTATATACAGCCAAAAAATATCCAAACAGCTTAAGCAAGTAGTGATATTTACTTTGTTTTCCAAGTGATAAGGAAAGTAAGGGCTGTCATTTAATAGTGCCTCTTCCTTTCTAAGCATTTCTCTGGCCACATTAGATTTTTTTTTCACTTTTTTCAATCTAAAAGATCTTCTTTTGTGTATTCAATCACATTAAATACTATTATTAGTTTAGTTCAGCTCAAAACTCACTCACCAAACTCAGGTGAAGTGCTCACCTACCTGCTGTGAACTACAGGCAAAGGAAGAACTGTTTTTGTTTTTTTCTCTTTTTTTATCTCCCCTTTAACTACTTCATCTGTACTCATTCTTGGTAGCAGTGGTAGGGTAACAAAAGGGAGAAGAATGAAAAGAAATTTAAGTGAAAGCATATACATCAGTAGGATTGAAAAAGGGTCTTTCTTAGCTATCCTTTCTTTAAACTGTGAATACACAGCTGCTGATGATCATACAATAGGCTCACTCTACATATGTTCAAGCAGTTTTCTCCCTGCTCTGGGCCTCTACCTCCCTCTAGCAGCATGATCACAACCTCTGTTGAGATAAGGCCTTCTCATTCAACTGAGACTGCCTTCTTCGGGCAATCACCTCATCTAAATCTACACTCCCTGCACTTATGTTTAAAGAAATTGTATAGGACCTTCTCCCTCCTTCCCATAGCTAAAAGATGCAGCTGTCCAGCATCTTCTCCCAATTCATACTCTGCATACCACAATGCTCTATAATCAGCACCAATTGTCAGCTGATAGTAACTCCGAGAAAGAAAGAAAAAAAAAGATTTGTTGTCAGGCATTGGGAACCTTCACATAGCAAGGAATGGGGAGACAAGTTTACTCCACACAAACTTGGGAATAAAGAGAAGTAACAGTTAATCCATCAAAAATCTGCTCTACATCTCTCTAGCTAAAGAAAACAACTACAAAAACTGAACAATATGTTTTTCTAAATCTAAATGAAGGTATCAGAGAGACAGGATCCAAATATGGAACCAAGATCCAAATCAGAAAGGAAATCCAAAGCTATAATGTGACATTTGGAGTGATTTTTCTCTAGAAGTGGCCAAGATACCAGGAGGAGGGCTTCTCTCATCTTGCATCAGTAAGAGGAAAAAAGAGAAGAAGAATCTGATAAACACCATATACTTTGATGTGGGATCTTCCTGGGCTATGTCTCCCAGCCAGCAGCCAGCTTGGCCCAGCCTCCGCGTAAGCCATGTTGGTGGGGAGCTGGCGCAGTGCCTTCCGTTGGCGGCCCCAGAGTCCTTCCTCTGCCGCCGCATGGCCGGGCTGAAGCTTCCGCCACTACCACCATGCATATTTTAAAACTACAGGGGAAACTGAGCCACAGGAGCTACCGTCGCTGCTGCACCCGCCGGCGCCGCCACCTCCGCGAATGGGAATCCACCAAGAACAGAGCTCACTACACCCCCGGCTCAGGGAGTGGGCGGCCTCAGAACTTAGCCTCCTCATCCGCAGCTGCTCCACTTCCGCACCGAACGAGACACCTTTTAGGGTGGTCTCCCTGCCTGCAGCCATCTCAGCCCGCCTGCAGCCATCCCAGCCTGCGAGGAGCTAGCGTGGCACCTCCAATACGTGCCCCCAGTGCCCCAGAGGGGTCGTGTGCCCTGGGTGAGCCATATGTCTCAGGGGGCCGTGTGCCCCGGGTAAGCCGTGTGTCCCAGGGGGCCATGTGCCCCGGGTGAGCCGTGTCCCCCGAAGGGGCCGGGTGTCCCGGGTGAGCTGTGTGTCCCAGGGGGCCGTGTGCCCCGGGCGAGCCGTGTGTCCCAGGGGAAGCAGTGGGACCCGGGGGGAGGGGCAGTGAGAACCAGAGGAGGAGCGGACTCTATTCATGTGGTCCTGAGATAGTCACCATAAAACAAGCAGATTGTCAAGTGACAGCAGGGAGGGGAAGGAGACCTGGGGGGAGATAAGAGAACAACCGAAGGACTGGTATGCATGAATATCAGTACAACCAACAAACACTGAACTCTGGGGAGGGAGGGCATGAATGGGAGGGGGGGGCAATGGTAAGCTATGTACACATATAATACCTTAATAAAAAAATAATAATTAAAAAAAAGAATTTTAGAGAGGAAAATTCAGTAGCAACTATTAAGAATTCAATGAATGGATTTAATAGCAAGTAAAACAAAGCCAAATAAATTTTGTTTTTTAAAAAAAGGTTAAAAATTCAAGAGTGAAACAGAGACACATAAAAAACATGAAAAGTACAAACAAAAAAATCTGAGACACCTAGGGGGATAAAGAGAAAAGGTCTAATATACATACAATAGAAGTCTCAAAAATAGAGGCAATAGAAAGGAATCAAAATGGTGGCATAAATACCTGTACTCGCAGCCTCCCACAACCACATCAAAATTACAACGAAAATACACAACTACCACCATTCAGAACTGCCTGAAAGCTGGCTGAAAGGAAGTCATACAACCAGAGAAGTAAAGAAGAGAGCACATTGACTGGTAGGAACAGGCTGGTTCAACACCCACTTATAGCGTATTTTTAATCAGGAGGGATATCTTGACAGTGGAGGTCTCCTTAGAGAAGCAAGGGGTCCCAGCCTCACGCCAGACCCTAGCCCAGAGTCCCAGAGCTGGGAATAGAAGTCCCTATAACATCAGGCTGTAAAAACCATCAGGGATTGCGGCTGAGTGACATGGAGGCTGCTGGAGACCCAGGCTGTCCCCTTTAAAGGGCACATGGACTTACTTGGACTCAATCCCTCTGAGCTCCAGCACTTGGCAGCAGCACTGGGGGAGCCAGAGACACACAGGGAGCAACTGGACTGTCTGGCATTCGGGCAGGAACTCAGGGGCAGCTTTCTCCCAGACAGAGATGCTTGCAGGGGTCATTGTTCCTATGCTGGGACCTCCCTGATCCCAAAGCTGATTGGCAGCCATATCTGAGTTTCCATCATCCTGGCTCACACTGTTTTCTCCACCCTGGTGATTCCCTGAGACCTGGACTCATCCAACTTGCAGTCCCACCCAAGCTGTTTGCAGCAGCTTTTCCATATGAAAGCCTGTCCTGGGTCAGGCTTCAGATTTTCCTAAAATCTCTTAAACAAGCAGCAGCTGGTATCAGCATGCCCCATAGTTATTAATAAGAGGCCCAAGCCCAGCCTGCCTTGCTTCACAGCTTGGCTTCTCCTGGGCACTTCTAAGTTCAATACAAATAACAACCATCTGCAGACATCTCTATAGCTCCTGTCAGGAGGCCTCCAAGAAGGCCCCAAAGCAAGTGCACGCAGTGGACAGCTTCAGACCATACCAGATTACAACTCTACACATCCACAAGAGATAAGCTCAAGGGGAAGACTCAGTGAGCACCAAAGCTCCAATGAAGCAAGTTCTGTATCATGAGAGTGTAGTTAAAGCTGTCCACTTTAACTACAATTGTTCACAGCCAATTGCCCTGGGGGTCAGTCCTCCCAATGAGGCCAAGAGCAATCAAGGCTCAACTACAATAAGACTAGGCACACAGCCCATACAGGAGCACACCTAGAGTGCCTATCTGGAGAGGCTTAGCCACTGGGCCCTATAGGATACCTACTACACCAGACCACTCTACCAATTCCAGGAGACATAGCAATCTACCTAGAAATAAACACAGGGAAGCAGCCAAAATGGAGAAAAAGAAACATGTCACAAAAAAACAAAACAAACAAAACAACAACAGAAGAAATGGAACAGAACTAAATGAAATAGAAGCAAGCAAACTACTAGATACAGAATTAGAAACAATTATTATAAGGCTGCTAAAGGATCTTTTTTTTTAAATATACATATATATTTTATTGATATTTTACAGAGAGGAAGGGAAAGAGATAGAGAGCCAGAAACATCGATGAGAGAGAAACATCGACCAGCTGCCTCTTGCACACCCACTACCTGGGATGTGCCCGCAACCAATGTACATGCCCTTGACCGGAATTGAACCCGGGACCTTTCAGTCCGCAGACCGATGCTCTACCACTGAGCCAAACCGGTTTCGGCTGCTAAAGGATCTTAATGAGAACTTTAGGGAACTTCCAATTTTAAGGATCTTAGTGAAAAATTCTATTAAATTAGTGAGAACATCAAAGACATGAAAAACAACCAGTCAGAAATTAAGCATATACTAACTGAAACAAAGAGTAATTTATAGGGATTCAACAGTAGAGTAGAGGATGTGGAGAATCAAATCAATGATTTGGAATATGAGGAAGCAAAAAACAATCAGAAGAGGGGGGAAAAAAAGAATCCAAAAATATGGAGATAGTGTAATGAGCCTCTGGAACAACTTCAAAGGTACCAACATTCACATTATGGAGATTCCAGAAGAAGAGAGAAAGCAAAATATGGAAAACATATTTGAAGAAATAATGACAGAAAACTTCCCCTATCTGGTGAAAGAAATAGATTTACAAGTCCAAGAAGTGCAGAGAACCTCAAACAAGAGGAATCCAAAGAGGCCCACATTATAATTAAAATGCCAAGGGTTAAAGACAGAGAGAGAATCTTAAAAGCAGCAAGAAAAAAAAAAAACCAGTTACTTACATGGGAGCACCAATATGACTGTTAGCTAATTTCTCAACAGAAACTTTGCAGGCCTGAAGGGAGTGACAAGATTATTCTATCCAGCAAAACTATCACTTAGAATTAAAGGTCAGATAAAGAACTTCACAGACAAGAAAAAGCTAAAGGATTTTATTACCACCAACCAGTATTATATAAAATGTTGAAGGATATTATTTAAAAAGAGGAAGAGGAAGGGGAAGAGGAAAAAAAAGGGGATGAAGAAGAGGGGGAGGAGAAGGAGGAAGGAGAGGAAGAGGGGGGAGAAAATAAAAATATTGGAACGATAAAATTACAATAAATGTATATCTATCAACAATTGTATCTAAAAATCAAAATAATTAATAAGGAATTTAATGAATAAAATAAAGTTACAATTAAATAAAACCAGAGGCATGGAAACATGGAACAGACTGATGAATATCAGAAGAGTAGGAGGGTGGAGGGGGGCAGGGAAAGATTAATCAAAGATCTTATATGCATATATGCATTACCTATGGACACAGACAATAGGGTGCTGAAGGCCTAGGATGGGGCAGAAACTGGGTAGAGGGGAGCAATTGGGGAGGAAAAAGGGACATCTCTAATACTCTCAACAATAAAGATTTATATATACTTTTTAAATAGAGGAAATAGAACATAGGGTAAAATCAAATTTCAAAAGATAATGGTTCATAACTTTTCCAAACTGATTAAAATATTGTATTGGTCTGGGATCACTCGGAAATAAATATATTGGTGGGATTAGGCTTATGCTATTATAGAAGCTGCAAAAGAATGCTCTATGTAAGGCTGTTATACCTGTTCTGATATTTGACCTAAAGTTGCAAGAAATCATAAGGCCAGCAGTTGGGAAAGAAAACTGAACATGATATATGAAAGAAATGAAACCCATGAGAAGGAACTAGATGTACAAGGACAAACTGAAACACATGAGGACAGATTGGAACCCATGAGGGCACACAGAAAACATGGAACCTGTATCTAATGCTGTGTCAAAAGTTTAGCTAAGCTGCTTTTGGTATTGCTGCCTTGGCCACCATTTTGCGTCGGCAAGTAGCCTGCAAGGACCTTAAACTGACACTACCTCTCTCAGGGAAACCATATAGCAGGTTACAGTAGGAAGCAAACGTAAGTATGTGATATGACTCATGATCAGTACCCTCTGCTCCCCAGAGCCCAGGGAAGACCTGATGTGCCTGACCAAAGCCCAGAAGCACTACACCCCTGGACCACAATAAAGGCATGTGCCCCAGGTCCTGCCTCTCTCTGCCTGCACTCTGCCCTGAACTCCCTGTGTGGCCCTAGAGGCATGCTATGAACTTCCTCTAATATCTATGAGTGATAAAGTTCTCTATTTCAAATTCTCTTCTGGCCTGTTGTTGAACAACCACTCACATTTTGGTTGCTTGGAATCACCATGGGGCACTCTGTTCCATTTAACAAGTGTTAATTTAACAAAGTTATAATGCGCTGCCTCCAAACCTTATGATAAGGGTGATTCGCAGGAAAACCTGGTGTCTTTCATCACTGAGCTGCATACTTACCAGGCCAAAGACATGGAGAAGCTGAAGAAGCTCTGGCAGGAGCAGGGAGAATGTGGGCCCAGGTGTTGCTCCATGCCAACTCTGTAAACTACCAGATACTGATATTGCACAAGGGATGCTATAATGCCTGGGCCCATTACTGATCTTCAGAGTGCAAAAAAAAAAAAAAAAAAAAAAAAAGGCTTCTGATTGACTTTTAAATCTTATGCAAATTTCTCTTGTGACTAATCCTAACCCAATCCTATACTGAGAATGGAATTCAGAGAAATATAGCTTCAGTTTAGCTAAGTTGACCTAGATAGTACACTACAGCAGAACACTCTTGTGAACTTGGTGTCTACACACACCTCTATTAATTATCCTTACTTTCTATCATGATGCAATTATGCCTTATACATCCAAAAACATACCAATCTTCTCCCCAAAAGAGGATGCAGAATTCCTGTATTGCCACTGGAAACAGAAAATTAGGTAAAGGCAATATTTGAAAGGATAATGGTTGAAAACTTTTTAAATGGTTAAATATTGTATTGGTCTGGGATTACTCAAAAATTCATTTATTGTAGAGATTAGAACTTATTCTATCATAGAAACTGCCAAAAAAGCTAATTAAGATAGTTACATCTATTCTAATATGTGAATCCTGATTAAATACTACTAACACATTTAATTTTCAAAGGTAGAGGAATGGAAGAAAAATCCATATGTATATCCTTATATAAGACTAAAATATATATATTTATATTGACAGAATTCTGGCCCTTAAGACTTTTGTCCTCTCGGGTCACACCAGGGATGATTTTATATTAGATGATAAAATAACTTTATAGGTATAATAAAGGTTACTAATCAGCTGACTTTAAAATAGGGAGATTATCTTGGATTATCTGAGTGAATGCGATGTTAATCACCTAAATTCTTAAAATCAGAAGAAGAAGTCAAAGAGAAGAGAAAGAAGGAGAAGTTAGAGGAATTTAAAATGTGAGAACTTCATACACCATTGCCAGCTTTGAAGATGGAGGAGGCCACAAGCTAAATAATGCACTGGCCTCTAGAAGCTGAGAACAACTCCCATCTGACAGGCACTAAAGAAAAGGCATTTCACCCCTACCACCAGAACAAACTGGATTTGATCAACAACTTGAATGAAACTGGAAGTGGATTCTCACTCAGAGCCTACAGTAGGGGTGCGGAACATCTAGCTTGTGGGCCATATAAGGCCTGCGAAATCATTGGGTCTGGCCCTGCCAAGGCATTAGGGGAGAGTTAATTAAATGTTTGACCAAGTATAGCAAGCTGATTTTTAAATTGATGATTTTTTATGGCCCAAAAATGATGCTATAAATATCCAAATGGTCCTTGGCAGAAAAAAGGTTCCCCACCACTGGCTAACAGTAAAAGTTCAGTCCAGCCAGCCTCATGAGATCCAAAGTAAATTATCTAGCCAAGCATGCTTGACTTCTGACCTACAAGACTGTGAGATAATAAATGGGTATTGTTGCCCAGCCAGCATGGTTCAAGGTTTAAGCATTGATCTATGAGCCAGGAGGTCACCATTTGATTCCCAGTTAAAGCACATGCTAGGTTATGGGCTCAATCCCCAGCAGGGGGCATGCAGAAGGCAGCCAATCAATGATTCTCTTTCATCTTTGATATTTCTCTCTCACTCCCTCTCCATTCCTCTCTGAAATCAATAAAAATGTTATAAATAAATAAATAGCTATTATTTTAGGTCACTCTGTTTGTGATAATTTGCTTTGGCAGCAATGGAAAACTGCCCATGAAACTTACTTGTGGCTTTCGAACCTGCTGGAGGACACCCTTATAAATACCTCTATTTGATGATGGAGTATTACTATGAAAATTCTGCTTGCTTCTGAGTATGTTTGTTCCAACTATGCATTCCAGAACTAGAGAAATAGCCAAACTATTGATTTCCTACTATCCAAAAGCACCTAGTCTGACTGGTGAATCCATATAGCTCCAGAAATTTGTGTCAGTTCAGAGTCAGTATCCAGTAATTTCCTCCAAAGTATTTCTTTTCTCCCACTGCACAACCACCTGGCAATGGCCAGAGGTTTGTTTGGTTTTTGTTTTGTTTTTTCGGGGGGAAGGGATGGGAAGAAGAGGGGAACCAGGAGGAAAATTGACAGTATATACTTTTTGCACGATCCTTACTCAAGCCTTCCCTTCATTCACGAACCAATTCATTTGATAAATAAGTGAAATAGAGAACAGAAACACAACAGAAAAGAAAAATACAACTAAGTGTTTGTTCTTTGAAAAGATAAACAAAATGACAATTTTTTTCTGAGACTAACAAAGATAAAGAAAGAGGGCCCAAATGATTAATTATAAATGAAAGAAGAGACATTACAACTGATACTATAGAATAGAAAGGCTCATAGAGACTTCTATGAACACTTATATGCCACAAATTGGATAACCTAAAAGAAATGGATTAATTTCCTAGAAACATACCACATACCCAGATGGAATCATGAAAAATAGAAAACTTGAGTAGACCAATATCAAATAAGGAGACTGAATCAGAAATCAAAATCTTCCAACAAAAATAAAGTCCAGGACCAGATTGCTCCAGTGCTGAATTTTGGCAACTATTTAAAGGATAACTAACACCAGTCCTTCTCAAACACTTCCAAAAAATTAAAGAGGAGAGAAAACTCCTAAATGCATTTTATCAAGCCAGCATTACCCTGATGTAAAGCCAAAAAAGGACACTATAAGAAAACTGCAGGACAACATTCCTGATGAATATAGATATAAAAATTCACACACAAAAATGCTAGAAAAACAAGTTCAAGAGCACATTAAAAAGAACATATATCAAAAAGAAGAAAGAAAGAAAAACAGAAGGAAACAAAAGAAGATCATATACCACTATCAAGTGGGATTCATCCCTGTGATACAAGGATAGCTCAACACATACAAAATAGTAAATGTGATATATGGAAACCAAGCTATAACATTAAAACCAGACCCTAATAGTTTTTCCTCTAATGTTTTAGTGTCTTTCAGGAGATAACAACAGGTCTCCTCACAGCACTCCAGAGACTATCAGATCAAGCAATGTCAGAACAGCCTCTGAGGCTTGAGCAGGGGCAGTTAGCTGCTAACTGACCCTAAACTAACCTCAAGAGTAAGAGGTGGCCCTGGCTGGCTTGTTTCAGTGGATAGAGTGCCTGCCAGCAGAATGAAGGGTCCCAGGTTTGATTCCAGTCAGGGGCATGTGCAAGGTTGTGGGCTCAATCCCCAGTAGGGGCCTGCAGGAGGCAGCCAACCGATTTTTTCTCATCATTGATGTTTCTATCTCTCTCTCCCTCTTCCTTCTTCTTTGAAATCAATAAAAAATTAATTAGACAACAACAACAACAACAACAAAAGAGTACAGAAGAACCAAGATTCATTGAACTTAAGAGATACTACTTTTACCACTAGGAGCCCATTAAGAATCAAGAGAGCCATCAATAAGGAAGATAGCAGAGACCAAATTTGGATAGGCAAAGGCCTAATTAAACAAATTCTACCAAATTGCAATTTCTGTGTTCTCTCTTCCTCCCTCCATGTTACTTACCTTCAATGACTCAGTTCCAAGACTACCCAATTTGAGCCCTTGAGTTAGAATTAGTATATACAGGCCCTTCCTGATATTATCCTTTGTCCAAAGGATGCTGATTTGAACCTTGCCCCCAGTCTCCTTATCTGGCTGCGTGACAAATAAATCATTTGTTCTCTGGGAAACCTGTTGCTCAGACTTTGGTTTCTCTCTGGGTGGTGAACTGACAACCTTATTTAGTAACAATATCACATCAATAGAATAGAATATAAAAACCATATATCATCTTAAATATAAAAAGAACAGCGGACAAAATTCAATGTTCTTTCATAATCGTAATCAAAACTATCAACAAATTGAGTGTAGGAGGAATATACCTTAACATAAGAAAAGCCACATATTACAGGACCATTATTAACATCTTATTCAATGGTGAAAGTTTGAAAGATTTTCCTTTAAATCAGGAATAAGACAAGAGTATACACTCTCACCACTTCTTTTCAACATAGTACTAGAAGTCCTAGCTAGAGCAATTAGGCAAGAAAAAGAAATAAAAGGCATCATAATTGGAAAGTAAGAAGTAAAATTGTCTCTATTTACAGATTGTATAATTTTTATATAGAAAATCCTAATGATCTCACCAAAGAGATGTTTGATCTAATTAATTATTTCAGTAAAGTTGCAGAATACAAAATCAATACACAAAAATTAGGAATGTTTCTATACACTAATGCTAATTTATCTGAAAAGAAAATAATCCCATTGACAACAACAATAAAATACCTAGAAATAAATGTAACCAAGGAAGTAAAATATTTGTACATATACAAATAAATGAAGGTATATGCCGTGCTCATGGATAGGAAGAATTAACAGTTAAAATAACTGTACTACAATCTATATATATTCAATCTATATATAATCAACACCATTCCTATCAAAATACCAATAGGGTATTTCACAAAATTAGAATAATCCAAAAATTTACATAGAACCACAAAAGACCCTCAGTAGCCACATCAATCTTGAGAAAGAACAAAGTTGGACGTATCAGGTTATTTGATATGCAACTAGCATACTAAAATGATACAGTAATCAAAACAGAATAGCAGCATAAAAATAGACATGTAGATCTATGGAACAGAATAGAAAGCCAAGAGATAAACCCAGGCCTACACAGTCAATTAATATGTGACAAAGGTGGCAAAGACATACAATGGGGTAAAGACTGTCTATTCATTAAATGGTGTTGTGAAAATTGGACAAATACATGCAAAAAAAATGAAACCTAGACCACCTTCTTAGATCATATACAAGAATAAACTCAAAAACCCTGGCCAGGTGGCACAATTGGTTGGAGCATCATCCCATACACCAAAAGGTTGCAGGTTCCATTCCCAGTTGGAGTGGGTATGGGAGGCAATTAATTGGACATCAATGTTTCTCTCCGTATCTATAATAATAAAAGTGTAATATACACATCGACCAAATGGCAAAACAGCAAAACGACTGTCCGGACAACCTTCTGGACAACTTTCCAGACGAAGCTGCAGCTGTGAGGGCCAAGGCAGCTACCGGGGCTGTGAAGGCCTACTCTTGCATGAATTTTGTGCATCAGGCCGCTAGTATGTACATAAAGGAAAGGAAATCACTATCCTGAAGAGATATCTGTACCTCCAGGTTCATTGCAACTTTATTTACCACAGTCAAAAACATAAAAACAACCTAAATGTTCATTGATGAATGAATTAAAAAATGTAATACATACACACACAGAAATAAATATCATTCAGTCACTGAAAGAAGGAAATCTTGCTATTGGCAACAACATGGATGGACCTTGTGGGCAATATGCTAAGTGAAATAGGTCAGATGAGAAAGATAAATACTATATGATATCACTTATATCTATATCTAGCACTTAAATGACTTTAAATCTAAAGAAACTGAACTCACAGAAACTGGAAACATATTAGTGGTTGCTAGAGCCAGTGGTCTAGGGTCTACTAATTGAGCAAAGGCAGTGAAAAGGTACAACTTCCAGTAAAAAGATAAATAAGTTCTGAGGAAATAATATATAGCGTGATGACTATAGTTAACAATACTGTATATTTGAAAGCTACTAAGAAAGTAGATCTGAGAAGTTATCTTTTATAAGAAGAAACATTTGGAGCTATGTGAGGTGATAACTAAACTCATTGTGGTAATCATTTTGTAATTTATACATATATCAAACCATTATTTTGTATACCTTAAATTTATATAATGTTATATGTCAATTACATCTCAATGAAACTAAAAGCAAACCCTCAGCTAACAGCACACTCAGGGATGAAATGGTAAAAGCTTTTTCTATAAGCTCATGAACAAGTTAAATATGCCCATTCTTGTCACTTTTATTCAATATAATATTAGAAGTCCTAGCCAGAGCAATTAGGCAAGAAAACAAAATAAAAGGCATCCAAATTGGAAAGGAAGAGGTAAAACTGTCACTATTTGCAGATGACATGATAATACATATAGAAAATCTTAAAAATTCTACCAAAAATTATTAGGCCTAAGAAATGAATCCTATAACATGTTAGAAATCCCAATTCTTGGGTGCCACCCCAGACTTGCTAAATGTGAGGCCAGCAGACTATGCTGTAACAAGTTGTCCCAGGAACTCCAATGCTTGTATCCAACTCCTGTCACTATCTCTGGGAACTTTCTGTGTATCAGTCCCCTGTCTGTAGAATGGGGGAAATAATGGAATACCTATTTCAAAGGGTGGTTGTATGTTTTCAAAAGTTGAAAAGTGGTACATAGCCACTATTATTATTAACTAGAGACTCAGTGCACAAATTCATGCATGGGTGGGGCCCAGCCAGCCTGCCCCTGCACCGGGACCAATAGGGCCAGCTGGAGGGAAGGGCTGCTGGCAGTTGGCTGGCAGGCATTGCCCCCAATTGGGGTCAGAAGGGCCAATCAGGAGCAGGGCTGGCCAGGGGAAGGGGCCACAGGCAGTTGGTCAGCCCTACCACCAATAGCGGGGGCAACCAGGGGTGGGGCCTGCCAAGGGGAGAGGCCGTGGGCAGTTGGCCAGCTGGCCCCACCCCCTGGTCAAACTCCCACTTGAACTTGCACCTGAACTCCTGGTGGAACTCCCAGTGGAGGGGACAATTTGCATAATAGCCTTTTATTATATAAGATTGCAGCCACCAGACTTGGCTTTCTGACTTTCTCTTCTCATCTGCTGGCTATGCCTACAGAGGTTGGAGGTGAGGCACAACCACCAGGGATCACTGAAAGAGATAATGAAGGACAACTAGCATAAGCATCAGTAATTCAGACAAAACAGCTAAGGGACAGGTGTCAGAGAGTAGTCATAATAGACGGATTGGAGACACTGGAAGCACAGAGAAACTTCCCTCTGAATCATATTTGGTCCCACATAGGCAGCAATAGGTGAGGGTGCTCAGCATCCTTGCCCCACCCCAGGGGCAGGCCTCCACCCACCAGGTATGGAAAGCACAATTTTGCCCACCTTTCCTCTTAGGACATTGGGTCTTTTAAACCTCAGTTAGGATCCAGGTAGCTATCAGACCAAAAAGCCCTTTCACAAATGAAAACACAAAAGTGAAACTCACCAGTCAAAGCCATTATACTCATTTGAGGTTTCTATCCACACGGACAGCAAAACAATAGACATGCAAAATGCAATTACCAGAATTGGGCAAAATAACTGCTCTGCCTGAGAAGAAAAAAATGAGAGTCAAATTTAACTCCATTTATTCATGTTACCTCAGCAATATCTGTATACACTTGCCAAAGCTCTGTATAAGTAAGTATAGGGCCATGCATTACTCTCCCAGTCTGCAGTGAACACTGTATTATTTTGACCCCTATGGAATTTTGTGCAAGCCTATTATAACATTTATTACACCGAAATGAAGTTATCTTTGTATTTATTGTGACAGCTTCTACTCTGAGGAACAGGAACTTCTAACATCGCTGTATTGCTAATATCTAGCATAGTTCCTTAAATTCATCTGGCTCTCAACAATTATCTAATGAATTTATACACTTCTCCATCTATCAAATTTTTTGATGACTCATTCATTGAGTAATTCATTAATTCACTGTTCATCAGTTAATTTAGTCATTTACCTATTCACTTTGGGGCATAAGCAGCTTAGGAAATAAAGCTTTTTTTGAGTAACTTATGTTAGTACAATGCTATGAACATCACAAGCTACTTTCATTGTATTTAGTATCAATATAGCCATTTATATTAGGTATTATTACCCTCATTTTTCAGAAGAAAGAACTAAAATTCAGCGATGTAAAGTAAATGACTCAAACTCAAACAGATGAGTAGCAAGGATACTGACCAGATATGTGAACCAAAGCCAGGATGGAGGACAGTCTAACTGAGGCTTGAAGGCAACCCCCTACACTAAAAATCATGTTACAAACCAACCATGCCAGAGGTTGCCAAACCCTCTTTGATTAGGTTTTGATTGCAGAGCTATAATACTAACACCTCTATCACAGAAATAAGAAATCTGTCTGTTAGGGACACTGCTTTTACTGTGTTAAAAATAGATAGATTAATCCCTACCCTGATTAAATCATGAGGTGATTGTGAATAAGAAAAAAATAAAATAAAATGGAAAACATAAAAACAGTATTCCAAAAAGATGAGAGACATTACAAGTATCATAGCATTAAACTACCACTCCTGAGTATCAGAGGATGGAGAGCACAGGATTTGACTCGTGTCTTATTCTCTACATAAAACTTAGGTGGATTTTTAAAAACCTGTATCAGATAATATCCCTCCCCTGTTCACAAAACTCTCAGAGCTTCCTATTATATTACAATTTCATCCAACCTGCCTGCAATGCTGGAAATGTCCTATATGATCAACCTTAACCCACCCTTGGCTCATCCCAATCTACACACTGACACCATTTCTGAACTCCAGCCATACTGGCCTTGTTTCTGGACCATAACCAAATGTGTTCCCATCACAAGAGCTTTGTACTCCCTAGAGTTCTTCTTCCTAGTTCTTCTGCTTAGAATACTTCTTCTCCTAGATATACACATGTCTGGCTCTTCCTTTTCGTTTAGGAAATACCTCACATTACCCTTGTTCAAAAAGGTCTTCTCTAACCATTCTCCCATCACAGTTTTTAACATATCTTTCCTTTTATTACCTTCAAAGCTCTTACCACTATCTGAAATCATCTTCTTGATTCATTATTTACTGCTAACTCACCTCACTAAAATTTAAGACTCAAGAGGGCTAGAGGCCTTAGTTGTACACTGTAGCACATAATAAATGCTCAATAAAGTTGTTTTTGTTGATTAAATCCATTTTTGTATTTTGATTCTGATTGTTGCCATTCTTGCTCAAAATTTTCACTATTGATTAGCCAACATGGCTCAGTGGTTGAGCACTGACCTATGAACCAGGAGGTCACAGTTCGATTCCCAGTCAGGGCATATTCCTGCATTGCAGGCTTGGTCCCCAGTGGGGGGCATGTAGGAGACAGCTAATCAACAATTCTCTCTCATCATTGATGTTTCTATTTCTCTCTCCCTCTCCCTTGCTCTCTAAAATAAAAATATTTTAAAAGTTAAAATTGTAAAAAATTTATTTTCACTGTTTATAGGATAAAGTTAAAATATTTTAGCATGAATTAGGGAAGCTTTATAATTTAGTTCAAATATTCCTTTCCAATCCCACTACTTATCACTTTTGAACTTACACATCACTAAATTCAATATTGAAAATTTGTTTTTCCCTAAACATACCAATGTGCTTCTCTGTTTCTGGACTCCTACCTACCTCATTCCTCCTAGTCAGAATTGCCTGCACAATCATTGATATACGTGGAAGATCACTTCCAAAGGCAAGGACTCCAACATATTAATAAAAATAGCTAATACTTAATGAGTGCTAATTGTATGCCAAGCCCAATTCTAAGTGTTTTCCTTATATTATCTCTTCTATCCTCACAACAAACCCTACTGGTGGGGACTATTGTTATAATCTCCATTATTCTATTGAGGAATCAAAAGCACCACAGTGGTAAAACTCCAAGTTGGTGGTAGTCAGTGGTGAAGCCATGAATTGAATCCAGGCCATCTTTCCCAGACCCACAATCTTAGCTCTTATGCTCTATGCTCTACTCCTTCCCTTGAGAAGAAATGGGGCCGTGACAATTATCTACTTCAATTCATATAACCAGCCCAAGCGCAGAGTTAGGACCCAAACATACCCCAGGCTCCGGTCCAGGGATTTTTCACTATGCCACATTGCCTTAAATGTCATCATTCCCAGAAAGCCTCTCTTTATCCTTCTATGTCCTTCTTTATAGCTCTCATGTGACAACTTCATCTCCACATAATAAATCTCTTTTTAATCAAATCACTCTTTTCTACCTTTACCATCACTTCTCAAATCCAGGCCACCAACATCTTACCTTGAATACTGCCATGAGGTGAGGGTAAGCCACATGCCACCACTCAGGCTTATCAGAGTTCTTCTTTAGGGAAAATGAGGCATTAGCCTGACCAATAATAAAAGAATACCTGGCCAGTGTGGCTTAATTGGCTGAGCGTCATCCCATGCACTGAAAGGTCACCAGTACCATTCCTAATCAGGGTATGTGCCCATGTTGTAGGCTCAATTCCCTGTCAGGTTGCATGAAGAAGGCAGCCAATCAATGTTTCTCTCTCATATCAATGTTTCTCTCTCCCTCTCTCTTCCTCTCAGGAAAAAATTTAAAAAATAATAAAAATAAATATAAGAGCACCTTTTTTCCCACTTGCTTTTCTTCTTTCTTTCTCAAAAGCAAAGCTCCTTTGGGAAACTCACAATGAAGAGAAAATTAAATATTCAGGCATTCCTGCAATCCCTAGACAAAAACATCTAAATGTAGTTAAACATCACTTTTTCTTCAAGGTTCACTGAGTGAATAAAAGCAAAAGTGAGTGAATAATGAATAAATGAATGATGAGAGGTGGCGAGGAAAAGGAGAAGTGAAGAGTAAAAGTGAGAACACGAGCACATGTTTCAGCGAGGTTAACTTTGGCTCCAGGATTGAGGCAGACCTTCCTGGGAGACTAGAGCCCAAGCATGCCCTGTTCTGGTGCTAATGAGCCCTCATGGTGGCCGGGACCAGCCCATGTTCCCCACATCTCAGAAGTGTGGTCTTATCTCCACATCTCTCTGTACCCAAGAGCAGCAGCAGGGTCCACGTCCAGATTGCTTCTCTAGTTTGTCTTCCCACTGACAGCTGTATAAGCCAGTAATGTAGGTGACAAAGCACTGGTGGCTGCAATTGTCTTTTATACACGAAGTACACGTTTTGCTTCTTTTTGTCCCCTGATCTTTCTTCTTTTCCATGGTTCACCCTTTTGCTGCAATGACAAATAAAACAATCAAGATGTGGTGCCTCCTTTCCTGTACTATTTTACAGAAAATTCCATAAAAATTGATTTCTTTTTAAGTACATAATCTTGGATACTGTACTTAATTCAGCACAGAAGACTAGAGCTTCAGCCCACCTTTCCTACTAACTTGTTGAGTGATTATCATGGTCGTTGCACCACTCAATGTTGTTTTCTCAACTCTAAAACAGGACCATATTCTCTACACTAGCCAACTAATAGATGCTGAAAGCATCACATTAGGTAATATATACAAATGTATCTTTTAAACTGAAATAACTTGAGAACTTCGAGGTATGGACGAAGTATATGAAAAATACAATCCAGGTGACTCACACACACAGAACCTGCCCCTTTCCTTTCTATCCTCTCCCATATGGAATTGGTGAGGGTTAGGCTCAATTAATAATAATGGAATATTCAAAATAGCAATGCTTGAAATAAAACAAATATATTTTTTCTTTTGCCAACATAAAATTTCAAAGGTAGAAAGAACAAATTATGTTGTAAGTGGCTTCACAATGTCACTAAGAACCCAAACATTATCCACCTTGCTGTTCCTTTGCAGCATAGGGCTTCTTTCTCAGGGTCCAAAGTGGCAACTCAAGCTACATCCATGCTCCAAATTCCAGCTAATAGGAAGGAGGAAGGAATAAAGAATGATCTTTCCCTTTATTTTAAGGACATTTATAGAAACTGGACATGGCATTTTAGTGATAGGGTTTTCTTACTAGTTAAAAAAAGGAAAAACAGATATTGGGGGGGACATATAGCTGTCACTACTGCATTTTCTCACCCCACTGTGATAGGAAAATGTTGTTGTCATACTCAAGAACTTTCAGAGAATGTGTGGAATTTTGAGGAAAAAGAACAATGTATTTAAAAACAAACAAGAACAGTCTTAAAAGACCTGATCCCAGGCAATAGTCTCTACTCCTGAAAACTTTGTTATGCTCCACTTTGTTCTTTTGTGAAAAGGACTCCAGTGTTAATAGTACAGAATCTAAATGGCCACTTTTGGACAAAATGGAGTAGCAGAGATTGCAATAAAACTCCCACTTTAAGTGACTAAAAATCTGGGGAAAATATGAAGCTCCAGTTTTCAGACAGTAGACAATAGAGAGTGAAAGATGGCAATCCATCAAAGAAAGGAAGTGAGTAAAGGCATATCTTGGAGATATTAAAGGTTTGGTACCATACCATCACAACACAGTGAATACTGCAATAAAGCAAGTCATGTGAATTTTTTGGATTCCTGTACATACAGAAGTTATGTTTACACTATACTGTGGTATAGTAAATATGCAAAAGCATTATGTCTAAAAAACAATGTACATACCTTAATTAAAAAATATTTTATTGCTAAAAATTTCTAACCACCATTAAGCTTTCAGCAAGTCATAAACATTTTTCTGGTGGAGGGTCTTGCCTTGATGTTGATGCTGCTGACTGATGAGGGTGGTGGCTGTGAAGACTAACATGGCTCTGGCAGTTTCATAAAATAAGACAATGAAATCTGTCCCATTGATTGACTTTCTTTCACAAATAATTTCTCCGTAGCATGTGAGGCTATTTGATAACATTTAACCCACAGTAGAACTTCTTTCAAAATTGAAGTCAGTTCTCTCAAGCCCCCTGTTGCTGCTTTGTCAACTAAGTTCAGGTAATTTTCTAAATCCTTTGTTTCATTCATCACTCTTCACAGTAACTTCATCAGGAGTGAATTCCATCTTAAGACACCACTTTGTTTGCTCTTCCAAAGAGGCAAATCCTTCTTCCTTAACATTTTATCATAAGATTACAGTAATTCAGTCAAATCTTCAGACTCCAATTCTGATTCTAGTTCTCTATTTCCACTACATCTACAGTTCCTCTTCCACTGAAGTACTGAACCATTCAAAATCTTTCAGGAGGGTTGGAAACAACTTCTTCCAAATTCCTATTAATGTTGATATTTTGACTTTGTTCCCATTAATCATGAACATTTTTTTCTTTTCAAATATATATTTATTTATTTCATAGAGGATGGGAGAGGGAGAGAGATAGAAACATCTAAACTAATAATCTATACTAATAATAGAGGAATATGCAAATTGTCTAGGATGCCATCACAGTAACAGTAACAACCAAACAACAGGATGCATGGGGTGACTAGGTTGGCAGGGGGGCAGTTAGGGGTGATCAGGCTGGTAGGGGGGGACAGTTAGGGGTGATTAGGCAGGCAGGCAGGTAGGTGAGCAGTTAGGCACTAGCAGTCCCGGATTGTGAGAGGGATGTCTGACTTCTGGTTTAAACCAGACATCCCCTGAGGGGTCCCAGATTGGAGAGGATGAAGACTTGAGTTGAGGGGACTCCCCCAACCCCCTGTGCATGAATTTCACATACTGGGCCTCTAGTCAATGATAAGAGAGAATCATTGGTCAACTGCCTCAGCACACCCCACACTGAAGATTGAGCCCAAACCCAGGCATGTGCCCTGACTGGAATTCAAACCCTGACCTTCTGGTTCATAGATGGACACTCAACTACTGAGCCACAACAGCTGGGCAATCATGAACATTCTTAATAGCCTCTAAACTGGTGAATCCTTTACAGCAGTGTTTCCCAAACTTCTCTCATGATGAGAATCACCTGGTGGAGTTGTTAAACTACAGATTCCTGAATCCTAACTAAGAAGCGCTAAACTAGAATTTTTGGGAACATACAGGTAAAATTGTATACTATACAATTTTACCTATATGAAATTGTATACTTAGTATACAATTTATAAAATTGTGTGTGTGTATACATATATATATATATATATATATAAAATTGTATACTAAGTATACAATTTATATAAAATTGTATGCTAGTAACTGTATATAATATATTGTATTATTAATTGTATACAGTATTGTATACAGTATTAATTGTATACAGTAATTATATACAATATATATAAAATTTTATAGTTAGTATACAATTTTAACTAAGAAGTGCTAAACTAGAATTTTTGGGAACATATAGGTAAAATTGTATACGTTAATACCTATATGTTCCCAAAAATTCTAGTTTAGCGCTTCTTAGTTAGGATTCAGGAATCTGTAGTTTAATAACTCCACCAGGTGATTCTCATCATGAGAGAAGTTTGGAAAACACTGCTTTACAGAATTTACTTTGCCAAGATCCATCATAAAATCACTAGCTATGGAAGCTATAGCCTTTTAAAATGTATTTCTTCTTCTTTTTATTTACTTTTTGAAATGTATTTCTTAAATAATAAATCTTAAAAATCAAAATTACCCCCTGGTCCATGGACTAAAATATAGATGTTTTGTTAGCAGGCATGAAAACAAAAGTAATCTCCCACAGAGCTCTTAGGTGACCAGGTACATTGTCAATGAGGAATAACATCTTCAAAGGTATCTTTTTTCTGAGCAGATCTCAACAGTAGGCTTAAATATTCAGTAATCATTTGCAAACACATGTGCCATAAGCCAGGCTTCGTTATTTCATTTACAAGGCACAGATAGAGTAGATTTAGCATAATTCTTAAGGGCACTAGGGTTTTTGATTGGGTAAATGAGCACTGGCCTCAATTTAAAGTCAGCAGCTACATTAGGCACTAACAAAAGGGTCAACCTGTCCTTTGAAGCTTTGAGATCAGGCATTGATTTCTCCTCTCCAACTATGTAAGTTCTAGATGACATATTCTTCCAATGCAATGCTATTCATCTACATTTAAAATCTGTTGCTAGGTATAGTCACCTTCATTAATTATCTCAGATATATCTTCTGGATAACTTGCTGCAGCCTCCACATCAGCAACTGCCTGTTTCACCCTGCACTTTTATGTGATGGAAACAGCTTCTTTCCTTAAACCTCATGAACCAACTTCTACTAGTTTCCAACTTTTCTTCTGCAGTGTCCTCACCTCTCCCAGCCTACATAAAATTTAAGAGAGTTAGAGGATTAGGTTTTGGCTTAAGTGGAATGTTGTGGCTGAATTGATCTTTTATCCAAACCATTAAAACTTTCTCCATATCAATAATATGGTTGTTTTGCTTTCTCATTAGTTCACTGGAGTAGCACTTTTAATTTCCTCCAAGAACTCTTCCTTTGCATTCACAACTTGGCTAACTGTTTGGTGCAGCAGACCTAGCCTACAGCCTAACTTGACCTTCAACGTATCTTCCTCACTCAGTCTAAACATTTCTAGCTTTTGAATTGAAATGAGTCATCTGACTCTGCCTTTCACTTGGATACTTAGAGGCCATTTTAGGTTTATTAATTGGCTCAATTTTAATATTTTTGTATCAGGGAATAAGAAAGCCCAAGAAGAAGGGAAGAGGAGAAAGGATAGACAGAGGAGAAGTCAGAATACACACAACATTTATCGATTAAGATCACCATCTTATATGGGTACAGTTACTGACACCCAAAATTAATTACTATAGTAATTACAAAATTAACATAAAAGATCACAGATACCATTCTATCTAATAAAAGAGTAATATGCAAATTGACCATCACTCCAACACACAAGATGGCTGCCCCCATGTGGACACAAGATGGCCAGCAGGGGAGAGCAGTTGGGAGGGACCAGGCCTGCAAGGGAGGGCAGTTGGGGATGATCAAGCCTGCAGGAGAGAGAAGTTAGGGGTGACCAGGCTGGCAGAGGAGGTAAATTGGAGGCAACCGGGTTTGCAGGGAAGGGCAGTTGGGAGGACCCAGGCCTGCAGGGGAGAGCAGTTGTGGGGGACCAGGCCTGCAGGGGAGGGCAGTTAGGGGCAAACAGACTGGCAGAGGAGCAGTTAGGCATCAATCAGGCTGGCAGGGGAGTGGTTAGAGGGTGATCAGGCTGGCAGGCAGAAGCAGTTAGGGGCAATCAGGAAGGCAGGCAGGTGAGCAGTTGGGAGCCAGCAGTCCTGGATTGTGAGAGGGATATCCCAGATTGGAGAGGATGCAGGCTGGGCTGAGGGACACACACTCCCATGCACAAATTTCATTAACTGGGCCTCTAGTAAAGAATATAAAATATCATTAAGAAAATTACCAAACTGTGACATAGAAACATAAAGTAACCAAATCCTATTGGAAAAATTATGTAGGGTTGCCCAAAACCTTCAATTTGTAAAAGAAGAATACCCGCAAAGTACAATAAAGTGAAGCACAATAAAACAAAGTATGCCAGCATTGTTAATGTCCCATGTACAATCTAGATAGAGTTTCTAGGATGAGGCACTAGAAGAAAGAATGCAAGTAAAATCTGGCAGTATCCTTGAACTGAGCTGATAGAAATGAGAGTTTTGGGTGGTTAAGTGTTCCCACAATGTCACCCCTAAATCCCCAATTGAATATTGATCCGTACCTGCCTATGGAGGAATTATCTGAGGCTAGAAAAACTACCACACAAAAGGAGGTGGTGAGATAATCTCCAGAGCTCACAAAAGGCTGGGAATGGTTGGCATTAAGAACCAATTAGACACTGAAGAAATAAGACTAAAGAACTTGAAACTTCTAAAAAATGAAGAGAATTGTGGGCTGTAGAATAATTACAAGCAGTCTAATATAAATGTGACTGGAGTCTCTGAAAGAGAGGAAAAAGAAGGGAACAAAATATTTGAAGAATGGGTAAAAATTCTCAAATTTGATAAAAACCTATTAACCTAAGAAGCACACCCAAATCCAAGAAAAAGAAACTTACAAGTAATATCATAAGCAAAATGCTTAAAAACACTGGTTAAGAAAATAATGCTCAAAGTTAGCCGGAGAGAACAAACATATTACATGTAGAGCAGTGGTTCTCAACCTCTCTAATGCCAGGACCCTTTAATACTGTTCCTCATGTTGTGGTGACCCCCAACCATAAACTTATTTTTGTTGCTACTTCATAACTGTAATTTTGCTACTGTTAATGAATCTTAATGTAAATATCTGTGTTTTCTGATGTTCTTAGGCAACTCTGCTAGTGGTTCTCAACCTATGAAGTAGCAACGAAAATAAGGCGACCTTGCTAGCAGTTCTCAACCCACAGGGTGAGACTGGTCGAGGGTCTTGCCTCGATGTTTAAGAAGAGGAAGAGGAAGAAGGATCAAAAATATGAATAAAATGGCAGTAAATAAGTATCTATCAACAATTGAATCTAAAAATAAATGAACAAGAAAACTAATGAACAAAATAAACTGATGAACAAAATAGAACCATAGTCATGGAAACATGGAAATGATGAGTCTCAGAGGGTAGTAGGGAGATGGGGGGTTGAAAGAGATTAACCAAAAAATTTATATGCATATATATATATATATTCCCTATGGACATGGACTATAGTGTGGTGAAGGCCTGGGGTGGGGCAGGAACCGGGTGGAGGGAACAATTGGGGGGTTGCAAAGGGAGACATCTGTAATACTCTCCACAATGAAGGTTTAATTTAAACAATGTCTGATTTAAACCTAAATACAGAGTGGGGCAAAAGTAGGTTTATAGTTGTTTGTATGGAAAAAGACATACGAATTATGATAATTACAATAGCTTTACTAACTCTGCTTTTTGAGTACTCACAAGTGCAAACCTACTTTTGGCCCACTCTTTTATACACTGAGTGACTATGATCTCTGCACGCATAATAATCTGGCCACTCAGTGTAATCCTATATAATAAAAGGCTAATATGCAAATTGTCTCCTCAACCAGGAGTTCAACCAGCAGGCAGGCTGGCCACCCGCCCATGTCCTCTCCCCCTGGCCAGGCTGGCCAACCCCAACCATGCACGAATTCATGCATAACTGCATGAGGGTGTGCAGGAGATCATAATAATCTGGCCACTCAGTGTATATCTATAATTCCTTTTAATGTAAGTGGACTAAATGCTCCAATTTAAAAAACACAAAAGATGTCTAGATTAAAATAACAAAATCCACCATATGCTCCTTATAAGAAGTTGATTTGTTGAGGTAGAAGGAAAAAGATATAGTACCTTGTGTGTGTGTGTGTGTGTGTGTGTGTGTGTGTATGTGTAATGAAATAGTGATATGTACCAAACAAAGACAAAACCTCAGTAACAAAATCATAAGCATTTACTACACACACATCTGAGCTGATTAGACTACCTGTTCTGCGGCTCTAGACTGTCCTCAACTAGGATGACTGGGGTGACCTGACTCCTCCATGTGTCACTCAACCAGGTTAGCCTGAGGATGGTCTCATGTGATGGAAAATGTCCAAGAAAGGAAGTTCCACTGTGCAAACCCATTTCAAGCCTCTGCTTCAAAGGATGCCTTGAGGTCAAAGTCAAAAGCAGAGTGGGTCAACTCATGGTAGGCAGGCACTATAAAGTTACATAGCAAACAGGGCAAACGCAAAAGGTGTAACTAGCCAAAACCGGTTTGGCTCAGTGGATAGAGCATCTGCCTGCGGACTGAATTCGGGGTCCCGGGTTCAATTCCGGTCAGGGGCATGTACCTTGGTTGCGGGCATATCCCCAGTGGGGGGTGTGCAAGAGGCAGCTGATATATGACTCTCTCTCGTCGATGTTTCTAACTCTCTATCACTCTCTGTGTAAAAAGTCAATAAAAATATGTTTTTAAAAAGGTGTAACTAATGTTACAATCTACTTACTAGCAGATCAAAAAACCCTGAAGCAACCAGAGTTAATAAAAACAAAAAGGGACATTCCATAATGATAAAAATGATTTTTAAAAAAGAATTTTCCATTTATAGCCATCCAACCACATATCCCCTTATAGGAGCAAAAAACAAGTCCACAAATATGGTGAAAGGTTTACCACATCTCTCTTAATAATGGACACAATAAGCAGATTTTTAAAAGTCTGTAAGGATACAGAAGATTTTAACAACTTGATTAACAAACCAGTCTAACATTTACAAAGCACTATTCTCAATGATAGCAGAACGCGCATTCTTTTCTAATGGAAACAGAACATTTATGAAAAGTGATCATATATTAAGTACACAACGGGTTGTAAAAAAACTTGTAAAAATTGAAATCTTAAGAGCACATGTTCTGACTACATTGCAATCAAGCCAGAAATCGGTAAGAAAAAGATAACTAGAACACTGCACATTTGGTAATGAAACACTATCTTTATAAAAACACATGGATCAAAGGAAAATAATCACAATGAACAGTGAGGAAAAAGTTTGAACTAGGTGATTATGAATATAGAAGGAAAAACTACACGAAGTTGGTGCCCAAGTTATAAATACCGAATTATCGAAGAAAGATAGTTCGAACAAACATCGCTGAGAGGGTGGTAAACCGCTGGAATGAATAATAGTTGGATAAAAGACAGCAGCGTTTTAACCACAGCCATTTCCCACACGTCTGCATGGCCTGTAGCTCTGAGTCTGCCAGCCGGGTAGCCAAGTCCACGGCGAAATTTCAATAACGCTTAGGAGGGGGGCAGGCGGGCAGGAGGGGGGGGGCATCAATAATCAGTTTCCCCTTCCAGACCTCTTCTCTGGTTTCCAAACCCGACAGCTGACGGAAATTCCCACTTGGCATTTCTCACGGGTCTCTCAAATGCCACGTCCAAAACCGAATCTTGATTTTTTCCCTCCAAGGCCCATTCCTCGCAAGTACCATTCCATCTCAGCCAAGTCTTACACCAGCCACAGAATTCAGCCAGGGGAAAGCTGCGGGTGGGAAGCAGGCCAGCTTGGCAGGAGGGACCACATGAACGAAGACACAAACTGGTGTTTGGGGAGCAGCACGGCCGTAACCAGACAACCGACGGGTCTGGGCTGCTGGTCTCCGCTTGGGCCAATTCAGCAGAGGCGGGGTTGAGCCATTTGTGAGCATTTATTTCAACGATGCCAGCGGGTTTCTGAGTCAAAAGCCAGGGTGTGCCTGTCAGGATGGAGGACGCAGAAAAGACCCATCCTCCCGCCAAAAAAGCCAGGGAACCGGGGAGAACTCAGTACACAACCATTTTCAGACGTTGAACCCGCGCAGCGCCGGGCCCTTCACACCTGCGGGGCTCGGGACAGGCCCACCCGCAGGCCGGCCCGGGTCTGCTGTCCCCCCGGGATGGGCCCGGGTCTGCGGTCCCCCCGGGATGGGCCCCGGGTCTGCGGTCCCCCCGGGATGGGCCCCGGGTCTGCGGTCCCTCCGGGATGGGCCCCGGGTCTGCGGTCCCCCCGGGATGGGCCCCGGGTCTGCGGTCCCCCCGGGATGGGCCCCAGGCCCGCACCGGTGGAGGCCCTCCGGCCTTGGCCTCCTCCGCCAGCCCCGCAGGGAATGGCAGCTCCAGGGTCAACCGACCCGGTGAGCTCAGTCCACGGGCCCGGGTTTGACTGACCACCTGGGAATGAAGGAAGGCAGGCGGCTCCTACTTCGGAAGAGGCTTCCGTGGGAGGCGGGGAGCTGGACACCTCACTTACCGAGACTTCACAGCCCAAACTCAAGCCTGGACTTCGCACTGAGGAGACCAGCGTCGCTCAAGATGGAGGCCGGGCCGAGGCCGCACCTGCGGGATGGGGGCGTGGCCAGGCGGGTGGGGCGTGGCCAGGCGGGTGGGGCGTGGTCAGGCGGGGCGGGACAGGGGGCGTGGCCTCTGAGGCCCCTCAGGTTCTGGGAGGCTGGGAGTAAAGCCCAGCCCCAACCTTAGCTTGGAGCAGCACGTTTGAAATGTGCCTTTTAGAGTGTATTGCTCCCTGCTTGTCTCTGCTTTGATTCTTACAAAAATATAAATATATAGCCCAGCTGGCGTGGCTCAGTGTTTGAGAGTCCACCAGGAGGTCATGGTTCCATTTCAGTCAGGGCACATGCCCAGGTTGTGGCCTCCATTCCCCAGTAGGGGATGTGCAGGAAGCAGCTAATCAATGATTCTCTCTCATCATTTATTTATTTATTTTTTTAGCTATCTCTTCCTCTCTGAAATCAATAAAAAATATTTTTAAAATAAAATGAAATAATTAGAGAAAGCATATTCTAACCTAGTGAGAGTTGTACACCCTGGGACATTAGAGCTAACATCAGAATGCAGTCCATCCTCTTTTCCTGAGAATTGCCCGTCATTAAGGAAAGATTTACAATCTCGTGGCTGAAATAGTCTAGTCCCAGAGGTGCCTGCCCTTTGCAACCCCCAGCCTCTATTGCCTGCAATCTGGTCCTGGAGGCACCTGGAGGTGCCCGCTCTCTATGACCCCACCCCCCAAGCCTGCATTGCCTGTAACCATTGTACCTTGCCGACTTTCCCATGACTATAATTCTTACTTTTCCATGTAATCTTTGTCCTTCTTTGCGATATAAACAGCTGGCTTATGGAGAGGGGTAGAGCGGATTTTTGTGAATGACCTGCTCCTCTCTTCCATACTGCCGGCATTATTGGAAAAAATACTCACATATGGTTCAACCCTGTCTCTGCTTCATTGGCTCAAGTAATGGCAAGCAGCCCAGACCCATTGGTTATCTGGTTACAGTTGTGCTGCTCCCCTATACTATTATGTATCTTTATTCATGTTGTCCCTACTGCCAAGCTTACCTACTTCCCACCTCCAACTTTCACCTGGCTAAATTCTTTTGTTAGTGTAAGGCATGGTCCAGTAGGCCTTTTTTGGTCCTCACCACCTATTCCTCATCACTAGACGGGGTTAAGTATTTCCTCCTCTGGTTTTATTTATTTTTTTAAATTTTATTTTATTAAGGTATTTTCTGTGTACATAGTTTACCATTGCCCCCCCTCACCTCCCATTTATGCCCTCCCTCCCCAGAGTTCTGCGTTCATTGGTTGTACTCATGTTCATTCATACCAGTCCCTCGGTTGTTCTCCTATCTCCCCCCAGGTCTCCTTCCCCTCCCCCCTGTCATTTGACAATCTGCTTGTTTTATGGTGACTATCTCTGGACCCCATGAATAAAATCTGCTCCTCATTTGGCAGTCTGCTTGTTTTATGGTGACTATCTCAGGACCATATGAATAGAGTCCGCTCCTCCTCTGGTTTTCACCGCCCCTTCCCCTGGGTCCCACTGCTTCCCCTGGGACACACGGCTCGCCCGGGGCACACTGCACCCTGGGACACTCGGCTCACCCGGGGCACATGGCCCCCTGAGACACTCGGCTCACCCGGGGCACTCGGCCCCCTGGGACACTCGGCTCACCCGGGGCACTCGGCCCCCTGGGACACTCGGCTCACCCGGGGCACTCGGCCCCCTGGGACACTCGGCTCACCCGGGGCACTTGGCCCACTGGGACACACAGCTCACCCGGGACACCCTTCCCCTTTGGGGGGTACGGCTTACCCGGGGCACTCGGCCCCCTGGGGCACTCGGCTCACCCGGGGCACTCGGCCCCCTGGGACACTCGGCTCACCCGGGGCACTCGGCCCCCTGGGACACTCGGCTCACCCGGGGCACTTGGCCCACTGGGACACACAGCTCACCCGGGACACCCTTCCCCTTTGGGGGGTACGGCTTACCCGGGGCACTCGGCCCCCTGGGGCACTCGGCTCACCCGGGGCACTCGGCCCCCTGGGACACTCGGCTCACCCGGGGCACTCGGCCCCCTGGGACACTCGGCTCACCCGGGGCACTAGGATGGTGATAGTGTAGGAAAAGTAGGCTGATCCTTAAGATGTTTACCCTCTTCCAAACGTCCATCTGGGACCCTATTTTGACCTTTGATATAGCCATACTACACTGGTTGGCACTCACTGGTAGAACTCGCTGGTGAAGCCATTTGGTCCTGAACTTTTACTTTTTGGAAGTTTTTTTTAATGGTTGTTTCAATGTTCTCACTGTTGATCAGTCTACTTCGATTTTCTAGGTCTTTGTAATTTAGTCTAGATGGGTTATATATTTCTAATAACTTTCTCATTTTCTCTAGGTTATTGAGTTTGGTGGCATTTAGTCTTTCATAGTATTCTTTTTTTGTTTGTTTTTAATTGACTTTTTAAATGTGTGCTCTGACCAAGAATCAAACCTGAAAACTTGCGGTGCACATAATGACACTCAACCAACTGAACTACTCTTTAGTTCTTTATGATGTAATTTTAGGTTGTTTATTTGGTTCACCATACACAATCAATCAATATGATACACCACATAAACAAAATAAAGGATTCAAATCATACGATCATTATCAATAGATATTAAGAAAAGCATTTGACAAGATATCAATTTCTGATTAAAATATAATAAAATGGGTATAGAAGGAAAGTAACTCAACATAATAAAGGTCACATACGACAAACCCTCAGCTAATACCATACTCAATGTGAAGAACTGAAAGCTTTTACTCTACAATAAGAAACAAGACAAAGATGCCAACTCTTGCCACTGTTGTTTAATACTGTTTCCCCAAAAATAAGGCATCCCCCTGAAAATAAGGCCCCCAGGCTCTGTCTCAGAATTAAAATTAATTTACTGTAAACTGGTCACTAGGGCCGCCCCGACTGGCCTCCAGCAACCAGTGACATTACATAGAGTCCTGACGTCACTGCTGTGTGAATGGAGAGAAATCAGCGTGGAACCTTTGTGAAACCTAAACTGCAACAAGTTGTGACTTGGGTGAAGAATTCATGGCAGAAAATCACTGACAGTTGCATTGCAAATGCACTGCGAGCAGGCTACCTTGACAAGAAGTTCTCATTTAAAGACAGTGTTATTGCTAAACATGAGAGATTTGGTCCACTGATTCTGAAAGAAATGGAGTCACAAGAAATTCACCAGGAAATTCAGGAATTGGATTGTTATGATGATGTTCCAGAAGATGATGACATGATTGTCATTGAATAAATGAGTAAATTCTTGATACTGTAGGATTCAGTTTTTCTGGTTTGTGTTGACAACTACTGTACTACCGTACCGTATACAGGTAATAAATTTCCTTTATTTTCATTTAACAATAAATGTGTACTGTATTCTTCTTCATGAAAAAATAAGACATCCCCTGAAAATAAGACCTAGCGCATCTTTGGGAGCAAAAATTAATATAAGACACTGTCTTATTTTTGGGGAAACAGGGTACTAGAGGCCCGCGGTGCATGAAATTTGTGTATGGGGGTAGATTCCTCAGCCTGGCCTGCACCCTCTCACAATCTGGGACCACTGACTCCTAACCACTTGCCTGCCTGCCTGCCTGATGGCCTCTAACCTCTCTGCCTACCTGATTGCCCCTTACTGCTCTCCCCTGCCAGCCTGATCCTCCTAATTTGAAAAATAAAATGGCAGAGGATCTGAACAGACACTTATCCCAAAGAGTATCTGCACAGAAAACAAAACAAAACAAAACAAAAAACCATCAGAAAAACAAAAAGGCAACCAAACAAATGGGAAAAGATATTTATATGCAACACCTCTGATAAGGGACTAATATCTAAAATATATAAAGAACTCAGCTCAAAAATAAAAAACACAAACAATCCAATTTTAAATATATATATATTTTATTGATATTTTACAGAGAGGAAGGGAGAGAGATAGAGAGCTAGAAACGTCGATGAGAGAGAAACATCGACCAGCTGCCTCTTGCACACCCCCTACCTGGGAATGTGCCCGCAACCAAGGTACATGCCCTTGACCGGAATTGAACCCGGGACCTTTCAGTCTGCAGACCGACGCTCTACCACTGAGCCAAACCGGTTTCGGCGACAAACAATCCAATTTTTAAAATATGGCAGAGGACCTGAACAGACACATATCCCAAGAAGGCATACAAATAGCCAGCAGTTATATAAAAAGATTCTCAACTTCACTAGCTATTATTAGGGAAATGAAAATCAAAACTATGAGATATAGCCTCACACCTGTTAGAATGAGTCTTATCAACAATAATAAGTATTGAGGAAGTTGTGGAGAAAAGGAACTCTCTCACTGCTTGTGAGAATATAAACTGGTACAACCACTATGGAAAACAGTATGGAGGCTCCTTGAAAAATTAAGAATAGAGTTACCATATGACCCAGAAACACTCCTTCTGAGTATCTTCCCCCAAAATGTGACCACATTTATTCTTAAAGATATATGCAACCCTATGTTCATTGCAGAATTAATCACAGTGGCCAAGACATGGGAACAACCAAAGTGTCCTTCAGTAGATGAGTGGATAAAGATGTGTCATATATACAATAGAATACTGCTCAACCATAAGAAAATGTTAAATACTTCCATTTGCAACAACATGGATAGATCATGAGAATATCATGGTAAACAAAATAAGTCAGATGGAAAAAGTCAAGAACTACATGATTGCACTCTTATGGGATATAAAATTGAAAGCAATCGATGAACAAACAAAAGCTCATATACACAGACACAGTATGGTGGTTACCAGAGAAAAGGGGGTGAGGACAGTATTAAAAGCTAAAAGAGGTAAACTACATGATGAAAGAAGATTTGACTTTGGGTAGTAAATACACAGTGCAATATACAGATGGTGAATTATAGAATTGTACACTTGAAACCCATATTAATTTTATTAACCTATGTCACCTCACTATTTTATTAAAAGTAAGAACATGTTTTTGCAGAAATTCTTAAATTGTTTGTTGAAAAGGGTGAGGTATAAATATAAATATAAATAAATGAAAATCAAGGCACATGTGTTCTGTAATCTAAAGAGCTTTACAAACATAACTTACTATATAAGTAGTGTCAGAGTAACTCATTAAGAAAGAGAATCTGGCCGAAACCGGTTTGGCTCAGTGGTAGAGCGTCGGTCTGCGGACTGAAAGGTCCCGGGATCGATTCCGGTCAAGGGCATGTACCTTGGTTGCGGGCACATCCCTGGTGGGGGGTGTGCAAGAGGCAGCTGGTCGATGTTTCTCTCTCATCGACGTTTCTAGCTCTCTATCTCTCTCCCTTCCTATCTGTAAAAATATCAATAAAATATATTTTTTTTAAAAAAGAAAGAGAATCTGTGCCTGAGAAGAAAGCAGAATCATCCTGATTGCATTAACTAGAGATCACAGGTGTGAGGACATAAAGTGAGTAAATAAGCATAAACCTTACACATCCTAACTTCAACTGTATCTGTGGCCTAGTCCACTCGGCTTTCTGGTAACATGGGAAATGAGGCTGACACTGCAAAACCCCATGTTGCTGTTCAGCCATCCAAGTTTCAGCACAAGTCATTGGCCTAATTTTTTAATATTTATTTTGAAGCACCTCTCATCAGTTCAGCTGAGCTAATCTGACCTCAGTGCAATAAAACACTCCAAGCTTGTAGCAATAAAACACTGACATAGTCCAAAATTTTTACATTTTACTTTGCTAAACTCTCCAAGTTTGGAGAATTACACTTTGGTTGTGAAAATGTAGCCAGAAGAAGATTCCAAACGAAAAGCTGCAGGCCTTCCTGGAATAAACCAAAGGCTCCAGGCCCTGACCACAGGAACCAGGCTCTCCCACATGGAATTCTGCAGCTCAGCACCCCTATTACAGGCCCTCGGTGACAGCTTCTTCCCATCACTTACGCTTCCCCCCCCAGGCACACGCTGAAGCCATGCTGGAGGTCAGCATTAGGTAATGCCCACAGGCATCCTCCCCACTGCCAGCTCCCACCTCAGGCACCACCACAGCCCACAGAGAACTCCACTCTCCCAGATCGTAAAACCCAGTCATCTGTATTTTTTAAGAGTGACTCTGATGTGTAATCTGGGTTGAAAACAGCTGACAGAGATGTTATGTTAGGATGTAACACATACTTAGGAAGACTTAGCTCCACACTCATCCCTGCCACTTCCCAGCTGTGAGACCTTGAACTATTTACTTTCCTCAGCCTCCCCAACAGAAAATGAGTGGCTGTGGGTACAGATAAAATAAGAAATGAGGTTTCTAGTAAAAAAAAAGAAAAGGAAAGGAAAGAAGGAAAGAGAGAGGGAGGAAGAGAGGGAGGAAGAAAGAAAGAGAAAAAGAAAGAACAAAAGAGCCGAAACTGGTTTGGCTCAGTGGATAGAGCATTGGCCTGCAGACTGAAAGGTCCCAGGTTCGATTCCCGTCAAGGGCATGTACCGTGGTTGTGGGCACATTCCCAGTAGGGGGTGTGCAAGAGGCGGCTGATTGATGATTCTCTCTCATCAATGTTTCTAACTCTCTATCCCTCTCTCTTCCTCTCTGTAAAAAAAAATCAATAAAATATATTTTTTTAAAAAGAAAGAACGGAAGGAAGGAAGGAAGGAAGGAAGGAAGGAAGGAAGGAAGGAAGGAAGGAAGGAAGGAAGGAAAGAAAGAAAGAAAGAAGGAGAAAAGAAAGAACATTTTACATTTGTATGCTGTTTTACTGCTTAGAAAATAGTTTTACACCCACTATGTCTAATGACAAAAGCCTACTATGAGGTGAATGGATATTATTTTTTTTTTTTTACCATTTTACAGATGAGGATACTGTAATTAAAATAAATAGGTAAGAGGGGAAAATGTCACAGAGTTAGTAAATGTCAGAGGTAGGACTCAATATAGGATATCTAAGTTCAATTATAGACCATTTCTCTTTGCAGCCAGTAAAATTCTCAAATACTTCTTTCTTTTTCTTAGATTCTCTTTATTTTTGCACCACCATTTATCCCCTCTATAAGGGCACACCACTTTACAGACTGCCAATGATGCTGTGAATCCTCCCACGTCTAAGTGAAGCACAAAGCAGCAGGTCAACAAATGCTGATTGGTTGAATGGCAATAACAACAAGCACAAAGGCAAGATGTGGCTAATTCTTCTCTGAAGACAGCCCAAAGGAGGAGGAAATGCTGGATATGGTGAGAAACATCATGAGAGAAGATTCTCAGGGAGATTCAGTAGTGGGTTGTGTTTCAGGATGAAAGACCTCCATGGAGGAAACTGTTGGTTCATGCACCTTCAAGGTAAGCAATGCAGTTTGGAGGGTGGCTTCTCTGTTGGCCTCCCAGGTGGGTGTTTGGATGGGCTTAAAGGCCTTGGGTTGTATCAGTTGTCTAATAGCATCCTTGCAGGCATGAGTGGTTTGATGGTTTCCTTGACGGGCTCTGCTGTCTTTCTCGTTGGGGACTACATAAAACTGGCAAGAGCCTGGGAACTTCCTTATACTGGTGGTTAAAAACTATAGAAAGAGATTTTTTAGTTCAAGGTATTTCTGAAACTTTTAAAAAATATATATTTTATTGACTTTTTACAGAGAGGAAGAGAGAGGGATAGAGAGTTAGAAACATCAGTGAGTGAGAATCATCAATCAGCTGCCTCTTGCACACCCCCTAATGGGGATGTGCTGGCAACCAAGGTATATGTCCTTGACTGGAATCGAAACCAGGACCTTCCAGTTCGCAGGTCGACGCTCTATCCACTGAGCCAACCGGTTTCAGCTATTTCTGAAACTTGAAAGGGTGGCTCTGTGGGTAAATTTCAAGCTTCTTGTTTCTTACTTTTTCTCTCTTGGGGCTTATACTCTCAATATCTGTGGGATAGAAAAGACAAGGACACAGATGCCTCACATGTCACTTCTCCAATCTTTACTGATCATGTGGTGAAATCTTAGTCATCTTTAAAATGTTAATCCCTCACCATCTCAGGTTCTTTTCTTCTAGTTCTTGCTCTACCCAGACTTTGAACAGATTTTATGATGGCCCTCCAATTCAGCATGGTGCTAATGTTTAAAAGTCTATTAAGTGAGGTTCTAGCTCCCCAGAGAAGCCCTCAGAAGAAGTTGACATTTGCTTAAAGTTCATGCATTGCAAAACCATTGTTTCTAAAAATGCTTGAATGGAAAAATAAATATATCCTATATTTGAATGAGATCTTTCTAAGTTCAAAGACTTTGTCTTGCTTGTCATTACATACACAGTGCCTAGAAGTGCCTGTCACACAGTAAATACTCAAAATTTTTTTAATCTAACTGACTGATAGGAAAAACAGAAGGTGGAGACATCTTATAGAGCTAGAAAATTGACTCTTACCAAAAACAAATTAAAAACTGGATAATAAACAAAACCAAGAAAACATCTTTAAATTATATAAGAATATGCAATCAGGGGAGGAACTATGGAGCCAAAATCTAAAAGAAAATGAGAACCCAAGGAGGTAATCCCAGAACTGTTATTTTTTTACTCGAAATGTAATTTCAATCTTGAAGAAACAGCTGCACACATTAGCTTCATCTTTTGTCAGTTCACAGGAGGAAGGGGATCTTTTATTGTTCTTGGGTTGAGTTTGTAGGTCAATTCCATGACAACTAATATCTATGATAGTTTTTCTAATTCATGAATGTGGTATACTATTCTATTTATTTGAGTCTTCTTTCACTCAGTAAATCTTTGTGGTTTTGAGTGAACCATCATGCATCTTCTTTGCAAGAGCTTGCAAATTTTCCCTTAAATTTATTTCTATTCCATGTTTTTACACTGTTGAAAACTGTGCTATTTAAACATTCTTTAAGTTTTCCATTGTTCATTGCTAATATAAAGACATACAATTGTTGTGCGGCCAGCATGGCTAAGTAGTTGAGCATCAACCTATGAACCAGGAGGTCATGATTCAATTTCCAGGCAGGGCACATGCCACCTGAACAGTGGAAGACAGTTCCCCCCAAACTGACAATGCTTACTATATACTATACCTTACCTTTGATATGTTTATCTCCTTTGTTACAGCAGAAAATATGGGAACTAAAAAAAAAAAGCCCTGGGTCTGGAGATAAGAAAACTTAGCTACTAGAGTTGAGCTCCTTTGGCTCCCCTATGGATTACAAATTTATATTATATTTCTAGTCTCTTTATTAATTTACATGCAGCCCTTCTCCAGATTCCTGAACCCTTCTAGATCAGTGTTTCCCAAACTTTTGACATATGTGTACCCCTTCTATAATTTTCGTTAATGCTGAGTAACCCTTGTCCTTGAGAGCTTGTTTGGAGGTTCTAGCAGGGGAGCGCAGCTACTCGTATACCCTTGACCGAAGACCGGTCCTCTCCTCTTGGGGGAAAGTCGTCCTCTTCGACCGAGCGCGCAGCTTCGGGAGGGACGCACATGGATCGGTGAGGGAGGAGGGGGACACCCGCCTAGCCAGCCAGATCAGCCGAATCAACCCTGGCGATCAATGGGGTGACAGATGTCGCAGCCAGATCGCCCTCACATCCCTGAGTAACCCTTGTCAAAAAATGGATGTATTTTAATAATAATCAAAATATATTTTTGTACATACACAAAATAATAAAAAAATATTCATAATAAAATATAAATTAAAATTATATTAAAAATAACATTTATTTGCACACCGGACCATCTCACACCTCACAAGACTGTCTTGACTTGACTCATGAGAACGTAGAATTAGGCGCAGCTAAGCACGGTGCAGTGCATATCCCCATCAAACTCCGGTGCAACACGTACCCCCACAAACTCTTCCCGTACCCCTGGGGTACTCGTACCACACTTTGGGAAACACTGTTCTAGATGATGGATATCACCCCAGCATTAAGAAGAAACCAAACTGCTAATGCACTGATCTTGAATTTCTAGCCTCTGTACTGTGAGAAAATAAATTTATGTTGTTTAACCTGCCCCACATATGATATTTTGTTATGGCAGCCTTAGTTTATTCATGTAAGTACTGAAAATCGTAAGGTATCTGGAATACAGCCTTCAGACCTTTTAACAGCCAGTAGAGTGATCTTAAAATCCATATTTTATTTTTTACTTATATACTCTCTTTTTTCTTTTTGACTTTAGATTCACATGAATTTATTACCAATTCAAATATTATCAATCTAAGTGTTTAAATGAAAAGCGTTTTTTAACAAAGTTTTATTTAATATATCCAAAGGACAACTTTGAGACATTACTGATTAGAGGGGTAGGATTATGGAGGGATGCATTGCTTTCTAATTTAAGCACTTTTGTAATCATTGAATTTTATATAATGAGCAAGTTTTCTTTGTAATCAATTTTAAAAATAAAAATGTTAGAAAAACATACAGTACATGCATGAAGGGGAATTGCAGAATATAAGGACAGGCAGGTGGAGAGGTTTCACCTTTGCCGAGGTACCTGCCACCCAAGGTTTCCTTGAGGATCACCTCCAGAATGCTGCTCAGGCCACCAGAAGGGGTCTGCTATTTTATGGTGCCACCAGAGGGCCTCAGTGCACTGTGGCCCTTGACCTGATCTTCTCTCTCCTGGTCCTGACCCCTGAGCAGGTCAGAAAAGTAGGCTTGTGAGACTGGAACACAGAGAAGACAATCTGAAATATTTAGGCTCCTCAGCCTAAAGCTATAACTTCCAAAGCAATTTGGAATTTGGGGTTATTACTCTGCATTGGAAACTTTTTATTCTGGATTGAGGCTTTTTGGTGTACTAAGGTGTACCTTTAAAAATTATTTAAGCGTGACTAAGAAAAGCTCTGGGACCTGAGCATGATTTCATTCAGGGGCAGGGAAAGGCCTACTCACAGAGCCGTTTCTTTAAAGTGTCAGTAAGAGAAATTAAGCTGTTTTCTGCTGTACATTACTGTGTCCCACTTAGGAAACCTACTCTACACGGATAAGAAAAAACAGTCTCTGCAGCAGTTAGCTGGTTGGCTGTGGCTCCCTTAAGTGATGAGATTTGTAGCCCCGTTCTTCAGGTCCCTACGCCTCTGGCAATGAGCAGTGGAAAGGGAAATCAAACTAGGTAACTGGCCACTGGCTCCCTTTTTCGAATAAGCACACAGTATCACTTGGAAGTGAAGTACATTTGTTTTTCTCCCTATGCCACTGTCATTGCTGCCATGCCTCTAGGAAGGTGGGCTGCGGTAGCAAAATTCTAGACTCAGACCTCATTCTGAATCTTGCATTATGCAACAATGTGCAAGAATCTTCCTATTTGCAAGATTCAGTTCCCTTATGGGAAAAATAACGGTGGCTAACTCAGAGAGCTAGGTTACATAACGCATAAAAACAAAACAAAACCCAGCTAGGCAGTTATTAGAACAATACTAATTTCTCCCTGAACATCACAGAAGGACCTGGGTAAGGAAAGGGAGAATGCTACATTTCCAATAGAACAACGTCTCTGCTCCCCTGGCAACTACACAGTGGGCAATGTACAGGTGGGCAGGGGACATGAAATCCTACTATACCAGCCTTGGAAGAACAATCTGGAAGTCAGCTCACCATGGAGTGGTACAGGTAATTTATCTGCCTCAGGAGCACAATGTTGTCTGTGGTCACCAGTTAATCCTGGAGCACCAGGCCAGTGAGAAGACCCAAGGCTCATTGACGATATATAAGTTGATGGTGACATTAGCTGCTTTATAATCACTGGAACAAAAACAGAACCCACGGGGGATTTAGGCTTTGTCTGACTCCCATCATCTAACAGGGAAACAGCCACGAGGTCTGTGAAAGGCTATTGCTTAAATTACCAGAAGCAGCTGGTCCCGAAACAGCTACGACATGACATGCAGAATAGGCTCATGTTGCAATGAGATAAAAGACTAGATTTTTACCTCCTGTATTAACAGTGGAATTTTAGTAAACTGGATGTCCTGGGTTAAAAAATTGGAAAGGGAAAAGGAAAAGGAAAAGGGAATGCAGAAAAAGGGAAGAAAGAAAAGGAAATCCTTATTTGTAGCATTTGCTCATTTCCATGGTGTAAATGTTGTTCCATTTTATAGGGCACAGGCAGAATATAGTTAGCATCACTGTTAAGGGCCCTAGGACTTTGGAGTGGAAAGTGAGCATGAAAGTCAGCAGCCGCAATAGGCCCTGGCAGGAGAATCAGCCTGTCCTTTGAAGCCAGGCACTGACTTCTCTCCAGCTGTAAAAGCCCTAGATGGCATCTTCTCCCAATATAAAACTGTTTATCTACATGAAAACCCGCTGCTTAGGGAAGCCACCTTCATTCATGATCTCAACCAGATCTTCAGGGTAACTTGCCGTACTTCTACATCAGCACTTGCTGCTTCACCTTGCACTTTTTTATTATGAAAACAGTTTCTTTCCTCAAATCTCTGCTAGCTTCAAACTTCTCTTCTGAAGCTTTCTCAACTCTCTCAGTCTTCATAGAATTGAAGGAAGCTAAAGGCTTTGTTCTGGATTAAGCTTTTCCTTAAAGAAATGTTGTGGCTGGTTTGATCTTTTATCCAGACCACTAAAAATTTCTCCATATCACCCTAACCGGTTTGGCTCAGTGGATAGAGCATGTGGATTGGGGGGTCCCGGGTTCAGTTCCAGTCAAAGGCAGGTACCTCGGTTACAGGCACATCCCCAGTGGGGAGTGCAGGAGGCGATCGATGTTTCTCTCTCATCGATGTTTCTAACTCTCTCTTTTTTTTTCCAATTTTTTTAAATTAAGGTATTATATGTATACATATCTTACCATTGCCCCCCCCCACCTCCCACTCATGCCCTCCCTCCCCAGAGTTCTGTGTTCGTTGGTTGTACTTATATTCATGCATACCAGTCCTTCAGTTGTTCTCTTATCTCCCCCCAGGTCTCCTTCCCCTCCCCAAGTTTCTAACTCTCTATCCCTCTCTCTATCTCTCTGTAAAAAATCAATAAAATACATATTAAAAAATAATAAAAAATACAGTATTAAAAAAAAGTTTCTCCATATCAGCAATAATGCTGCTTTGCTTCCTTACCATTCATGTGTTCACTGGAGTAGCACTTTTAATGTCCTCCAAAAACTTTTCCTTTGCATTTACAACTTCACTAACTGTTTGGTGCAATAGGCCTACCTCTTAGGCAGTCTTGATTTTCGGCATGCCTTCCACACTACTAATTTTTTCTAGGTTTTGATTTAAAGTGAGAGATGTGTGGCCCTTTCTTTCACTTGAACACTTAGAGGCCATTGTAGGGTTAAAAATTAGCCTAATTTCAATATTGTTGTATCTCAGGGAATAAGGGGGCCATAGATGAGGGAGAGAGATGAGGGAGCAACAAGCTGGTGGAGGAATCAGAACCGCATTTATCAATAAGTTTGCAATTTTATATGAGCACACTTTGTGGCACTCCAAACAATTACAATACTAACATCAAAGACCACTGGTCACAGTCCACTATAACAAATATAGTAATAATGAAAAAGTTTGATATATGAAGATTACAAAATCTGACACAAAGACACAAACTGATCAAATACTTGCATTGTAAACACAGGGTTGCCACAAACCTTCAATTTGAAGGGAAAAAAAAGCAGTAATTGCAAAGTGAAATAAAGCAAAGCACAATAAAACGAGGTATGTCTATATACTCAAAATTATTAAAAGCAGGGTTTTGAAGAGAATGATTGTACAACCATCTTGATAGCAATATTCACAATAGCTAAAATGCATCTAATGAATATATAAGCAAACTGTAGAATATACGTATAATGAAATATTATTCGGCCTTAAAAATGAAGTAAATTCTGGAATATTGAATTTAACACAAATTAATCTTGAGGACTTTATGCTAAGTGAAAAAAGCCAGTCTCAAAAAGATAAATACTATATAATTCTACATATGAGTCAAAATCATAGAGACAGAAAGTAGAATGATAGTTTCAATGGTTATTATTTAATGAATATAGAATTTGAGTTTACAAAATGAGAAGAGTTATTAGGTAGATGAATGGTGTGATGACTGCAAAATTTTATAAATGTATATTAAAACCACTGAACTACACATTTAAAAATGAATAAAATAGTAAATTTCATGTTATATGTATTTTATCAAAATTCAAAAAATTAAAAGAAGGAAATTAGAGTGAACTGTAGACTTTTCATTTAAAAATTATGTTCACATGAAAATCTGTATACAAATGTTCATAACATTTATATATATAAAAGTCTAAGCAACTATACGACCAAACAACTGAACAACTGAACAATCAGTTGCTATGACACACACCAAGGGACAGACACTCAGTGCACAAGATTGGGCTCCCTCCTGTCTGGATCGGGCCTGCGGGGATCAGGCCCAAACCAACTATCCCACATCCCCTGAGGGGTCCCAGGTTTCGAGAGGGTGCAGGCCAGGCTGAGGGACCCCACCAGTGCATGAATCTGTGCACTGGGCCTCTAGTTTATAAAATAACTCATAAATGGAAAGAATCATATATGCTTAAGCTGATGAATTCTTAAAGAAACCTTAGTACATTCATACAATGGACTACTACTCAGCAACAAAAAAGTACACACCATTATCACATGCCACAATTTTTCCCGGTAGGGGGTGTGCAAGAGGCAGCTGGTCGATGTTTCTCTCTCATTGACGTTTCTAGCTCTCTATCTCTCTCCCTTCATCTCTGTAAAATATCAATAAAATATATTTTTTAAAAAATAATTAAAAAATAATAAAAATAAAAATGCCACAGGACACAGGAAAAATTGTTAGAAATCGGGACTGTCCCACCAAAAGCTGGATGATCTGGTCACCTTAGCATAGGGGCAGATCTCAGCCCATCCTCTGAATTCCCACCTGGCCCTCCTATTATGGCCCCAGTCCCAACTCCCATTGCTGCCGCTGGCACCCCTGATAGCGCAGAGCAATTGGGGCTGGCACCATCAGTGGGTGCGTGCAGTGGCTGCTGCCGAGATTGCCCCTCAGGAGCAGGGGGAGGTGGAGAAGCCCCCAGGGGCAATTGGGACCAGTGCCGGGCACTAGCGGCGGGTGCAGGCAGCAGCTGTGGTGCTGGTTGCAGGTGTGAGTGGAGCCGGCACCCACAGTGGGTGTGAATGGGGCTGTCACCAGCAGAGGGTGCAAGAGGCAGCTGCTGCCCCTGATTGCCCATCAGGAGCAGGGGAGGTGGAGAAGCCCTGAATGGCGATTGGGGCCAGCAGCCGCCACTCGCACCTGCTGATGGCGACTAGTGATGGGGGACAGTGCCAGGCACCAGCAGCAGGTGCAAGTGGCAGCTCCAGTGCTGGCAATGGGTGTGAGCAGAGCTGGCATCGGCAGCAGGTGTGAGTGCCTGGCAGGACCACAGCACATGGGAGCAAAGAATTTTCAGTAACCATCAGAGGCTCACCCTGATGACAGCGACTGGAACCCTGCCTTGGTCTGGCATCCCTGCTTACCTGCTCCACCATCCTGCCACGGCCAACACCCACCATGTTCTGCACTCTGCTGCCTGCTACTGATGCCCACCATGTTTCGGGTGCACCCCCTGGTGGTCAGCGCATATCATAGCGACCAGTTGTTTGTTCAGTTGTTCTGCCATTAGGTCTATTTGCATATTAGGGTTTTATGTATATATTTTCTTTTGTAAGTTTTTTTTTAATAGAAATTAACCATCCCACATGCTGAAAACCAGGAGCTTTCCACTTGACATACTTCCTATCAATACGTGGCAACCAATAAACCTGTAAGAAGAAACAGGAAATCTTTCCGTGGGAATCAGCTGTTTAGGTACAAACAGTCCCCTATACAATAGATGGAGCACCATTCTAGTACTGATGATAGTCTATAGGGAGCAGAGGGAGATGCTAACCCTTGGCCTAAGATTGTCTGATAAATTCTTACAATGGGTTGTTCTGCAGTTGAGTTTTCTCGGGTAACATCATGGGTCAAAGGTCCACTGTGTCACACTAACCAAAATGGAGGAGGGGTTGGCAGGTGTGGATGAAAGGTGGGAACCATAAACATCTCCTCTGGCTGATGATGCTAAACATCATCTTTAAGAGGGTTCATTATGACTCATCTGTGCAAACAGTTCCATTGGTAAAAAGACCCTCCCCCCCCCTTTTTTTTATTTTCCACTCATGGCACTCTTCCCATAGTCAAAGAATTTAAGAGATTTGGAATGATTGAGTATCCCAACACAGAGAGTTGCTTCTGAAAAACATAAATTTCTGCTCAAATGTCCTTACACACATTCATTTTTTAAGAATGCTGATATTTCATTTGGTTTGGGCTTTCCCCCTGAGATAAATTTAAGGGGGTTATTCCTAGTTTGCCACATATAGCTGAATAAGAAACCATCTCCAGCCCTAGCTAGATAGCTTAGTTGGTTACAACACTGTCCCAATACAACAAGGTTGCAGGTTTGATTTCCGATCAAGACACACACAAAGCAACTAATGAATGCATAAATAAATGGAACAATAAATTGACGTTTCTCTCTCCCTCCCCCTCTCTTTTTAAAATGATTTATTTTTTAAAGAGAGAAATGATGTCCATTTCTATAGGGAACAAAATGACTTGAGGATGCCAGGGAAGATCTACAACAAGCATGTCAAACTCAAAGGCTAACACGGGCCAAATAAACAAGTGTTTATATGGGTTGCAAAAAAACAAAAGCTTCAATTTTCATAGAAACATAGGTTTATTTTGATAGAGACATGCTGAATACAAAGGGCTGAAATAAATGAATAATCGTCAACATAAAGTAATAGAACATTTTAATAAAATTAATATTTTTCTTGAACATTAACTTACCAGACGTTGAATAACTGCACAAATTAATAAGCATAACGCAAAGAAACCTATTTTTATTGTTCTCCAAAAGCGAAATATTTCCTGTTGTGTACACTAAACAAGTCAGTACAAAGACTAGTGAAGTGGCAACCAGCTGCTAAAATATTCGCTGCTAGTATTAGTGGAGAGAAATGGTGCGCCTGCACGTAAGGCGCGTAAGGGAAATGAATGCAACACAATTATAGTAATCAGTCATTAGTGAATGTTGTAGTTCGTTCTTAATAATTATGTATAATAGGATATTGTAAAAATTAAGTTACGAGATTTTTTATTAAAACATTTCTTACATAACATTATATTGGCTGGGTCACAAAAACATTCGTTGTGGGCCGTATGTGGCCTGTGGGCTGCGAGTCTGACATGCTTGATCTACAAGGTTGGTCAGGTTCAAGTGCCATGCTCCAGGGACATGCTACCCACTTCCCAGCCTCTGCCATAATTTCTGAGATAGACAGAACAGATGTTGCTCAATTTTATAGTCAAGAATCACATGTACAACACGATGGATAAACATTTTTCTGAAGGGATGTTTTGGTGGCGGAACATTACGATCAAACATCACAAATTTGTCTTCCATGCCAGTTCCAATAAATCACTTAGTTTTAGAATCATCTGATTTCTTGCCTTTTCTCTATCAGCCTCTGACAAAGGTTTTATATTGTAAAAAATAAATAAATACAAAAGAGATTGCATTGGTTTCCTTTAGACACATTTACAATGCTCCTGCTACTGGTATATAGCTCCACATCTGGCCTTACTATGGGTTGCTCCATTACCGTTCAACCCACCAGGACCTCTGAAATACTGTTCTGAGCCAAGGAAATTAAATATAATCTCCATGGGCAATTAAATCTCATCTCCATATGTAATTCGGAATGACTGAGTTTATATCGAAGAACCTGTTGTATTTCCACTGAAAGACTTTCATGTTTCTGTCTTGACCTTCCTTTTCAGCCTGTTTTCTGTAACTCGAGGTAATACAATCCCTTTTCAGTTGCATTGGCTTCCAGCATTTGCCCTCACTGTTCTAAAAATAGGCTTTGGCTTAGGACTGAACTGGAGTCAATCCCAGCTCTATCACTCACTTGCCTTCTTTGCCACAGCCACCTGCTAAAAAATCCTACCCTTAACCTGCAAAGCCCAGTTCAAATGCTACTCCTTTCATGAAGTCTTAAGTATTCCTGAACTAAAGAGACTTTGATGGTGTTAAACTCCAATGGCCCATTTTTGTGCCCCTGTATTTGTATGTCTCATTCTGCCTTGTATAGTTATCTGTGGATATCTTAGACCAGATTTAAATCCTGGCTTCATATGCTCCTTGCTGTGTAATTGGTAGAACCATTTAAATTCTCCAAGTCTTCATTGCCCAAACTGTAAAGTAGGGGACAGAAGGGTAAGCTATCTACTTCTCAAGATTATTCTGAAGATTAAATATGATAAAATGAGGGGCCCAGTGCATGAATTCATGCACCTTGAAAGGAACTGTAAGCCATGAGGCTGCAGTGGGCACAGGGGCAGGTTTTGGTCCATCCTCCATTCCCCTGCCCAGCCCCTCCTACCATAGCCCATCTGCTGGCAGCCCCACTCCCACTGTCGCTGATCCCACTTGCTGCCAGTGCTGGCCCCATTCACACCCATTGATGGCGCTGCCCCATTGCCCCTCAGGAGCAGGGGGAGGTGGAAAAGCCCTCAGGGGAAATTGGTGCTGGCAACTACCACTAGCACCCACTGACAGCACCAAGCAATTGGGACCAGCGCCAAGCTCTGGCAGCAGGTGCGAGCGGTGGCTTCAGCACCAGCTGTGAGTGCGATCAGGGCAGCAGGTACAAGAGGTGGCTGCCAGCCCTGATCACCCCTCAGGATTAGGGGGAGGTGGAGAAGCCCTTAGGGGCGATTGGGGCTGGCAGCTGCTGCTCGAACCCACTGATGGCACCGAGTGATCAGAGCCGGTGACGGGTGCCAGCAGTAGGTGCGAGCGGTGGCTCCGGTACCAACAGTGGGTGTGAGCAAGGCAGTGCCAGCAGCAGGTGTGAGTGCCAGGCAGGACCGCAGCATGCAGGAGCAAAGAATTTTCGGTAACCACCAGAGGCTCACCACGATGACAGTGATCGGTGCCCTGCCTTGATCTGGAGCCCTCACTCACCTGCTCCACCATCCCGCCTTGGCTGACACCTTCCATGTTCTGTGCTCTGCTGCCTGCTGCCAATGCCTGCCATGTGGTGTGTGCACCCCCTGGTGGTCAGTACACGTCATAGCGACTGGTTGGTTGGTTGTTCAGCCATTCGGTCTATTTGCATATTAGGGTTTTATATATATAGATATGTGTAGGATCTAGGAGCATGTCCAGTGCATAGAAAAGTTCAAGAATAGGCCTTCCTTTCTCCAACTGCTGGCACCAGCTTCCTTCTGGCACCCAGGACCTGGGCTTCCCTCCTCCAGCCACCAGAAGGCAACCAGGACCCAGGATGCTTCCCTCCTCCAGCTGCCGGCAGGCATGTGGGACCCAGGCTGGCTTTCCTGGGGCCCTGGCTTTGTCAGGAAGGACATCCATAAGATGTCTGGTCTAATTAGCATATTTCCCTTTTATTATTATAGATAATGATAGATATTAGTATATTGATTTAAAAAAATAACCAAATTGCCGAGACCGGTTTGGCTCAGTGGTAGAGCGTCGGCCTGCGGACTGAAAGGTCCCAGGTTCGATTCCCGTCAAGGGCATGTACCTCGGTTGCGGGCACATCCCCGGTAGGGGGTGTGCAAGAGGCGGCTGGTCGATGTTTCTCTCTCATCGACGTTTCTAGCTCTCTATCTCTCTCCCTTCCTCTCTGTGAAATATCAATAAAATATTTTTATAAAAAAAAAAAATAAAAATAAAAATAAAAAAATAACCAAATAATTGGCCATGCTACCAAGCCCTTATGGGAAAAGAAGCAGAATTAGAATCCAACCCATATGAATTCAGATTGATTCTGTTGCCTAAAATACACTTAATGGTGAAGTTAAGAAAGATATGAGCCAACCCATGGATCGCAGGGTCACAGGTTCAATTCGGGGTCAAGGGCATGCACCTACAGGTTTGATCCCAGCCCTGGTTGTAGGGCATATGGGAGGCAACTAATCAATGTGTCTCTCTCTCTCTCTGTCTCTCTCTCTCTGTCTCCCCCACCACACACACACACACACACACACACACACACACACACACTTCCTCCCTTCCTCCCACACTCTAAAAAAATCGATGGAAAAAAATATCCTCAGGTGAGGATTAACAACAACAAAAACAACAAAACTGAGATGGTGGAGGATAAAGATTCATCCAATGTCTGTGAGCTAGTAACCAAAGAGTTATGCCTCATTTTCTAGTACTGCCTAGCTGTTATACTCTCTTTGGTCCAATTTTTACTTTCTTTTATGTCCTAACTGATGTAGATAGCCAATATTTATTGCATTCTCTAGGGAAAAATCAACAGTTTACCTGGAAATGCTTCAGGCATTTACTAAAGGCCCATCCTACTCTTCTCAAGCCAAACCAAAAGCTTAAGGACATGCAGCAATCCATGTTGAAATTCTGAGATTGACCCAACAACTCTATTCACAAAGTCCCTAAGGAAAATTTTAAAATATTAATATTTTTTTACTTGGTGAGATAGTCTCTCTCACAACTATTCAACTCTGCTATTATACTGTAAAAAGATCCATAGGCAATTCATAAATTAATTAAGAATGGCTATGTTGCAATAAACTTTTATTTATGGACACTGAAATCTGAATTTTATATATATATTTATATATCATGAAATATTATTCTTTTAATTTTCCCCCTACCATTTAAAAATGTAAAACCATTCTTAGTTCACAGACTGTATAAACAGCCAGTGGACTGGATTTGAACATTAGGGCATAATTTGCCAAACCTGAGGCTATCTTACCTAATAAGACAAACATGTAAATTGACCATACCTCTGCTACACCCACAGCCAATCAAGAGTGAGTATGCAAATTAACCCGCCAAAGGAGGTGGGTTATTTGCATATCCAGGCATGAAGCAGCTGGGAGTGGTGGGATGCCTGCTATGAAGGGAAGAGGGGGGCAGCCGAGGGAACTACAGGAATGGTGCTCCAGATTTGCAGTCTCCCTGGTGGCTGGGAGAAAAGCCAGGGGAAGGAAGGCCTATTCTTGAATGAATATCATGCAGTGGACCTCTAGTACTATGATAGTTGGCTTTGGATAATTTGTAGAATTATCTACAATTTATCCAAAGCCAACAATTAAAGACAATCATGATAATTTCTGGAATTAACTAGATGTTGTAAAGTATAGGTAGCAAGCTTTTTTAAATGAACAGGCCCCTGTGATTTGACTTAAACAACCTGGAACCATTCTCATGAAACACAGAAACCTTCAGTTACCCTCAAAATATTTCTTAAATAATCATCTTTGCTGATCCTCCAGATATCATAAACCTTTCTTTTTGAAAGTACACCAAAGGGGATACCATGGTATAAGGGCCTTAACTCCACAATCTGGCACATATCAAAGGCTCATTGCTGGCTGAAACTGGTTTGGCTCAGTGGTAGAGCGTCGGTCTGCGGACTGAAAGGTACTGGGTTCGATTCCAGTCAAGGGCATGTACATTTGTTGGGGGCACATCCCCGGTGGGGAGTGTGCAAGAGGCAGCTGTTTGATGTTTCTCTCTCATCGACGTTTCTAGCTCTCTATCTCTCTCCCTTCCTCTCTGTAAAATATCAATAAAATAAATAAATAAATAAATAAAGTTTAAAAAAAGGGGCTCATTGCTTATCACTATCTATTCCCTGATCCAAAAGCAAGGCTTTTTATCTTTCCTCAGAAAAAAATACAGTCTTGGCTAAATTAGTCTAAGTATCTTCAGATCCTGTACTGGGTTCACTTTTCTATTTTATGGTATTAGATTAAACAATCCCTATTGTTAACTGAAAATACACAATATTTTTATGTTAGTTGATTGATTAACATATAATTATATTCTCTTTCACATGTAACCACTCACCAATGTAGCCCTCTTTTAAAAAAATATTATTCTATTTTTTTCATCACCATTTATCCACTCTATGCCTTCCCTCACCCCCTCACCCCTGCAATCACCACACTTGTCTACTCTTAATACAGCATCATGAGTTTGGTAATTTGATAATTGTCCATGACTGGGACAGTTCTTTTAGATATTCCTATATCAAATCTTCATTTAATAGTTTATTGACAGGTTTTATTTTTAAAATGAAAAAAGATAGCAATAGGTTGATTATGCAACAATTTTTTAGATTCTCTTAGAGGATCTCAAATCCATTAACAGATATCAAATTGACTTAAGTGGCCAAAATATGGCCTTCCCTAGGGGATGTGAGGTTGCTAAAAATAAAACGGCAACTATATATACACTGATTGCTTGTTTGGTTTGAAGTAGTTCACAACTTTAGAATGCTATGAGGGGGGGTGCATAATTTTAACCTCTTTTATTATCAGTATTAAAAATAAGTAACAAATGCACAAATTACTTCTGCCGTGAAGCTTCCCAAATAAATTGCAGTCCTAAAGGCAGAGGTCCACAGTGAAGGAAACCTTGAGAGGAAATGCTTTAGCGGACCATCATACTGAACAGAATGCTCTGACTAAAGTCCTTAGACAAGAAAGGGATCTTAGAGAGAAAAAAGACCAATATACAGATTCAAGAACTGCATACTTAATACACAACATGTGGCCCCGAAATCTGAAAAGAAGCACTAGAACTAATCAGGTTGTCAGATTCATGATGGCCACCTGGTACCACCAATTAACTTCAAATACATACTTTCCCAAGTCCTCTATGAGTCTGACACAACTCATCAGAGAAGGAATAAATTCACTGCAGTATTAAACCAACACTGATGGGGAAACTTTTCTAAGATATCAGAAAATGTGACCAGTTTTCTCTTCATCTGTAACCAACATAATCCTGAAGAAAATAAAAACCTGTAAAGGTGAGACATGGATTGCCCAAAGGGAGCTTCTTGAAACAGTTTCTTCTCTCTGTGGGTAACAAATAATTGTGTGTTTATTTTATGGGAGGGCTAAAGCATTTTCCCATTAAGTAGTAACTGCAACTCAAAATGGCTTAATAACTATTATATATTTGTATTCCCTACCTAAGCCATTCTAACTTACTACACGGTGGTAGGGGAAAACCTTTCAGTAAGATATTCATCTTAAGTAATACAAAACTTTGCCCCTTACTAAAACATCTCCTGTCCTTATACACACCATACTCTTGAAAAATGGGAAGAATACATGAAATTTAAAAACTTAAATCAGCCTAAATGTAAAATACCCTTGAAATTCCATGCCCTCCACATGTCCTATATTATCTCCCTATCAACTAGTCACTTGCAGCCACGTGTTCTGGGAATATCTCCACCCAAACTTCATATCGGTCATTTATAAAAACTCATTTAGCTAAATATTACAAGATATCTCACTAACAGGAACAGGCTGAAAAATACCCCATATAAAAACTGCCCTTGAACATCACTGGAAAAGATCATATCGGATAGTGTGAACTCCAGTAGAGCAGTTAAAACAGAAGGAATTGACCCTTGAATACATATTCTCAACTAAAATGACATCACCCATCTATTACTGTAACTATAATTCAGCTCCACCAAAGTATTACTAGTGTAGACAACTTGAATATATGCTAAGTGAGCAATTCCACATCTGGGTATATATCTGAAGAAACCCAAAACACTAATTCAAAAGAATATATGCACCCTTATGTTCATTGCAGCATTATTTACAATTAGAGGCCCAGTGTACGGATTCGTGCATGGGTGGGGTGCCTAAGCCTGGCCAGCAATCAGGGCCAGCCATAGGAGGTTTGCTGTGGGAGCTCACTGGCCACCAGGGGGCAGATCCTGCATTGAATATCTGCCCCATGGTGGTCAGTGCGTGTCATAGCAACTGGTCAAACTGGTTATTCTGGTCATTCCAGATGTTTGGTTTTAATGATTGCTTAGGCATATATATAGCCAATCTTTGGAAGTAACCCAAGTGCCTATCAAAAAACAAGAGGATAAAAAAGCTGTATATAATGGAATGGAATATTACTTGGTCACAAAAAAGAAATGAATCTTACCATTTGTATGGATGGACCTAGAAGGTATTATGCTAAGTGGTCCTAGAAGGTATTATGCTAAGTCAGTCAGAAAAACACAACTATTGCATGTTTCACTTATATGTGGAATCTAAAAAACAAAACAAATGGAAACAGACTCATAGACACTGTGAACAAACTGGTGGCCAGAGGGGAGGGGGTTTGGGGACTGAATGAAACAGGTAAAGAAGTAAGACATACAGATTGTTAGATACAAAATGGTAATGGAGATGTAAAGTACAGCATAGGGAATATAGTCAATGATATTATAATAACTATGATGCCAAGTGGGTACTAGAATTATTGGGGAAACACTTTATAAAGTACATGATTACTTAATAATATTAATGTAAAATTTAATTTAAAAAGTAAAACTTTTCCCTGAAACCGGTTTGGCTCAGTGGATAGAGCGTCAGCCTGCGGACCAAAGGGTTCCAGGTTCGATTCTGGTCAAGGGCATGTATATTGGTTGCGGGCACATCCCCGGTGGGAGGTGTGCAGGAGGCAGCTGGTCGATGTATCTCTCTCATCGATGTTTCTAGCTCTCTATCTCTCTCTCCCTTCCTCTCTGTGGAAAATCAATAAAATATATTTTTTTTAAAAGTAAAACTTTTCTCAAAAATAACAGAAAATATGCTGAACATACCATCCCTTGCCAACTCCTAGGAAATCTTAATGCTTCTAAAGTGAATTTCATTTATAAATACAGTGGAACCTTCATTCTCAAACTTAATTCATTCTGGAAGACTGTCCAAGAAGTGATTTGTTAGAAAACCAAATAATTTGTTCACATTAGAGAGCATGTAAATTGAGTTAATTCATTTAAGACCCCCCCAAAAAGAATCGCCTGTTTTAACTTTTCTTATATACAAAACATGTCTATATACAGTACATGTTAGTCTATGAATAAACACTTCTTAAATTTATCAAACTCCCCCTACCAGCCTTCAATGACTCACTGTCAGCACTCATTACTCTGGTCTGTGTGCAGCATCTTTGCTTGTTCACACATCACTGCCTCTGAAATGCTGCCACCAACTAACTGCTTTTCATTTACCCAAATCAACAACAGTTTTTCTACTTCAATGGCCTGTGATCATTGTTTCTTTCACACCCTTAGCAACATTAGCACTCCTGATGGCCTCTTTATGTTTAAAATTGTGCTAACCTCCCAGGGGGCTGTGTGCCCCGGGTGAGCCATGTGTCCCAGGGGGCCGTGTGCTCCCGGTCAGCCGGGTGTCCCAGGGGAAGCAGTGTGACCCGGGGGTAGGGGCGGTGTGAACCAGAGGAGGAGCGGACTCTATTCATGTGGTCCTGAGATAGTCACCATAAAACAAGCAGACTGCCAAATGAGGAGCGGATTCTATTCATGTGATTCTGAGATAGTCACCATAAAACAAGCAGATTGTCAAATGACAGCAGGGAGGGGAAGGAGACCTGGGGGGAGATAAGAGAACAACCGAAGGACTGGTATGCATGAATATAAGTACAACCAACGAACACGGAACTCTGGGGAGGGAGGGCGTGAATAGGAGGTGGGGGGGGCAATGGTAAGCTATGTACACATATAATACCTTAATAAAGAAATTAAAAAAATAAAAATAAAAAATAAAATTGTGCTAACCATCCATTTGCCAGCGACAAAAACACACCACCACAAAAAAAATATGCATTGCACAATTTTCTGAGATATTAACAACACAAAGTTAATGTTTAGGTTTAGCAATAAACTGACTCAAATTCTCTCCTTTGTTTGTTGACTGAGAGATGCTTTGTGCCATGCTGATGTAGCAGCATGAAATGTCAACAACCAAGACATTTTTTCCATGAACAACTTGCTCAAGAACCAAATTGTTCAGAGATGGGAGATGTTTGAGAACCAAGGTTTGACTGTATTCTAATCAACAGCCTTAAAAGATGGGTGGATGGGTGGATGGATGGATGGACACACAAACAATCAATGGAAGATTGCCACAATTATACTTTTAAGAGTGTGACAACTTGATTATATAAATCAGTCTAATTCCCAATCATATTTCCCTATATAGGTTACACTTGCTATTATAGTAGCATGGCATATAAAATTCCTAAAAGATTCAAAAGTTGAAAGCCATGAATTATTTCTATGAATAGAACAAAAATTCAAATTGCTTAGGTATAAAAATAAATGGAGGTAACATAAAGATGAGTTATACTAAATGTATTAGTTTTCAAGAGCTGCTATATACTGCAAACTTGGTGAGTTATAAAACAGAAATTAGCAACCTGAAATTGACTCTCTTTTAGCACTTATCACAATGTATTGTAAGTAAACTCCATTAAGGCTGGATGTATGTTTATTCATTATTGTATTCCTTGTATCTAGTAATCAATAGGTACTCAATAAATATTTTTTTAATGGTAAGGAGAATGAAGAAAAAAAATGTTTCTTAGTAATTCCTTATCTATGATTGTGAGATGCTCAAAATGCCCAGGAAAATGTAATGTACATGGTAGGCAGAGTCTCAAACAGATCATTTCCAACCATGTTCATACATCATTATTCACTCTAACTAAAATGTAAAAGCAACGTAAGTATCCACCAACTGATAACTAGAATAGCAAAATGTGGAATAAGCAGTTCTAATACATCTTTCTCTTTCATACCTTCAAAGCTCTTAGCACTATCTGACCTCATCTTTTTATTTGTTACCTAACTCATCTCAATGTAAGACAGAAGAGGGCTGGAGGCCTTGGTTGTACTAATCACTGTGGCAAGAAACAGGCCCTCCATGAGGCTAGGCCACATGCCACCACTCAGCCTTACGAGTTCAGTTTATTCTTTGCATCTATGAGTCTGTTTTGTTTGTTATTTATTTTATGTTTTAAATTCCACACATAAATGAAAACATATGCTATGAGTCTTTCTCTGTCTGACTTATTTCACTTGCATGATACCCTCTTGCTCCATCTGTCTACTGTAAATGGCAACATCTCATTCTTTTTTATGACCAACTAATATTGCATTGTATATACTTGTGACCAAGTAAAACACTTTGAATGATTATAAAGTCAGTGTTTATTAACATACAATTCATTTTCAAAACTTAAAAGAATCTACAGAAATGAATAATTTTTTTTTGTCAACGCCTATTTTCAAATTGATGACTTTTCTGGTCCAGGCACTGCTGATAACACAAAGCAATGGAATTTCAAACATCAAGAATCATTTTTTTTTTTTGTATTAGTGCACCTTCAATTCATCAACTGTTGCAGGTTTTGTATGGTAAACTTTCTCTTTTATGTATCCTTATAAAAAAGTCTAGTGGACAAATTTTCTTTGTTCAAAGATTAGTCTGGCTCCACCCATTATTTCAAATCTGTTAAACCTGAAAAAGAGTGAAAATTATGTGAGTTATCAGCTTTTAAAGTGTGTATACATTTTGGGGGGACACATTGTATGTACCACATCTTCTTTATCAATTGTCTATTGATGGGCTTGGGTTGCTCACATATCTTGGGTATTGTAAGTAATACTGCATTGAACATAATAGGAATGCATATACCTTTCTGAATTCATATTTTGGATTTCTTCTGATAAATACCCACAAGAGGGATTGCTGAATTATATGGTAGTTGAATATTTTTTTTATTAGAGGCCCGGTGAATGAAAATTCATGCACTGGAGGAGGGGTCCCTCAGCCTGGCCTTCTCCCTCTCACAGTCCAAGAGCCCTTGGGGGCAGGAGGTGACTTGGAGATGAAGGGAAGGTGATGCCCCCATCACACCTCTGCTGCTGCCACTGCCAGCAGTGCAAGCCTTGGCCAACCCTGGTTACCTGAGCATTGAGTGGCCCTAGGTGGCTGGGGTGCTGAGGGGACTAGGTACCACCATCTTATGGCTGTGGGTGCCACCATCTTTGAGGGTGAGGCAATCAATTAGCATATTCACTCCTTATTGGCTGTGGGCACTGCCATCTTTGAGGGTGGGACAATTAACATATTCTCTCCTTACTGGCTGTGGGCACTGCCATCTTTGAGGGAGGGGCAGTCAATTAGCATATTCCCTCATTGGCTGTGGGTGCTGCCATGTTTGTGATGGTGTGAGGGTCAATTAGCATATTCCCTCTTTATTAGATAAAATTATTAGATTGAAATATATATTTATTTTTTAATTCACATAAATTATAAAAATGTTTTTCAAAATTAACTCACCCCAGTTTTCATATACTACAAAGTTTATGAAAAGTACTGAGTAATATGTCTTTTTAAATTTTGCCAAATTGATGAAAGTGAAATACATTAAAAAAATTTTTTTAATTCTATTTTTATTACTTAAAGAATTACAAATAGTAGTACATATGTCTTATTTTCCCCCACTGACGGCACCCCTCCACCTCCTCTACCCCCTGCATATGCCCTCACTCCCACCCCCAGTGTCTCGTAACCATTAGTTATGCTTATATGCATGCATACAAGTCCTTCGGTTGATCTCTTACACCTCCCCAACCCTCCCCTGCCTTCCCACCATAGTTTGACAATCTGTTCAATGCTTCTTTGCTTCTGTATCTATTTTTGTTCATCAGTTTATAATGTCCTTTATATTCACTGCATGGGAGAACATATTTGCCAAAGTTATCTCCAGTAAGGGTTTAATCTCCAACATTTACAGGGAACTCATACAACTTAACAAAAGGAAGATAAACAATCCAATAAAAAAAATTGGTTAAGAATGTAAAATAGACACTTTCAAAAGAGGATATACAGAAATCCAAGGGACATATGAGAACATGCCTAAAGTCAATAATCATCCAAATATATACAAATTAAAACAACATTCTCACACCTGTCAGAATGGCTATCAACAAATGACAAATGCTGGAGAGGATGCGGAGAAAAATGAACCCTACTTCACTGCTGGTGGGAATGCAGACTGGTATAGCCACTGTGGAGAACAGTATGGAGTTTCCTCAAAAAATTAAAGATGGAACTCCCATTTGACCCAGTGATCCCACTTCTAGGAATATATCCCAAGAAAACAGAAACACCAATCAGAAAGGATATATGCACCCCTGTGTTCATAGCAGCACAATTTACAATAGCTAAGATTTGGAAACAGCCTAAGTGCCCATCAGCAGATGAGTGGATTAGAAAACTGTGGTACATCTACACAATGGAATACTATGTTGCTATAAAAAAAAAAAAAGGCTTCTTACCATTTGCAACAGCATGGATGAAACAGCATGCTAAATGAAATAAGCCAGGCAATAAAAGATAAATACATTATCTCACTTATTTGTGGAATGTATTTTTTTTGAGGAACCTTTATAATTATACACCATATGTATATATATATTTTTAAATCCATGGGTCAAAGGAAAAATATCACAATGGATATGAGAAAAAAAGTTTGAACTAGTTGATGATGAAACTACACAAACTTGGTGTCTTTGTTACAAATATCGAATTATCCAAGAAAAATGTTTTGAACAAACAACTTTGACTAAGAGGATGGTAAATGGCTTGAATATTGGATAAAAGGTAGCATTTTAACCAGAATAATTACCACACCATTTCCCACCTATCTGCATATCCTTTACATTTGAGTCTACCAGTCGGGTAGCCAAATCCACACAGAAATTTCAGTAACTTATTTTGGAGGGCAAGGGAGTGACAATAAATACTGTTTCCCTTCCAGAGCTCTTCTGATTTCCAATCCCATATATACAACATATTGAAATTTCCACTTGCATTTCTCATGCATCTCTCAAATGTAATATTCCAAAACTGAACACCTGACCTTCCCTCCAGGACCCATTTCTCCCCAAGTTCCCCCCATCTCAGGAGAGGGCACCAGTGTTCATCCAGTTGCTTATGTCAAAAAACCTCAGAGGGAAGGTAGGGGAGGGTGGGGAGAAGGGGGAGAGATCAACCAGAGGACTTGTATGCATGCATATAAGCTAACCAATGGGCACAGATAACAAGGGGGTGAGGGCATGATTGGGAGGGATAGGGGAGTAATGGGGGAATAAGGACACAAATGTAACACCTTAATCAATAAAGGAATTAAAAAAGAAAAAAACAAGAAAAAACAGAGGGTGCCTGGTGGGTGTGGCTCAGTGGTTGACCCCTAGACCCAAGAACCAAGAGGTCCCGACTGATTCCCGGTCAGGACACCAGCCCGGGTTTCAGCTGGGTCCCCAGCAGGAGGCAGCCAATGGGTAATGCTTCCCTTTCGATGTTTCTGTCTCTTTATCCCTCTCCTTTCCTCTCTCTCTAAAAATCTATTTTAAAAAACATATTTTTAAAGAACTGAACAGCCGGGACCAGTGCACATGTGCCAGGCCCCAGCGGACACCTCTGTGTGCTCCTTCCCTGCGGGGGGGCAGGGGGGAGCCAGCCCCCGACTACAACCAATCATCCCCCATCCCTAGCCCAACCAATCAGGGGTCCATATCCCCCCCTATCCCTAACCCAACCAATTTCTTATCCCCTATTCCTAACCCAACCAATCAGGGTGATACGCCCCAGGGTATAAAACCCATGGAAATGGGACTTTCGCTCTCTTTCTCGCCTCGCTGTTGCCGGTGTTGGTGGGACTGAGCTCGGACTGGTCCGCAATAAATCCAGGCTTACTGCAGTTACATCGGATGCGGCTCCCTGATGGTCTTTGGGGTTCAGGTAAAAGGGCACAACAGAACCAGGGCGTGTCAGGATGGAGGACCCAGAAAGGACTCAACTTCCCGCCAAAAAGCCAGGGAACCGGGGAGAACTCACTACACAACCTTTTTCAGACGTTGAACCCGCGCAGCGCCGGGCCCTTCACACCTGCGGGGCCTTCCGGACAGGCCCACCCGCAGGCCGGCCCGGGTCTGCGGTCCCCCCGGGATGGGCCCGGGTCTGCGGTCCCCCCGGGATGGGCCCGGGATGGGCCCCGGGTCTGCGGTCCCCCCGGGATGGGCCCCGGGTCTGCGGTCCCTCCGGGATGGGCCCCGGGTCTGCGGTCCCCCCGGGATGGGCCCCGGGTCTGCGGTCCCTCCGGGATGGGCCCGGGTCTGCGGTCCCTCCGGGATGGGCCCGGGTCTGCGGTCCCTCCGGGATGGGCCCCGGGGCCCGCACCGGTGGAGGCCCTCCGGCCTCGGCCTCCTCCGCCAGCCGGACCCGGTGAGCTGAGTCCACGGGTTTGACTGACAACCTGGGAATGAAGGAAGGCAGGCGGCTCCTACTTCGGAAGAGGCTTCCGTGGGAGGCGGGGAGCTGGACACCTTACTTACCGAGAGTTCACAGCCCAAACTCAAGCCTGGACTTCGCACTGAGGAGACCAGCGTCTCTCAAGATGGAGGCCGGGCTGAGGCCGCACCTGCGGGCTGGGGGCGTGGTCAGGAGGGGGCGTGACCAGGCGGGGCGTGGCCAGGGTGTGGCGGGGGCGTGGCCTCTGAGGCCCCTCAGGTTCTGGGAGGCTGGATGTCAAGCCCAGCCCCAACCTTAGCTTGGAGCAGCACGTTTGAAATGTGCCTTTTAGAGTGTACTCCCCGTTTGACTCTGCTTTGGTTCTTATGAAAATAACTTAAGTCTTGTTAATCATTCTATTTAGGCACTAAATATTTTTTCTATCCTGGTTATGTAGTGGTTACCATTTTCTGTTTGGTTTTTTTCCCCTAGCCTGCTTAAAACTAGCCTGTTCTAGTTTTGTTTACTCTGTGATTCCTCTATTTCTCTAGCTTTGACCTGAGTTCTGAGCACTAAACCCAGCTGCCTGGGTCCTTGACAGAGGGCTGAGAGCCGATAGAACCTTGGAGGGTGTTCTGGGCAGAGTTCTTCGATGGCACATGGATTCAAGCCTAAGACCCTGAGCAGAAAATTCAGCCGTGCTGTGCCCAGAGTTCTGACGTATAGGAACTGAGATAATTTGTACTATTTTAAGCCACACTGTTTGTGGTAATTTGTTATGTAGCAATAGAAAACTAACACAGGGGACAGATATGGTCAATGCTAATATAAAATTAGACAAGTAGCAATTGTCAATGAATAGAGGGTTTCAGAGTCTCTTGTCTCCATTACTCTGCAGGCATAATTTTTTTAAAAAGGCATGAAGATATGCTGTTAAGCTGCCTAAGCATGAAGAATATTCCATTATGAGAGGATTGCTAGATATCCCAGCAGTAAACAGTCATTCCTATAATGGAAGTTTCACAGGACAGTCAATGCTTCTGTTTTGACATCCAACTAATCAGACAACTTCTGCAGAGGGGCAATCAGTTAAGAATTCCTCAGGCCTCATCAGACTAACCAGTTTACCATTGAAATCTCAAAGTGAACAGGTAGTCTTTGGGTTCTCATACCACCACCTAACATTGCTTCTCTCTTACACATAAGCAATCCAATTGTACTTTTCCTTTCAGTAACTGCATAGGAGATCTCCTGTGCCTTTATTTTTTTTTACCCAAAACAATATTGGGGGTCACCAATCTTAACACATTGACCCCTTGATTTAAAAGCCATAAGCTGACAGCATCTTTTGCCTGAAGGTGGAGTTGGGGAGATTGATGGTTGATTTCATGTGTCAACTTGACTGGGCCATAAGATGCCCAGTATAGTATCTGGTTAAACATCATTTCTGGGTGTATTTTCAGGGTGTTTCCAGAAGAGATCAGCATTTGAGTTGAAGGACTGAGTAAAGTAGATGGCCTTCCCCAGTGTTGGTGAGCATCACCCAATTAGTTGAGGGCCTAAAGGGAAAAAGGTGGAGGAAGGTTGCTTTCTGCCTGACTTTGAGCTGGAACATTGATCTGCCCTTGGTGCTCCTGGTTCTGACATCAGACTTTGACTGAAATCTACACCATTGGCTCTGTCAGACTTTCAAATGGCTTGTTTTTCTGGGTCTCCAACTTGCAGACACAGACCATTAAACTTCTCAGGCTCCATAACTGCTTGAACCAGTCTATGCTGTCTAATAAAGAGCTAATATGCAAATTGACCACCACTCCAACACATAAGATGGCTTCTTCCATGTGGACACAAGATGGCTGCCACAAGATGACCAGCAGGGGAGGGCAGTTGTGGGTGATCAGGACAGCAGGGGAGGGTAGTTAGGGGTGACTGGGCCTGCAGGGGAGGGCAGTTGGGCGAAATTAGGACTGCAAGGGGAGGAAAGTTAGGGGCGACCAGGCCAGCAGGGGAACAGTTAGACGTTGATCAGGCTGGCAGGGAAGTGGTTAGGGGGTGATCAGGCTGGCAGGCAGGTGAGCAATTGGGAGCCAGCAATCCTGGATTGTGAGAGGGATTCCAGATTGCAGGGCATGCAGGTGGGGCTGAGGCACACCTCCTCTCTCCTCCCCCATGCATGAATTTCATGCACCAGGCCTCTAGTGTATATATAAAACTCTAATATGCAAATAGATTGAACAGCAGAACAACCGAACAATGGGTCACTATGACCACCAGGGAGTGTGCACAGAACATGGCAGGCATCAGCAGCGGATGGCAGTGTGTGGAATGTGGTGGGCATTGGCTGTGTCAGGATGGAGCAGGTGAGTGGGGACACCAGACCAAGGTGGTGCGCTTGTCACTGTCATCGGGTGAGCCTCCAGTGGTTATTGGAAATTCTTTGCTCCCGCATGCTGTGGTCCCACCGGGTGCTTGCACCTGCTGCTGTTGCCAGCCCCACTCACACCCGCTGCCAGCACAAGAGCCAAAGCTCACACCCATTGCTGGCACCCGGAGCCTGCCCTGATCACTCAGTGCTATCAGCAGGTGCAATTGGCAGCTGCAGACCCCGATCACCCCTTAGGGCCTCTCCAACTCCTCCTGCTTCTGAGGGGTGATTGGGGCGGGCAGCCACCTCTCACACCCACTGATGGTGCCAGCCCCTCTCCCCGCACCAATTGCTCCACACCATTAGGAGTGTGAGCAGGGCTGGTGCAGTGAGCACATGGGAGTGGTTACGGTGGGAGTGGGGACCAGGGCCATGACAGGAGGGGCCGGGTGGGGGCACAGAAGATGGGCCAAGACCCGCCCCTGTGCCCACTGCAACCTCGAAGCCCATAGTTCCTTTTAGGGTGCATGATACATGCACCTTAAAGGGAGCATGTACCTTATAATATACAAGCATTGTGGCCTATTTCTCTTAATTTATATTTAAAATAAAAGTGTTAAGAGCTTTGTAAAAGTGTTAAGAGCCCCAGCTAGCATGGCTCAGTGGTTGAGCATCGACATATGAACCAGGTCACCGTTTGGTTCTGGTCAGGGCTCATGACCCAGTTGTGGGGTGTGCAGGACGCAGCCTATCAATGATTCCCTCTCATCACTGAAGCCTCTCTCTCTCTCTCTCTCTCTCTCTCTCTCTCTCTCTCTCCCCCCTTCTCCCTTTGTCTCTAAAATCAATTAAAAAAAATTTTTTTTAAAGAAAAAATACACATTGAAATATATCGGAGTAAATGGGGCATTTAATCTGCACTTAATCTCAAATGGTTCGAGAAGAAAAATATATATTTATTTCATAAATTTGTTTCCTTTAGTTTGAGATTATGTCAAAATAAAAAAACCAGGAAATAAAGGAAAAAAGAAAGGCATATACTCCAAGTAGAGTATTTTCATCTTCTTTTATTGAAGGAAATAGAACCTGTGCTGCAGAGGCAGCAGTACCTCAGAGTATAACAAGGTAGCCAATGGGGCCGACACGACAAGCCACAACGCTGGCCAGCGGTCCTGCCGTAGTGGCAAGACCCAAACCACAAAGAAAGCAGGAGGTAGCAAACATCCCAAACACCCAGTGCAAGCATTTCCATTTGCAGAGAGCTTGGCCATGCATTGTAAAAACAGGGTCCCCCTCATAGCTAGCAGAGTATCATCTCAAGCCACCAAATCCATCCAAACTAACATGTAGTCTCAGATTTGGAGATCCTTCCCTTTGACCAAAAGATTCAGGCCATTGGAAGATCTCATTTAGTCTTTCAGTTCCTTATCCCAAAAGGAAAAAGAGAATGAGTTCTTAAAATATCACATAGGTATAACTGGACAGGTGCTGATGTCCAGCCTTGTTCTAAAAGCAGCTAATTTTTCCCCCCTGACTTCTCACACTGCTCTCACTCAGCATAGGACCTAGGAAACTTCTCAGTGTTCTAAACAAGGGCAGAATGGGGAGCAGCAGTCTAAAGGATGTAGGGAGTCAAACGCTGCTACATAGATAGCCAAGACCATTTCACAAGAAATAGCATGGGGAACACTACTAGGTCAAGATCCTCCCAAACATCTGTAGAAGCACAAAGAAAAATGTGATAGCTCTCTCTTCCCATATCAGTATCAGCTGTGCCATAGCCATGGTCCAGGGAGTTAAGCCCTTTCATGTCCCTGACAGATTATCAACCACCATGGCAATCCTCAAGCTGTTCCAGTCTTTCAAGTACAATATGGTGTTTGGGCAGTTCAGTCACAGAAAATCGAGAACGAAAGAAACCTCAGCCAATTACAAATTGATAACGTTATAAAGCCAAAAGTTTATACGGCCAAAAAGTGATTGGCTGGGGGGTTTGGGAGGACATGGTATGTGAAGAAGACTTTGCTAGGTAGAAATAGGAGTCCAAGGGTTTATTCACGTCAGCCCGGATCATAAACGACCATCACATCCACAAATCGAGAGGCAATTCCTTATTTAGATAGCCATCCTCTGATTAGTCCGTTGCAGTTCTCTTCAAAGCTGGACGCATGGTTTTCAAGGATCAAAGTCTTGAGAGCACTAGACCAGAAAATGGGAGGAGCAAGGCAAGGAAGAGAGAGCATCAAGGGTTGGAATTTCTGGAATTAGCATTAATTTCACGGAAGGCTTGGCACAATGAGGCTGGGGCGAGCGTGGTTTTAGTGATTGTTCTTGGCCGCCTCCTTTGCTGCAGCGATCAGTGGAGTGAGGCTGGAGAGGGGCTTGGCAATCTTCAGGAACTGATGCTAGAAAAGAAAAGAAAGAGAGCAAAAGACACATGACCGTTTACCATTCTTCCCCAGCAACCATTACAAGATGTGAAGGAAATCCATGTTTGCCCAAAGATGCTGCCTGGAGAGCTTCAGATTATCCCCAAATTGAAGGACGTCTTTAAAAGATAACAAACCAGCTGAAACCGGTTTGGCTCAGTGGATAGAGCTTCGGTCTGCGGACTGAAAGGTCCCAGGTTCGATTCTGGTCAAGGGCATGTACATTGGTTGCGGGCACATCCCCGGTAGGGGGTGTGCAAGAGGCAGCTGGTCGATGTTTCTCTCTCATCGACGTTTCTAGCTCTCTATCTCTCTCCCTTCCTCTCTATAAAATATCAATAAAAAATATATTAAGAGATAACAAACCATTTTGGAAAACAGGCAGTATCTACTTTCAACTAAACACAATCTATCCTAGATCCCGGCAATTCCATTCCTAGGGACACTTCCAAGAGGAGTTTGTGTATCCATCAAGAGACAGATGTAAGGATGTTCATCACAGCTTTACTTCCAATAGTCGTAACTCAAAAGAACCCAAATGTCTAAGAGAATGGAAGGATGGACAATGTTATGGTCATAAAATACTACACAGAAATAAAATAAATAATTGGTACACTGACAATGAGATGAAGCCCACAAACATTATGTTGAATGAAAAAAGCCAGATACAAAGGAATTTATGTTATATTAGGTAAGACTAAACTATGGTAATAATCAGAAAAATAATTACCTCCGTAGGAAGGTATTGACTAAACATGACTCAATGATATACTGAAATAATGCATTTTAGGAGCATTGGTCTCATAATTTGTGGTGCTATCCTTGAATACAGTAAGGCAAATTAATTCAGTAAGGACTTGATCAATAACTTGGTCCTAACCCAAACCACTTTCATTAGACTGTACTCAGGGCCATATCCCCAACTATTAAAGAAGACTTTTTGGAGAAAACACCATATGAAAACTGCATGTACATTTTCAATAAAACTGACACGAAAAACATTTACATAATCCAGTCTCTTAATTAAAAATGATTTTCCATGCCAAAACCAGTTTGGCTCAGTGGATAGAGCGTCGGTCTGCAGACTGAGGGGTCCCGGGTTCGATTCCAGTCAAGGGCATGTACATTGGTTGCGGGCACATCACAAGTGGGGGGTGTGCAGGAGGCAGCTGGTTGCTGTTTCTCTCTCATCAATGTTTCTAGCTCTCTATTCCTCTCCCTTCCTCTCTGTAAAAAAAAATCAATAAAATATATATATATATTTTAAATTATTTTCCTTACATTTAAGAGTAAAAAAGCTTTGTTCCTTGAGAATAGGGGATATTTCTTCAATTGTTAAATATATAGGAACTATCACATTTCCTTTTCTGTCCTGACTACCAGGAAACTAGGAACCAAATTTGATGTTTAAACAAAAAAATTTAACTCAAATTATTTGCATATTTATGTGTGTGGGGTTTTTTTTTTTGCCATTTTTAAGTCCCTTTTTAATCATGTTGTATATGTGTACAGACACACACAGAAACCATATATATAGATTCATTGCTAACAAGTTGCTTCAACTTTTCAACTTCCTTTTGGACAGAGATAGGACATAAAGAGGTACTGAGAACAAGAAGTTACAATTTTTAGGAAAGGAATAAAAGATTTGGATAGCCCTAACCAGTTTGGCTCAGTGGATAGAGCATCAACCCCTAAGGATTGAAGGGTCCCTGGTTCGATTCTGGGCAAGGGCATGTACCTTGGTTGCGGGCACATCCCCAGTAGGGGGCATGCTGGAGGCAGCTGATCAATGTTTCTCTCTCATTGATGTCTCTAACTCTCTATCCCTCTGCCTTCCTCTCTGTAAAAAAATCAATAAAAAAATATATTTTTAAAGACCTGGCTAAATCATACAGATATAAATTCCAACATAACATCCTATGTACTTCTGTTCACAGATGTGTCTGCACAGGAGAAAGAGATGTGAAGCTTTCATTCTTTAAGATTTCGAGAGTTATGGTTTTAAGTATTTACAATGTACAGTAACAAGTTAAAGAGCCCATGTCCTCAGATCACATGTTCTATAAGCCTCTGAGCTGAGAAAGCGGCGTGATCAACTATCCAACCCGTAGGCTTCAGTTTCCCTCTCTCTACAGTGAACCAAGTAGACTAGGTAAGCCCGAAGGCCCTTCCAGTGTTCACACTCTTTGAGCCAAAAGAGCAGTGGCCAAGAGCACAGAAACCTGAGAGCCTGATAAACATAGGTTGAAATGCTGAATTCCCTGCTTATCAGTTATGCATTCATAAAAAAGCTATTAAATGCTTGAATTCTCTTTTTTTTTTCACATGTAAACTTGGGAATAACAGAAGCTATAAATCTCAGGATTGTTATAAAGCATAAATGAAAAATATATAAAGTTCTTAGTGCTTAGAGTGTGGTAAAGATTTAAAATCCTGCATTTATTATTAGTATATATATATTATTATATATACTTATATATACTTATATATATTATATATATTATATATTATTATATCGGGAAAACTCTAGAGGGCATTAATCTTTCAATAACTACAATTTGGTATCTAATTAACAATATCTTCAATCACAGGCTTGACATAGTATTTGCACATTTCCCAATGCCTAGGGTTTCCAGAACAAACCTCATATGAAAGGCTAAGGGATCCTATCTGTTCTGCCTGTTACAAGGGGTTTTTAATTCCAAAGGATTCTAGACACTATTGGATTACACTTGGCAGAACCCAGATCTCATATCTAATTGGCCAATGCTCTGTAACCAGTAACCCCAATTACAAAGAAATGCTAAGTATGTTCCAGAGGATAACATTTCAATTTATGCAATTCCATTCTGAACTAGGTCCTAGTTATAAGAGGAGACCCAGAGATTAATAAGGTGGAGGTTGTAATCTAGTGGGGAAAACAGAAATGTTCATTAACTAACTTTAATGCAGGATAGTACATTTCCTGCTCTGCCTTGCCCTGCTTAGTTGCTCTTTGCCCTAAGAGCAAAAAAAAAATTTAAAAACATGACTGACTGTACATGCCTACAAATTACTCACTGCTATAAAGTTATATGATACTTATTATTAAATCACCATAGGCAATGTACTAAAATATACTAGTAATAAGAAACTGTACCTTAAACATAAATGTTAAATACAAATAATGTGGCCTGCTAAAGATAGTTTTTGCAACCATGTGAAATAATTAGGCTGTCTAATCAGAATTAAACAGGTGGTAGTAAAAAAGACATGGTAAACTCCCAACTTTGGGTTTCGCCAAGTCTGGCAGAATATCACTGCCACCATCTGAAAGGGTTTCAATGTAGAAACAGGGAAGACTTGAAAAGCTGCATTTTACTGAAAATGCATTTATTTGAGCTTATCTCCCAGTAAACTAAAACTTTGGTAATAATTGCATATTAAATAGCATCTTCTACCAAAAACTCAAACAACTCTACTAGACTAAATCAGGCAGAACAAAACAAGTGCTGACGAAAGATACAAGCAAAGTTCAACAGGAGCTCAGATAGCAGATTTTCCAGCTGAGCCTGGGAGAATGCAGAGTTTTAACAGGCTGAAGAAGAGCCTAAAGCAATGGCAGGAGCAGAAGCCCAGGATGAAGGTTAGGGAACTGGGAATGTATGTAAGTTGATTGCAAAAATGGCAAGAGAGAAGCCAGGTTCTATAAAAACCCGTACCTCACAGACAAAAATTGAAGCAACACAGGCTTGGTTTCCAAAAATCAGGAAACCAAACCCTGCATAGACCAGTTACCTGTAACAGCTCTTTAGCTGAACCTCTCTTCTCCACATCCATCTCAAGGCAGCGGTTCAGAAAGTCTCGGAAGATAGATGACAGCTTCTCTGGATTCTGAAGCTCTGGGGTCCCATTGGTGGCAATGAGGTACAAGGCCTGACAACACAAGTGGAAAATCACCTTAGGTTCCAAATGAGGTTCTCACTTGGTCCCAGACATGCCTCTAGACACATGGTCAGCTGGTTCATGCTTCTAGGACACAAAGAGGCAACTTTGGTCTACTGGAAATAACATGACCAAGGATCAAGTTTAACATTAAGCCGAAACCGGGTTGGCTCAGTGGTAGAGCGTCGGTCTGTAGACTGAAAGGTCCCAGGTTCGATTCCTGTCAAGGGCATGTACATTGGTTGCGGGCACATCCCTGGTAGGAGGTGTGCAAGAGGCAGCTGGTCAATGTTTCTCTCTCATCGACGTTTCTAGCTCTCTATCTCTCCCTTCCTCTCTGTAAAATAGCAATAATATATATATATATATATATATATATATATATATATATATATATATATATATTTTAAAAGTTTAACATTAAAAAGCCATGTGACCACATGCAAGCCAGTGAAACATTGATCAGCTGCCTCCTGCACATACATACCTACAACCTAGGTATGTGCCCTGACTAGGAATATAACCCCCTTTTTTGGTGCACAGGACAATACTACAACTGAGCCACACCGGCCAGGGCTTACTCTGCTTTTTTTCACAGCACTTACCTCTGTTACTATATATTAATTTGTTTTCTAATATTAGAACGGTTTCTTGCTCATGATAGGAGCTCAGTTGTTGAGTACTGTAGTAAATTAATGAGTTGCTGCTTAATATCCCTTTTCTTTAAGCATTTATACTTTAAATTCAACAGCGGCGGATTTTATCCAGAAAAAGAGAGATTTAGGTTCAAAGCCATTGAGAATAGCCTGAGTCCCATTTCCTGGGACTAAGGACAACAACTCCAAATCTTGTAATGGGACTAGTGACACTTACTCTCAGAGGGTTTTCATTGAGGTATGGGGGCTCCCCTTCAATCATTTCGATGGCCATGATGCCCAGGGACCAGATATCGACCTTGGGCCCATAGGCTTTCCGCGTCACCACCTCTGGTGCCATCCAGTATGGGGTTCCCACCATGGTGCTCCGTTTGCTCTGCTCTGGGGTGATCTGGGCGCAGAATCCAAAATCAGCTAGAAAAAGAAAAGGAGGAAAGGAATTGTATTTGGGGTTCTCTTTTGTGAGTACTGACTATATTGCCTACCCCTAGGTGTCAATCTCTGCCTCACTCCCTTTCTCTCCAAAGATGGGAGTCACATGATTGCCACTTTCATGCCCAGCTCCTAGCCTGTCCCCCGTTCAACCTTAAAGAGAAGTAGGAGCAACATAACAAATACCAACCCTGGCCTTTTACCCATCCTCAAGCCAAAAGGACTAGACATTAAAGCCCAAGCTGCCCATTTGGCCTTAATTACTTGCTCCAATTCTTCTTTCTTCTTGAAAACAATTCCCATATCCCAAAATCTGGCAAGTAGGTCCTTGGTTTACTTTCTGGGCATGAGTCTCAGACTTAATCTCTAATCACTTACAATGAGGCACGGCCCCACTGTTATCAGCTCCTCACCCTGTGGCCAGAACAGAGACGGAGAACAGTCTTCCCATCCACCTATGACACAACCTGTTTGTTTGGACTACTGGTCCTTACACTATTATTCTGCCTGAAGTTCGTTTACATTACATTGCAATTATGTATTTATTTAAATGACGAGACCTTTGATAGGAAGAACTATGTCTTCTCACTCATTTTTTTAAAATTAATTCCAAGAGGGTCTGGAATATAACAGACATATAATAAAAGTTCGCTGAATGGATGACTGAATGACAAAAATTACACTAAAATATTTTTTGTAATATGTATTTCATGTAGATTGAGAACTACTTGAAGACAGGTAAAAGCGTCCTTCGTGTCCATCAAAAGACCTAGCACATAGGGGGCATTCAGTACATTTTTTTGGCTAAATGTATAAGTGAATGAATAAAAATGACACCCTACATAGTAGTCATATAAAGATTCTGCATATCCTAGGAAATGCTTTTCAGCGAGTTCTCTAGCTACTATTATATGAATACTGTCCCACAGGAGACAGGATCCCACAGGGAAGAGAAGCATTATCACCCCTACTCACTTAGCTTGACAGAGCCATCCATTCCCAACAGGATGTTGTCACTCTTGATATCTCTGTGAATGACCTGGTTGGAATGCAGAAACTCCAAAGCTTGCAGGCACTATTGAAGCGGTGTGAACAGAGAGAGAAAGAAAGGACATATAATACGAAGACTTACAGGAAATCAACTAATCCAACTTCCTAATTCTGCGATAAAGTGAGGCCCCAACAAGTAAAAGGACTTGCTCCAAATGAGTGGCAGACTCTAGTCTTCTGTCTCCCAATTAAGCATTCTTTTAACATTCCATGCTGCCTTATACCTTTACTAGAGGTCCGTGCACCCTCTCGCAATCCGGGATTCCTTGGGGGATGTTCAATTTACACAGGCCTAAACTAGCAACTGGACATCCCTCTCACAATCCTGGACCACTGGCTCCTAACTTCTCGCCTGCCTGATCACCTCTAACCACTCTGCCTGCCCGCCTGATCACCCCTAACTGCTCACCTACCTGCCTGATCGCCCTTAACAACTTCTGCCTTGGTCCCCACCGCTTTGTCAGAAAGGGCATCCAGAATGACGTCCGGAAGGTTGTTCAGCTGTCTGGTCTAATTTGCATATTATGCATTTATTATTATAGATTATACCTTATTTATTATACCTTACTATAATATACCATGTAACAGTTTTCTTTCAATACTTGAGTTCCTCCAATATATTTTATTTTGGAGTTTTTATAGAGCATTAAATACTTGGCAAAGAACCTGAGACCCAAAAGAAAAACTACTGAGGAAGAATGGAAAGAATTTTGTAATGATAAAACTGGAGGAGAGGGACAAATAAGTCATATTTGGGAGACTAGGCATCTGGAACTGATAGTAGAAGCAGTGAAGTTAGGAGGATAATCTTATTTTGGAGATAATTTATTTTGTTTGGGGTATGCTAAATTTTATATACTTATAAACAAAAATCCAGTAAGCAATTAAACATAAGAGTCTTAAGTTCTATACAGAGATCTAGACTTGAGATAAATATTTATGAGTTGTATATGAAGAGGTGATTTTTTTTTAAGTTATAGAAATGGATGGAACTGGCAAATGTTATAGAAGATGAGAAGAGAAAGAAAAAAAACCTTAGAAAACACCTATACTTAGTAGGCAGAATGAAAGTGCCTGATTCTGGACAAAATCATTCTAGATAAATCACTTACTCTCTGGGCTACTGTTTTCCCATCTGTAAAATGCGATTAAATCTACTAAGTTAAGTCTAGAACCCAAAGCTAAAATTTTAGAAGCTTCTATCCAATTAAGGGGAGGATAGTTGGGGATGATCAGGCTTGCAGGGGAGCAGTTAGACGTTAATCAGGCCAGCAGGGGAGTGGTTAGGGGGTGATCAGGCTAGTGTGCAGAAACGGTTAGGGACAATCAGGCAGGCAGGCAGGTGAGTGGTTAGAAGCCAGTACTCCTAGATTGTGAGAGGTATGTCCAATGACTGGTTTAGGCCCTATCCTGTGGGCCTAAACAGGGATCGGGCCTAAATCGGTATTAAGACATCCCCCCAGGGGACCCAGATTGGAGAGGGTGCAGGCCAGGCTGAGGGACCAACCCCCTCCCCCCCCACACCCGTGCACAAATTTCATGCACTGGGCCTCTAGTCTATAATCATCTATAATCATAAAAACATAATATGCTAATTAGACTGGATGTCCTTCTGGACAAAGCCGGGGTTGCGAGGGAAGCCAGGGTCCCGAGTGCCAGCAGCTGGAGGAAGGAAGGCCTACTCTTGCACAAATTTTGTGCATTGGGCCTCTAGTAAAGATATAAACCTATTTGAAAATGATATTTAAATGTTCTCAAATTAATATTTTATTTTAAAAAGCATACTAATGGCTAAATTAAAAACAAAGCAATATCCACAAGTGGCTATTTCCTATAAAAGTAATAGTGGTTTCCCTTTGGAAGCTGAAAACCCTGGCCTCTGAATATCAAAAATTATGATAAAAAAGAATGATTTCAAGAAATTGTAACCCTCATTCACTGCTAGGAGAAATGTAAAATGGTACAGCCACTTTGGAAAACAGTGTGGCCATTCCTCAAAATGTTAAGCCTAGAAGTTCTACTCCTAGGCATATGTCCAAGAGAAATTAAAACATATCCAGCCATGCCCCTGTGGCTTAGTTGGTTGAAGTGTCAGGTCACATACCCAGGTTTTGTGGGTTCAATCCCCAGTCTGGTGTGTACAGGAGGCAACCAATCTCTCTCTCTCTCTCTCTCTCTCTCCCTCCCTCCCTCCCTCTCTCTCTCTCTCTCATCAATGAAAAACTTATCATTGTGTGAGGATTAAAAATGATAATAAATAAAAAATACATCCAAACAAAAATGAATACATGAATGTTCATAGCTTTATTCCTAATAGCCAGAAAGTGGAAATGACCCAAATGTCCATCAACTGATGAACAGATAAATAAATGGAATCTGATTTGCTAATAAATTTCTGCTATGTTCTATAATATGGATGAACTTTCAAACCATCATTCTAAGTGAAAGAAGAGAGTTACAAACAAGCAAATACTACATGACTTCATTTACATGAAATCCAAAATAAGTAAATCTATAGAAGTGGGGTGAGTGGAAAGTGACTGCTAACAGGTAGGAGTTTTTTGGGGGTGATAAACTTGTTTATGGTGATGGCTGTAGAGCTCAATATATTAAAAAAAAACAATAAAAGTACATACCTTGATTGAGTGGATCAAAATTCAAAACCCAAAGTATTGTTTCTACTAAATGCATATTGCTTTTGCACCATCATAAAGTCAAAATGTCATAGGTAATCCATCATAAGTCAGGACCATCTGTGCTTTATATAGGTGAATTATATTTCACTAAATCTTTTTTAAAAAATGGGATGATCTCTATTAGAACTCAATGAAACAGTCATGCCATCTATTTTTGCAACATTTTAAAATTCTTCCAAGTACCTTTTGATCCATATGGCACCCCTAAGTATATATGCTGTGCATTTCCATTTTAAAGATAAATAATTTGAGGCAAATGATTTCCTTGAGTACACATGTATGTATATCATGCATGTATTTTCAACCAGTGAAAAACATCTTAGACATCACAATGGTTTGTGACTTCCAAAGGGTCACAATACATAAACAGATATTCACTACAATGTACCCATGATATTAAAATTTCATGGGGACAATGTGATTAGAAAAAAAATGTCTTCAAAGGCTCTTTGGGGTGAGGGCAGAGATAATGGGGGAAAAAGTTGAAACACTGCATCAGTAGTACAGAAAAGAAGTCAGACCTAAGAATCCCAAGCTGGTATTAATCCCATTAATCTATTGTACTTGTTCTAGATCACACGGTTTCTAAAGCAAAGGTGATCTTATTTTCTAGGACAGTACTAATTTCACATGCTTTTGTTTCTAAATATTGATTAAATATACAACTACATAAATTCATCTGTATGCCTCCAGGTGATACATCATCAAACCTCAATCATACTATTGGACACATCCCCATAAAACTCTGAACTTAATCTAATCTACTTTCCCTTTCCCCAATTCCCAAACTTTTCTCTGGGCTATTGAAAAGTTCTAGTCTCTTATCAGCAGAACATCCAATATCCTCAACTTCTCTTAATATTCCCTTCATCTTCCTGCTCTAATGAAAATGTGACTATCCTCTGAGTGCTGCTCATGGAGCCTTTACAGGGCGCTCTCTCCCCCTTCTTACTTCAGCACATACAGAACTCAGGCATTTAATGGCAAAGAGGAGAAGGGAGAATACCTATTCATGCTTTATTTCTATTTCTTTTGCCTGAAAATATTTTACCATATATATATGGTATTAGAAGTATAAAAATATATATATTATATATATATTTTTTTTTTCTTAAGGTATTATATGTGTACATAGCTTACCATTGCCCCCCACCACCTCCCATTCATGCCCTCCCTCCCCAGAGTTCTGTGTTCGTTGGTTGTATTTTATGCATGCATACCAGTCCTTCGGTTGTTCTCTTATCTCCCCCCAGGTCTCCTTCCCCTCCCCGCTGTCATTTGGCAGTCTGCTTGTTTTATGGTGACTATCTCAGGGCCACACAAATAGAATCTGCTCCTCATTTGGTTCACACGCCCCTCCCCCCAGGTCCCACTGCTTCCCCTGGGACACCTGGCCCCCTTGGGACACACTTTACCCTAGATTTTTAACTTGGCTTACTTTTTCATATCATTCAGGTCTTTATTCAAACCTATATGCAGAGCCTTCCCTGATGACTCTGTCTAAAAGAGCAATTCCTCTGAAACTACCCTCTTGCTCTGCTTCATAGGAAACCCCATAGCACATGAAGAAAGCAGAAAAGCATAATAAAAATGATTAAAAATAGATATCCATATAAAAGAGACAGAGGAAAATATTACAGTTTATAGCAGTTATCTTTAAGGGTTGAAATTATGAGTGACTTGATATATATATTTTGGCACTTTTTAGTTTTTCTATAATGGGTATATCCTATATAATAAGGAGCTAATATGCTAATTAGACCAGACACTGAATGACCTTCCAGAACGACCAGTGGGGTGTTGGGGTAGCGGGGCTGCGAGGGCTACTCCTGTAAATTTTCATGCATCGGGCCTCTGGTAATTTTATAATCGGAATAAAGTTATATTTAAAGAAAAAAATCATGGTGATAGAAATTTCAAAACAGGCATAATAAAAGAATGATGGGAGCGTCTGACTTCCCATCTAATGTCTCCCACCTGCGCAGTGCCCAAGCTGAGATCCCACCAGATGTCGAACACTGACAGACAAGGGTATGGAGGCCACATCCTGCTCCAGGCTGGTTTGGCCACTGGCCTTACCTCACGGCAAACAGCTGCAATCTGGCCTTCATCCATGCAGGTTTCTGTCACCACATCTGTCAAAGAGCCTCCAGCCAAGTATTCCATGACAACCCACAGCTCATCTCCCACGAGGTAACTGTAGGATAAAGGGTAAGAAGGAACAGAATACACTGAGCCATAGAACTGGATTTCAAAGGCTCAGCACATACACAGAGTGAACCTGCATTTCCATCAGCTCTGGAGGAGTCTGTTTTCTGGGGAAAAGCAGAATCTGGGGGACAGAATTACTAACTTGATAGCTCTTAGGAGCTCTTTGGCTCAATGGATAGAGCGTCGGCCTGCGGACTGAAAGGTCCAGGGTTCGATTCCGGTCAGGGGCATGTACCTTGGTTGCGGGCATATCCCCATTGGGGGGTGTGCAGGAGGCAGCTGGTCGATGTTTCTCTCTCATCGATGTTTCTAACTCTCTGTCTCTCTACCTTCCTCTCAGTGAAAAATCAATAAAATATTTTTTTTTAAAAAAACATCTTATGCTGGGAAGGTCAAAGTCCAACTCCCTCCCTCTTTACCGAAACTGAAGCTTACTGATGTTTTGCATGCAAAACAAGAAATCCTACAGAAATGAGACCAGTTGGCAATGCAATGGTATAAAGAGTAAAGGAATTAAAGTCCAAGACAGCCCAATAGTGCCTCCACCTGTGCTGTCTCTGAAATCCAGGCAAGAAGCTCATTTTCTTTTTTCATATGTGGGAGGAAAGAACATGACATGGTGTCAGGGATATTCAAATACAAAACCCTCATCTGCGACTTACTGATGTACTGGTCTTGAACCAGTTGTTAACTTCTATGAACCTCAGTTTCTCAGGTAATAAATCCTACCTCACAAGTAATGTATAACATAAATGCTAGCTACCACCACCATTATTATGTTGAAGAACAGAATTCTGATGAACTGGAGCAATAGGCTGAAAAAAATCAAAATGGGATTTAATGAAGACAACCAAGAAGTTCTACATTACCAGTTTAAGACATGGTCATGTAAAACAAAACAAAAAAAAAATCAGAGATTTTAATTGACTCCAAGTTATTGGGGGTTTACAATGAAACATGCTTCCTAAAAGAAATAATAAAATGAATGAAATCACTAGCTTGTGTTGCATTTAGAACAAAGGAGAAGTCCCACTCTCTCCATTCTGGTCAAATCTGAAATAAAAATGCTGAGTGTCACATTTTGTGAGAAAACCTGACAAGCTAGAACTTATTCAGGAGGGTGAACACAATGAGGAAAGGTTTGAGACACTGAATGATTTAAAAGCCTAAAGGCCTGACCCCTCAGGCCAAGGGGCAGAAGGGCTTCCCTGAGGCAGAGCAAACAGCGCAGTTAGGAGCTACAGGGTGGAAGGGTTCAGCCTAACCCAGAAGACTGTGCAGCAAGCAGAGGTGTCAGCAGTATGCAGGGTCGGAGACACAGAGCTAAGCATCATAGGAGATTCTTCAGTGGAGGCGTTGCCTTCTCCTTTAACAACTCCACCATCCATCAGTCCCAAAGGCCCTATCTCTCTGACAGGACCTGTCCATACCTGTCCAAGTAGTTCACAATATTTGGGTTCTTATTTTCCCTCATGACCAGGATCTCATTAATAATCAGCTCTTTCTTCGGCTGCTGCTGGAGGTTCATCTGCTTGATGGCCACCTGAAATCAGAGTACATTGGATACGCTATTAGAGCCACTCAGCACTTACTGAGCATCTACTAAGTACCAGACCTTAGACACTAAGCAGACAGAAATGAATAAGATATGATCTTACCCTTGAAGAATTCACAATTTATTAACATAGCCCAGTGGTACTCAATATGAGATCCCTAGACCAGCAGGATCAACATCTGGAAACTTGTTGAAATGGAAAATTTTCAGGCTCTAGCCAGCCCTAGAAATTCTGTATTTTAACAAACCCTCCAGGAGATTCTTATATACACCAAGGTTGAGGATCAACCTTGCTACTAAATAAAATAGTTATATTAAAAAATACTTTTAAAAATCACAGTATAAGAGAGGTGTGCTATAAAATTCCATACAAAGAAACATGTTTGGTAATGTAGAGACTTCAGAGAGGGGACGATGACTTTTTAAACTTGGTGTGGAAAGACAGAGTGGATCAGGTTAAGAGAGAAGAGAAAAGGAGGATAAAATACTTATACTGCTTGTGTATGAAAAAAGATCTAGATAGTCTTCTTGTCTATAGAAATAAATCAGTTTCCACGTAATACAAATATAGATCAGTTTCCAAGGCACTTTTGGATCCATCTTTTCTGTGTCAGGTACTATCAAAGGTATTCTCGAGTTTATTTCATTTAATCCTCAGAAATACCAAATTCAGCATTACTACTGACCCCTTCTGAAAGATAAGGAAATTGTGTTTGAGAGGGATATGTGGATTGCAAACATCTGTCTGAAGGGCAACACATTGACCTAAAGACATCTTACATTAAGTGTGGTAAGCCTTGTAACATACGTTAAGATTTGGAGACACAGAGTGCCTTTGGGATTCCCTCAGGCCATCTGGAAGGATGGAACAGTATTACTGAACCTCGCAGAAGTCACTGTGGCAGCAGACAGGAAGAACGGAGGCGGACAGAGATAACACAGAGGCAGTGGCAGGACCTCAGGGATCCTTTGTAACAGCTACTGACTAACTATGGCCTAGGCTGTATGCCCTTCACACCTAATCAGATGGATCCCTCCTCTTCGGGCCAGCAGACAGCACTCCGATTACACAAAAGGAATTGGACTTGAACTCTGAGGATGTAAGCTCCAGGGCCGAGTCTACACTTACTGATCTTGACCGATCACAAGCTCTCTAAACCTCAGTCTCTTCATCAATACACGGAGGATAATAATACCAACCCTGATTTCCCTTCCTCACAGGACTGGTTTGAGGACTAAAGGAAGTAGTGGCCAATGTGTTACTCATATTCAAAAATAAATTTAAATGATAAAGAAAGGCCACAATAATAACTGCATTTGATTACCTGGCACAGAGCGGCAAGAATGACGACATCAACAGGAACAATAGCAAAACCCAACCACCCTCCCACCACCACTATTCCCTGAATGCCTACTATGTACCAGGCCCGGATGTTAGGTGCTCTGCTTACGTTATGCCAGTAAAACCTAACAACAACCCTGTAAGTAAAAATCACTGTCTGCCCTTGCAGGTAAGGAAACTGAGATTTAACATTTACAAGAAAATTGCCTAACGTCATAATCAGTGCCCACAGGGCCATATGATTCCAAAGCCTCTTCCAGTCTATTCTATTACACACATTCCCTCTTAAAAAAAAAAAAATAGGCTTGAAAAGTAATAGTTCAATCTGTCACCGGAAGGCTTCCCAGCACTAACATACAGTCTTCCTATAGGTGACAGACAACAGCCCTGCTCATCCCCGGGGAAGCCCCGAGCCAGCACTTACTCCCGAAGCCTGGAGATTCAGACTCCCCGGGCAGGAAGCACGCCTTCCTGACCACACTCATTAGCCGCCCTAATGGACTTCCATTCATAGTTTTATAACCACATAGGGAAGTCAAGTTTCTGTTTCCTGTGGGCAGCTTCTCACACGCGCGGCCTCCAGCCTTTCAGGAGCTGCCTGCCACAAGCCAGCCTCCCATTAAGGGCTGTGAGGCCCAGGAGGCCAGACACAGGATAAGGAGCCCTCGTGCCTCCCCTGGGCTCTACAGTGGTCTTGCAGCCCGGAAAGCACAGCTTTAAGTCTTGGAGTCAAAAGTTTCTAACCCAGTCCTTGCGAACTGTACAACCCTACAAGTTACTTCAACTCCCTGTTACCTACACCAAAGGGACTTTTAGAATGGGCATATCCCCCTCTTTTCCAGATCTCTACCTCCAATTCACCATATTTAAAACGGACACAATGATAGCACCCTTCCTTCCTCACCGTTATTTCAACACAGGTTCCTGTTGGCACTGTGAGTCTTTGATGTGTACACAATGGAAAATATGGTCTCTTGCATTTGTATAGGATTTTAGGGAGAGGGGATAAAGCCATTTTATCGAGGGCCTACAGGAGAGGTTTGAGGGGCTGGGACAGGGCTGGGCAAACTACAGCCCTCGGGCCGGATCCGGTGAGTAAAACTATTGAATTAAAAAAAAAAAAAAAAAGACCGTACCCTTTTATGTAATGATGTTTACTTTGAATTTATATTAGTTCACACAAACACTCCATCCATGCTTTTGTTCCGGCCCTCCGGTCCAGTTTAAGAACCCATTGTGGCCCTCGAGTCAAAAAGTTTGCCCACCCCTGGGCTGGGAGGACAACGTGATCCGCCATCCTCGGTCCAGCCAGATCTCCCGCTTCACAGCCACTGGAAAGCCATTTAGATACGACTGTAATGTCTCCGTGCTTCGGCAGCACTGCGTCTTTCACATAGTGTCCCTATTGAGCTAAGAAGGATTAAAATGTAACCAAAAAAAAAAAAAAAAGAAAGAAAGAAAAGAAAGAAAACAAACAAATAGTAGAGCTGAAGGAGCAATAGTTGGTTGTAGACACTCACCTCCTGTCCTGTGGCCACATCCATTGCTGTGTACACAGTGCCTGAAGCACTAAACAACAGGTCGGGGAGAGAGGGGGGAAAAACATAGGTATTAAGTGAGGTGATACTTGTCAAATGCAGATCTACACACAATCTGGCAATACAAGGGTTTATAACAGCAGCAAAAATAATCTCCCCCACCTTCTCATATTTGAGGGGCAGTATGTATGTAATAGCAGAGAGAATACAGGCTCTAGTGGATAAAATACCTGAGTTCCAATCTGGAACGTCTACCTAGTATCTACTAGCTATACCATCCTGAGCAAGTTATCCTCTGAGCTCTACTTTCCTCATTTGCAAAGTGAAGGTAAGAGTATAAGGGTGTATATGAGCATTTAAATCAATTATTTATTCATGCTCTCAAAAGGATATGTGAATTTCATTTTGCAGTTTGTATTATAAAATAGGTTTGTATGTTTCATTCTTTTCAAACATAAAATATTAAATATGCTTTTTAAATACATATGCTCCCAGAAAATCTGATATTTCTACCCCAGCCCCAAAATATCCTTACTATACATTCATATGCACATATGCATGCATGCGTGCACACACACATACACACACATTCACACACAAAGAGAAAAGAGAGTGGAAGGGAGAGAAATACTAGGAATAATGCTAGAAAATAATCATGTCCACTCTAAATAACTAAAAAAACTCATTTTATGCCTATACCACGAACCCTGTATATCTGTAGGTGATGATATGTACTGTATTTGCCGGCGTATAAGACGACCCTTTGGCCCTGAAAAATATGCCTCCAAGTGGGGGGTAGTCTTATACGGCGAGTATATAACAAACTCTGTATTTTTAGTGGAAATGTTAGGGGGTCGTCTTATACGCCCAGTCGTTTTATACGCCGGCAAATACGTATTTTTCAGGGCCAAAAAATCGTCTTATACGCCGGCAAATACGGTAGCAATATTTATAACTTTAGATGTTATATATATATATATATATATATATATATATATATATATATATAATGCAATTTGAAGAAATTTAATTCCATGTATTGCCAAAAAAAAGCATTCTAGCAAGCCCTGAGATTATGCTTCACAGGGAAGTCAGGACAATTCAGGGAGAAAAGTCGCTTGTAAGTTTGCCTTACAGCTAGACATTATGGTCACTGGCTTCCTAGCCACCACTCTTTGGTTGAGGACCTAGCTACATACCCAAAAAAATGTGATCATAAGAGAAGAGCTCTCAGAAGGATGGGATTATTTGCTCTGGCAGTTATTTCCCGTTGACTCATCATCCTGCCTCTAGCCATCTTCTGTCATAAAGCTGGTGTCTAACTTCCTGTCCCCATCCTCCCCCATCCCACCAGATGATGGACATCTCTATGATTACAGAAGTCTAGAAAGCGACTCAGGCCCACTGGTTAGTACTTGATTATTTCTGCCTTGAATAGACAATATGTTTAGATATGAATTCTGAGGCAAAAAAATATCTTCAGGTCTTAAAGGGAAGAACAAGCAAAAATTATAATAAGCACTAACTCATCCTATCTATGTGGCATTTTTTTTTTAAATCATGGAATGTGAAATCATCAGCTCAGGTGATTAATAAATATTCCATTCCTCCCTTACACTAAGGCAGTGGTTGGCAAACTCATTAGTCAGCAGAGCCAAATATAAACAGTACAACGATTGAAATTTCTTTTGAGAGCCACATTTTTCAAACTTAAACTTCTTCTAATGGCACTTCTTCAAAATAGACTGTGGTATTTTGTGGAAGAGCCACACTCAAGGGGCCAAAGAGCCGCAGGTGGCTTGCGAGCCGCAATTTGCTGACCACGGCACTAAGAGACCTATCTAATAAGCAAGGAAAGCACATTTTGTAGATGTTGCCTATTTATGGGCTTCACACATCTGAATTTCTTTTTAAAAAAATCATAAATTCAGGATGTGAAAGGTACAGAATTTACAATGTCTCTCCCTTCAATGTATGGATGAAGAAACTGAAGTCCAGAGATGAGACCTGACTTGCCCACACTTGCCCGTGTACCTTTCTGCTGCATTCTCAGGACCTCGATGTAATTAGCTACAGGAAATGCCATACCAGATTACTCTCACTCTCTTCTCAGCATGTTAACTACCTTTCGTGAGTTCAGACTCACAATAAAGCATGTCTGGTGGAAAAAGCACTCCACCAGGAAAAAAAAAATGAGATCCACAGGGTTGTTTTACGGATTAAACAATAGATGCAAATAACGGATGTAAGCTGTAGAATGCTGTATAATGAAAACATCAGTATATCATACAATACTTTATCTTATTTCCCAGGAGGGTTTGGAATCATAAGGAAAAAACTAAAACAGAAAAATTTCAATGACTTCACATTAGCAACAATGCTTTCATTCAACTAACACTGAGGTGAGAGCTTTCCATAAGCCAGATCATTTTTTTCATCGTTTCTTTTTAACTTTAGCTCTTTCTGTAGGTCTATAAAAATCTCATTATTTTTCTTTTTCATATAGAGATATACTTTTGTGCAAAAGTAATTTGCATAAATCTTAAGTGAACAACTTGATGATTTTTCAATAGATATACAGACACGTGTGCACCACCACCATCACCTCTGAAGCTTCCTTCATGCCCCTTCGAAGTCAGCATTCCCCTCTCAGATGCGACAATTTCTCTAGCTTCTATATTAGCATATAGTTTTGCCTGTTCTTGAACTTACATTTATATAAATAAAATCATAGGGTTTTTGTTCTTTTATGTGGCTTCTTTTGCTCAAAATAATGGACAAATGCTTTTTTAAGAAATCACAGTCTATAGCTGACCCTAACAACACAGGGGCACTGACCTCCTGCATAGTCAAAACTCTATGTACAACTTTTGACTCCCTAAAAACTTAACTACTAAAAGCCTACTGCCGACAGGAAGCCTAAATAATAACATAGTCAATCAACACATATTTTGCCCATTACATGTGTTATATACTGTATTCTTACAATAAAGTAAGCTAGAGAAAGTAAATTGTTAAGAAGAGCAGTCCTGCCTCCGTGGCTCAGTGGTTGAGCATTGACCTATGAACCAGGAGGATCTGGGCAGGGCATATGCCTGGGTTGCGGGCTCAATCCCCATTGTGGGGCACGCAGGGGGCAGCCAATCAATGATATTATCTCATCATTGATGCTTCTATCTCTCTCTTCCTCTCTCTTCTTCTCTGCAATCTATATATATACTTTAAAAAAAAGAAAATCATAAGAGAAAATACATTTATAGTATTTATTGAAAAACTTGTATATAAATGGACCCATGAAACTCAGACCTGTGTTGTCCATGGGTCAACTGTATTGTAATTCTTTGTTTGACTATGTCCTTTAGACATGAGGCCTTTGAAAGCAGAGACTGTGTCTGACTCCTAGCTGTATTCCCATTGCCTAGTGCATATAGGACTCAACTAAGATTTGCCGAGTTCAGTACACTGAGGGCAGCATACAAGATGCAGAGAGGGAACCAGAGAGGAGAAGACTGTCCACCTAGAAAAACAGGTCCTGCCACACTAGCAGAAGGGTCTGCAATTGAGTCTCCCATTTCACACTGTGCTGGTAGCGCTGAACACCATGGAAACAGGATTAGTCTGAAAACGCAGGGCTGTTATTTGGGAAGCATGTTTTATACTAAGAAAATAAGTGATTTTCCCAATTTTCACTGCAGGGGTATTTTTAGCAACATGGCTGGCTAATGGCACATCTCTCCTTTTAAGCATAATTCTGCCAAACCCGAAGTCAGCCTAACCTAACACCTTCAGATGGGTGAGGGGTGAAGTGGAGAAAGAAAAACAAGGTTTCTGAGAGGCAAAACAAAAGCAAAATCACATACACCAGTACACACAATTTTAAGTCACTTTTCTATGGAAAGAAAATGCCCCTACTAACCCTTGTCCAATCTTCTCAAACCGTGTGTATTTCTTCTTAGGATCGCCCACACTCACTATGCTTCCTTTGGGGAAAAAAACAACAGAGACCAGGAATCATTTTTCCCCCCACACAGATCAAGATACAAAACAGGCCCCAATACCCAAAACCATACTAAGGAAGGTCCAAGCTTTCCCCCATAAGTTCCACCCAAAAGTCTCATCTCCTTACCCTTCTATTCATAGTAATTCATTCCATTTCTAAATTCCTAACAGCCACTTATTAATTTTTAATTCATCCATTCAATAAACATTTACTCATTTAATATGCTTGCTATGTGCCAAACTCTATGTTGAGTGCTAGGAATAAAAAGACAGATGAGACAGTTAAGACCGTCTCTGCTCTCAAGAAGCTCAATTTCCTGGAGGAGACAGACAAGCATCAAGTCCCATGAAAAAATAATAATCATTGCGCTAGACGGCAAAGGGGTAACAGAAAGAGGTACAACATACAGACTGGAAAGGCTTCCGATAGGAGGTGATTTGTGGGCTGATTTTTACAGGGTAAATAAGAATTAGGGAGGGAAAGGTGAGAAGGGGTCACAGAGGGAAGTACATCAAGTGCCAAGAAAGAGGTATGAGCGAGGTCACTGAGTTTTACAATTTGTGTTCTAGAGATGGTGAAACTGAGGACCACAGAGGGGAAGATACTTCCTCCCAAGGTCACACAGCTCCCTGGTGTCAGGACTAAGATTAGGAGTTTGGTTTTCCTTCTCCTAGTCCAAAGTGCTCTCCGCTAATACCAATTACTAAGATTTGGTACTTTTCATATACATTATCTCAAATTACAAATGAGACTTACAAATGAGACAGGCAAGAACATCCCTCTTTAAAAAATAAGAAAGAGGAGTCCCAGAGAACAGCAGGAAATTGCCCTGGAAACAAGCAAGGCTGGGGCTTCAATCCTGTGTCCTTAACTAAGATGGCAGCCTGCTTCCCATAATTCTATGTCCTAGATGTATTTTTTTTAAACCTGGTTCAAAGAAAAAAGACTGCATATAGGAACAAATAGATGACTAGGTAAGTAGCTTTTCTTATTTCGTCAGTTCATAAGGGCTCTGGGCAACTTTAGAGAGAATGAATTTTTTAAAAATCAAACAAGCCCTGACCAGTGTCTTCAGTGGTTAGAGCATCAGCCAAGCACCAAAGAATCACAGGTTCAATTCCTGGTCAAGGGCACATACTTCAGTTGCAGGTTCGATCCCCAGTCCCTGAGAGCAAGAGGCAGTATGCTCTAACTACAGGAGTAAAAGTCATGTTCTAACCCCAGCCCTGTCCTTTTCTGGTTGTATAATTTGGGGCAAGATATTTAGCTTTAAGTACTTTAACTGCAAAAAAAAAAAAAAAAGAAAGAAAGAAAAAAAGAAAAGGAAAGAAAAAGAAAAAAAGAAAAAAAAGAAAGAAAAAAGAAAAAGAGGATTATAATGTCTGCCTTCACAAGGCTAATATGAGGGATACATTTTTTAAAAAATCAAGAAAATACCTTGCTTGCCACTTAGTACATAATACAAGTTCACAAAATGTTACTTTCCCTTCCCTCTTTTCCTACAACCAAGATGGCAGATCTGTCTTCTAGATCAATGACAAACATACAAATAATTAATCTAAAAAATCAATCACAGCACTCTTTCCCATCATGTATAGACAAGGCCTCAAGCCTTTGTCAGTACAACATTACAGACTATTCACTAGATAAAAGCTATTTATCATCTACTAGTACAGAGGTCGGCAAACTCATTTAGTCAACAGAGCCAAATATCAACAGGACAACAATTGAAATTTCTTTTGAGAGCCAAATTTTTTAAACTTAAACTTCTTCTAACGCCGATTCTTCAAAATATTCTCGCCCAGGCCGTGGTATTTTGTGGAAGAGCCACACTCAAGGGGCCAAAGGGCCGCATGTGGTTCTCGAGCCGCAGTGTGCCGACCACGGTACTAATATATAACCCATGCCTAAGGGTGAGAGATACCTAGATCCTGAAGTGAGCTGTCCACATTCTCTCTCATCACATTCCCATCTTAATGTGGCATCCGATCAGGGCTAGTGACCCAGAGGAGGTGGGAACAAGGGAAGGGGGAAGAGAAGCGCAGCTTGTGGCTAAGATATCAAGCATAGCTAGCCAGCCACATCAAAGAAGACTAGGACGGAGATCTTGATAGCAACAAAATTCTGGCTTTGTGCTCAACCAATCAAGTAGCAGAGGGAGGTTCAGAAAGCTACAAAGTGCTTACGTAATTTCTCCAAGATCTCTTCATCGGACATTTTAGGCTTCTTCTTCTGCTTCTCAGTATTCCGGGTCAGAGCATCTGGAGGAGTGGTATTGCTCTCCGTAGGGGAAATGGGAGACGTAGCCACATCCCGGGTTGGAGTAACAGGAAGTGGTTCAATCACAGACCGTGTGTAGACCTGCATTGTTGGTATAAGAATTTGACAAGGCCAGCCTCGGTTAGCATGGGGAAGCTCAGGAGCCTCTCTTAAATGTGCGTTAGAACATCCACAGAAAAACAAATCCCAACAAACTCATTCGTTCTCCCAGGTCAAAATCTGTGTCCCTCCTCCTCTGTGCCAGGCCCATCCTGGGTGGTTGGAATGGCCTTCCTTGCTCTCAGTATACACAGCAAGGGTTAGTGAGAGTCTGGACAATGAAGATATTCAATATAGGTTAGACAACTCTCAGCAGAAATGATTTAAAGGAAATTCTCTATCATGGGATGGGAATCCCCTTCATCTCAAAATTCTATTCTTTCACAAGCTGAAATGAATTATCTAGTGGTTGCACAGCATTTTGCACTAATACAACATTATCTCTTTTGAGCTGCTCCCTCTTTAAATCCTGAACCCCTGCAGAGAAGGAACTACAATTGTTCTTGCTGAGGAAGCAGTAGGATGCAGTCATTTAGACCACAGACTCGAGAATCTGCCTGCCTGGGCTTAAATCCCAACTCTCACTTTTACCTTGGGCAGGTTACTTAGGTTCTCTGTGCTTCGGTTTCCTCTTTATAAATGGTGATACTAATACCTTTTTAATAGGGTTGTTGTAGGAATAAATTAACACGTGAAGTTATTAAAATCATACCCAACAGATACTGAGCTTTTAAAATTTTGCTAATTCTATTATATTTCCTATTCATTTACTTAACAAATGTTTACTGAGAATCCTCTCTTTGCCTGGCTGTACAAAATGTTGCCCCATCTTCTTGTGAATTAAATATTGTGGAAAAATTAATAACTACAGGCAGAAAGGGTTAAATGTCGTTTAAAAATGAGCAAGCTACACACTACTGAGGTTTAGGTAATTTATACTCTCTTTCCCAGAAGATCATTTTAGGCATTTATCAGATTTTTTTCCATAAAAATATCACAACTATATTTTGGCTAGTCTATAAGCTCTCTGAAGACAGTAAATGTGTCATTCATCCCTGAGTTCCTGTATCTAAGCAGTTCCTAACAAAAAGCATGCATATAAGATACATGTTTCATGAATCAATGAATAAATACTAAATAGAATTCTTCATCTGGATCTTGAAGGACAGACAGGACTGTAATAGGAGCAAATGGGAGAGAGCTTAAGTGAAGACACTGAGGTCAGAGACTAAAACTTCTTTCCTGACTTCTAGCATAATGACTTCTTCATTTTCTATCTTCTACCTATAGACAAAGGATATCCCTAGCACCTCAGGCCTGTACTTTCACGCTCTGTCATCTTTTTCTTTTTTCAAATAGAGGTAGATAGAGAGAAAAACAGCAATGATGAGATTCATTGGTCGGCTAACTCCTACATGCCCCACACTGAGTATCGAGCCTGCAACCAGGATCTATGCCCTGAGTGGTTCATGGGTTGGCGCTCACTGAGCCACAACGGCTGGGCATGACTTGTCCTTCTTGTTTGGTTCTCTGAATTTTAAAAGCTCATTGAGGGTACAAACCCTGCCTTTTCCTTCTCTAGTGGTCTCCTTGTCCGGCTCCCAGCACAGACCTGCACACACAAAGGGGCCACTGTGCTATGGTGGAAAGCAGCCTGGATTTAGAATACATTACCTGCTTTCAATCCTGGCTCTTTTGGTTACTAAGAGACTTTAGGTAGCTCAATTTACCTTTCTAAATCTCAGCTTCTTTTTCTATAAATTGGGAATTATCAGTGCCTTTATAGAAACGACTGCTATGGGGACCTACCGCAAGGGTGATTCCACAGATTATAAATCTTTATCCTAAAAAGGTCATTTATCCCCTTCAATTTCCCCCACAGCATCTCCCACAATCAGCCAACCAACTTCTGCTTAAACACCTCCCTGAATGCCTAACCCAAAGGCAGCCTTTTTTGTACTATTACAGGGTTTAAGCCCTAGATTCTTCTTTCGTTACAAAGCTCGTCATAATAAAAAGTCCAAGTTAAAAAAAAGAAAAAGACACACACACACACACACACACACACACACACACACACAGCAGCAGCAGCAGCAGCAGCAGCAGCAGCAGCAGCAGCAGCAGAGTATCTTCTGATAATAGGTCAATGCTCACTGAAGCTAAATTAAGTAAAAGGCATGAACCCCTGTTGTCAAAGAGAGGACAGAAGGACGGTGGCTATTCTGAGATGGAAGAACCTCCTAGGAAGTTAAATAAAAATCACTGCCAATATCAGGCATCCGGATATCCACCATATTAATAGCACTAACGTATTTATCGACTCTCCTGGGTCTTTCAGTATCATCGGTGCTGTTCTAAGAGGCTGAATGCTGTGCATCTGACAGAGAAGAGGTCTGCAGCCGGCTAATTTGCTGCTTCCCAGGAGACTGGAATCATTTAGGTTAGTCCTGCACTAAGCATCATCAATTCTGTATATCTTCCTGTCTGCGGAGAGCAGACTAAGTTAACGAGGGCTGGGATGGTAAAAACACAAATTATTTAGGACACTTTGGGGCTATCTGCAAACCCATGATAAATATATATACGACTTACTGTCTTTAATTATAAAGAAAGTACCTTTCAATCAAATTGGTTCAGTGATCTCACCAACGCCTAAATCTAAGGACCACTACCCGAGTATAAAACCTCTAGGCCACGAACATCAGCCCCAACCTCCCCCTCCAAACTTTAATAAGTCACGTCCCCAAAGACTCACAGATTTTGTGTGCTCTGGGCGTGGAGCAATCACTGGAGGTGGGGTAGCATCATCATCGTCGTCTTCATCTTCTGAGACTGGTGGCACTGCGGGGGTCTCGGACACAGTCTTCACATTCTGCGCAGCGGAGAAAAAGCCAGATTCCATCAGGTCCAGCTTTAAGACACAGGATCGAAACCTCCCCACCTCTCACCAAAGAAACCTCCTCCTGACACCCCTTGTGAAACCCACATCAGCCTCCGAGCTCTTCACCTTTGTGCAGCCAGTCGGGAACTCGGTCGGCTTCCCTCTCGTTCAGTTACCACTATCCACTCAGTCCCTTCCTCCCATCCAAAGCTAACTGGGGACTGGGAAGCCAGACTACAGCTCTTCTACCTGCCTTCCCCAATCCAGACCCTGAAGACAAGCACGTAGCTCCTTCTTCGTCTATAAATTTTACTCTCCACACTGAACAGGTGATAAAACATGACATGTAGGGAAGGGATGAGAAGTTTGGAATTCTACCAAGTTTACCATTATATTCCTTACACCTCTCTGATATGGTGAATGGAAATCCAGACAGGCACTTGCCTCTCCTTTTCCTTTCTTTACCAAAACCTACTGCACACCGAGTATGTCCACAGGTGCCCTCGCCTCAACCTGAAGATACAGAACCTCAGGAGCCCCTTGCCTCAAGAGAACAATGAGTTTCTCCCAAGACTGGCTACTACCCATTTCACTGGTCCTGGGATGAACCTCACCTGCATGACTAATTGGATCTGCTATAATCTCAGCAACACGATTTTCACATGCAAACGGTAACAGAGCTGGGCCAAGAACAACATGTTTGGGGGCAGGTCCAGGCAAAAAATATCATACCAGTGCTGTTTACACCACAGATTTGAGAGATAAAATAGCTCCAAAACCTGAGATGTTTGATGGAGATTAAATGATCACAGCACAGGACCCAAGAGGCAACAGAGATAGTTTAATACCTATAGACACGATTCAACAGTTTCAGATGTTTTCAGGGCACCTACTCTGTGCTCAGTAAGATACTGTGATGGGCACTGTTGACATAAAGATGCAAAGATGAAAAGGGCGGTCCATGTCCTGAAGCAGCTCATCATCGAATAGAGGAGACAGAGGGTGAGTTGCCCTTTTGCCTGCCATTTGGGGCCTCTAGAGAGAGGACGGTAGGGAGTCAGAATGACGGGGACAGGTGGGAAAACTCACCTAGAGGAATACTAGACTAGAGCTACTGTACCCGTGTGGCAGGCTGGCTTTACCACATGTGACATACTGAGGTACTGGGCAGAACTTAAAAACTTTCAGTGCCAAGCACATGTAAGCAACAAGCTTTGTGTCACCATAAGCAATGAATTTATCCTTTTGGTCTCAAGTTTTATCACTTGAGGAACGTGGAGAAAAGTAGTAGTATAATTATAATGAGTCACTTTCAGTCCTACAATCCAATAGAGGTTCTTTCCCTGTCAAAGTGAATATATATATATACATATATATATATTTGGGGTGGGGGTGGGGTGGGGGGGTGTTAATCCTCACCCAAGGATATTTTTTCTATTGCTTTTTTTGGTTTTGTTTTTTCTTAGAGAGAGTGGAAGAGAGGGAGGAAGGGGGAGAAAGAGAGAAAAAGAAAGAAACATCAATTGGCTGCCTCCTGCTTGAGCCTCAACCCAGGGCCAGGGATCAGATTGGACCTGCAACCCAGGTATGCACCTTTGAACAGGAATCAAACCTGAGACCCTTCAGTCCATAGGCTGAATCTCTAACCACTGAGTGACACTGACCAGGGCTCAAAATATATATTTATATATTTTGATATTTTTCTAATCTAATATAGATATAGATATAGATATAGATATAGATATAGATATAGATATAGATGTAGATGTAGATGTAGATATAGATATATAAATTAGAATTGATTTTTACAGTGAGGAAGGGAGAAAGATAGAGAGTTAGAAACATCGATGAGAAAGAAACATCAATCAGTTGCCTCCTGCACAACCCCCTACTGGGGATGTGCCCACAACCAAGATACATGCCCTTGACCGGAATCAAAGCTGCAACCCTTCAGGCCAATGTTCTATCCAATTAGGGTGGTACTAACTTATTTCCTCCCCACTATTCCTCTTTAACCAGAAACCCAAAATGGGAATTAAGTTGCTACCTCTTCACATGGGTTGTTGCCTTGGGGCTCCCTGATGTATACTATAAACACGAGGCTTGTTTGCTCTCTAAAACTCTGTAGAGAAGTAGATTTCATCATCTTCTTTAGCAACACATTCTGTTTTCCCAGGGGGAAACTCCAGGTGGTAGTATTCACGACTATCAGAATCAAGAGCTACAGTTTTTTATCCCAAATTTTTATTTCTTATCCCTGTGTCCTTGGCAAGGCTGTCCTACTCTAAGCCACATGTTTCTCATCTCTAAAATGGGGATATGACAGCAGCTCTCTGCCTCCTTAGTTGGATGTGCATTTTAGTCTAAACTAACATCTTGGAGGATAAAAAAGAATTCTTCAAAATTAAAATTCTTAGAGGGCCCTTAGGAAGATGAAATAAAGTGAGGTGGACATAAGAACTCTTTGTAAACAGTAAGGAGCTAGGAAGGTATAAGTAATCAATTAAATTATCATTCTGTCTAATAACCACAAACCCCTGTTTTTTAAAAAGCCTGTGATTTTAACTCATTCATTCACTAACTACCAGGCTCTCTTCGACAGTTTGGGGCTGTACTAAAGAACAAAATAAAGTCCCTGGCCTATGCCTTATATTTTAGAAGAGGAAACAGTCAAAATTAACCATTTCCGGTAGTAGTAATAAGATAGTCTATGAGAGTAGAGATTGGTTGCGAGTAGGGAACTATTACTTTAAACAGAATAAAGTACTCATGAAAATTATTCTAATGAGAAGTCATATAAGCAGTGGCTTGAATGAACTGAGAGAGCAAGCCAGGAAACTCACTGGGAAAAAGAATATTTCTGGCAGAAGAAAGAATTCAATGATTTTAATAAATTTTTAGAGTTGTGTGATCATCACCATAATCGAGTTCTCTGTTGGTTGGTTGGTGAGTAACACTATAGAAGAATCCAACTGGACCATTGGAGAAGCACTCCATTTTGTCTTTAGAATGTAGGCCAGTCAGATCCAGAGAAGAATCTTCTAATCTCTTGCTTTAAGAATAAAAGTTTGGCCGAAACCGGTTTGGCTCAGTGGTAGAGTGTCGGTCTTCGGACTGAAAGGTCCCGGGTTCGATTCCGGTCAAGGGCATGTACATTGGTTGTGGGCACATCTCCCGTAGGGGGTGTGCAAGAGGCAGCTGGTCAATGTTTCTCTCTCATCGACGTTTCTAGCTCTCTATCTCTCTTCCTTCCTCTCTGTAAAAAATATCAATAAAATATATTTTTAAAAAAAGAATAAAAGTTTGACTACTAGTATTCTAGGAGCCTCGTATGCAGAGAGAGGGTGAGCCCGCAGTATGCATATACTCACTTAATTACCCTGGTTTTGGTATGATACTCTTCTATTTCACTGTGTCTGACATCCTATACAGAAAACCTTGGTTTTACCTTCTCTAGAGAATAAACTGCCAGTTTTCTGCTAGGACAGGGAAGGACAATCACTCAATGGCTTAGAGTAGAGGAAGAGATTTAGGCATCTAACTGCATCTTAAATACTGTGTTTCCCCGAAAATAAGACATCCTCCAAAAATAAGACCTACTTCATGGAAACATAATACATCCCCTGAAAATAAGACCTAGTGCATCTTTGGGAGCAAAAATTAATATAAGACACTGTCTTATTTTCGGGGAAACAAGGTAGCTTTAATTGCATCTGTCATTAGTTCTCTCCCCGCCCACTCCCCTTCATCTCCAGTTTCAGAAGCACTACCAATTCTGAGCCTTTTGAGGATTCTGCAGTCTAGGTATACAGGCCAGCTTTGCCCATGGAGTTTCCTCAAAAAATTAAAACTGGAACTCCCATTTGACCCAGTAATCCCACTTCTAGGAATGTATCCAAAGAAAACAGAAATGCCAATCAGAAAGGATATATGTACCCGTATGTTCATAGCAGCACAATTTACAATAGCTAAGATTTGGAAACAGCCTAAGTGCCCATTAGCAGATGAGTGGATTAAAAAACAGTGGTACAACTACACAATGGAAATCTACATTGCTTTTTGCCTAACTAATAGTCCATTGTATTGATTGATATAATACTTTTTTTAAAAACCCATTCATCAATTGATGGGCATTTGGGTTGTTTCCCTTTGGGGCTATTATGAATAATGCTTATGTGAACATTCATGCATCCATTTTTGTGTGAATGTATGTTTTCATATCTATTGGATATGTACTCAGGAGTGGAATTGTGAGGTCAGATGGTAACTCTATGCTTATCCTTTTGAGAAACTGCCCCATTGTACACTCCCACCAGCAGTTATGAGGGTTCCAATTTCTTCCTTTGATTACTTTTCACTCTAATGCCTCGGTTCTCTGAATCTTTTTAAATCTCCTTGCTTAAACCCCCTGTGTCCTTTATCCTCGGTTTTCCATATTTTTTTATAGTTTATATCATTAATGCAGCCTTAGATATATTTGGCTTTTAATGCTTGTGAATTTATTTATTCAATATCTTTTAATTTCTAAGAATTCTTTTTTTATCCTCTAAGATGTTGTTAGTTTAGGCTAAAATGTACATCAAACTATACCAGTCTCCTATTTAAAATATTCCTTAGCTCCAGCACTAAGTCCAAGTTCTTTGGTCTGAAATGATGGATCCTCAACTTGGCTTTTGCTCATGCCACCTCAGGTAAGAAAGCATTGCTGCCGAAACCGGTTTGGCTCAGTGGATAGAGCGTAGGTCTGCAGGCTGAAAGGTCGCAGGTTTGATTCCGATTAGGGGCATATACGTTGGTTGCGGGCACAAGAGGCAGCTGATCGATGTCTCTCTCTCATCGATGTTTCTAACTCTCTATCCCTCTCTCCTTCCTCTCTGTAAAAAATCAATAAAATATATATTTTTTTTTAAAGAAAGAAAGAAAGCATTGCCCTTCCAGGTAGCTCAGTTGGTAAGAGTGTTGTCTCAATACGCCACTGTTGCCAGTTTGATCCCTGGTCAGGGCACACATAAGCAGCAACCAATGAATGCATAAATAAGTAGAACAGCAAATCGATGTCTCTCTCTCACACAATAAGTAAATAATTTTTTTTTAAAAAGCATTGCCTTTTCTCTGCCTGGTATCACTACCTGTGTTTACCTGATACCATATTATAAATCCTTGTTTATGTGTCCTGTTTCCTCACAAATTTGTGAGATCAAGAGCAAAAACCTTACCAATCTTTGACTCCCCAGTCTATCACACAGTAGGTACTCATTTGGTAAATGAGAATTCAGGAACTACAAGGCACACAATGTGAGACCTCAGACCAAGGCCATAAATATAATTTTAAAGCCAGAAGCCCTTAATAATCATGTCTGTTAAATGAACAAATCATTCAGTCCCAACAACTCTGTTCAAACTTCTCTGTACTACTCGGCAGACTAAATCACTCCATCAAATATGACTCCCAATGTACATTACTTATACCTCTCTGGCAGCCTTTATCCCTAGAGTCTTCTGTTAATTCCTCCTTCAAGGACTGAGATAGTGCATGTACATTTTTCTATCACCAACACATTGGCACAAAGAAGGTGCTCAGTAAATATTTATAGTATGAAGGAATAAATGAATGTTTGGGAGAACTGAATTTTGCATTGGTTTCCACTATTAGCTCATTCAAGGATAGGGAGCAACTCATTTAATTTCTCTGAGCCTCAATTTCTTAACCTGTGGTATGGGGAGATAACAATCCTGCCCAATTATTTCACAAATCATATGAAATGACCTGTAGGAAACCAGTATGGGAAATAATGACATGCTGCCACAATGGAAACCATACCCCTCAGGTAAAACTAGTAAGGATATCATGTACTGAGCCACGGGGACAAACGTTCTGAATTGGGAGGGAAAATGTCCTTGACAGCCTGAGTGGCTTTAATTGTAGTTACTAAGCCAGTACAGGTTTCCAGCAAGCAGGTGTTATCCTCTCTGCCATATGGCCTGAGCCCCAGGGCCCCGCCTCCTCTTCACTAACAAACATCGCGGCTATGGCTTTGCTGCAGTCTCCTTTATGAGACCTCTCTGCCATCTTTCTCAGTTCCCTGCCTCAGTGAGAAAAGAACCCTGGACTAGCACTTGGAAGACCCTAGTTCTAATCTGGTTCTGCCATAATGATGGGGGAAAAGAGACATTTTAGGGGGTTAGCAATCTGTAGTCACTGCCTTTTTAACTGTCTGGTCCTGCAAGACCTATTTACTCCCCTTTTAGAGAGGCCATAAACCTTCCCCAGATGAAGTCATCAGTGCTGGCACCAGGGCAGGCCTTTGGTTGAGGCCTCAAAAGCCCCAGCCCATAGGGCTCTTTAAGAACTTGCAAAGGGGACCAGAAAACCCCATATTTGGGAGACAAAGGACTGAAAAAGATATAAAAAGGGACAACTTCCTCCATGATGCTGCTCAGAATTTGAAATACACCCCCCCCAAAAAAAAAAAAATCTGGGCCCATACATAATAAAGTGTAACTCTCCATTTCTCTAAGCATTGCTTGGTTTTTCTCTGGTCTTCTGTAACAATAATAGCTAATTATGAGTCTCCAGGAAATTGTTTTTCTACCTGTAAAATGGGAATGAGAATACTTCCTTCACAAGGTAATTGCGAGGTCTAATTATTAGTACAGTGCCTGGCACATATTGGCCACTCAATATATGAGAGCTACTACTCCTCTCATAAAAGATAAAGATGTTTGGTGTTTTGTTTTGTTTTTGTTTTTTGTTTTTTGTTTTTACAGAGAGGAAATGAGAAAAATAGAAATCCAGAAACACCGATGAGAGAGAAACATTGACCAGCTGCCTCCTTCACATCCCCTACCAGGGATGTGCCCACAACCAATGTACATGCCCTTGACCGGAATCGAACCTGGGTGGGACCTTTCAGTCTGCAGACTGATGCTCTATCCACTGAGCCAAACCGGTTTTGGCAAGCACAAAGATATTTGAACCACAAAGCACTGCTCAGCTTTCTCCAATAATTTACTATTCAACAGTGGTAAGAACCTCTCAGAGATCTTAACATGTGCAAATGCTTCCCCATCTTTTAATTACATACCTTCCATTCGATGAAAGAGTGAATAGGGGAAAGCAACGCAGACTGGGCATCTGATACCTATTGCCATCAACCCTTCTCTATTTCAGTTTTATCAACTATAAAGCAAAGATAATAACTGACCTCATTAAGCACCCGTGATGATTAAAAGAAATAGTAAATAAGAAAGGACTGAGGGTGCTATCAGGCACTGGACAGGTGAACATTTTTTATACTAGTAAATGATGACAGTAAAATAACTCAGAGTAAACCAATCCATATTCCTGCAAACATGGTACAAAGTATTTTAACAATGACTAAATACTGTGTTAGAACTTACTATTCTATGGCTTAAAATTCTTCAAGAGCTTCTCATTACCTTTAAAATAAATTAAAACTCCTACATGATTGGACCTGTTTACCACCCCTCCTTGTCATCCACTCTGTTCCCTTCACCCTTCACATGCCGGCCACAACAAACCACCTGCAGTTTCCCTTACAAGCATAGCTCGCGAACCCTTGTCTTGATACATGCTATTTATTCTTTCTCTGACTGGAATACTCTCATCTCTTCTTAATTCTTACACCCTAGGTAACAAACTCATTCAGCTCAGACTGTCGTCAAGAAACTTTCCTTATACATCCAATTTCATTCAGTTAGTCAGATGCCATGCATATAGCAATAAACAAATCAGACCTAACCCCTGGCCTCATATACTTCTAGCGCACAGCACTGTAACTATTTACTGTTGTCTTCCTGTCACTCACAAGACTAGGAGATCATCGGACATGGGGATGATGCCAGATTCATCCCCATATTGCCACTCTCCACAAGACATGGCACAGAGTAGGGGTTTTGCAAGTGTTTAGCAAACCAATATGACATAACATAATATGACATATGATGCTGTCTCTGTCTGCTGTCTCAGATTTAAAGAACAGTAGTTATTATTTAAAGACCCTTTCAAACATATCATCATATTTTATTTGCTCTGGAAAATAAAACTTGTAAGCTGAAAGAGGAGAAGGATTTTGTTTTTTGTATCAATAAATCAATATTTTTTATTGATTACGGTATTACATGTGTACATATCTTACCATTGTCTCCCGCCCCCTCACCAAGAGGGACCTTTGAAGTCACTGAGTTTTACTCCTCAGCCCTTCCTGACAGGGCATTCAGTACAGCTTCAGGGGACACCTTAAAAGGACAAAATATGCCGCCCTCGCCATCAGTCCTAAACCTGGTTTTGTATACCCAAACCAAAGAGCGGGAATTCGCTTCTAAATTCAGGTTTTCGAAGACATGTCCAGGTAAGGCAAAGTACCGTATTTGCCGGCGTATAAGACGATTTTTTTGGCCCTGAAAAATACCGTATTTGCCGGCGTATAAGAGACTGGGCGTATAAGACGACCCCCTAACATTTCCACCCAAAATACAGAGTTTGTTATATACTCGCCGTATAAGACTACCCCCCACTTGGAGGCATATTTTTCAGGGCCAAAAAATTGTCTTATACACCGGCAAATACGGTATATCATCCTCTTTTTTATTATTATTATTTTTTATTAAAAAACCCAAGCTCAGAAACTGGCTTTCAAAGGCAAATGAAAAACTGAGCCTAAAAGCCAGTTCCTCTGGTTCCAAGGTTGGGATTTCTAGAACATTAAAAAAAAAATAATAAAATAAAGCTGGAAGGGATATCTACTGATGGAGTCCAATTCCTCTGAAGTTCCCTGTATAGACAGGGACTCTGAGGCCCAGAGTGCGGGAGGGACCAAGATGAGGTCCCCCCAGCCTAGGCTCTGCATCGGCCACACTGTCTTTGACCCCTAACCACCACACCTGCCCATGTCAGAATAGAGGAAATAAGGACTTACCAAAGTGTTAGAAGAATTATAATCCTCAGCTAATTTATCTGCAAAGGAAAAAAAAAAGACCGGGGACTCAGTCAGTAAACAATTACAGTGCGTCTGCTCTTGAGAGCTCAGGAAGCCTGGCCAGTCAAGCCCTTGCCAGCCTCAGGGAATGACAACAGCATTCCTGGTACGACGGGCCCAATACCATGCTAGGCACGTTATACACATTACCTCCCTTTTCCTCAATGGATTTCTGAGTGTGCTTGGTAGGTTTCCTTTTATAGATTTGGAAACTGAGGTTCAGAGATGTTAAGTAATCTGCCCAGGGTACACACAGTTGTTAAGTAGGAAGTCAAGATCTGAATTCTGGTCAAACTCTAAATACTATGATAGAACTGTACCCACATCAGCAACGCTATCCTCATCAGGCCTGAATCTAAAAGAAAGAAGGGATTCGTGGCTAGGCTGTCCTGAGCACCCACGACAAATGATGACCAGCCTGAAGCTTGGGCTTCTAGAAAGGATCCTCTGCATTCATGTCTCTTCCCCACAGGGAGAGAAAGACGAAGGCTCAGGAAATGAGAGGCATTAATCATGTCAAGTCTAATTAAAGGCAGAATCTTGTTCCTAATAATAGAGCCAAGCTTCCACAGTAAGGTAATTACCATATTTCACTGATTCTGAGATGTTTTTTCACATTAACATCTCTAAAACAGAGATGTGTCCTATAAAGCCTTTTTTTAAAATTCCTCACTCAAGGATATATTTTACTGATTTTTAGAGAGGGAGGGAGGGAGGGGGAGAGAGAGAGAGAGAGAGAGAGAGAGAGAGAGAGAGAGAGAGATACCTATGTGAGAAACATCGATCAGTTGCTTCCCGTATACACCCTGACTGGGGATCAAACCCACAACCTTTTGGTGTGCTGGACGATGTTCCAACCAAATGAGCCACCCAGCCAGGGCACATTTCGTGTTTTAATTGGCAACCTTTTTTCTTTAGTGGCATATAAAATAATGATGCCTCTTAAAATAAGTGATATCTTAGATTTAATGAAATATGAAACATACACTCAATGGAGATTTAGCAAAAAAATAAGTTTAAAGACGAAGTACTGCATTAGGTTTTATTCTTTAATTCCTAAAGTGACTTTGCTGGTTCTAGAGACTTTGCTGGAATTAAAGGGGGAAAATATTCTATCAAATCCAACACATTCCTCACCAAGAACCAAGTCCAGAGAATGTCCAAGACCCCAATTCCCATTATATAAGAAAGTACCAGGTAGTACTCCTTCTGTCCTATGACAACTAATGGACCCACAAGCTTTGACAAAATGTTCTTAAAACAAACCCCGAATAGCCAGCTGGACTCTGGTGAGATCAATTCAGGATGTACTTTAATAACTCATTGGTTCTTTTTGTCCAAAAGACATCAACTTAGGGCAAAGCAAATACTATGTGCTCACTGCACAACCCCAGACCTGATGCTAGTGTTTTTGAGGACTGGGTATTGTGATAATAAATCTATCTGGTCTATAAAAGAAACAAACATTGTTCATTTTAACCGAGATGTACCATGTCTACATATCAAAATCAAATTCCATAGCACAGAAGGGCAGAGTAGAGAGGACCTCCAATCCCTTCTTCTTACCAATGAGGAAACTAAGGTTCAGAGAAGAAAATAAATGGGTTCAAGATTACAGAAATGACCCCAGCTGGTTGGCTCAGTGGACAGAATGTCGGCCTGTGGACTGAAGGGTCTCGGGTTCGATTCTGGTCAAGGGCACATGCCCAGATTGCAGGTTCGATTCCCAGTGGGGGGCATGCAAGAGGCAGCCAATCAATGATTCTCTTTCATCATTGATGTTTTTATTTCTCTCTTCCTCTCCCTTCCTCTCTGAAATCAATAAAAATATATTTTTAAAAAGATTACATAAATCACTGGCAAAGTAGGACTAAACTCCCTACATACTTTTTGTTAATCAGCACAGAAAATAAAATGCTGGGGGGGGGGGGGGAGGGATAGAAAAGTTGACAATAATTGGCATGGAAGATTATGCTTGGGTTATAAACCGCAGAGGGTTGAAAGGCCCGAATTTAAAACACACTTCCATCACCTTATCCGTTGCATCACCCAGAGCAAATTCACTTAGTTTCTCTAAGCCTAATTAATTTCTCTGAGTCTGTAAACTGGGGATAATAATCCTTGCCCTACCAATCTCACAAGGCCATGAAGAGAATCAAATGTATATAGGCATATATAGATTGAGGTAGTGTTATCATAATAGTATGAGAAGTACCAATCTCACAAGGCCATGAAGAGAAACTCATATATATAGGCATATATATATTGAGGTAGTGTTATCATAATAGTATGAGAAGAGGGGAAACAGAAAAAGGAGAAAGATGACTTTAAAAATAAACCAAGCCAAACATAAAACTTTGCCTGGAGTTGATCCTGGTCTTCAACTTCTAGAAAATTAACAATTTCACTCACATATACTCAATGTTACTCACATATGCATACACAGATGAGTATATACACAATTACCTGGATTGTATAAGCATTCATTCATGAATACTTAAGTGGGCTTCAATTCCAAACATACGCAAACCCACAGATCTATGCTTCCATTTACATACATGTCACTTGTTCACATCTACATGTAAACATAAAACAGAAAGTCTTCCAAAGACTTTGCAGCTGAGGCTTTCAAAGCCAGCTTTCATCTCATATCTCCATGACAAAGTCCCTAAAACACAAGCTCTAATCTCCTGCCTGGGAAACTCGCCCCGCACCACCCCTCAACCCCAATTCCTCCTTGGAATGCCCCAGTCCTTCAACGTGAGAAGTAAGGCAGACCCAGCGGGGCCAGACGTGAGGGAGGAAATACTGCTGGGAACACGCATGACCCTCTCCTGGGCACCGCGATGGCAGCAGGAGTGAAGCTGCAGTCTGTCATCCTCGCCATCTGTGCCCTTTGATACCAGCCAGATACTTGCTGGGAAAGCATCCTTCAAATTAGCTAGTTCATCCTGGTTCTCGCCTTCCCCAGTAATGCTGCCCTTCGAAAAAGACAGCATGGACTCCGGAAAGAGCACTGTACTCAGAGGTCAGAGACCAGCTCTGCCACTAAATCAGACACATCAGAAAAGCCTTTTTTGGCCGAAACCGGTTTGGCTCAGTGGTAGAGCGTCGGTCTGCGGACTGAAAGGTCCCGGGTTCGATTCCGGTCAAGGGCATGTACATTGGTTGCGGGCACATCCCCAGTAGGGGGCGTGCAGGAGGCAGCTGGTCAATGTTTCTCTCTCATTGACGTTTCTAGCTCTCTATCTCTCTCCCTTCCTCTCTGTAAAATATCAATAAAATATATTTTAAAAAAAAAAAGCCTTTTTTGGCTCTGTCTGCAAAACATGGGGAACTGGAAGTAATATACATACTAAGGCTATTTCTTGCTCTGATAGTCTAAGATGCTACACAAAAGGTAAGTCTCCAGAAATGTATGCTTTCTCATTGACTTGTCTAGGAAAAGAAAATTTCTCTACTATGAAAAGAGGTTCCCCAAATGAAGTTACTAGAGGCAAGTAGTAAGCTCAAATGGTGCTGGTAGTGGATTAGGGGACCTGGCTTCTAATCTCAATTCTGCTATAAAAGACAACCCTGGAAACCGTCATCCCTTATATAGAGAGTACATCTAAAGCACATTTATTATTGCTGACCTGTTTTTTCACTTGACTGATAAAAATCAGTGCGCCTTGATGAAGAAATTGGGCTTGCCTACTTAAAAGATACATATTAAATGTGTTATTACATAACTTCACAATATTAAAGACACTGACGACAATGACAGCTACATTTCCATGGTGTCATTTATAACCTGTAAAGGTCATTTTCCCCTTATACAACCTCCAGAGATAGGAATTATTACTCCCATTTTGAGGCTCAAGGAAATGAAGTGACAGTGGAAGGCTAGTGAGTGTCAGAGTTAGATCTTCTAGCACAAAGTGTACCGTATTTGCCGGCGTATAAGACGATTTTTTGGCCCTGAAAAATACCGTATTTGCCGGCGTATAAAACGACTGGGCGTATAAGATGACCCCCTAACATTTCCACTCAAAATACAGAGTTTGTTATATACTCGCTGTATAAGACTACCCCCCACTTGGAGGCATATTTTTCAGGGCCAAAAAATCGTCTTATACGCCGGCAAATACGGTATGTCTTTCCATGTCACATTTTTTAATTGTGCAGTTTCAGAGTCAAGACTCAAGTTTGATGCAAAACCCATTGCCTTGGCTCTCAAATTCCAAAATCCTGTCTTAGCGGAGGGACCGTCTCCACTCTTTCCAATACTTTCTTCTCTCACCCCAGGCCAGCAGGCTCTTTCCCACCCGCAAGAAAAAATCCTTTTTCCCAGGCTGCCCTGTTCACAATCTTGTACCTGTAAAGCTCATGTACTTCTGGCTGTTGGAGGTCTTCTTGGAGTTATAGAATTCCAACACATCCAGCACAGCCTGCGGGTTTTTCTTCTGCTCCGACTTCGTGATATTTGATGTCTGAAGCAAGCGGGCCCACTGTTCCGGCATCCCCTATCAGAGAGACATGCAAAGCTGTCAGGAGGATAGTCACAGGGGGGCCCTAAAGGAAAACCAGCGCTCCTCTGATACCTGCTAGCCGCCAAGGGCAATTAAGTCATTCCTTTCTCTCTATACCCTCCGAGGGCTACACAAGCCTCTTTTGTAAGACTTACCTCATTGTATTAGTCACTTCTTGAGATTTTTTGCCCCTTCACCAGGCTAATCCTCCTTTAGAATAGGAACCATGTCTGACTTGTCTCCGCACCATCGGAGCCCAGAACAGAGCCTGCTGCCAAAAGGCCACCTCACAGAGCTCTATTTAAGAAGTGAAGATTCAAAGGATTCCTTTGGTGCAATTTTGGAGACCAGTCAAGTGTCCCTCTCGTGAATAGAGGAAGATAGTAATGAGGGTCTCAAGCAGACAGAAGCCATCAGGGAGACTAGAGAGGACTGCCTCTCACAGTGCACAGCCAGAACGCTGAAGGCCTTTCTGTGGCCTGGGACTTACTGTAAACTCCCCCGTGACAGCATCAAACCCAACGTGAATCGTGTGCTCAAAATCTGAGGGGAGAGAAATCTCCGGCCGCTCCTTCTCCTTCTTTTTATTAGCTGCGAAAGAAACAGAGGAAAGGGAAATTTAAAAAACAGAACCATTATTACGTGTGTGGGCTTATGTAGCTCTTTGTTGATCCGCAGGCACCTTTAGAGGCCAAGAATTATCCACCGTTATTTCATATCTGTATTTACAGAGCCCAGTGTTGGGCTTAAACTGGAACAGATGCTCAGTGCACGAGTGAAGACTTAATTTTTTGTCTAACTAAAGTAAGGGAGGCACAGAAAGAACACTCATCAGGGTTAACAGTCCTGTTTCTACTACTAATGCGCCCTCTGATCCAGGAAATTCACTTCCTTCTTCGGAAGCCTGGCTGCCCACCCATCTGTAAAGAGAGAAGGCTCAAACAGGCTGTCTCTAAGGACACTTCCAGCCCTGACATCCCATATCCAATGAGCTTCTCCAGCCTGCGCCCTACTTACTAAGGTCTTTGAGGTTCAATTACAGAATTTTATATTTGGAAGTAGATTTAATACTGTGAGTCGCTAATATTTTATCAGGTGTTTACCAGGCAATGGCTCAAATTCTTCCCTATGTATTCATTAACGTTAGCCTCACAGCAGCTCTATCACTTAGGTACTACCATCCTTTTATTTACAGATACATGAGATTACGCTATTTGCCCAAAATCACACGATTAGTAATTGGCAGTGCCAAGGTCCAACCCCAGGCAGTCTGGCTCAGAGCCTGACCTCTATACCACTGTGCCATGCTGCCTCTCTGGGCTAAAACCTTTAAGGCTCATTAAGTCCAGATACTTGAAGGGTCTGGCATAAAGTAGATGTTCACCACAGTCCTGCTGGCCTCGCAGGAAAGCTGTAGTGCTGAAGTGCCCTTGTTAGGGGTTGGATCGTGTCTCCCCAACTCTTAGTGCCTCAGAATGTGACCTTATTTGGAAACAGGGTCACTGGAGATGTAATTAGTTTTGTATTTGTATCGTGCTCTAGTGATTGCAAGGCACTTTCACATATATTATTAGTCCTCTAGAGTCTCAAAACAACTGTGTGACAAGCAGGGCAGTGATTATGGTGCCCATTTGACAGAAGAAAAAACAGGGGTTACAAGAAATTAAGTAACCAGAACTAAGGTGTTCAGACTTCCAGCTTTATAGCCTTTCTATTCAGTCACTCTGCCTCTCATGAATTGCTGCTGCTTATGATTCTGCTCTCCCTTTGCTCTCTCCAAATGCATGTATCCTCTATGCCAGCCGTGGGCAAACTTTGGCCCGCGGGCTGGATCCAGCCCATTCGGCTGTTTTATCCGGCCCGCAGAGCTGAAAGAGCGCGGAGGGTTCTCTTGCTCTCCCCTCCACTCCTTCACCAGCAGCCCAAGATGAGAGTGCCAGCATGGCCAGGCTGCTTTTGTTCCGGCCCTCCGGTCCAGTGTAAGAACCCATTGTGTCCCTCGAGTCAAAAATTTGCCCACCCCTGTTCTATACAGTGGTCAATTTTATCCACTCTTCTCTCTCTTCAGTGCCACCACCTTGTATCAAGCAGTTATCTTTGCCCTGAATTATTTTAAGAGTTGCCCATCATCTGCATTCTGGTCCTCTCCAATGAAAACAACAGTTGGAGTAATCTATAGACTTCCTATTCAAAGTGGCATCAGTCAGCATCACTTGCGAAACTATTGAACACATAGAATCTCAAACTCCACCATAGACTATTGAATCAGAATCTAAATTTTAATACCACAAACTCCACCATAGACTATTGAGCCAGAATTTAACTTTTAATAAGATCCCTAATGATTGCGTGTATATAAAAGTTTGAGAATCAACCCACAGCCAACATCATACTCAAAGAGCAAAAACGAAGTATTTCCCTTAACATCAGGAACAAGATAGGGATGTCCACTTTCACCACTCTTTATTCCACATAGTACTAGAAGTTCTAGCCAGAGCAATCAGACAAGAAGAAGAAATAAAAGGCATCCAAATTTAAAAAGAAGTAAACTGTCATTATTTGCAGATAACATGATACTGTATATAAGGAACCCTAAAGATCCCACCAAAAAAACTAGTAAACTGATAAATAAATTCAGTGAAGTAACTGGCTGAAAATAACTACCTGGAAATCTGTTTCACCTCTATCCACCAATAATAAACTATCAGAAAGGGAACCTAAGAAAACAATTATAAAATCCCATTTATAATTGCATCCCCCAAAAAAATCCTTGGAATAAGTGTAACCAAGGATGTAATGTACTCGGAGAATTATAAAACACTGAAGAAAAAAACTGAAGAAGATGCATATAAGTTGTAAGCATATACAGTGTTCATGGATAGGAAAAATTATCAACATTAAAATGTCTATACTACTCCAAACAATCTATAATACCATGCAATTCTTGGTAAGATACCAATGGTATATTTCACACAACTAGAACAAATTTTCCAAAAATTCATGTGGAACCACAAAAGACCCCGAACAGTCACTGCAATCTTGAGAAAGAAAAAGTTGAAGGAATCATGCTACCAGATATCAATCAATACTATAAGGCCATAGTAATAAAAACAGCATGGTACTGGCACAAAAAAACAGACTTATAGACAAATGGAACAGAATAGAAAGCACAGAAATAAACTGATGCCTTTACAGTCAATTAATATTTGACAAAGGAGGCAAGAACAATGAGGAAAAGACAGTCTGTTCAATAAATTATATTGGGAAAATTGAACAAAATAGATGAAAAAAATTAAACTACACCACCTTCTCACACCACATACAAATAAACTCAAAATGGATTAAAGACTTAAATGTAAGTCACAAAATCATGAAAATCCTAGAAGAAAACACAAGTGGTAAAATCTCAGACATTTTTCTTAGCAATATTTTTTTCTGATATATCTCCTCAGGCAAGAAAAACAAAGAAAACTAAACAAAGGGAAATACATCAAACTTTTGCACAGTGAAACCATCAGCAAAATGAAAAGACAACCCATTAAATGCCAGAGCATGTTCTCCAATGACACATCTAATAAGGACTTAATACACAAAATTTATAAATAACTTCTATAACAACACACAAAAAACAAAAACAATCGGATTAAAAATTGGGCAAAGGACTTGAATGGACACTTCTCCAAAAAAGACATACAGATGACCAGGAGACACTAACCATCAGAGAGATGCAAATTAAAACCACAATGAGCTATCACCTCACACCTGTCATAATGTCTATCATCAACAAATCAACAAACAACAAGCATTGGTGAGGAAGTGAAGAAAAGGGACCCCTCATGCACTGTTGGTGGGCATGCAGACTGGTGTAGCCTTTATGGCAAACGGAAAGGAGGTTCCTCAAAAATTAAAAATGGAACTGCCTTATAACCCAGTGATCCCGCTTCTGGGAATAGATCCAAAGAAAGCTGAAACACTAATTCAAAAGAATATAGGCACCCCTGTATTCATTGCAGCATTATTTACAATAGCCAAGATTTGAAAGCAGCCAAGTGCCCATTAGTAAATGAGTAAAAAAATCTGTGGTACATTTACACAACGGAATACTACTTGGCTATAAAAGAGAAGGAAATCTTACCTTTTGTGACAGTATGTCACAAGTATTACACTAAGTGAAATAAGCCGGTTGAGAAAGACAAATATCATGATTTCCCTTATATATGGAATCTAATGAAAACAAACAAACAAATAAAATAGAAACAGACTCAGAGATACAGAGAACAGACTGACAACTGCCAGAGGAGAGGGGTTTGGAGAACTGGGTCAAAAAGGTGAAGGGATTTTGCCAGAGGAGAAAAAACCAAAACACCTCACAGACACAGAAAACATTATGGTTATCACTAAAGGGAAAGTGATATAACTTGAAACCTATATAATTTTATTAACCAATATCACCCCAACAAAATCAATAAAAATTAAAACAGATAAAATAAGTCCAGCCGGTGTTGCTCAGTGGTTGAGCACTGACCCATACTAGTAAACCAGGAGGTCATGGTTTGATTCCCTGTCAGGGCACATGCCCAGGTTGTGTGGCCGGATCCCCAGAAGAGGGCATGCAGGAGGCAGCTGATGGGTGGTGCTCTCTCATCACTGATGTTCCTATCTTTTTCTCCCTCTCCCTTCCTCTCTGAACTCAATAAAAAATATACTGTTAAAAATAAAAAAGAAATTACCTGTCAAGCCATAAAAAGAGGAACCATAAAAGCATATTACTAGGTGAAAGAAACCGGTCTGGAAAGACCACAGGTTATAGCTGTTTACCCACTCCACGATGTTTCTTCCAGAAGCAGTTGCTCGGGGAGGGAAGGCCCAGGACTTACCAAGGCCGAAATTAAGCTGTCATTTATGACATAAATCCATCTGTCTTGCTTACAGGAATGCATGGGACATGTTGCAGGGCTTTGGAATTGCTTTCTGTGGCTAAATTTCTTTTGATCTAGTTACTTAAAAGTGTCTTAAGAATAACTGTTATTTTTATGTGTCATTTATATTTTTTGTTTTATATTTATATCACTATATTTTTTATGTATTATTTATAGGATGTTAATATATCATCACAGGCTTGAAATGGCAAATGCAAAAGGAATTTCGGTAAAGAAGACACAGACAGGGAATGGCTCAGAGGATGAGCAGTGTACAGAACAGAGCCCCCCCGGGAAATGAAGTCCTTGAACACACACTGGAAACCACACAGGGTAATGCTGAAGGTGGCTCTGCTTCAAATGCAGTACCTCCCACAGCACCTTCACATACAGTACCTCTTCCTCTCGTCCTCCCTTTAGACAGTCAGCCATCTTTTTAAAAAAATATTTTTAATTGATTTTTTTACAGAGAGGAAGGGAGAGGGATAGTTAGAAACATTGATGAGAGAGAATCATCTATCAGCTGCCTCATGCACACCCCCTACTGGGGATGTGCCCACAACCAAGGTACATGCCCTTTACAGGAATCGAACCTGGGACCCTTCAGTCCGCAGGCCGATGCTCTATCCACTAAGCAAAACCGGTTTCGGCAGTCAGCCATCTTTTAAAGACTGGTTCAAGTGCCACTTCTTCCCAAATGGGTTTCCTGACCTTTCCTCCCTCTGTGAATTCCCAAGACACTGAGTCAGCATTTAGCTATTTCCTATCTAGTATGATTCCTTGAGGTTTTTTTTTTTTTTTTTTTTTTTTTTTTTTTTTTTTTTTTTTTTTTTTTTAAGGTTTACCTCCTAAACTAAGATGTAAACTTCTTGAGGGCAAAAAAAAAAAAAAAAAAAAAAATCATGGCCCACACGATAATAATAGCTATGCTTTTGTTACTATTTTAAGGTTATTTACTGCCCTGTTATGACTGTTATAAACTACTGTTTTATTATTGTTATGGCTACTTTGAGGATCACTAAGGTAAGGAAAATGTATGTGCTTTGTAAGCTAAAGTTACCTTCGTAAGTTGAGTTATCTTTAACATAAGAATGTATCCGAGGCATCTCTATGGCAACCTCATGAGATACCTGGGTCAGAACTTCCCAGCGGGATTACTGACCTCAAAAACTGAGATAATAAATATTTGTTGTTTTAAGATGCTTAAAAAAAAAGTAGGAAAGGAAAAGAGAAGGGAAGAGTGTTAGAGTAGTATTTCCTACCTCACTCATTAACAGAGAACTGGCTGAAGAGAAAGCAGACTCATCCTGTAACTAGAGATCACTGGCTTGAGGACACAAAGTGGAGAAACAAGCTTACCACCTCACACATCCTAATGTTAACCCTATCTGTGGCCTCGCCTACTCGGCTTTCTGGATCCCAAGGCTGACAACTTCAAGTCCCATGTTCCTGTGCCGCTATCCAATTCTCAGCACAAGACACTGGCCTTATTTATATTTTTAAAAGATTTATTTTTAAGAAGCACCCCTCATTGGTTCGGCCGTGCTAATCTGAACTCAAGGCAGTAAAACACTCCAAACTTGGAGAGATAAACACTGACGTAGTCCGGTTTTAAAATTAACTTTGCTAAATGCTTCCCAAGCTCAGATAATTCCACTTCGGTGGTGAAAATGCAGCCAGAAAAAGATTCCAAACGAAAAGCTGCAGGACTTCTTAGAATAAACCAAAGGCTCCAGGCCCTGACCACAGGAACCAGGCTCTCCCACATGGAATTCTGCAGCTCAGCACCCCCTATTACAGGCCCTTCTTCCCATCACTTACGCATCCCCCCAGGCACACGCTGAGGCCGTGCTGGAGGTCAGCATTAGGTAATGCCCACAGGCATCCTCCCCACTGCCAGCTCCCACCTCAGGCACCACCACAGCCCACAGAGAACTCTTCTTTCTTATCCCCCAAGGGTTCTTGGAGACCCAAAAGTACCCCCCTCTGGAAACTCTGGATCCAAAGTCTGGCTGACACCCAGGCATCTGTATTTTTTAAAAGCATCGTGAGCGACTCAGATGTGTAATCTGGGTTGAGAACAGCTGACACAGACGTTAGGTTAGGATGTAACACATACTTAGGAAGACTTAGCTCCGCACTCATCCCTGCCACTTCCCGGCTGTGAGACCTTGAACTATTTACTTTCCTCAGCCTCCCCAACAGAAAATGAGTGGCCGTGGGTACAGATAAAATAATAAGGTTTTTAGTAAAACACACACACACACACACACACACACACTTCATATGTGTACAGTGTTTTATAGTTTAGAAAATGCTTTTACACCCACAATGTCAAATGACAAGAGCTTATAATGGTATAGGATGGGTAGAAATTATAATTATTACCATGTTATAGATAAGGATCAAAATAAATGGTAAGGGGATGGGGAGATAACAGTAAATGTCAGGAGGTAGTGCCAGCGGCAAAAATGACACCAGGGGTTAGACCAGTAGAGCCAAACCAGACCTCAGTTCAGCAACCTCGACACTTGAGTTCTGGCTAAGAAAGAATTCAGAACCACGACTGAACCTGTATGCAAGAGTTTATTTAGAAAGTCACAGAGGTAAAAAGAAGTGAGCCGTAGGAGAAATGGGCCAAGGAAACAAGTCACAGAGGCAAAGGAAGGGTCCTTGGAGCTGAGGAAAGAGAAAGGTAAAGCTAACCCATCGGGGAGGGGAGAAAAGGGAAGGGGAGAGGTGTGGGCCAACTCCAGGGAGAGCCCACTGGCCCTCCTCCGAAGGGCTGTTAAGGATCGGGATTTCAGGGAGAGCCCCAGAGGGGCATCTCAATATCTCAACAGAATTTCATTAGCTTTCCAGGTGTGTCCACTGATCGGTCAGCTCCAGGGAGGGGTCGCTAGTCAATGCAGCTGGTCCTGACATCAGCCATAGTGTAGCTTGTCTGGTTTTGCTGCTTTTCTGGGCCAACCATTGAAACTCAGCTAAGGGCCTAGACATATTTGATGTGGGTCAAGACTTCATTGTCCTGGGCTATTTTCTCACCCTCTTGTTCATTCCCCGTCTAAGGGGGTCTCATGGGTATTTCTAGCAACATTCCAGGGAGGGCCCCAACCACATGACCATCGATGTGAAGGGTTAGCGGTTCTAAACCACATGACCAGCAATATGCTAGAGGAGGAAAGGTTACCCAGGGGGTGAGGTCCTTGTTTGCCCAGTTTTGCTCCTTGCAATGACACCCAGGGCTCTGGACCAGGGTGACCTTCTGTAACTGGCCCAGCGTCCTTGGTCTGCTCAAGTCTATCTGCCACCCACAATAGGACTCAATCTAGGTGATCCAAATTTAGTTCTAGGCCATTTCTCTATGCAGCTAGTATACATTTTCAAATATTTTACAAAGGGCACGCTACTTTAAAGGCTGCGGCAATGTGTATCCTGCTAGGACTAAGTTAAGCACAAAGCAGCAGGTCAACAAAGCTGGTTGGTTGAATGGCAATATCATCTGAGCACAAAAGCAGGTCGAATAAAAGCTCCAAACAAAAGGTAAAAAATCACTTTTCAAAAATTTTCATTTTGATGTACACATGAATCATAGCCATCTAGGATCTTAAACCTATGAGCTCAAGGCATGTATAGAAAATCTATAACTAGAGAATGAAAGAGAAGTTACTAGATCATTTCATAACAACTTCTTATAACTCCATTCTTTGAATTTGTAGAGATGAAGCTTTAACCTTGAGGTAAGAGATTTGTTTTCAGACCAGATTTGTCCTGAGGTTACTCAGTAAGGATTTCTAGAAGTACCTCCGGGGCTACAGCTCTTTGGCCTAGATTGTTTTTACCTACATAGACAACCTGATCCAACTTCACCTTTATAATATCTCATTTATCTAATTACTAGAGGCCCAGTGCACAAATTCATGCAGCAGTGGGGTCCCTCGGCCTGCCCTGCGGGATCGGGCTGAAACAGACTCTCTGACATCCCCCAAGGGATCCCGGATTGCAAGAGGGTGCAGGCCAGACCAAGGGACCCCACCGGTGCAAGATTGAAGTGGGGAGGGACACAGGAAGTTTGCCAGTCAGGGAGGGACTGCAGGAGGGCTCCAGGGGGTGTCCAGTCTGTCTCGCTAAGTCCCCATCAGCTAGACCCCAGCAGCAAGCTAACCTACTGATCGCAGCATCTGCCGCCTGGTGGTCAGTGCATGTCATAGAAACTGGTTGATCAGTTGGCTGCCCCCTGGTGGTCAATGCACATAATGAAAGCGGTTGAGCTGCCTTCGCATATGATTAGCATATTACACTTTGATTGGTTGAACGGCCAATAGGACAACCAGACACATAGCATATTAGGCTTTTATTATATAGGATAGAATTTCAAAGGTATAAAAGACTATATTTATCCACTGGATTGGTTCTACTGTTTTAGATGAAGACACTGAGGTCTACAGAGAAGTAATTAACCCAAATCAGGCAGCCAATTTATAGAAGAACCAAGACTATATCCTAGATATCCAGACCCCCACTTCCCTATTCAGTACCTAAGATTATCCCTTTAGTTCCCAATGATGTCTAAAGGTTATGCTTATGCTATAAGCAGGAATCTTTTTTTTTTTAAGAGTTTTGTTGCGAGACAACAAGATGGCGGCAGAGGTAAAAGCCTAACTGCAGCCGCACTCAACAATTTCAAAAAATACAACTAAAATATAGAGTGGACACTATCCAGAACTACAGGAAAGTTGACTGACTGGAAATTCTACAACTAGAAGGAAAGAGAAAACCAGAAGGAAAACCAGAGGAGCTGTAAAAGCCTAAGGTACGGAGGCGAGGTGTGCGCGGGGAGAGGACGGAGCGGCGCACATTGCACGGAGAGGAGGGGCGGCTGAGTGCCTGGCTGGCGTTCCCTAGCGGGAAGGAGATACCTAAAAGCTCCGGACCGTGCTGAACCCCAACTCCGACTGCACTGAACCCCAGTTCTGGGCGAGACCCTGGGCTCCCAGGCTCATACAGAGGGAAACTGGGCTGTAAGGCGGAAGCTCAGCGGAGCGGCAAGAAAGGCAGAGCCCCGGAGTCGCGCACATTGCGCGTAGAGGACGGACTGTTCGCTGAGCTGCTGAATTGCCCCAGCGGGAAGGACTCAAAAGCTCAGGACTGTGCTGAGCCCCAGTTCTGACTGCACTGAACCCCAGTCCTGGGCAAGACCCTCGGGCTCCAGCCTCATACAGAGGGAATCTGGGCTGTAAGACAGAAGCTTAGGGGAACGGCGAAAAGCAGAGCCCCTGAGTCGCGCACATTGCGCGCACAGAGGTCAGACTGTTGTTTGGGCCTCGAGATCGCCCTAGCGGGAAGGAGACATAAACTCCGGACTGCTCTTAACCCCACTTCAAACTGCTCTGAACCCCAGTTGTGGGCTTGCTGGGGGAGAGACTACACTGTCTGGTAGCGGGCGAAACTCTAGAGTGCCTTTCTCTCAGAGGTGCTTGCAGCGAGTACCAAAGGACACTGAGGTACACTGAGACTCAGGAACCTCAGAGGGCGGGGCTAACCAGAAGCCAAGGCTGTAGGCTCCACCCAGAAACTCCGCCCCATCCAAGCTGAACTCAGAGAGGCTTTTGCAGGTTTCCAAGTCTAGTGGAATAAGGTTGTCTCCTGGCATAGACACAGCTGATCCTCCCAACCTACCAACTCAGAGAAGCAGCGAAAATGCCGAAACAAGGAAACAGATCACAAATGAAAGAAATGGAGGACAAAAAGCGACTGGATATAGAGTTCAAAGCCACACTTATAAGGTTGTTCAACAATCTCTTAGAAAAGGCCGATAAAATAAATGAGACCTATGAGGATATGATAAGGGATCAACAAGAAATAATGAAGGGTCAACTAGAAATAAAGAATACAATCTCTGAAATAAATAATATTATACAGAGTCCTAAAAACAGAATGGAAGATTGCAAGAATCAAGTCCAAGATTTGCAACACAAAGAGCCAGAGGACACTCCTCCACAGAAGCAAGAAGACAAGAGAATCCAGAAAGTTGAAGATAATGTAAGAAACCTCTGGGACAACTTCAAGCGAACCAACATCAGAATTATGGGCATCCCAGAAGATGACAAAGAGCAAGATACCGAAAACATATTGAAAGAAATAGTGACAGAAAACTTCCCCCACCTGGGGAAAGAAATAGACTTACACGTACAGGAAGCACACAGAACCCCAAACAAAAGGAATCCAAAAAGAACCACACCAAGACACATCATAATTAAAATTCCAAGAGCTAAAGACAAAGAGAGAATATTAAAAGCAGCAAGACAAAAGCAGGTAGTCACCTATAAAGGGGCACCCATACGACTGTCAGCTGATTTCTCAACAGAAACCATGCAGGCCAGACGGGAATGGCAAGAAATATTCAAGGTGATGAATAACAAGAACCTACAGCCAAAAATACTCTACCCAGCAAAGCTATCACTCAGAATCGAAGGCCAGATAAAGAGCTTCACAAATAAATTTAAGCTAAAGGAATTCATCACTGCCAAGCCAGAATTATATGAGTTGCTGAAAGGGGTTCTATAGGAAGAGGAAGAAAATAAAGATAAAAATTATGAACAAACACGTAACTATCAACAAGTGACTCTAAAAACCAAGGGAAGTAGAAATCATGATGAACAATATTAACTGGTGAATATAATAGAATCAGAGGTATGGAAGGGGAGTAGACTGATGATTCTTGGGGAAATGGGGAGTGGGGCGGGGCGGGAAGAGACTGAACATAAACTGCACCTATGGATGAGGACAATGGGGGATGGGGAAAGGGCAGAGAATTGAATGGAAACTTGGTGTAGGGGAGCAATGCGGGGGGGGGGGGGGATGAGGAACATTTGTAATAATATGAACAATAAAGATTTATTTAAAAAACAAAAAAAACAAAAAAAAAAAAAAAAAAAAAAAAGAGTTTTGTTGCGATATAACTAATTTACCATATAATTCACCTATATAGTGTACAATTCAGTGGCTGTTAGTATATTCACAGAGCCTGGTGAACACCCCCACAATCAACTTCAGAACATTTTCATCACCCCCAAAAGAAAACCCATAACACTTAGCCAAAATTACCCAATTCTATCTGCCCCACACACAGCCCTTGACAATGATTCATCTACTTTTTGTCTATGGATTTGCCCATTCTGAACTTTTCATATTAAAAGAATTACATAATATGTGGTCTTTCGTGACTGCTTTCTTTCACTAACATTGTTCTCAAGGTTCACCCATGTTGTAGCATGAATCAGAACTTCATTTCTCTTTGTTACCAGATAATATTTCTTTGTATGGATACACTACTTTTTGTTTATCCATTCATTCATCAGTTAATGGATATTGGCATTGTTTCTACTTGTGGCTATTATAAATAATGCTAGTGCAAACATTCATGTACTAGTTTTTGTGTGGGCATGTTTTCATATCTGTGTTATGTGGTAACTAACTCTATGTTTAACATTTTGAGAAACTGACATACTTTTCCACCGTTGACTATACTATTTTACATTCCAACCAGCAGTGTATGAGGGTTTCAATTTCTCCAGGTCCTTGACAACACTTGTTATTATCTCTCTTTATTATTGTCATCCTAGTGGGTGTGAAATAGTCTCCCCTTGTGGTTCTGATTTGCATTTCCCAAGTGGTTAATGATTATGAACATCTTTTCATAAACTTATTGGCCATGTGTATATCTTCTTCTAGAGATGTCTATTCAGATACTTTGCCCATTTTATAATCAAGTTGTCTTTTTATTGTTCAGTTGTAATAGCTTCTGGTATATTTTTTTATATAAGTCCTTTATCAGATATATAATTTGGAAAAAATTTTCTCTCATTCTGTGGATTATCTTTTTACTTTTTTTATTAAAATATATTTTATTGATATTTCACAGAGAGGAAGGGAGAGAGATAGAGAGCTATAAATGTCGATGAGAGAGAAACATCGACCAGCCGCCTCTTGCACACCCCCTACCAGGGATGTGCCCGCAACCAATGTACATGCCCTTGACCGGAATCGAACCCGGGACCTTTCAGTCCTCAGACCGACGCTCGACCACTGAGCCAAACTGGTTTCTGCTCTTTTAACTTTTTTGATGGTATTATTTGAAGCACAAGGTTTTAATTGATGATGCATAGTGAGCAGAAATTTTATTATCTTCCTAATTTGTCAGCAAGAAAAATTCCAAACTTTTAATTTTCTTTCTTTTTCTTTTTCTTTTCTTTCTTTCTTCTTCTTTTTTTTTTTTTTTTTTTTTTTTTTTATTTCAGAAAGGAAGGATGAGAGGAAAAAAAATCATTGAGACAGAATCACTGATTAGCTGCCTCCTGCACACCCTCACTGGGGATCAACCTCACAACCCGAGCATGTGCCCTTGACCGGAATCGAACCTGGGACTCTTCAGTCCGCAGGCTGATGCTCTATCCACTGAGCCAAACCAGGTAGGGCCCGAACTTTTAATTTGAAAAGTCCTCTTCCTTTCCTCAGCAATTACTTGCCCTCTTCACTACATGTGGAAAGTTGGGTTGAAAGCCTCTTATATAGAGAGATCTTATTAACAATTATGGTTGATAAAAGCACAATATTAAAAATAAGCACACATCTAAATAGAGGGATAAACCAAGTGCTGTATGTGTGAGAGAAGGTGCCAGGGCAGGGTAACACCACCTACATCATAGCCCCGGTACCGAGGAAATTGGTAGCTGCCATGTAAGTGAATTAGCCAGAAAAAGCAAGTTATGCAACTTACCCACCTTTCTTCTATGTAGGCCTGAAAAGAGGCCGCAGTGAAGGTGGAGTAGCAGAAAGGGTAAACACACAGAGATACAAGCCCAATGCACCCAATAAAAAGCCTCATTACTTCTCATTTCAGTTATTCACCAAGCAGCTTCTATTTGTAAGAGCTCTGCTTCTTAGACATTTCAGATGCAAAGTGTCTAAAATTATCCTTTCCCCTCAAATGCAAGGAGTCTGAAGTCATCATCTTCCCTGCTCTCCAACCACCAGCCCTCTTGACTCGTTTCCCTTCCTGTGTTCCCTATTTGGTAAGTGATGCCATCATCTACTATCTCCCCCAATCTCTAGTTATGCAGTTTTATTTTTCTGCAACACAAGATCATTGCAATTCATCCATGTGGTTGTTGTATTTGGCCTGCTGTTTCAGAATCCCAATTCTGATTTTGTCATACAATCTATTAGCCACGCATCCCACCTTCAACAAACCAGTGAAGAGAGGGGGAACTGATATTTGAGGGCCTTCTGGGCAGAAGGTAGGTCCTGTATTAGGAACTGTGAGTGGAATCTTCACACAACAACCCTGTGAGATGTTATCCCAATTTTAGAGATAGGATAATCCCATTCTTCTCTAGAGATAGAAAACTAAAAGTCAAAGGAGTTAACTGACATGCCTCAGGTTAGAGAGCTATAAGTGATGAATCCAGAATATGAACCTAAATCAGAAGCTCACGATAACTCATTACAGACAGAAAGCCAAGTTCTTCAGCATGCAATAAGAACACAGACAGCCCTGTAGGCATGGCTGAGAATTTTACTTCATAGCAACATACACTTAAATAAATATTTGGGGCTGGGGGGTGTCAAGCAAAAGTCATCTACCTATGTGGACACCCAAACCTCTATTTCACTATTGTCCATTGGATTCCAGTGACTTTATCAAATACACTCTCAAAATCCTGATTATTCTTCTAGGAGTTTTGTCAATAGAGAGGAAATGAGCCCAGCTGGTATGACTTTTTCAGAGTGAACTCATGCTGAGTCCTTCCTTTTCCAAGCTTCCTTTCCTCAGCTACTGCTTGCCCTTCTTACTGATATTTTCCCCCCAAATCTAGGTGTGAGCTCAAGATATATGAATAGAGAGGAGGCCATCAATATTCCGGAGAAAAGACATAACAAACAAAACACTTCCAAATGAACACATGTCAATATTTCTTACATTGTGAGAGTTCATAAACAGCTTAAGTAAATGAACATATACAGGTTGTCCAAAGTCTGGCAAGAGCGTAATTGTCTTCTTAGAATTTTGCTCAAAATAATCCTATATAATAAAAGCCTAATATGCTAAGTGTCCAGTTGTCCAGTCGGCTATTCAACCAATCAAAGTGTAATATGCTAATGATATGCTAAGACTGCTCAACCACTCACTATGATAGGCACTGACCACCAGGGGCAGCCAGTTGATCAGTCAACCAGTTGCTATGATGTGCACTGATCACCAGGGGGCAGACACTGTGACCAGTAGGTTAGCTTGCTGCTGGGGTCCAGCCAATTGAGACTGATCAAGACGGGACAGATACCATGGAGCCCTCCTATAGTCCCTCCCTGGCTGGCCAACCACCCAAGTCCCTCCCCAGCCCTGATTGTGCACCGGGCTGGCAATCCAGGCTAAGAGACTTCCCACCTCCGAGTGCATAAATTTCATGCACTGGCCTTCTTTTTAAAAAGAGTTTAATAGGTCTATTTTTCATTTGACTCCAGCCACTTTAGGCAAGAAAGACAAGAGAAATATTTAATAGCATGGAAGGAGGTATTAAAGGAAAATGAAGTCAAGAAAGGAACAAATCTTTTATCCAGGTTACAAAAAAAAAATTAAGTATACAAATTATGAGAAAGGAGTGAAATACTGTACTTTTATCTCCAGGTAGGATGGATCTGTAAAATCGGTCCTTCTTTTTCTTCTCCTCTGGATTTGGAGGCAGAGGTTTGGAGCCATGGTTTAGGGTTCCAGCATCTTTGCTACCAGCTCCAATCATAGTGCTGGTGTTTCTCATTGGAGGGGCTGGGGGTTTATCCTGAATGTCCAGGCCGTTGTTTGACATTGTCACCACCACCAGCAGCTACTGGAATCAGAAGAAAAGAACATAGCATTTTTATTATTTCTGAACAACAAGAAATGTGTGTTGAAAAAATGTAAAAGAATCCAAATTATACAATCCTTCCTCCAGGGCCCTGTTCAAGCCCTTCTCTGCATACCACGACTACCACTAACGTATTCAGTCAACAGTGCTCAAAGATACAGCGCGTATTCTGTGCCAAGCACGGCTGAAAACCCACAAGGTTCTTGCTTTTCTCTGCATTCCCCTATCTCAGGCATTGGAGAACAACAACAAAAAAACAAACCATGATGATGTAGTTTAAAAGACAGAAATTTAGCCCAGCTGAGCTAAGTATGAATCCGTGGGCCACTGATTAGCTTTAGAAAAATTCTTTAATCATTGTGTGCCATTCATTCATTCACATGAAGATTAAATAAAACTGCTAACAGCATTCCACATAGTGAATTTTCTGCCTGCCTCTAGTTTGTAACCTGAAGAAACTCGCATTCCCTCTCTGGAATGGACTGTATCACTCTATCAAGGGTCTGTAAAGCTGCAGGCTTGGTAAATAGTTTTATTGAAACATAGCAACACCCATTCATTTACAAAGGTCTATGGCTTCTTTCACATTCCAAGGGCAGGGCTGAGTGGTTGCAACGGAGACTGTATGCCCACAAACCTAAAATACTTACAATCTAGCTCTTTACAGGAAAAGTTGGCAGATGCCTGCCCTATATCACCTCCGCACTATCTCCTTCCTCTAAAATTTGACCTTATTCTAAATATACGATGGTCAATGAACTAACCATCCTACCCTATATGATGCTGGATTTATTGGCAATCTCCAATGCTTCTGGAAAATGAAAAGAATAAAAAAGGGGGAAAGAGGTAAAATCCCCTATTACATGGTAGCAATAGTTTTAATGAAGATAGATGTTATTACCTCAAATAAGTGTCAATGGATAGATATGCTTCTAGAGTTAATAAAGTTTCTCATTATTCTTCCATGCTACAGAGGACATTATATCTTTAACCATGACTGCTTAGAATGTAAGCTCTTCGGAGTCAAACACAACAGTGTCTTTAAGACTAAAGTTTCTAATTTAAAAAAAAAATCAGCATAGCAATTACCCAGAGCTTTTTAGAAAATATAGATGCATGGCTTTACTCCCATAAATTTTGATTTTGTGTGACTGGGCTAAAGCCAAATTTGTAATTTAAAAAACTAGTGATCTGAATACCAGCCAGATTTGAATAGCACTGCCTTACATATCAATTGCTTAAATGCTATAAACAAAATCTATAGGAGTCTTTTTAACATTTCCTAATACATGCAAAACTAAATGATCCCCTGCATTCTCCCCTCCCTCATCCTCCTTCCCCCTTCTTGCCCCTGAAATCCTTGTCCCATGTGCCCTTTGGAACTGTTCTCACTTCTAAGCAGTTAGGTGTCTCCTCCAGACCCCGGGGCAATGGTATATTTCTAGGTTATCGCATTTATTTTTACTAGATTATAATTGTTTTCACCAGAAGCAAGAGTGTTCCCCAAAGGTTGAGCTCTATTTTGTCACCTTTACAATCCAAAAGTGCCTAGTACAGTATCTGGTTTATAGTAGATTCAATATATGTTTTAATTAATCAAAAGTTTACACAGGGCCCTAACTGGTTTGGCTCAGTAGATAGAGCGTTAGCCTGTGGACTGAAGGCTCCCAGGTTCGATTCTGGTCAAGGGCATGTACCTGGGTTGTGGACACATCCCCAGTAGGGGGTGTGCAGGAGGCAGCTGATCGATGTTTCTCTCTCATTGATGTTTCTAACACTTTCTTCCTCTCCCTTCCTCTGTAAAAAAATCAATTATATATATATTAAGTTTACACAGGGATATATACCTTGCCATTAAGAAACTTAATACAGATGAAATTTTAAGGTTCTTCCCAATCGACCTACCTTATAAACTAAGCCACCACACCTGGACCCAACTTGCATTCAAACTATACCTCGGAAATCTCTGTGCTCCTGAATTTGCCAAGTAGTCTCTCACCCCACTCCTGACTCCCCAATGCTTCTGGTCAATGATCTCTCCTAACTCATCTTTCAAGGCCAAATTCGAACTTCATCCTTTTGTATAATTCATCCTGACCTTCCTCTGGCAAACCAACTGTTCCTTACTTCTCTGTTTGAACAAAATAAATCAAGTGAGCAAAGACAATCATGTTCATCTCGACTACCTCTCTGGCGTGTTTTTTATGCATTTCTTCCAGTTTCACTTTGCAGTTTTGCTTTTGCTTTTCCCTACCAGCCCCAACTCAAGTCCCCCAGCACTGCCAAAGAGAACTTCTACCAGCTCAGTTCTCAAGTATACTTTCCCACCGCGAACTGCCAGTTCCAAAATTATACTCCCTGCAGCCACCGGATACTCTAAGCAGGCCCTTCCTTGCCTCTTCAGCCAACAACTTCATTGACTGTAACTCCCTTGTATGACCACAGCCCAGGACTGTGCCAAAAAAGGCTTCATCGGCCTTTCTGATACATACAGCTTCTCTTCATTTCTCAGTTCTTTCACTCTGCCTAGGGAATTCTTGGTGGTAGGGCTCCACTTTCAAAAAAAGAGCCCATGTTACTTAAAACATAAAATCTGCTGTTGGAATACAATGTCTGAATTCACTGCATCATATTCCAGCCTAGGTTATCCCACTTATGATTGAAAACAAGTGATAAAAAAAATCTACAGTCTCAAGAGTTAGCCTGTTCTATCTTTGGTTCTCACTTATATTAAGCTCTGTCTACCTCACACTGCATTGCAATGACTTGTTTACACATTTGCCTTCCCTTTCACTCCTCTCCCCTGCCAGACTATGAACACCCCCAAAACAAAATCCAGTCTTTTTTTCCATATATTTTATTGATTTTTTTTTTTACAGAGAGAAAGAGAGAGGGATAGAGAGTTAGAAACATCAATGAGAGAGAAACATCCCTCAGCTGCCTTTTGCACACGCCCTACTGGGGATGTGCCTGCAACCAAGGTACATGCCCTTTGACCGGAATCGAACCTGGGACCTTTCAGTCCGCAGGCCGATGCTCTATCCACTGAGCCAAACCGGTTTTGGCATAAAATCCAGTCTTATTTACTTCTCAATCCCCAACCCCAGGCCTGGCAAAGAATAGGTAATCAAAAAAGACTTGTTGCCGAAACCGGTTTGGCTCAGTGGTAGTGTCGGTCTGCGGACTACAAGGTCCCGGGTTCGATTCCGGTCAAGGGCATGTACATTGGTTGCGGGAACATCCCCGTGGGGGGGTGTGCAGGAGGCAGCTGGTCGATGTTTCTCTCTCATCGACGTTTCTAGCTCTCTATCTCTCTCCCTTTCTCTCTGTAAAATATCAATAAAATATTTTTTTAAAAGACTTGTTTAACAAATGAACAAATAAAAGAACAAGTGAACAAATAAACAAACAAAACCTACTTCCATCTATTAGTCCTAAATCCTCTCTCTTAGAGCTAGTCAGAAAAGATTATTGCCTCTTCCCCAGACAGAACTTTAGATACTTGAAATCATCTTTCACCCAGCTGGCATGGCTCAGTGGTTGAGTGTCGACCTATGAACCACGAGGTCATGGTTCAATTCCCAGTCAGGGGACCTGCCCAGGTTGCAGGTTCAGTCCCCAGTGTGAAGGCATGCAGGAGGCAGCCAATCAATGATTTCTCTCTCATCATTGATGTGTCTATCTCTCTCTCCCTCTTCCTTCCTCTCTGAAATCAATAAAAGTATTTTTTAAATAAATAAATAAAGATGGGGATTAGAATCCGTATCTTCAGACTCTCTGCCAAAGGATTTTCCAACTGCAGTTGAGGTAATTCTAGCCCCTTTGTCCCTTTTCTGACCTGAATTTTACTTCTGATTTATGTGTAGGTTGGTCACAGCCAGCCAATAGCAAATATAGGAATATATAAACATGTGTGGGCTGGACTTGATTGATTGATCACCAAATTTCTTCCATGAGCTAAGAAGCACCAGAGAAGATACACAAATTCCTGGTCCTCAAATCAGCCACATGAAAGTTATATACACCTTTTGCTGTAGTTGCAGGTTCCTCATTGAAGTACCATTCAAATCAATAAAGTTTTACTAAGTATTTATATATAAGGTGCTATGCTAGAAACCAGGGATTTGGAGACAAATAAATGAATAAGATGATTCCAACTCTAGAGATTCTCACAGTATATAAAGCAGGATAGACAGGACCTAGAAACCTACAAAGCCAGGCCATTTAAAATAGTGCCATAGAACAGTGCAAGAAATAAAACGTCAGAAGCCACAGAAAGGAATACCTATATTGAATTAAGGTAATCAATGAGGCTTCATAAGAAGAGATGGTGTTAAGAATAAGGACTTAAAGAATAAATAAGTCAGATTAATGGTCTTTGACTCTCGACTATTAGAATCCCTATGAGCTTCTGAAAGCACCAGTTGAGGTATTTAAGGGGAAATATACCAATATCTGCAATTTACTTTGAAATGCATTTATAAAAATAAAACTGATTAATGGATAAACATAGGGATGTGATATACTATACACATCAATATATAATATATAATGGATGTGATAAAACAAGTAAATGAAAATGTTTATGGTAGAAGAATCTAAGTGGTGGTTATACAGCTATTCACTATAAAATCCTTTGAACTTTGCTCTATGTCTGAAGATTTCCTATTAAGAAGTTGTGGCTTAAGCTCTGATGCAATTGGTCTGGAATAGCACTGGTCTAGTACCTGAACCAAAGAAAACAGACAATAAATAAATGATTTCGATGGAGAGCAATGATGGCGAATGCATCCCAGACCACAGGAATAACATAAGTGTGAGAGTACAGTGTGGAAGAATGCAACGTGAAGGTGAAAAAAGTAGGGTGCAGGAATCAAAGAGGGTCTTTTACAGTATTTTTTTAGTCAGAAAATGGTCCCTTCTTAGCAAATCCGGATCTGTGCAATGAATGTCTCATGTTAAACATAAAAGATGACACTGTTGACTTTTTTAAAGGCTGAAAAGAGATGACATTAAAGGCTGTAAAGACAATGAAAATGAAAAAAGAGGCGCTGCCTGAAGGAGAGACCCGTCTGCAGTGAATTCTCCGTGATGCCTGGAGCTCACACCTGAGGCGGGGGAAGTCTGGGAGAGTCCTGCACACTGCCCGAGAGACTTGCCTAAAATTCTAAAAAGGTTTCCCCAGAGAACCTTCAGGGGAATCTATCTTTACAAGTAGGATTTCTGCCATCATCTGGGGCTGATATTTGAATAACCATTAACATTAGAGCACATGCGGGGGTTTTACAGAAAACTTAGAAATCTATTCAACTGGTATCGATTTTCTCAGTCATTCATGCAAGTATTTATGTATTACCTACTGTGTGCCAGGCTGTGCCAGGTGCTGGAGATAAAATAGTGAGCAAGTCAGAAGAAACAGGTTCTCAAAGATGTTTCCAGTCACCCAGGGTCACACAGCTAGCGGGCAACAGAAGCAGGAACCTGAAATGAAGCCTATAACCAAGACCTCCTTCCCTCCCACATCACACCTCACTGTTCACACGAGAGGCCAAGGGACGGGCTAGATGACCTCTAATAACCCCTCCGGCCGTTATTTTTAAATGAAGGAGAGAAAGGAAAAAGAAGAAATAAAATCTATTCCAAACATTTATTGATCACATTTCTCAGTTCCAACAATTCAGAGCAGCTGAGACTGGCATGACCTATGCTCCCCCCCAAGACTAGGGAGTACTGCATGCCCTTGACACCTAGTTATGAGAATCTGATCTTTAATTAAATTGTGCCAGGAGGTTTTCTTTGGCAGAGGCCTAGAATGCTGCAGTCTTGAATTTGCTGAGGGATGTCCTTCTGACATGTCAAAGACACTCCGGCTATGCGGCCTCCGGCCACTTCAGCAAGCAGAAAGCAACCGCTGAGGTAGCAGGGAGGGAAACTGGAGGCTGCTTCTGGAGGGTTCGGAAAGCTCCTTTAATTTCTAACCCTCAGTTTCCTCTTTAGAAAAATTCAAATAAGTCATGAGAATTAAAAAGTTATTACAGAGAACATCATGCTGAGTGAAATAAGGCAGTCAATGAAAGAGAAACACCACATGACCTCACTCATTTATGGATAATAAAGAACATTATAAACTAATGAACAGAAAGATAGATATAGTGACAGTAAAACAACAAGCAGACTGTCAAATGACAGCGGGGAGGGTAGGGAGATCTGGGGGAGATAAAAGATCAACCGAAGGACTGTTATGCATGCATATAAGTACAACTAATAAACACAAAACTCCGGGGATAGAGGGCATGTGGGGGGGGGGGGGGCGCGCAATGGTAAGCTATGTACACATATAATACCTTAATAAATTAAAAAAAATAAAAAAGTTATTACACAGTTATGAGAATTAAAAAGCATATATAAAAGCATCTAGCATGCTACCTGGCACAAAACAAATACCCAATAAACGTTTGTTCACACCCCCCACTCATCTCTCCACTACTTCCTAAACGGGTTGTCCCAGCTCAATGCGCTTTCATGCCCCTGCCTTTGCCCACACGGTTTTCTCCCTGCTGAAAATGCCCCAACTTGTCTGCCAAAGTCCTACTCAATCCTCAAGACCCAGCTTGACTCACTTCCTCTATGAAAACCTTCACAGAATGCCCCTTCTGCATCTTCCTTCCCCCAATTTCATAGCATTTTACACATACTTACAAGCAGCAGTTTCCATATGTCATCACATTAACTTCACCAGACTATGAGCAAGCCACGGGGTAAAACTGAATCTGATTAACCTCTGTATTCCAGAGTCTGGCCCAGCACAGACCTGGTAATAGTACAGACCTGGTAATAGTACAGGTTCACTAAAAAGCAGCCTGGTTTAGTGGGGAGAGGAAAAAGAAACACTAGGAACTGGAAGAATCTTGAAAAATCAGTCAGTTCCAAATCTTTTATTTCATAGTTAGGAACCTGATACCAAAGGGGTATGCAATTTATCTAAGATCACTCAATGAAGTAGTGAGAAAGTCATGACTAGCCTCTGATAACTCTGATTCCCTTACAAATATTTTCTGCACTGATTATTATTTGAGACAGAATGAACAAAGGACTGCACCTGGGAGGCTTCTTGCAATTGGCGAGGTCTGAGAGGCAGCAAAGTGAAGTGGAAAAGGCAGAGAGATTTGGTGTCAGGCTTAATTAAGTTCACTTAGGTTGGCCTGGTACCTTCATCCTCTCCTCCCCCCACCAAGCACACCAGCACATCGTCCCCCTTCCTACCACCCCTGAAAATAGTCCCCAGAGTTACTTGCAGAAACCAGTACCAAAGGTCTTACAATCCTCTCCCTACCTTCTTGGGAAATTCCTGACCTGCAGCATCAGTTGAGCTACTCCCAATAGTAAGCTTCGAACCTCTAGACTCTTAACGAATGGCCTGAACTGAGAAAATCGTCACTAAAAAAACCCCATACAATCTGAGAAGGTCTCAATAGGCAATCTGGTTCAACCTTCCAAGAAACACTGGAATCTATTCTGCTGCCTCCTAAATAGGTGATCTTCCAGGTAATCTCTTCCTGAGCATATCCCGTGGTTTCCCACAATGCCACATGCTGCCTCAAAGGAACATTTTCCCTTGGAAGTATTAAGAACCACAGCATGAAAATGGACTGCCCTCTTGCCTCTAAAAGATATCCAGACCAAGCCAATCAAGCTTCCAGTGGCCATTTACTTCAGTCACGCTTAATCACCCAAACTCTCATCTCCAACCTTTTATGTATACCCTCTACTCTGACCAAGTTCCTCACCCCCCTCCGACTCTTTGTCTCCTTGCCTTAAAGGAAACCGGGCTATCATCTGAGGAAGAGTCCTCTCTAGCACCCCTCTCTACTGGAAGCTGTGTTCTCTCTCACACCCAACCAATCAACATTGTCCTCAATCTTCAGTGCCATTTCATAAAATTATTTCTTTGGCTTCCTCTTGTAAAAGCCTCTATTCATTTTAGCAGCCTCCACTGGCTGCTATCGCACTTCCTTGCTGTCTCCTGCTGACTTCCTGGCCACCCCACTCAAAGGCTTTAGCTCCTAGATCAGCCTTCCTCTGCACCACGCAGCTACCACTCTAGGTGACTTTGACAGCCACTTTAATGATCTTCCAACACGCTGGCCACTTGGCTGCTGAACCTCCAGTCCAAGTTAGCCAGTTCTATCATGATCACACACCCTGGACCTTATCACCAAGATGTGCATCAACTTCAATATTTGGAATGAGTCATATATACTCCAAACACAACCTCTTACTCATACAGCTCACTTACTCAAAACTTCCACCACAATTCCTAGACTTCAAGCTTCAATGCACTATCCATTAGTCCCTCCTGCCTTCGCTTTCCCTCTCTCTTCCATTCTCTCTAAAAATCAGTGGGAAAATATCCTTAATGAGGATTTAAAAAATAATAATAATATATATAAAAGGCTAATATATAAAGTGTCCTCTCAGGAGTTCGACTGGGAGTTTGCTTGCTATGACATGAGCTGACCACCAGGGGATGGCGAGGAACAAAGGTGGCAGCCGGAAGAAAGGCCTGGCTGGCAGCTGGAAGGCCTCAATTGGCCCTGATCACCGGCCAGGCCTAGGAACTCTACCTGTGCACAAATTTCGTGCACTGATCCTCTAGTTTAAAAATAAAAATATAATGACCACATGATCCAGCAATTCCACTTCTAAGTATATACCCAAAAGAATTGAAAGCAGGGTCTTAAAAGGATGTTTGTATACCCATATTCATAGCACCATGATTCACAATAGCTAAAATGTTAATGTAATACATTGACAGATGAATGAATAAGCCAAGTGTTGTATATATATGTACAATGTGATATTATTAAAAAAAAGAAAGAAAATTCTGCGATATACAATGATATGAATAAACTTTGAAGACATTATGCAAGTGAAATAAGCTAATCACAAAAAGACAAAAACTGTATGATTCCACTTATATGAAGTACCTGGCGTAGTCAAAATCATAGAGACAGAAAACAGGATGGTGGCTGAGGGGGCTGGAGAAGGCGTGAATGGGGAGTTATCGTTTAATAGGTATAGAGTTCCAGTTTTAAAAGATGAAGAGTGATGGGGATAGATGGGGATAATAGTTGCACAACAATACAAGTGTATCTAATACCACTGTACTGTACACTTAAAAATACTTAACATGATAAATTTTATGTTATACATATTTTACCATAATAAGAAAAGGAAAAGAGAAAAGGCCATCAGAAATTACTATATAATAAATACACTACAATGTGTCAAAAGTTCACAATGGTATGGACCATCATATTACAGTAGGACCCTGTTAGTGAGGTAGGGATCAGTGAACTAAACCTTAAATGCAATGGATGGCTGAATCTAAGTAAAACCTGTTGGATACTTTAAACAAATCTGATAAGCAATCTAAACAACTTTGATTTTTTTTTTTAAATCACCCCCTTGCCTTTTCTTTGTTTCCAACATTCAATTAGAAATTGAACTACTCTATCTCCCAAATGTCTCTATACTCAAGCAGTTGAATGCCCTAGAGAACATTACCTGGTTTCACTTGAAAATTATAGTACCTCCCTAGCTATGATTATCTTACCTCAAATGGGCATTCAACTGGACTTTCCACTCACCCTTTTAGCTGATAAGATTTCCTTCCATGAGAAAATAGAAATCTTTGCAAGAGAACTCCATCTTCCCACCCCCAAATTACATGACTCCCTGTACCTGCACCAACCAGTAAGAGTAAAAAAGATGTCCCATCAAAAGCCATTCTCTCACTTGGCCAGTGTGGCTCAGTGGTCAAGCATCAATCTATGAAACCAGGAGGTCATTGTTCGATTCCAGGTTAGGCATATGCTTGGGTTGCAGGCTCAGTCCCCAGTATGGGGCATGTAGGAGGCAGCAGATCAATGATTCTCTCTCATCATTAATGTTTCTATCTCTCTTTACCTCTCCCTTTCTCTCTAAAATCATATATAAAGCCATTCTCTCTACTCCTTCACTTGCATTCTCTTTCTCACCTAGAATGATATCCTCTTTCAGCTCCATTAATTCATTCTCTCTCTCTCATTCTCTGATTCTACTTACATGAGGTATTATGAGTGGTCAAAATCATAGAGACAAAATATAATGGTGATTGACAAAGACTGAATATATATATATATATATATATATATTAGATATAATCAGTCATTCAACATATATTTATTGAGCATCTTCAATGTGCCAGTACTAATCAATCTAGCTGAATAAGGCAAAGTTCCTGAGTTCATGGAGTGTATGAACTAGTTAGGAGAGACAAACAAAGAAATAAGCAAATAAATATGTATTTCAAGTCCATAATGAAAACTTAGGAGTAGTATATGTGAAACGAGGAAGGGAGACAGAGATGGAGATGACACATAAAATAAGGCGATCAGAACAGGCTTCTCTAAGGAAGAGACACTTAAGATCTGAACGAATAAGACAGCAATCATAGCAATCATACCTGGAAGCATTTTAAGCTGAGGGAGCAGTAGATACAATTGTCCTAGATAAGAATATTTGGGCACGGAGAACGGCCAAAAGAATTGGGTGAACAAGGAGAAATGTGGTCGAGGAGTGAGAGTAGAGATGATAGCCAGAGGTTAGATTATGCAGGACTTTACAGATCACAATTAAGTTTGGATTTTGCAGCAAGAGTGAGAAAACAGCGAAGAGTTTTGAGCAGTGGTCTCAGGGGAGGAAGAGTAGTGAGGTCATTAAGAAGTAATTACAATAATCCAAGAGAGAACTGATGGTGGCTTGAATGAATGGTAGTAAGTAGAAAGAAGTATTGCAAAGGTTGATACATTTTGAAAGTAAAGCCAAATTATTTATTTAGAGAATGAACATTCAGTGTAAGAAAAAAAATCAAGCTTTATCTCTTAATTTTTTGGCCTGATATAAGAACACTAGGTAAATATCCTAAAGTGTCTCCTATTCAAACACACACACACACACACACACACACACACACACACACACACACACCAAACAACAACAAAAAAACAACCTTTCCCTTGACACCAACATCCTCCTCCAAACACCATTAGGTCTTTTGTTCCTCTTTATAACAACACTTCTCAAAAGAAGTGTCTACTAGTACTTACACTACCCCACTTCCTCCCCTTCTGTTTGCCAACTAACAGCCTATTATTTCACCAAAAGTAGTCTCGTCAAGATTACCAATTATGTCCATGTTGCCAAATCAAGTTGCCAGTGTGGCTCAGTTGGTTGAGCGTCCTCCCATGCACCAAAAGGTGGCATCAGTTCAATTCCCAGTCAGGGAATTGAATGCCCATGTTTTGAGCTTGATCCCCAGTGTGGGTGTGAGGGAGGCAGCCAATTGATGTTTTTCTTTTGCATGACTCTCTCTCTCTCTCTCTCTCTCTCTCTCTCTCTCTCTCCCACCACTCTAAAGAAAACACACACAATCAAAACACATTTTAAAAAATAAATAAAAAACCAAATCAACTAAACTATTCTATCCTTCTCTTACTCAATCTTTCAGCAACATTCAACATAACTGATCTCCCTTTTCTTTCAAATGCTCTATTTTCTTGGCTTCTAGGAATGCACATTCACCTGTCTTTCCTTCTATCTTTCTGTCTTCTCCTATCTTCCTTCACTAACTATCCTCTATATGTCCAAGAATAGGAACCTCCATTCTACATACACTACACTCTCCAACAAATGACCTCATCCATTCCCATGGCTTTACATAACACCTATATATTGATATCTCTAGCCAAGTGTCCGTCTCTAGCCCAAAAGCTGTCTTTCAGACTAAAAATAATCTGCTAGACAACCCCACCTGTATTTCTGATAAGTATCTTAAACCTGACATAAATAAATGGAACTCTTTTAAAAAAATATTTTTTTATGGACCTCAAAGAAGAAGGGAGAGGAGAGGGAGATAGAAACCAAATGGAACTCTTGCTTTTCACAGCATCTATCATGAGTTTTAATTCTATTTGCTTACTTATTATACATCCTCCTCAATAAACAGTACACTTCCCAAAGGAGCAACTAAGTCTGCTGTGTTTACCAATGTACTCCTAGCAACTAAATAGGGTTTAGCAAGAGTACACACCAAGTAGACACCAAGATTTACTAGACACTGCAGCTGCTCTCAAAATATTCACATACCAATGGGAGAAGCAGATACACAATCCATAATGATAGGACAACATGGTAAGTGCCACTCTGTGTGATGAGAGGAAGCACATGAATGGTGCATGAATCCAAAAGAGGGGCCCTTAATAGCCCCACAGGGAGGGGAGACTTTCTTAAGAAGGTGACTTCAGAGTTTATTTTTTACAAGATAAGAATAAGTATAGCTATCAAGTCCCTACTATATATTTTTTCTTTTTTATAGAATTATTTTGAAGCGCTATTATAGCTCCTCAAGGTAAGTATAAATATCTCCTATTTTATATTTGAACCTCAGAAAGATTAAAAATCAGATAGCTAGTAAGTGGTAGAACCAGAATTTGAATTGAGGTCAGTCTGCTTTTAAATTCCTCCCCTTTTCTTCCTTCCTTCCTTTTTTTTTTTCCTTCCTATATCACAAGGCATCACTAAAAATAATACATTTTTATACTTGCCACCTACTATTTTCTTGACCTTAAACAAATCACTGTACCACTTGACCTCAGTTTTCAGCATGGGGCTCAGTTACCAGTCTCCAAATCACTCTCTAGCCCCCTCCTTTCCCTTTGTTATTGAGGGTTGAGGTTCAGCGATAGCCAGTGAGCAGCCCTGGGCACTTCTTTCAGGCTGCAGCCTCTGAGCGTTTTTCATGGCTGAACATGCATTCGGGAACATCTGCAGTAACATTTGTACCGAGTGCTCTACAGGTGACAGGGCAGTGTCACATGTTCATTATTTCACTTGATCTTCACCAGCTCTACGAGCTGGAAGTAAAATGCCTGGCCCAGCTGCCTCTGGTCTCTGGACCGGACTGCCCGCCAGAAGTTGAACTGAAGCAAACTGGGGAGGGAGGAGGGGCCTGGAAGGAGAGGAAGCGGGCCAGTGACTCATAGAGGGAACTCAGCACCAAGTCACCCAAATGGCCTAGAGCCAGGAGAAGTTAAGAGGGACCAAGTCTCTTTCCCTTCCAAGGCAATGAGTGTCGTCTGTCTGGCTATGGCACAGTGACCTACCATACAGAACTGTTCTTCCTCCTTCTCAGGAGAACCTGGTGTCTAACCCCACAGGTAGGCAGAAATGAGAATGTAAGGAAACTCTAAGTATGCTATATGCACACACGGGGCCAGAAGATAACATGGTATAAGAGACAAGGTGTCACCATTAAAGAAGAGTTGAGTGGAGGACCCAGCTCTGTCACTGACTTGATGAATCAAAAGTTCCCTCTGTGTTACCACAGCCCCTTGTACTTCTCTTATATCACATATATTTATTGCACGAGGTTACGGATGTCCATACTCCTTGACCTGTACTGGAAGGCAGCAACCCCAGCACCTGACACCATAACTGACATAGAAGAGATGGCTCAGGGAATGTCTCAGGAGGGATGGATGCCATATGCAAAGCTTTTTGTATGTATACACACTCCGCATTCTAGTCTAGACAGTTAGTGCCATGAAAGCTGCAACCCTGCCTTATCTCTGCTTCCCCCGCTCACTCTCTTACTTTAGAACACGACCCAAGAAGAGTTTGCTGAGTAGAAACAAACCAGTCCAAAAAGCCAGCCTTCAGAGGGAAAGAGAATTAACCTGCATGTTCCTCTTTCACACCTCTATCCACGAAGAACCCCCACCTTGTCCAGGCCACCCTCTTCTTCTAAAGACCACTGTTCTCCCCCAGAACTCCTCCTTCTCTGCCTCTACCTCACCCCGGCTGCCCCCCTCACCTTCCCTGGGCTCACAAAGGTTTCCCTCTTTTCCTCCAGGTCAGCAACACCTCAGAGCTGCCAGTCTTGTTCCTCTCCCACTCAGCCTCCCCAGAATGTGAGCTTCTGCCCAGTCCTACTGGACCCTCTTGCTCTCCTCCCAGGCTAGTCTTCAAGCTCCCCACCTCCCAACTTATGTACTCCGCACTGCCTGCTGCTGCCCAGGCCCCTCTGGGAAGGAGGTGGGAAACAAATCCAGGAAGAAAGACTGCCTGGGAGGCCCAAAGCAAGCCCTAGAGGAAGTAAGGAGAGAGGCTGACCCTGGGGGAAGAAAGGATTTGTAAGTAAAAGCCAAATGCCGGGGAGTCAGATGGGAGTTAGAGAGTGTCTGGTCCACACAAACACCAGAGCAAAGTCCCTACAGCCAATAACCCCAAACTAATGAGAAAGTTTATAAATACTTGTAGAAAGAAGAGAAGAATGCCTAACCAAGCAGGAGAAGGACCCAAGAGAGGGAAGGAAAAACTAGCAATGGAGGGGAAGGGATCAGGAAGGGGAAGCATGAGGGAGCAGGAAGAAGAGAGAAACTGAGGCTGGGAGAAGAGTTGGGTCAGGGGCAGGATAGAAAAAATGACATGAATAGGAAAGAAAAAGTAGAAAGAGGAAGACAAGGAGGCAGTCATAGAAAAACTGAAGAGAGGAAGGAGATCCTAAATAATCAAGTAGGTTAATACCAGGCCTTGACATGTATTTCTTGGTCCCAGATAATCGAGGAGGAAAGATTATAGTGATTAAGACATTACACAGGTCCCAAGTCTGTCATTAACTTGGCAGAATAAGAAGGGGGTTCCAGAGAAGACAGCCTCATTTAAAAGAGCTCTATACCTAAGTATCAAAAAAACTGGTCAGTTTTTTAAAAAATATATTTTTTTATTAATTTCAGAGAAGAAGGAAGAGGGAGAGAGAGATAGAAACATCAATGATGAAAGAGAATCACTGACTGGCTGCCTCCTGCACACCCCCTACTGGGGATCGAGCCTGCCACCCTCAGGCATGTGCCCTTGACTGGAATCGAACCCGGGACCCTTTGGTCAGCAGGCCAACGCTCTACCCACTGAGCCAAACCAGCTAGGGCAACAGGTCCGTTCTGAGAGAAAAACCATTAACATACCTTGCCCCGCTTCTTCCTAAATCCCACCTCCCGGTACACAACGCACCTACACCCAACACCAAAATAATCAGCATCCTCAACCTCTGCCTTGCCCCTAAAGCCACTCGGCAGACCGGCAAGATGCCACCCACAAGGCTGGCTAGAAGACAGGACCCAGGTCTGCTTCCCGAGTTCACCTGTCTCCCACAGGGTTAAGGGGACCTCTCTGCCGCCACTGGAAGGACTTCATACCAGCTCACTTTGCCGGCAGGCAATCTGACAGCCTGGGAAAGCCCGAGTTACAAACAGAATGTGCAGCCCTTCACTTGGAGGCGATACGGAAACTGAGGCCCACAGAGGCTACTGGGACAGGATAAGCACCCCACATCCCCTACCCCCCAGTTTTCCTATCTCCCAGTTTACTGGACCTCTTAACAGGTCACTTATACTATAATGCCCCTCCCCAGCCCCCAAGAGGGGGAAAACCCACCATCCCAGCTGGCAGGGAGCGAAGCCAAGGCAGAGGAAAAAGTATCACCCTAGCCACCAAGCAGAAGGGTGCTGGTAAGGGAGCCAGGTTCCTGAGGCAGAGCAGTTCCCCAAAACCCAGCTTCCCCTTCCCGCCCTCCCCTGCCAGAGCTCTGATCCCAGCGCTGGCCTAGCCCCGCGTAGGCTCATCGGAGGATTCCACCTCCAGCCCTTCTCTCCTTTGGGATCTCTTAAAGGAAGAGACCCTAAATCTACCAAACCCTGCACCGCCTCTGCCCCAAGCCTGCAGCGACGAACCCCCTCCCCAGCATCGCCCCGCGGGGCCGGCAATACCTGGTGGGGAGAGTTGGCCCCGGCATCTCTGGCCACTGTTTTTGTCGCAGAGCCGCACCTCTCCCCCGCCGGGCCTGGCCACGCACAGCCCGGGCTCCTCCCGAGCCTCCGGTCGGCGGCGGGAGCAGGGCTCCCAGCAGCTCCAGCCCCAGCTCCCGGTGCAGCACGCTCCCTCCCGCCCGCGCAGGGCGCAGTGAAGGCGCTGCGCTGGGGTTGGCGAAGCAGAAGGGGCGGGGGAAGAAGGGAGGTGAGGAGGCGGGAGGAAGCCGCGCTGCTTCTCCTTTCTGCGAAGCACAGAGGGCGGGGAGGGGAGACTACCACCTTCCTACCCTCTCAGCTCCTCTTCCTCACCTCATCTCCGGCAGCAGGTCACGTTTTCACTTAGACTAGGCTTCCCCCCGGCCTGGTAAGGGTCTTGGATGAGCCCCAGCGTCAAGGGAGAGAGCCTCCGTGCCTTAGTTCCTGCAGCTGGGTCTGGACTTAGGCTTCAGAAAAAGAGATGCACCCACCTCCCCCAGCCCCCACAAAGGTGTCAGGTTCTAATTCTAATGCCTGAGGGCAAATGATGGGCTGGCGCTTATACCCAAAGCAAAGAAAGCTCTGCAGCAATTACCCTCAATTAAGTGTTATTGTGTACCAGGTGCTTCATAAAATGGTCCGTCTGCCTCCCCCACAACCTTAGGAAGTAGGCACCCTACCAATCTACATGTGTGAAAACTGAGGTCCAGAAGAATGTGGTTTCATACACGTGTTCTTAAAACACCTACTGTAAATCAGGCATTGGATGGGCCCTGAGCTAAAAGAACCCATTGCAGGACATGTGCCAACCCTGGCCCAGCACCCCCTAAATGCCAGTAAGTATCACTGAAACTATAAAACACACACACACACACACACACACTCACACTCACACTCACACTCACACTCACACACACACACACACACATTTGCAAATACCCCCTCGGAGGTAACATTACCTCACCAACTCCCCTTCTATGCTCTGCTCTTTAGAGAGATGGCGGGAGTCAGATCATGCAGTTATGACTCCTGCGGGTCATAACTAGGGGCTTGGATTTTGTCCTAAATTTTAGCAAGGAAAGCTTTGAAAGGTTTTAAGCAGAAGGATAAGATCTAATTTACATTTTTACAAGATCATAAATGATAAAAAATAGAGGAGAGGGTGATAGAATCTAGTTACTGGATTCAGGACTCCGGGTAAGAGAGGATGGCAATGACTTAGACTAATACATTGGAAGATAAGTGATCCTCCCTTCCTCCAGTTGATGGACAGATGTAAACCCCACCTGTGGCCAGACATTCCTCACCTCTGAACCACCAATCAGCACTTGCCAAATACCCTAAGCCCCGGATTCCTAAATCCTTAGGTCCCTAATCACCAATCAGCATGTGCTGAATGCCCTAAGTCCCGCCCCCTATCCTTACAGGTGCTTGTACCCCCAGCTCTCACTCTCTTCCCTCCCTCTCAGTGGAAGCAGCTGGCAGGGGTACTCTTCCCTCCAATAAAGCCTGTGTGTGTCCTGCCATCCCGGTCTCCGTCTACCTTCTCTATTTAATCTATCAATAAGATAAGAAGAAACAAGTCAATTCTAAGGACACAGCTTGGAAGAAGCAGCAGAACTTGCTGAAAAAACAGAATATGACGCGTGAGAGAGGGCAGTGACTGGTAAATGGCCAAAGTGCTCCAACTCCAGTCTGACTCCTACGCTTTATTTCTCTCTGCCATGATAGTCAATTTTATATCAATTTTATATCCCTCTTCCTACTGCCTGGCAAACAGCAGGTGACCAACGTTATGCCTGATCAATTATTTAAGTTCAGGAGGGAGAAGTTTTATGGTATTTATCCATTTCTCCTGACAGATAACAACACTTCCATTCAATGTGCCCAAATTAATCTAATTGCAGAAGGGAATAGAGAAAGAACTCCACGAGGACAGAAAGAGCTCTGCTGTTAAATATCTTTCACCTTTCCCAGGCCCTGCGCACTTGTTATGTCCACACAAAATATGTCCACAAATACTTATTGCATCCTTATTCACAACAGCCAAAATTCAGAAATAACCTTATTTATAACAGCCAACCTTATTTAGCTATTCCAACTACCAGAAGTCCCAGAAACAGTGCTCGGCCTTGGGCATAGTGTTTCATACTAATGATCAATAATCATAGCATCTGCCGAAACCAGTTTGGCTCAAAGGATAGAGCGTTGGCCTGCGGACTGAAAGGTCCCAGGTTTGATTCCGGTCAAGGGCACGTACCTTGGTTGTGGGCACATCCCCAGTAGAAAGTGTGCAAGAGGCAGCTGATCAATGATTCTCTCTCATCGATGTTTCTAACTCTCTATCCCTCTCTCTTCCTCTCTGTATGAAATCAATAAAATATGTTTTTTTTAAATAAAATGACAGTCTTATAAAAAATAAAAAAAATAAAAATAATCATAGCATCTGATCTTACCCAGTTTTCCACCACATGCAGCAAGCATCCCTCCGATGGAGGGTTTTCTAGGCCCTGTTGGAACATGTGCAGGAAAAAAGAGCTCACTTGAAAGTTACACTGTAAGACAGTGTTTCTAAATATTCAGCCAGGTGCCTCTGTAAACTTCCAATTCTGCTTCCTGGAGTACTCAGAAAGCATCCTTCAGGAAATGTCACATTAAAAGCTTTCAGATATGGTACATGGTGAGCTGTCAAGCCCCTATATTTGTTCTCTTCTCCAGGAAAAATACCCTCAGTTCTTTTCATCATTTGTTCATTCAACAACTAAGCATTCATACAAGCCACTCCTTCAAAGAGTTTATGGTCTTGTTATAGTGGTTTTCAACTCTCCCTGTGCAACAAAGTTACCTGGGAAGATTTTAAAAATATATACTGAAGTCCTATTAAGGATTTTGACTCAACTGGTCTGGGGTACTGCGGCTCACGAGCCACATGCGGCTCTTTGGCCCCTTGAGTTTGGCTCTCCCACAAAATACCACGGCCTGGGCGAATCTATTTTGAAGAAGTGGCATTAGAAGAAGTTTAAAAATTTTGGCTCTCAAAAGAAATTGTACTGTTGTACTGTTGATATGAGTTTGCCAACCACTGGCCTAGGCAATATATCTTTATAGATAAAACTATAGATAAATAGATTTATTAGAGGACTAATACTATTCAACTTTAAGACTTACTATAAAGCTACAGTGATCAAGACAGTGTGGTATAGGTGAAAGAATAGATAAACAGATCAGTGGAAGAGAGAGCCTGAAATAGACCTATACAAATACTGTCAACTGATTTTTGACAAAGGAGCAAAGGAAATTCAATGGAGAAAGAATAGTCTTTTCAATAAATGGTGCTAAAAATAGGATCTCCACATGCAAAAAAAATAATTAATCTAGACACCGACTTTACATTTCTCACAAAAAAATAACTCAAAATGTATCATAGATTTAAAAGTAAAATGCAAAACTATAAAATGTCTAGAAGATAAATAGGGAGAAAATCAGATGACCTTGGGTTTGGTGTTGACTTTTTAGGAACAACACCAAAATCACAATCCATAAAAGAAAATGTTGGTAAGTTTCTTTTTTTTTTAATTTTATTTTATTAAGGTATTTTCTGTGTACATAGTTTACCATTGCCCTCCCCCCCACCTCCCATTTATGCCCTCCCTCCCCAGAGTTCTGTGTTCATTGGTTGTACTTATGTTCATGCATACCAGTCCCTCGGTTGTTCTCCTATCTCCCCCCAGGTCTCCTTCCCCTCCCCGCTGTCATTTAACAATCTGCTTGTTTTATGGTGACCATCTCAGGACCCCATGAATAAAATCTGCTCCTCATTTGGCAGTCTGCTTGTTTTATGGTGACTATCTCAGGACCATATGAATAGAGTCCGCTCCTCCTCTGGTTCTCACCGCCCCTTCCCCTGGGTCCCACTGCTTCCCCTGGGACACACGGCTCGCCCGGGGCACACTGCACCCTGGGACACTCTGCTCACCCGGGGCACTCGGCCCCATGGGACACGGTAAGTTTCAATTAATTAAAATTTAAAACTTCTGTTCTGCAAAGGCACTATTAAGAGAAATACAAGTCACCAACTTGAGAAAATAAATATTGGAAAAGCACATAGCTGATGAAGGACTGGTATTCAAAATACACAAAGAACTCTTAAAACTCAACAAGAAGAAACCAAACATCTCAATTAAAAAAAAATGGACAAAAAATACGAATGGACACTTCCCCAAAGAAATATAGAGATGGGAATTAAGCATATGGAAAGATAACATCATATGTCACTAGGGACATGCAAATTAGAACAACAATGAGATATCACTAAATATCTATGAGAATGTCTAAAATCCTAAACAATGAAAACACCAAGTTCAGGTGAAAATGTGAAGCAACTACAATTCTCATTCACCGCTGATGAGAATGCAAAATCTTACAGCCACTTTGGGAGGCAGCTTGGTAGTTTCTTACGAAGCTAAATGTAGTCTTACCATACAATCCAGCAATTGCACTCCTACGTATTTACCCAAACGAGTTGAAAATTTAGTTAGGTCCACACAAAATATGTCCACAAATATTTATTGCATCTTTATTCACAATAGCCAAAATTCAGAAATAACCTTAGTTACAACAGCCAAAATTCAGAAGCAAACAATATATCCTCCAACAGATGAATGGATAACAGTTAACATACAATAGTATAACAACAATTTAAAAGAAATGAATTAACAAGCCAAAAACCCTAAAAAGCTAGTCTGAGAAGGCTGATTCCAACTATTTATGATATTCTAGAAAAGGCAAACTTATAGAAAGGGCAAAAAAGATCAGTGACTGCCAGGGTTTCAAAAGGGAATTGAGGATAGGGATGACGAGATGGAACACCGGGCATTTTAAGGCAATGAAACTTCTGTATGATACTATAATGATGGATATATGATAAGCATTTGTCAAAAGGCATAGAACTATAAAACACAAAGAGTGAACTCAAATATAAACTGTGGACTTTAGTTAATAATAATGTATCAATATTGGTTCTTCAGCCGAAACCGGTTTGGCTCAGTGGATAGAGCGTCGGCCTGCAGACTGGAAGGGCCCAGGTTCGATTCCCGTCAAGAGCATGTACATTGGTTGTGGGCACATCCCCATTAGGGGGTGTGCAAGAGGCAACTGATCGATGCTTCTCTCTCACCGATGTTTCTAACTCTCTATCCCTCTCTCTTTCTCGCTGTAAAAAAAATCAATAAAATATATTTTTTTTAAATATATTGGTTCATCAATTGTACCGCCCAAATGCAGTTAGTTGCTAATAGAGGAAGTGCTGAGTGTGGAGAGGGAGTATACAGCAGCTCTTTGTCCTTCAGGTCAATATTTCTGTAAGCCTAAAACAGCTCTAAAAACAAAGTCTATTAAAATAAAAATGTTACGTATCAAGCAAAAACAAATACATAAGATAAACCTCATTTCCTGTTTTATTAGATTCATCAAAAACATGACCCTTATCAAAATGTTATGAAATTTTCTAAGCACTCTAAATTTCTTGCTTCCCTCATTGCAGACTGGAACAGTCCAGACTCTACTTTGAGTAGTGGGGATCTAGGGCACCTCCCACTGAGCATAGTCCTGTGGCCCTCTTACTGCCTGGCACCTAAGGGGCATGACACTCACTGTACTTCGTACTGCCTGGTACCCTAAGGGAGGTTTCTTGGTCCCAGATAATCAAGAAGGAACGATTGTAGTGATAAAGATGACCTTCTTACAAGGGAGAAAGTATTAGCTAAAGAAATGAAAAAGCAGAATCAAGTGAGGTAGAAAGGACCTGACCGATAAAACTGTATTTTCAAAGAAAGAAATTAAATCCTAGAGATACCAAATGACTTGCCCACGTTTGCACAGGGTAGCAGTTAACTCATTTTAAGTGCAGTAACTCCTTGCACTGGTGTAGTCCTTTGGTTTACAAAGTAAATAATTTACAAGTTAATCTCCCGTGAACCTTGATCAGGAATGTTTTTGTCTGTGTGGTCATCTTAGGCCTGACCGGTTCCTTTCAAGTCACTCACCTGGATTCCGCAGGTATACGGGTTTGTGACCCCTGGGAACACTATGATCATAATAATTAGCACATTTTGTTTAGACAAAATTTAACTCATGACTACCATGATCATACTGCCTATAAGATTTGAAAATAGTAAGATTTTTTTTGCAACCACAAATAATCTTAAGAACAATACACCTCTAGATTGAGAATTATAATCTCCTGATATCACCCGTTAAATGTAAAAGAAGTCAGTCAATAATGATAGTTTTGATTCTAAAATAGTCATCTAATATACCATTCTTGCTTGCAACCAGATAGCGGGGCCAGTTGCCTATTAAGGACTCTCCATTGGCCATAAGTAAACCCAAAAATATATAGGCAACTAATTTTCAACAAAAGAGCCACAAACATGTAATAGGAAAAGGAAAGCCTCCTCAATAAATGACGCAGGGAAACCCGGAAAGCCACATGCAAAAGAATGAAACTAGACTGCTATCGGACCCCATACACAAAAATGAACTCAAAATGTCTTGAATGTTAAGACCTGAAACAATAAAATACATAGCAAAAAAATATAGGCACTAAACTTAATGGACTTTGGTCTCCGAGGACTATCTGTATGCAGAGCACTTATCACCAATTGACATATTTGCTTATTGGTTGGCTCCTTCCAATAGGACATACACTTCACAAGGGCAAAGACTTTGTCTTTGTCTCCAGACCTCAAAACGGACTCCTTGTGCACAGTATGTGGCTGCTGAGTGATGGCTGAATGAATTAAGGGAGCCGGAAACACCAGTCAGAGGCAACCGCAGAGAACCTTGAAGGCAGTGGATGCAATCTTAGACTTGGCTTAATGAAGACGCTGCTCATGCAATCACCTTGCGCCCTCTGAGAGAGGGGGGGGGGGGGGGGGGAGCAGAGGGGAAGGGAGGGAGAGTGAGAAATGCATGGATGTCAAATTCTATACTGTACCACGACAAGAATACTATAATAATCAGAGGTGTGTAATAATGAAATGGACGCACTTGAAGGCACCAACATCCCCAACCAACCTCTCTGCAGGGAGGATACAATAAGAAACTGCTCTCCCATAATCTTCTTCTTTCTCTGCTTGTCCTTTTTGGACTCGGCTCAAATGTTACCGACTCTTCAAAAGCTTTCTAGAATCACCCCTTCTTAGGGCCCTCGGAGCAATACTCCAACTTACTAAAAGTATCTGTTCATACATGGTGAGGTACTCCACTGTGCGCCCCTCTCCAGAAAAATGCATATGCTTCTCTGTGACTGTTTTGAAGATAAGGTGTTTGAGGAGGTGAGTAAGGTTAAATGGCCTCATAAGGGAGGAGCACTGATCCAGTGGAGGTGATGTCCTTGTAAAAGAGGAAGCGTCACCAGAATCAATCTCTCGGGCCATGAACGGTGGTGCCACTATTATTACAGCTCTCAGGAGAAACCGAATCCTGCCAAAACCTCCACGTTGAGGCACACAAAATGCTGTGCAGTAAAACAGTGACAACTATTCATTGATCTCTTACTGATACCTTTTATTCCTATATATAAATTGTTTTTTTAAAAACATTCCAGCCCTGGCCAGCTGGTTAGAGTGTTAATACACCAAGGCACATATAAAAAGTGACCAATGAATGCATAAATAAGTGGAACAACAAATCTCTCAATCAATCAATCTCTCTCTCTCTCTCTCTCCCCTCCCTCCTTCTCTCTCTCCTTCTCCCTCTTACTCTTTCCCCCACTTCCTCTTTCTCTCTCAAACCAATTTTTAAAAACACAGATTCTTAAAATATTCCATGCTAACATACTGTCACTAAGCCTAACAAATTAAAAATGCTCTTACCTAAAAAGGGAACAACGCTATGTCTTATCAGTTACAGCATCCCAGCATTAAATTCGAAGGAATTTATCTCCTATCTGCTGAGTGCTCCAGGAACAGCCTTATCGCCATTAGTGTTATCTCCTTCCACTTGCCATCTCTGATACTGTCCTGCCCGAAGGCCGGAATGGGTCCTCCTTGTATACAGCACCTCCTGGTATCTCTTGTCACTTTATTTTCCACAGGTGTCTTATGTCTCCAGCCAGTCTGTAAGGCCCTTTGGTCAGGGCAGTGGTCGGCAAACTCATTAGTCGACAGAGCCAAATATCAACAGGACAATGACTGAAATGTCTTTTGAAAGCCAAAAACCGGCTTCTGTGCACGGGCCACGAAGTTTCAATCCCACTGTACGTGCGTGCCTGCACGTGGCATTATGTGGAAGAGCCACACTCAAGGGGCCAAAGAGCCGCATGTGGCTCGAGAGCCACAGTTTGCCGACCACTGGGTTAGGGAATGTTTCATTCATTGCTGTCCCCTCAGTACCTAAAGCAGAGCCTAGGACATAGAAGGTTCCCAACAATTAAATTTACTGAACCCAGTCAAATCTAAAAATAAAAACACCACATATGTGTTGGCATCTAATTCACCCGCACAATCTTTCTGTCTTGCTCTGAATCCTTTTATACCCCAGGATATAAGCTTGTTTCCAAGGCCACCTCAGCTATCTCTCCTCAATATTTTAAATGGTGCAGCAGAACAAGAAGCTTTATTAAAAAGTTGATTCTAAGTTCTCTAAAACACCAGAAGCAGTTTGAAAGGCCACAGTATCATCACAGCAGAAGAGTGTTTTAATAAGCACATCCCCTTTTAAGGACTCCTGGATACAATACACTTTAGACACAGAATTTGTTTAATAAGCTTCCAATCTTTCCTGCCACTGAAATATTTCTTCTCACTTTAAGGTTAGGCTCCAACTGCAGTGTTTCCCAGGGTCAGCAAGGTTTTAGAAAAGGAGTACTTTCTAGAAGATAGGACAATCCTAACACTTATGTAGCTCTTTACAGTTAACAAAGCACAGTCACACACTTTATCCAATTTAATTCTTACAGAGGACCCTGTGAGACTTCTCCTCACAAGCAAAGTTCCATCCCAAAGCCGCCTCTCCTGGACTGCTGCCACCACCAGCGCCACCTCTTCCCTTCTGCCCAACACACACACACCCACACACACACACACACACACACACACGACTGCTATCGCCCTTGTCACTTAACAGATTACCTACTAAAAACCAGACCCAGGAGGTATAGAGCAAAGTAAATGCTCTATAACTGTCTCTGAATAAACAAAGAGAGGTAGATAGAACAATTAGAATTTTCCTTTAATAAAATAAAAACCGGGCCCTAGCTGGTTTGGCTCAGTGGATAGAGAGCGTCAACCTGCAGACCAAAGGGTCCCAGATTGGATTCCAGTCAAAGGCAATGTACCTCAGTTGCAAGCTCCTCCCCAGCCTGAGCCCTGGTCCAGATGCATGCAGGAGGCAACCAATTGATGTGTTTCTCTCACATCAATATTTCTCTCAGTCTTGCCCTCACTCTAAAAATCAATGGAAAAATATCTCCCGGTGAGGATTTAAAAATAATAAAATAGTTTCCTGTCTTACATTTAAGTTCTTTATCCATTTTGAGTTTATTTTTGTGTATGGTGTAAGTTGCTGGTCTAGTTTCTTTTTTTCTTTTTTCTTTTTTTTATTGCATACATCTGTCCAATTTTCCCAACACCATTTATTGAAGAGACTGTCTTGACTCTATTGTATGTATGCTCTTGCCTTTGTCAAATATTAATTGAGCATATGGCTTGGGTTGATTACTGAGTTCTTTGTTCGATTCCACTGGTCTATATGTCTGTTCTTGTGCCAGTACCAGGCTGTTTTGAGAACAGTGGCTTTGTAATACAGCTTGGAATCTGATATTGTGATCCCTCCAACTTTGTTCTTTTTTCTCAGGATTGCTGTAGCTATTCGGGTCTTTTTTTGTTTCATATGAATTTTTGGAGCGTTTGTTCTAGATCTATGAAATATTCCATTGGTATCTTAATGGGGACTGCATTGAATGTAAGATAGGAAACCATAAAAATCTTATTAGAATCCATAGTCAGCAAAATATCAGACATATGTCGTAGCAATATCTTTACCAATACAGCTCCTAGAGCAATGGAAACTAAGAAGAAAATAAACAATGGGACTACATCAAAATAAAAAGCTCTGCACAACGATAAAAACCATCAACAAAACAATAGGAAAGCCCACTGCCTGGGAAAACATATTTGCCAATGCTATATCCAATAAGGGTTTAATCTCCAAAATTTACAGGGAACTCATACAACTTAACAAAAGGAATCTAAACAATCCAATCAAAAAACGGGCAAAGAACCTAAATAGACACTTTTCAAAAGAGAGAAAACCTTAACACTTGCCAGGAAAAGCAAAAAATCAGAAGGTCAAGAGACATGAAAATATGCTCAAAGTCACTTATTATCCAAGAGATGCAAATCAAAATGGCAATGAGGTACCATCTCACACCTGTCAGAAAGGCTTTTATCAACAAATGACAAGTGCTGGTGAGGATGTGGAGAAAAAGGAACCCTCATGCACTGCTAGTGAGAATGCAGACTGGTGCAACCACTGTGAAAAACCGTCTGGATTTTCCTCAAAAAATTAAAAATGGAGCTCCAATTTAACCCAGTAATCCCACTTCTAGGAATATATTCCAAGAAATCAGAAACATCTATCAGAAAGGACATATGCACCCCTAAGTTCATAGCAGCACAATTTACAATAGCTAAGATCTGCAAACAGCATAAGTGCCCATCAGCAGGTGAGTGGATTAAAAAACAGTGGTACATCTACACAATGGATTACCACGCTGCTGTAAAAAAGAAGGAACTCTTACCATTTGCAACAGCATGGATGGAACTGGAGAGCATTATGCTAAGTAAAATAAATGAGTCAGAGAAAGATAAATATCACATGATTTCAGTCACTTGTGGAATATAATGAACAACATAAATTAATGAACAAAAATAGAGCGGGAGGGATTTAGAATGTAATAGAAGTAATCCTGTTATTTGCAGATTTTTAATATCTCCTACAACTTTTGTGATATTATACTATGTTACTACATTGTCGGTAATATTATTATATTTAAAATATTTTTTTCTTGAAATATTAATGTTTATTGCATATAATATTGTATTTAAAATCGTTTTCCTGCCGAGGCCAGTTTGGCTCAGTGGTAGAGCATCGGTCTGCAGACTGAGAGGTCCCGGGTTCGATTCCGATTGGGGGCATGTGCATTGGTTTCGGGCACATCCTTGGTACAGGGTGTGCAGGAGGTAGATGTTTCTCTCATCAGCATTTCTAGTTCTCTATCTCTCTCCCTTCCTCTCTGTAAAATATCAATAAAATATATTTTTAAAATAATTTTAAAAAATCGTTTTCCTTGAAATATTGTTTATTGCTTGTAAATGGCTAATTATTTTGTAGCTACAATCTGATAATAGATTTATACTGTATATTGTAAAAAATAAAATAAAGAGTAAAAAAGAATTTACCTTCAACAAAATAATAATAATAAAGTAAAGTAGAGGCTGGGATGTCTTTCCAAAATTGTCCCAGCTAAGACTATACCCAGAGTATTCTTGACTTTCATGAACAGACTTGTACCTGCTCCCTTCTCCGAGGACCGCTCAGTGCACAAAGGAGTCCAGACTAGACCTCAGAAGTTCCTGGCCCTCAGACAAGCGACTTAACTTCTCTAAGCCTATCTCCACTTTTGTCAAATGAGAATAATCACATAGTCTTTCCCTCTCTGAACACACTGAAAATTACACAAGACTATGTGAGTAAAAGCAGCTTGAGAAGTGTGAAATGATATACTAAGCTAGAGACAATGCTTAGGTCAATGACTTCCATTGTCACTGATGAAGTGATCAGAGTCTGCCCTTGGAGAATCAAATTTATCCTAACAACTCTAAAAAAATCAGGTTGTTTTTTTTATTTTTCAATTTTTGTTGTTTTCAGGAAGAGGAAGAGGGAGGGAGAGAGAGAGATAGAAACATCAATGATGAGAGGGAATAATTGATTGGCCATCCCCTACTGGGGATCCAGCCAGCAACCCGGGCACGTGCCCTGACTGGGAATTGACCCTGGTTCATAGGTTGATGCTCAACCACTGAGCCATGCCAGTCAGGCAAAATCAGCTTTATTATCCTGAGAAAAAAACGAGGCATAGGAAGCTTAACACTTGCCAAATACTGCAAACCCATTGGAGCTGGGAGCAGAATCCAGATCCATTACATCCTCGGGGCCTTCCCACACTGCTTCCCCAACATAAAACAAAAGAAGGAAGAAAGCTGTTGTTCCTCGTTAATGTCTATTACCACGAGGCAGATGGAACAGTGCTGGTCTTGATTTAAGAACTTTCCATCGTCTCTCAGGCCAAACCAAACCAGGAGTTCGCCTTGCACGAGCACAGCTTGACGGGCATCCCTGCGGTGCCTCGCCACAGCAGGATGAGCTAAATCTGAATACGTGCATTAGAAAACGTTCTGGCCTCGATTTTGAAATTATTTTAACTAGACCGAAAGTCTGACAGGAAAAGCAAAAGGGAACCATCCACTTTTCACCATTCAATGCCATTATGACTGTGACGCCTGGGAAAAGAGCCTACACTTTGAAATCACGTGGCCCACACATAGGTAGAAAAGAAAAACCTGGACAAAGCCCAGGAGGAGGGAATCGTCAGAACAAGAGAGGATCGAGCCGTGACTCTGGCCGGAGCAATGTTGGGAGTGAGATGAGACCTAAGAAAATACAGTCCTCCATCCCTCTCTTCCTTCCCAGACATCCCCATATCCTGCAAAGAACCTAACCTGTCATGCTTCTTTTCTCTCTACAGCACCTCAAAGTACAAATTAGTAGCCACTGAGGAGGTCCAAGACCCTCCTTCGCTGCTACTTCAGCCTAAATGCTTCTCCAGAGACAGACTACGTGGCAGACAGACTGTGCGAAGTCTCGTTGTCACTACACTGCCCTTCACACAGTGTGAGGCAAGAGTTTTGGTAGAGGAATGTGGCTGCTATTATTTCCAGCTTTAAATACTCAATAACCTATAGCCAGGAATTATTTTATTTGGGATGAGAATGTAAAGAAAATATTTATTTAGAAGAAGGGAAGGAGAAAGGGATGGGAGGGAGAGAGAGAGAGAGAGAGAGAGAGAGAGAGAGAGAGAAATATCGACCTGTGGCTTCCTGCCCACACCCTGATGACTGGGTATTGAATCCAACTTTCAGTGCATGGGGTGATGCACCAACCAACCAGGCCACATTGGCCAGGGCTGTAGAGAAAAAAATTAAAAACATAATTGGAGTGCAAATATATAATTTTCTCAGATAGAGCTCTGGCGCAGGGCCGGCTTCTGACCCCGCAGTGCCACGGTCCAAACCCTTTCGTGTAGTCGGAGCCTCTCAGACCTCTGCGGGGCCTGTAAACAGACTCCAAATAAGAGCAACAGACTCACAACCCAGAATCCATTCCCTCCACGGGTTCCACCCGCCCGCCACGAGGTGCAGTGCCACATGTGGCGTGTTGTGTGCATTCAAGGAGCAGCCAATGAAGCAGGGGCTACAGAGAACAGCTTTGTGGCTTTCTTCCACCACTTAGAAAGAAAATGAGCAGACCCCTACATTTAAAAAATGAAGAGTGAAAAAAGCTCCCAAGTATGTGATGAACCCAGGCACTCAACGTGCCATCCTGAGTAAAGAAGGGGCATGAGTAGGTACCCCAATGGCCTTCCTCCCTCAGAACCCAAACTTACTTTCTGTTTCAATCTGTACACCCTGACCACAACCACACCACCACCGAAACAGGAAGTAGTTGTTCAGGAGCAATTACATGATTTCTAGCTCTGGGTTGGCAAGGAGAATGGAATGAGGCTTCCCGGGTTCCTGGTAGACACTTATCATCCTGTGGTTGGAGGCCACGTGGACAGCCAAAGATGGAAAGGAGGAAAAGACAGTTGTTTAATATTTTCGTTTACAGAAGGGAAAACTGGGGAATTTGCCTAAGGCCGCAAAGCATGTGATAGGTGTATGGTACGCAGCACACTGAATTCTAAGCCCAAGGATAGAAAAACCCTGGTCTAATCCCAAAATTGCTACCGCACTGTTGTCTAATCTTGAATAAATCGATCTCTCTCACTCCCAGTCCCCTTCCCATCTATCTATCGATTCGGAAATTTCACAAGTAAAAGTGACTGTGCTGCCGAAATCGGTTTGGCTTGGTGGTAGAGCGTCAGTCTGCGGACTGAGGGGTCCTGGGTTCGATTCCGGTCAGGGGCATGTACATTGGTTGCGGGCACATCCCCGGTGGGGGGTGTGCAAGAGGCAGCTGGTCGATGTTTCTCTCATTGACGTTTCTGGCTCTCTATCTCTCTCCCTTCCTCTCTGTAAAATATCAATAAAAAATATTTTTTTTTAAAGTGACTGTGCTGAGATATTGTGGTAAACAAAACAGAGTCTATTTATACGTAAGTCTACACTTCAGAAGCTTACAGGACAGAATATGGCAGGAATCAAAAAAAATTTTTTTTTAAAAAAAAGCTCACTATAACCATTAACTTGTGATACACAGCCAATGTCAACGAGGAAGAAGTGGGTGGGAGAGCGCATTTGCAGAAGAAAAACTCACCCACAAACTGCAGATAACCAATCAGGAGCTCCTCTCGGCTCTCCGTCCGTCACCGCCAGGGGCTCGGTATTTCCTTGCCACACATCGTCACCTTACTGCTTGCTGCTCTGTGTGGCTGGAAGCAGCATGGCCAACCACAAAAGCATAAAACAGGCATCCAACCAATGCCAGCCACTGGTTTCTGCCCCTTTCTCCCTCTGAATGGCAGGGCCTTTCAGGTATAAAATGTGAAGACGGGTCTCCCCTGCTCTCTCCAAAAGCAGAGCATTCCCACGAAACCTCTCAAAGCTGAAAGCGGGGGGACACAAAGAGGCAGGCACATCTTGCTGACACATGCACAACATCCATCAAGGCAAGGCCCAGATGTTCTCAGACCCAGCTGACAGCCAAGGAGGTTGATGTTGGGGTGCAGAGCGTGGTCCCCGGGGAGGACGGGGTTGCCCCTCTCACTGCTCGGGGCGTGGGCACTGCCTCTGTGACAGCTTGCTGCAGAACACTGAAAGCTATTTCACTTTTTTGCCTTTCCCCCCCCATAACAGAGAAAATCCTATTTGGATTTCTTTACGTCAGCAAAAACAGGCATTAAGGGCCCTAACTCGTTTGGCTCAGTGGATAGAGCGAGGCCTGCACACTGAAGGGTCCCGGGTTCGATTCCGGTCAAGGGCACATACCTTGGTTGTGGGCACATCCCCAGTAGGAGGTGTGCAAGAGGCAGCTGGCTGATGTTTCTCTCCCATCGATGTTTCTAACTCTCTATCCCTCTCCCTTCCTCTCTGTAAAAAAAAAATCAATAAAATATATATATTTTAAAAATAGGCATTAAGGCAGGTCTTCTGTGAAAGCAAAGTGGTATAAAACAAACTTGAAAAGTGGGTGGGAGGTTAGCCATAAGGCTACCTACTTCACAGAAGGTAAGATAAAATAGGAAAAAGTCCCCAGTGCTCAGAACAGAGTTAGGCACACGACAGATCCCCGTCTGTAAAACAGCACTGAGATCTATGCCTACCTCGCAGAGTGAGGTGAGGATTGAGCAGAGTCCCTGACACATAGCAATTAATAAAAACATTAACCTCCATTAATTCACTTACCCTTTTTCCACTCCGTTTCCTCATTAGTTGACACGGGCAGACAGTAATACTACCTAACACGTGGGATTATTCGGGAGATTAAACAAGCTAATATATTTAAAGGCTTAAACAGTGTCTGGCACATAGTAAGTGCTATATAAGTATGAAATTATGTTTGTTTTCGTTCCTTTTAGCTATTCCCTACAAGTTGCATGTCTATAGACCACTGATTCTCAGTTAGGGTTGATTTTTGTCACCCAGGGGACACAAATGCCAGAGACATTTTTCATTGTCACACCCAGTAAAGAAGGAGGTAGGTGTTACTGGCATCTGGTAGGCAGAGGATAACGACAACGCTGCCAAACAATGTACAGAACAAACTCCTCCCCAACACAGAATCACACAACAGTCTGGAGGGCGAGAACCTCTGACATGGGCTACCCAGATCCGCCTCTTCTGAGCTCCGAGGGTATTTTATTTGGATCTCTCTTCTAGGCTTTATGAAGCAGGTATGAAAGTTTCAGACCTAAAACAGGTTTTAGAGAAACCCTTACTTGACCAAGGCCTAGAATGGGCAAGCGGTTGACAAAAGAACAGAGATTCAGCAGGAAAGTCAGAACTGGAACCCAGGTCTCCAGACTCCCAGGCTGGTGCTGCTTCCACAACTAAATCAAACACCTTGCAAGCACTTTCTCTTTCCCTTCCCCACTCCCTTTCCGCCCCTCTCCCTTTTCCTGCCCACCCCCCATCTTCCCTTCCTCCCCAGGTTTGGAAACAGAATCTGTTTCCTTTCCAGCATCATCAGAAGTCAGAGACGAGGCTGACCTTTCTCCCCACCTTCTCAGCGGCCTACCTTCTCAGGACCTGCCCTCTGGAGCTCCAGCCGGGCCTTGGACCGGAGACCAAGAACTCTTCCTGGGCACCTTGCCCAGGGTCCTTTCCCACAGGGGCTAACCGGAGCTGCTGCTGCTGCTCTTTTCCAAGGCAAAGGCAGAAGGTCGCCTGAAAGGATTACTTGGATTAGGCCACCTGGATTACTTCTTTTCCCTGGCTGGGAAAACACTGGCCTCTGGGAGGGGCCAAAGGCAAGTTGTAGCAGCTTACATTGGACTTTCTCCCAGGAAGTGGTTTTGAAGAGAAAAAAGGGCTGTGGTATGATGATGACAGAGATCACAGAGGAAGGATCCGTAAGAGAAAAGGACATTGAGGGCTTTCAGAGAGCACTCAGGCGCGACCAGGACATCTCAAACACACCCCACACCTCATTCCGACCAGTACTGCGAAGACAGATGCCTGCTTCCTCAAAAAAAAAAAAAAAAAAAAAAAAGCCTCCCAGCAGGGCTTAAAAATACAAATAAGCCTGTATCTGTAGGAAAAATGCATCATTTTAAGATTTAAAAGTTAGATTGCTGTAAAAGTTATAAAGAGAATATCCTGAGAGGTTAATTAGAAATTCCCTGGTGGACACTGGGGCAGCCTAGTCAGTCCTGACAGAGTCAATGGGACCCGAACATCAGTCCAGGGAGCCACTGGACATCAAGGAAGGACTGTGGACCTCGGAAGGAACACGTGCTGGAGGAATGCGGCTGCTGATGTTCAAGACTCGGTGCCTGCCATAAGCCTTGCCAGACGTCCGTGAAGCCTTATGTGATTGAGGTAAAGAGCATTGCCAAAAGAATTCTCACTCATACTCTAGGTCCCTGGAAGAGACCTGTTGCCTAAGAGATTGGACCCTGAGGCAGCAGGGTGGCCAGCATGCCTCCGGGCAGTGGCCACCACAGCATTGCTGGTGAAGGAGGCAGATAAGCAGACTCTGGACCAGGAGCTACACTGGCCATCAGCCCTGCCGGCCTGCTTCCGGATGATGATCCAGAGGAGCCCATTCGTGGCTGCATGGATGTAGCACTGCCATCATCAGAGGCAGCGGTAGTCACCCTGGACCACTCCATTTGAGCATGGAGACACTGTGCCATCCACAGAAAAAGAAGGTTACCGACTGAAGCCGGAAGGAATTGGCTAAACAGAAGTGAGCCACGGAAGGACCAGATGATGGATGGACCCTCCAGATGACAAATTGTTGGTCCCAGAGACTCTAGGTCAAAATTACCCAGTGACACCAGGTTGCCCACTTAAGTGTCACCAAGACTTCTGAGCTTCTGTGGGCCAACGTTGCTAGAAGTACTGTCTGTACACAGGTAAATGCTAAGCAAGTTAAGGGGGTCCCCTAGGAATTCAGGTCCCAGGAAACTTTCCCAGGAGAGCATTGGTAAATGGATTTCACAGAGAGTAAGCCACCAGCATCTAGGTCTAGTTTTGGTAGAGCAGGACTCTGAAAAGAGGTTTAACTAAAATCGGTGAAGATTGGACCAATCCTCTATCTTTCGCCCACTTATGGGCCAGGTGTACCCTTACTGGGATAGTTTCCCCTCTTTTTGAGAACCATTCCCTTGCTCAAGTCCTTACAGGCTCAGCAGTTTGCTTGTTCCAGATGCACTGCCAGTGCCCACCGCAGACCCTGTAGCCCAGGAACTCAGTGTAGGTAAAGGCCCAAAGACTCAAAAGGATCCCGAGCACGCCCACAGCTGTTGAAGTAGATGGCACCCAGACCTGGCTACATGACTCCCAGCTCCTGCATGGCCTGGATCCTGGAAACTAGCGGCTTCACCTGTGAGAGCCTGAGCTCCACGCAGGCCAGGAGGAGACTTGATGCCTGCAGGAGAGGAACTGAACAGTACTGATGGGAACTGTGGTACTAAAGGTCTTGGTCGGATGAGTCAATGGTTTGACTCAGTGCACATAAGACAAGGGGGGAATGAAAGGGCGAGGCTAGAACCCTGCCTCCTTGTGGGGCAGGGCGGAACTATCCTCCATTTTGTGGCCAGACCCTAGCCCTCACCCAACTAATCAGGGTCACATTATCCCACCCTCCCCACCCTGTATAAAACCCATTGAGATGTTACATTCTCTCTCTTGTCTGCCATGCAGTCGCATGAGTGGGACGGAGCCCATGCTAGCATGGAAGAGACTCTCTTGCTAATTGCATCGGATTTGGTTCCCTGGTGGTCCTTGGGGATCACGGAATCTTGGCACAACAGGTGGGTCTGGGGTCTCACCAGCATGGCAAAGTCTGGGTCTCACGCGATTTCATGTGCTGGGCCTCTAGTTTTGACATAATAAACATTCAGATACTTTATTTTCTATGATCCTCCATTTAACCATCTATAAAAATAAAATAAAAAAGCCTCCCAGGACCACTTCAGCCCATGGAGATATCATGCAAGTACTCATTATGTATCGGCTCTACAGTAACTTTATTTCATTTAATTCCTCACGACCTGAGGTCATTATTGTCCCCATTTCAGAGATGAAGAAAACGAGGATAAGGAAAGTTAAGTCACTTGCCTTATTGCCTTAGTCAGAGCTCCAATTTATCCCAGATCTTCAGACACTCGAAAACTAAACTCTCAACTACTTCACTAAACTGTTTCTCAAGACAATTATACCCCTTGTTTTGAACCTATGTTGCAATTACTGTCTATATCATATATTAAGCAATTAATTTCAGGCTGACTTGTCTTTGTTACATGGGCATCAGATTTGTTTCAGCCCCGGTGCTAGGCCCTGTGAATAAGAGACATAGATAGCAGGCATTTCCCTAAACCGTGCTTTCTCAAACCGCTCTGACTACAGCCTAGAATAAGAACACAGTGTCTATGGAGACCCAGTCCTCATGCACATGCGCTCACACAGACATGCAGACAACACATCTGTAAATATAACACTGAAACAAATGTCTCACAAATAGTCCTTTCTCCTTCTATAGACAATGTGTCCTGATATTTTCTCTGATGAATTCTATTTGGCTTTTTTTTAATTTGACTTTTTAAAAATACTAGTCCAACTTACTATATTAAATCCACAACCCACACTGCCCTTGAAAGCTCCCAGGTTAGAGGGGGAGATAATACATAAGTAACAATAAAAATAATCACCGTGCCCTAGCTGGTTTGGCTCAGTGGATAGAGCGTCAGCCTGCTGACTCAAGGGTCCCCGGTTCGATTCCGGCCAGGGGCACATGCCTGGGTGCCTGGGTTGCAGGCTCAACAGCCAGTGGGGATCATGCAGGAGGCAGCCAATCAATGATTCTCTCTCATCATTGATTCTATCTCTCTCTCCTCCCTTCCTCTCTGAAATCAATAAATATGTTTAAAAATAATAATAATAATCACTGTAACAGTAGGTAACATTTCTGTAAAGATAGATAGATAGATAGATAGATAGATAGATAGATAGATAGATAGACAGATAGACACCACACACACACAGACACACACACACACACACACACACACACACATACTAGAGGCCTGGTGCATAAAATCTGTGCACAGTGTGGGGGGTCCCCTCAGCCCAGCCTGTACTCTCTCCAATCCGGGACCCCTCAGGGGATGTCCAACTGCCTCTTGCAATTCGGGATCGCTGGCTCCTAACTGCTCACCTGCCTGCCTGCCTGCCTGATCGCCCCTCACCATCTCTGCCTGCCTGATCACCCCTGACCCCTCTGTCTGCCTAATCATCCCTAACCACCTCTGCCTGCCTACCTGACTGCCCCTAACAGATCCCCTGCTGGCCTGATCATCCCTAACCACTTCTGCCTCGCCCCACACCTGGGACTCAGGATTCCCTCCTCTGGTCAGTCGCAGGCACCTGGTACCTGGGCTTCCCTCCCTCTAGCAGGCCTCAGGCACTCAGGATCCATGCCGGCTTCACCTGAGCAGGCCGCAGCCACAGGGGACTGTGGGCGGGCGGCTTCGGCCAGGCCACAGCCGCAGTCACCCAGGACCACAGGACAGGTGGCTTGTCCCTCTCCCAGACGGCAGCCGTTGGTGCTCATGACTGCAGGGTGGGCGGCTTGTCCTTCTCCTGGGCCACAGCCTGGCTGGTCCCTATTCCTCTCTCGTGAGCTCATTTGTGCCTGGCTGATCCCCATTTCTCTCTCCCCAGTGTTGAGTGTCTAAGCTGTTATGGCCTGACCGTGTGAGGGTTTGACGACTATTTGCATATTATCTCTTTATTATATAGTATTTTTATTGATTTCAGAGAGTAAGAGAGCGGGAGAGAGAGACAGAAATCATGAGAGAGAATCATCGATCAGTGGGGACCGAGCCCACCACCCGGGCATATGCCCTTGAACAAAATTGAACCTGGGAGGGACCCTTCAGTCTGCAGGCTGACACTCTATCCACTAAGCCAAACCATCAAGGGCTATTTCTGAAATTCTTAATGTGTGCCCTAGCACACTGATAAGCATTTTACATGAATTATATCAACCCTGATCTGCTTGTTTGAATCCAATGTCCATAGTCTTCTCACTACACCATACTGGCAGGACAGCATCAGTTCTATAACAAGGAACATTTCCATGAGGGATATAGGGTTGGGGAAAGGGAGCAGTCAGGAAGTTTCACGAAAGTGAAGATTTTTGAGTTGTGTCGTGAAATAGAAATTTTCAGGAATTTGATGCATGAGCTGCTGTAGGTGTACTATACCTACTTTTGGTTGGAACCCTTTTACTTCTCTTGAGATGTTGAAAAATAGCCTGCTATTTTTAGAGGAAACAGTATGACATTTTTAGGTGGAAATCTATGTGATTTTCAACTGATGCTATCTCTCCTAAGAGAAATATCAAGGCATAGGCCACGTGGCACTTAAGAAACAAAGTTCTTGCGTTTGGTAACAGCTCCTGTAGACGTGCTGTCTTCAGAAAGGCATCCAGGACAGGCTACCAGGAGACCAGCGTCCTGAACCCAGTTCTGTCACAGAATTTCTGGGTCACTTTGGGCAGATGCCTTTCGGGGGCTCAGTTCCTAATCCATAAAATGATGATAAAAACACACCATATGGCCAAAACCGGTTTGGCTCAGTGGATAGAGCACCGGACTGCAGACTGAAAGGTCCCAGGTTCAATTCCGGTCAAGGGCATGTACCTTGGTTGCAGGCACATCCCCAGTAGGGGGTGTGCAGGAGGCAGCTGATCGATGGTACTCTCTCATCGATGTTTCTAACTCTCTATCCATCTCTCTTCCTCTCTATAAAAAATCAATAAAATATATTTTTAAAAAAACACACACACCATATGGTCAGCAAGTTTATTTCTTGTAGTAAAAAAATTCTAAAAATAGCAATGCCTAATGATTCTAATAAAGTCAACAAGTCCATAAAAAGAATAAATAGTTTTAATAAAAACCAGTCACCCACAAAGACATGAGGATGAATCCGAAGCTCTAACTGAGACTCCGGGTCTGTGTTGCCCGACCCCTTAGCTGGAGGTGGATGGAAGACGCATGCCCAATGGCCTGACATGCACCCTTTCACCTGCCTGAGCCCAAGTTGCGCCCCCCCCCCCCCGGGGAGAAGCCAGTGATTAGAAGCGCAGATTTTAGTTTTAAGAGCCACAGTCAAGCTAACAAAATGACTGCCCCTAGCAGGAGAGAGCTCTCCACTGTGGAAGCACCCAAGCAGATACTAGAGAAATACTTGGCAAGAACTTGGCAGAAGGAATTCGAACGCGGGATAAAGGCTGTGCTTAATGCCCTTAAAGGGAACTTTCTATTCTAAAATTCTGCAATTCTCTCTTCACACCACAAGAAAGAACAGCCTTTAGCAGATTTGAAGCGGGGGAGGGGGAGAGAACATCCAAGGAATTTTCTGATCTTTTCCATTCTCTTCCCCTTCTTCTCCCTATAGTTCCATCTAGCACACATCACTAGGTCACTCACTCCCAGAGACATCACGGCTATACTTGCCTGCTCTTTTCAGGATTCTTTTTTTTTATTAATTAAGGTATTACATATGTGTCCTAATCCCCCCAGTGTCCCCTATGCTACCCCCATTCATGGCCTCACCCCCATGTTGTCTGTGTCTGTTGGTTAGGCTTATTTGCATGCATACAAGTCCTCTGTTTGATCCTTACCCCCACCTTCCCCTACCTTCCCTCTGAGGTTTGATGGTATGATTGATGCTTCTCTGTCTCTGGATCTGTTTTTATTCATCTGTTTATGTTGTTCATTATATTCCACAAATAAATGAGATCATGTAATATTTATCTTTCACTGAGTGGCTTATTTCATTTAGCATAATACTCTCCAGTTTCATCCATGCTGTTGCAAATGGTAAAAGTTCCTTCTTTTATTTAGCACAGCATAGTACTCCATTGTGTAGATGTACCACAGTTTTTTAATCCACTCTTCTGTTGACGGACACTTAGACTGTTTCTTAGCTATGGTGAATTGTGCCGCTATGAACATACGGGTGCACATATCCTTTCTGACTGGTGTTTCTAGTTTCTTGGGATATATTCCAAGAAGTGGGATCACTGGGTCAAATCAGGATTCATTCTTAATTTATGAAAAGGAAAGAAAGCTGTCAAGGAAAGAACCACCAAGTATATCTGCAGGGGCCAAGGTCTACACCAGGGAATACTTCTCAGGAGAGAAACAAATTGCCAGATTGACTCTTCTACCCAGCAGTATCCAAACTCAAGATAGCCTCTGGTTTCCCTGGGCACACAGATTAATGGCCCTCAGAACAGACAGAGAGAAACCAAGACGGCAGCATAGGTAAACACGCCTAACTGCAGCTTCACACTACAATTTCAAAAAAATACAACTAAAAAACAAAATAGATATTATCCAGAGCTATGGGAAAGTTAGCTGACTGGAAATTCTACAACTAGAAGGAAAAAGAAAACCAGAAAGAAAATCAGAGGAGCTGTAAAAGCCTAAGGTACGGAGACACGGTGCGTGGGTGGGGAGAGGACGGAGCTGGAGAGGAGGGGGCGGCTGAGTGCATGGCTGGCGTTCCCTAGCGGGAAGGAGATAAAAGCTCTGGACTGTGCTGAACTCCAGTTCCGACTGCACTGAACCTTGGTTCTGGGCGAGACCCTGGGGACCCAGGCTCATACGAGGGAATCTGGGCTGTAAGGTGGAAACTCAGGGGAGCAGCGAAAGGCAGAGGCCCAGAGTGGTGCACATTGCGTGCAGAGGATGGACTGTTGACTGTGCCGCTAGATTGCCCTAGCAGGAATGAGACAAAAGTCTAGACTGCACTGAACCCCACTTTCCACCCCACTTCCAATTGCACTGAACCCCAGTTCCAGGCTCATTGGGGAGAGGCTAGACTGTCTGACAGCAGGCGAAACTCGAGGGCACCTTTCTCTCAGAGGTGCTTGCAGCAAGTACCAAAACAGCGAGTACCGAAGGACACTGAGGAACACTGAGACTCAGGAACCTCATAGGGCAGGGCTGACAAGAAGCCAAGGCTGTAGGATCCACCCTGAAACTCCACCCCATCCAAGCTGAGCACAGAGGCTTTTACAATTTCCTTTTCTTTCTTTTAAAAAAAAATATATTTTATTGATATTTTTACAGAGAGGAAGGGAAGACGGATAGACTGCTAGAAAGAAACATCTATGAGAGAGAAACATCGATCAGCTGCCTCCTGCATACCTGCTACCAAAGATGTGACCACAACCAATGTACATGCCCTTGACAGGAATCGAACCTGGGACCTTTCAGTCCACAGACTGACACTCTATCCACTGAGCCAAACCGGTTTTGGCGGCTTTTACAATTTTCCAAGTCTAGTCAAATAAGGCTGTCTCCCGGCATAGACACAACTGATCCTCACAGCACCCTACCAACTCAGGGAAGCTGTGAAAATGCCGAGACAAGAAAAGAGAGCACAAACGAAAGAAATGGAGGACAAAAATCGACTGGATATAGAGTTCAAAACCACACTTATAAGGTTTTTCAAGAGTTTCCTAGAAAAGGCCGATAAAATAAACGAGACCTATGAGGATATAAAAAAGAACCAACTAGAAATAAAAAGGGATCAACTAGAAATAAAGAATACATTCTCTGAAATAAAAAATATTATACAGAGTCCTAAAAACAGAATGGAAGATCGCAAGAATCAAGTCAAAGATTTGGAACATAAAGAGCCAGAGGACACGTCTCCGCAGAAGCAAGAAGACAAGAGAATCCAGAAAGTTGAAGATGGTGTAAGAAACCTCTGGGACAACTTCAAGCGAACCAACATCAGAATTATGGGCATCCCAGAAGATGATAGAGAGCAAGATACTGAAAACATATTGAAAGAAATAGTGACAGAAAACTTCCCCCACCTGGGGAAAGAAATAGACTTACAAGTCCAGGAAGCACACAGAACCCCAAACAAAATGAATCCAAAGAGGACTACACCAAGAGCAAAAGATAAAGAAAGAATATTAAAAGCAGCAAGAGAAAAGCAGGTAGTTACTTATAAAGGAGAACCCATACAATTGTCAGCTGATTTCTCAACAGAAACCCTGGAGGCCAGATGGGAATGACAAGAAATATTCAAGGTGATGAATAGCGAGAACCTACAACCAAAAATACTCTACCCAGCAAAGCTATCACTCAGAATCGAAAGCCAGATAAAGAGCTTCACAAATAAAAAGAAAAGCTAAAGGAGTTCATCACTGCCAAACCAGAATTATATGAATTGCTGAAGGGGATTCTTTAGGAAGAGGAAGAAGATAAAGATAAAAATTATGAACAACAAATGCATAACTATCAACAAGTGAATCTAAAAACCAAAGGAATTAAAAAATCTAATGAACAATATTAACTGGTGAATATAATAGAATCAGAGGTATGGAAGAGAATTGAACTGATGATTCTCGGGGAAAAGGGGATTGGGGGAGGCGGGAAGAGACTGAACGTCAACTGTGCACCTAAGGATGAGGTCAATCAGGGGTGGGGGAAGGGCAGAGGGTGGGGTGGGAACCTGGTGGAGGGGAGCAATGGAGGGGGAAAAATGAGGAACATTTATAATAATAGGAACAATAAAGATTTATTTAAAAAAAGAAAAAAAACATACAGAGAGGAACCTAGTGCAGGTGGCTAATGCAGGCCAGCCTCCCAGGGTAGTCTAAGACAGCTCTGTGCCTGGAGAACCAGGCATTGTAATCTGAGTTCCCGCTGCCTCCCCTGGATGACCTTGAACCATTCACTTCTTCACTGTGAGCAATTCAAATTATACAATGTGCCAACTGTAAAACAAATATATAAGGTAAGACGATCTGGACAATTTCTTCCGGTATTATTTTATCATTTTAATACTAAAGGCTCCATGCATGAATCAGTGCACTGGTGGGGTCCCTCGGCCTGGCTGATCCAGTCCCCATTGGGGAGATCAGGGCCAACCGGCCAGGGAGGCAGAGGGGAGGGATCACGGGAGGCTGGCCAGCCGGGGGTGAGGGACTGCAGGAGGTTGGCCTGCAGTGGGAGGTTGGCGAGCAGGGGAGGGCAGTTGAGAGGGACCAAGCCTGCAAGGGAGGGCAGTTGTGGGTGATCAGGCAAGCAGGGGAGGATAGTTGGGGGCAATCAAGCCTGCAGGGGAGAGCAGTTAGAGATGACCAGGCTGGCAGAGGAGGAAAGTTGGGGGTGACTAGGCCTGCAGGGAAGGGCAATTGGGGGGGACCAGGCCTGCAGGGGAGGGCAGTTAGAGGTGACCAGGCCTGAAGGGGGAGGGCAGTTAGGGTGACCAGGCCTGAAGGGAAGGACAGTTATGGGCAAACAGGCTGGTAGGGGAGCAGTTAGGCATCAATCAGGCTGGCAGCCGAGTGGTTAGGGGGTGATCAGGCTGGCAGGCAGACGTGGTTAGGGGCAATTAGGAAGGCAGGCAGACGAGCAGTTGGGAGTCAGCAGTCCTCGATTGTAAGAGGGATGTCCGACTGTCCATTTAGGCCCCATCCCACCAGGATCTGGCCTAAATGGGCAGTCGGACATCCCTCGAGGGGTCCCAGATTGGAGAGGGTGGAGGCTGGGCTGAGGGACACCCCCTCTCCATGCACAAATTTCGTGCACTGGGCCTCTAGTTTAAACAGATAAAGAGTAGAGAGCTGCCGGGACCAGTTTGGCTCAGTGGATAGAGCGTCGGCCTGCGGACTGAAAGGTCCCGGGTTCGATTCCAGTCAAGGGCATGTACCTTGGTTGCGGGCACATCCCCAGTAGGGGGTGTGCAAGAGGCAGCTGGTCGATACTTCTCTCTCATCGACATTTCTAGCTCTCTTTCCCTCTCTCTTCCTCTCTGAAAAATCAATAAAATTAAATTAAAAAAAAAAAGAGTAGAGAGCTGCTCTGGCTGAAAGGGGGGTAGGGAAGTTCCACCTACTCAGTCTCCTCCCACCTCCTGAAGTCACCCCAGGGCCTGTGAGGTTGCACTTCCAAACCCCAAGACTCTATTTTAACACCTTCATGTTATACTTAACAAAACTGGGGTCAAGAAAGAGAGCATGGCTTTGTCAAAATCACACAGTCAATTAGTGCTAACGCTGGAACTCAAATTCGAGATGTACTTACTTAAAGGGCAGTCGATTTCCCATCTCACCACACCACTGTGCTGCTTTGAGATGATAAATGTGAAAAGGTTTTTATCTTGTTGTTATTGTTGTTAATCCTCACCTGAGGATATTTTTTTCCCATTGAGTTTTTAGAGAGAGTGGGATGGAGGGAGGGATGTAGAGGAAGAGAGAAAGAGAAACAGTGATGTGAGAGAAACACATCAATTGGTTGCTTCCTACAAGCACCCTGGTCAGGGCCAGGGATCAAACCTGCAACCCAGGTATATGTCCTTGACCAGGAAACGACCCTTTGGTGCATAGGCCAGTGCTCTAACCATTGTACCACCTGCCAGGATGTGAAAGGGTTTCTAAAGCACTATGTGCTAGAGGCATGCACAGTTCCTGCAGCTCACTTTCTCTACAGGCAAAGGAATAGGAATGTTCAGATTTTCAAGGACAATTTCACCAGATGGCATCCAATGGCTCCAAAACCCTCAGTAGAGTGTCTCTGGGCGTAAAAACAGACAGAAAGAGTGACAGTAGATAAATGAGACATCGGAGGCTCCTGAAGGAATCCCTGCCCCCTGCATCCTGAGACCATCCCTTACAGGCATAAGGGAATCTTGGAGTCCGCCATGCCAGGACCGCAGAATAGAACCTGAGCCTGTGCACTGAGGTTAACTCCTTAACAAATGATGTGTAGAGCCAGAACTGGTTTGGCTCAGTGGATAGAGCGTCGGACTGCGGACTGAAGGGTCCCGGGTTCAATTCCTCCGGTCAAGGGCATGTACCGTGGTTGCGGGCACATCCCCAGTAGGGGGTGTGCAAGAGGCAGCTGGGCGATGATTCTCTCTCATCGATGTTTCTAACTCTCTATCCCTCTCTCTTCCTCTCTATGTATATATTTTTTAAAATGATGCGTAGAGCCTAGCTGGCCTCAGGGTTTCTCTATAGCTGTGGTAGTCAGCCTCCAAGACAGCACCCAACGATCCCTGCCTCCTGGTGTCTGCACCCTTAGGTGTCCTTGCCCAGCGGGCAGAAGGGGCGGGCTGTGTGAGCAAAAGAATACAGCAGAAGCAATGGTATGTCATTTCTTAAAGTATAAAAGGCACTGCAGCTTCTGGTTTGGTCTCTTCTCTCTGGGGCCAGTCATTTTGGGGAAGCCAGCGGCCCTGTGGTGAGCTGTCCTGTGGAGGGGCTCTGGAGCCAGGAACAGCCAGCCGGAAACTACGGTGACCAACAACCCGGGGCGTGAGCCTCAAAGGGGTCCTTCAGGCCGGGGAGAGCCTCCAGGTGACCGCAGCCTGCCTGCGCCTCTCTCTCTCTCTCTTTCTCTCTCTCTCTCTCTCTCCCTCTTCCTTCCTCCCTGAAATCAATAAAATATTTTTAAAGCATCTCCCTCTATCACTGCCTCTCATAACAACAGCTCATGGGGCTGACCCACCCAGCCTGGCCCTTCTAAGATTCCTGACCCTCAGAAACTGTACAAAATCATAAGTGTTTTTGGGTGTGGTTTTTTTTTTAAGCTACTAAGTTTTACAGGCAATGTACTAATGCAGCAAGAGCAAACTAATACAACTACAAAACAAAGGTTTCCTGGATTTACGTCAGAAAGCCCGTTACGAAACCAAAAGTCCAGCTGAAACCAGACCCAAGGCCTCGAGGGCTGGGGCTTCCCTTAAACAGCAACTGCCTCCATCACTTACTCATAAGGTGACTGGTTGCAAGTCACTTCATCTCTCTCAGCCGGGCTTTTCTTGTTGAGTGAATAAGGTCACACTTTCCTTGCAGATGACCATGAGGATTAAATGAGAATAGTTTGTAAACGTCTCTTTAAAACAGCATAGAACGATACAAATAAAGTTGTTATAATGAAGACTCTGGAAGGTTCCCAACCAGGCCCCCTCCCAACAGCCCCAAAAGGAGGTGACTGCCCAGTGAAATAACGTGGAAAGGCCTCCACTGTCCCATTGAGCTACCAAAAGTATTTCCCTCGCCTGACAGGCATGTGTCAGGGCCTGGGCACCGACCGATGAACCCGGAGGTCACGATTCGACTCTCGGTCAGAGCACATACCCGGGCTGTGACAGGCTCAGATCCCCAGGGTGGGGCTCGCAGGAGGCAGCAGCCAATCAATGATTTGCTCTCGCCGAAACCTGTTTGGCTCAGTGGACAGAGCGTTGGCCTGTGGACTGAAAGGTCCCAGGTTCGATTCCGATCAAAGGGCATGTACCTTGGTTGCGGGCACATCCCCAGTAGGGGGTGTGCAAGAGGCAGCTGATCAATGAATCTCTCTCATCGATGTTTCTAACTCTCTATCCCTCTCTCTTCCTCTCTGTAAAAAATCAATAAAATATATATTTTTAAGTGATTCACTCTCATCATTGATGTTTCTCTCTCTCTCCCTCTTCCTTCCTCTTTGAAATCAATTAAAATATTTTTAAAGCATCTCCCTCTATCACTGCCTCTCATAACAACAGTAACTAGCAATCACCAGTGCTTGATATACCAAGCATCGGGCTGCATGTTTTCACATTGTTTTCTCATTTATTACTCCGTTTAACATATAGAAAAACTAAAACTTAGAGAGGGTAAAATGACTGGTTAGTAACTGGGCCAGGATTAAACTTCATATCCACACAACTCCAAAGACCATGTTCTTCCCACTACACCAAGGAGCCTGAAAGAACCTAACGCAGAAGGTATTCAAGCACAGCTTAACTAAAAGCACAGAAAAAAATGCTTTTAAGTTGATGAGGACAGTACCGAAACCTCAAACAAACTAAGAACTACACACCGTCTGGCCAAATATCTTGTTGCTCCATGTCCCCACGGATGTAAAGAGAAGTCCAAGCCCGCATCAGAAAAACCCCAACTCTGGCTTCCAAAGAATCTTTCACTTCCCAATAGACCCCACAGACTTACTAGAGAATGAGTCCTCTAGGCTGTGCTGAAACCCAGAGAAAGGGCCGAGCAACTCAACACGTGCACACTGGCAAAAACTGCTCATTCTTCCGCACTCAAACGTCACCTCCTCTGTGAAGTCTTTATTGCCTCTTCTCCCGCTCTCCCCTTCTTTCTCAGATAATACTATATTCAACCCTCTACATTCATCATGGGACGTTACAGCAATCCTACAGTCCCTCTCCCCTGCTAGAGAGGACAATACCGAAACTGCAGAGAGCAACATGCTGCTCCTTCCGTGCCAAGACCTCGGGTACCCTGGCTTGTCTAAATCCCAGGAGGAAAAGAAAAACAGGGTGAATGTGCAAAGAGCTGCCTGCTTACCATGTATTGTCTAAGGGCCATGGATTTTGCACTGTGATGCCTCTTTCTTTTCAAGCGTCATGCTCTGGTCGGTGTGGTAGACGGATACGCAGACTTCAGAACACTCAATCCTGTTTGTGTCCCAGGCCTCAGTCAAGGGATGGGGAGTTAGCATGAAAGGCCCAGTGCTCCTCAAGAATCAGGAGAATCTCAGACTCCTCAGAACAGTTAGGGTAGAAGAAACCGAGAGGGCACCCAGGCCAACTTCCTTCCTCTCCAGGAAGGGAAACTGAGGCCCAAAAAGGGGAAAGGATTTGGTCAATGTCTGCTAAAAGCAAACCTGTGTTTTGATTCCCAGTTCATTACAATTTCTGATGTACCTTTTCTCTTTTTTAAAGCAAAACAAAAAAAATTCAACCTCAAAAATGAGGAAGCCAAAATTTGAACCCAGGGCATCTCCTGGGAAGGTCTACGCTCTCATTTACTCTCACAATGAAGTTCTTCCAACGTCAGCTATAAATGCAACTTTGCTTTCTGTTCCTTTAACTTGCTTTGAAGTGTGTTTCTAGCTAAATTTGGCAGATTACAAATATATTCACCTATGTTCTCACCCCAAATCACACTAAAATGACAGTAAAGATATTTTAAAAAAGCCATAAACCTCAACAAGGATGAGAATAAGTGAGAGAACATCAGATGAGAGGCACCCACATATTTTTAGACTACAGATAGTGATAGAGGATTTGTGACTTAAAGAAAGAAGGGGAAAGAAAGCTGCAACGTTGAGCCCAGCATAACCCCAGGTCAGCACAGACGTGTGTGTGGTACCTGGACGGCGGGGTCACATCCCCTGGAAAGAATCACTGGATTAAGACACGTGAAGGAATAGGCCCCAAATCACCAAGCTTGGGCCCTGGCTTCTTGTTTTTGGTGCCTTTCTGTAACACATTTGCTATTCGTTGACCCAAGAGAATACGGGGTGAGACTACAATCCATGTCTCAAAAACAACTAAATTGTTTCCCAAGTTCTACCTTTTGGCCTCCTTTACCAACTCCAAAGAAAACGTCCTTTGTGCGGAGGCCCTCCCTGGTGAGAGCTCAGCCTGTTCGGACAGTTGGGGTAAGAACCCCATCCTCCAATGATCTGATTCTGCAGCTCTGAAAAGGCAGGTTCCCAGCGCCTGACGAAAGATGGTGAAACTTGGAAGCGAGAAGTTTCAGTAGCACGAACACTGCTGTGTCAGGTCAAAGCTGAGCTCATCCACCTTGCCCGTGACGGTGTCCCTTTTTAGAACAGAACATGCCTAAAGGTAGGTGTTACATCTGCTAACCAGCTAAAAAAGATTCACTTTTAAATGCCAAATTACAGAACTGCCTACAGTACCGATTGAGGCGATAATGACTCTAGAGCCATTTCTTGATACACAATCACGTGAGAGCCACAGCTATTCACACCCTCCTCCCACGTGAACTCTTGCCTGTCCGCCCCTGAACTAAACACATCTCAATCTGTGTTTTTCTGATGTGCACAGAAAAAGTGCTGAATTCAGAGTCAGAAGCAAAGTTTTCAATAAAACTCAAGCTTTGGAATTAGTAAACAGGTTTGAATCCCAGTCCTCTGAGTTATCAGCTATGACAGTGTTTCCCAAACTTTTGACATATGTGTACCCCTTCTATAATTTTCGTAATGCTGAGTACCCCTCATCAAAAAAAAGAATGGATGTATTTTAATAACAATCAAAATATTTTTATTTTTTATTTTTTTTGGTACATACACAAAATAATAATAAACGAAAAATAAAATTATTCATAATAAAATATAAATAAAAGTTATATTATAAATAACATTTATTTGCACACAGAACCATCTCACGCCTCACAAGACTGTCTTGACTTGACTCATGAGAACGTAGAATTAGGCGCAGCTAAGCACGGTGCAGTGCATATTCCCACCAAACTCTGGTGCAACGCGTACCCCCACCAAACTCTTCCCGTACCCCTGGGAGTACACGTAACCACACTTTGGGAAACACTGAGCTATGAGATCACAAACCACTATGTATAAAATGGCATAATACTTACATAGTGACTTGTTACAAAGATGGAGAGTATCTATAAGGCAATTTACACAACAGTAAGGCACTCAGTAAATGTTAGTGTCCACTTTTATTGATCACCTGGGATAAGCCAGGTACTTCCAACCTTGGAAGGGCTATTTGTTTTGATGATGTGTTTTGGGCGAGGCAAGATAGGCGAATAAATATTTATAATACGATACAGTGGAAACAAAACAAGTACAATGCAATAAATGCTGTCATAGCCATTTGGGACAAAGTACACAAACACGGAAAGAGGGATAATAATTTTGTCTGGAACAGGAGAGTGTCAGGGAAGGTCTCAGGGACAGAGATACTTAACTGAGCCTTGAGGTTGTTGAGTAGAAGTACAGCAAACAAATGAAAACATCTTAAACAAACAAACAAAAAAGAACCACAACAAAAAAACTACAAGAAACAAGTTAGGGAGCCATGAAAGAGTTTGTATGGCTTATTTAAGCAACAGTAAGAAAACTTAAGAGAACAGAAGTGAATGGGTTACACAGGACCAGAAGGTTAGCACAAAGAGGAGCCTACCCATTGGAATTTTTTGTGGAGAGAAAAATGATATGAAAGACAAAGAGAGGTAATCATCTGAGAAACTCTTGAAAAACATATTTACTAGAGAAGAACAAACAAAATCACCCTTGGTGCTTCTAAAAAACTGCAACATGGAGCAGAGTTTGAATTTATTTGTATGACCTAGGGGTCAGTCTTAAGATGGTGGATGGAAATTGAAGAGTGATCCCAAAATGGCTCAGGCATATTCATCACGTACAGGGTGGGGTGCTTGGAATTTAAAAGAAAACGTATGTACAGTCTTAAACCAGTGAAATGAGCCCTGAGAGCTCAGGAAGAAATTCTTATCTACTGGCTAAGGAACTCGGGCTTTCTCTTCCTCTTTGGGGACAGAACTTGACTGGATGGGCTTTTGGTGCAACCAGGTTTGGGGAAGGTGCCTCTGCCACTTCCTGCAGCCTTACACAATTCAATTCCACCGCAAAAGGGAAGGATAGCCCACACAGAAACCGCCTAAAAGAGAAAACTACACTAACACAGATAATGGACTTTAAAGGAAACTAGGCCATGGGCTTAGAGAGAGGGGAAATGGGGCTGCAGAACACGAGAGGCATCGATGCCCTGTTACTGCATTAACAGGGGAAATTATCATGTTTCCCCAAAAATAAGACCTACTTACAGGTTTCCTTCTGAGCGAAATATAAGGCATCCCCCCAGGCTCTGTCTCAGAATGAAAATTAATTTACCATAAACTGGTCACTAGGGCCGCCCCGACTGGCGTCTAGCAACCAGTGATGTTACGCGGAGTCCTGACGTCACTGCTGTGTGAATGGAGAGAAATCAGCGGGGAAACTTTGTGAAACCTAAACTGCAAGAAGTTGTGACTTGGGTGAAGAATTCATGGAAGAAAATCACTGACAGTTGCATTGCAAATGCCCTGCGAGCAGGCTACCTTGACAAGAAGTACTCATTTAAAGACAGTGCTATTGCCAAAACCGGTTTGGCTCAGTGGATAGAGCGTCCGGCCTGCGGACTGAAAGGTCCCAGGTTCGATTCCAGTCAAGGGCATGTACCTTGGTTACAGGCACATCCCCAGTAGGGGGTGTGCAAGAGGCAGCTGATCAATGATTCTCTCTCATCGATGTTTCTAATTCTCTATCCCTCTCTCTTCATCTCTGTAAAAAATCAATAAGATATATTATAAATAAATAAATAAATAAATAAATAAATAAAGACAGTGCTATTGCTAAACATGAGAGATTTGGTCCACTGATTCTGAAAGAAATTGAGTCACAAGAAATTCACCAGGAAATTCAGGAATTGGATTGTTATGATGATGTTCCAAAAGATGGTGACATGATTGTCATTGAATAAATGAATAAATTCTTGATACTGTAGGATTCACAGTTTGTCTGGTTTGTGTTGACAACTACAGTACTACCATACTGTACAGATAATAAATTTCCTTTATTTTCATTTAACAATAAATGTGTACCGTATTCTTCTTCATGGAAAAATAAGACATCCCCTGAAAATAAGACCTAGTGCATCTTTGGGAGCAAAAATTAATATAAGACACTGTCTTATTTTTGGGGAAACAGGGTAGCAATAGAACAGCTGCAATACCGTTATCTAAATGTCTGAAATGGAACTCCCATTTGACCCAGTGATCCCACGTCTAGGAATGTATCCCAAGAAACTAGAAACACCCATCAGAAAGGATATATGCACCCCTATGTTCATAGCAGCACAATTCACCATAGCTAAGATTTGGAAACAGCCTAAGTGCCCATCAGCAAATGAGTGGATTAAAAAAAACTGTGGTACAGCTACACAATGGAATACTACGCTGCAGTAAAAAAGAAGGAACTTTTACCATTTGCAACAGCATGGATGGAACTGAAGACATTATGCTAAGTTAAATAAGCCAGTCAGAGAAAGATAAATATCACATGATCTCACTCGTTTGTGGAATGTAATGAACAACATAAACTAGTGAACAAAAACAGATCCAGAGTCGCATTGATCAGACTAGCGGACCTCAGAGGGAAGGTAGGGGAGGGTGGGGAAAAGGAGGCGAGATCAACCAAAGGACTTATATGCACGAATATAAGCCTAAACAATGGACACAAACACCAGGGGGGTGAGGGCATGAGTGGGGGACAGAGGGAAGTTGAGGGGTTAATGAAGGGATGAGGACACATATGTAATACCTTAATCAATAAAGAATTTTTTTTTAAAGTCTGATTTGTCAGGAACCACAGAGGTCATGCAGTCCAGCACCTCCCTGTACACACAACCTGAAGCCCAGAGAGGGGATAAGGCAGGTAGAGCTAGGCCTAAAAACAACATAACAGCTTATACTTCAGATAAGCTCTTTTCCTCATAGTATCTCCATTCTCCTGGTGTTATTTTCCAAGAGAAACACTAAGTTCTATAAAGCATTATAATTTTGTGTGAATTACTTTTATGAACTTCGGGAAAGAGTGGTGCTTCCCTTTCTGATACCATGGGTTATAAAAAAAAATTCACCTGGAGAACAATCTCAAAATTTGTACAAAATCGCAAAACACCCCTAATAGCCAAATCAATCTTAAGAAAAAAGAGCAAAGCTGGAGGCATCACACTCCGTGATTTCAAAATATATTACAAAGCTAAAGTAATCAAAACAATATGGTGCTGGCATAAAAACAGACAGATATAGATCCATAGAACAGAACAGAGAGCCCAGAAATAAAGCCATGCATATGTGATAAATTAATTTATAACAAAGGAGCTCAGAACATACAATGGAGAAAAGACCATCCCTTCAATAAATGGTGGTGGGGAAACCTGGACAGCCACGTGCAAAACAATAAAGTGCATTACTATCTTACATGACACACATAACTCAAAATAAAGACTTGAATATAAGACCTAAAACTCCTAGAAGAAAACCTAGATGGTTGGCACCTTAACATCCATCTTGACGATCATTTTTTGGATCTGACTACAAAAGCAAAGGCAACAAAAACAAAAATAAACAAACTAAAGAGCTTCTGCAAAGAAAAGGAAACCATCAACAAAATGAAAAGGCAACCTACTAAATAAAAGAAATTATTTGCAAATCATACATCTGATAAAGAGTTAATGTCATAAAGAACTTATACAACTCGTTAGCAAAAGAACACACAAACAATCCAATTAAAAAATGGGCCCTAGCCGAAACCAGTTTGGCTCAGTGGATAGAGTGTCAGCCTGCAGACTGAAAGGTCCCAGGTTCGATTCCGGTCAAGGGCATGTACCTTGGTTGTGGGTACATCCCCAGTGGGGGGTGTGCAAGAGGCAGCTGGTCGATGTTTCTCTCTCATCAATGTTTCTAACTCTCTATCCCTCTCAATTCCTCTCTGCGTAAAATCAATAAAATATATTTTTTTTTTAAAAAAAAGAATGTTCTGGAAAGGACTTTCTTTGAAGAAAAAAAAAAATGGGCCCTAACCGGTCTTGCTCATCAACAGAGCATTAGCCTGTGGACTAAAGGGTCCCAGGTTTGGTTCTGGTCAAGGGCACATGCCCAGGTGTAGGCCTGCTCCCAGTAGGGGATGTGCAAGAGGCAGCTGATCAATGATTCTCTTTCATCATTGATGTTCCTGTTCCTGTCTCTCTCTCTCTCCCTCTCCCTCTCCCTTTCTCTCTGAAATCAATAAAAATATATTTTTTTAAATGGTCAAAGACAGCCAGAATGGCTCAGTGGTTGGGCATTGACCTATGAATCAGGAGATCAGGGTTCGATTCCCAGTCAGGGCACATGCCCAGGTTGAGGGCTCAATCCTCAATAGGGGATGTGCATTATTAATGTTTCTCTCTTTCTTTTCCCTCCCTCTCTCTGAAATCAATAAAGATATTTTTAAGGGGAAAAAAGGGCAAGAATCTGAACATTTTTTTAAATGTTTTTTATTGATTTGAGAGAGAGGAAGGAAGAGAGGTAGAGAGAAATATCGTTCAGCTGCCTCTGGTACACACCCCAACCAGGGATTGAACCTGCAACCCGGCAACCTTTTTGGTACATGGGCCACTCTCCAACCACCTGAGCTACATCAACCAGAGCTGAACAGACATTTTTTTCCAAACAAAAAACATACAAATGTCCAACAGGTACATGTAAAGATGTTCAACATCACTAACCATCAAGGAAATGCAAATTAAAACCATAGTGAGATATTACCTCACACTTGTCAGAATGGCTAATATCCCAAATTTAAGACACGTGTTGCAAGGGTATGCAGAAGGGAGTCTTAGTGCTCTTCTACAAAATACCACGGCCTGGGCGAGTCTATTTTGACGAAGTGGTGTTAGAAGAAGTTTAAGTTTAAAAAATTTGGCTCTCAAAAAAAATTTCAATTGTTGTACTATTGATATTTGGCTCTGTTGAGTAATGAGTTTGCCGACCACTGGGTTAAGAGAATCAAAAGGTACAAAGTCTCTGTTATACAGTAAGTCATGGGGATGTAATTTGCATCATGGTGACAATAGTTAATAGTTCACATATTTGAAAGTTGCTAAAAAAGCAGGTCTCAAAAGTCCTCACCACACAAAAAATGACAACTATGTATAGAAACAGATGTTAACTAGACTTATTGTGATTACTCTGCAATAGAGACAAATATTAAATTATGTTGTACACCTAAAACTAATATAATGTTATATATCAACTAGAGGCCTGATGCGTGAAAATTAATGCACTGGAGGGGGGATCCCTCAGCCCAGCCTGACCCCTCTCACAGTCCAGTAGCCCTCAGGTGCCGATGGCGACCCATCAATTGGGGAAGGCAACACCCCCATCACACCTCTGCTGCTGCCACTGCCAGCAGCACAAGCCTTGGCCAGCCCTGGTTACCTGAGCCTCAGGTGGTCCTGGGCAGCTGGGCAGCCAACATCTGAGGCTTGCCTGTGCCTCAGGCCGGCCCTGGGAGGCTGGGGGGCTAAGGAGGCTGGGCGTTGCGATCTTGTGGCTGTGGGTGCCGCCATCTTTGAGGATGTGGCAGACAATTAGCATATTCCCTCCTCACTGTCTTTGGGTGACACCATCTTTGTGAGGGTGTAATGGTCAATTAGCATATTCCCTCTTTGTTAGATAGGATTATACCTCGTTTTACTTTAATTTTTAAAAATTTACCTTGAGGAGTAGGCTTCTGGACAAATCACATAGACTAGTAAACAGTTTCTCAATACCTCATCCCAATTGTCCTCCTCTCTGCATCTCTGACTTTCCAATGTATTAAATGATCAATAAAAAATTATCATATTTCAGTTGTGCTGAGAATAGGAAACACAAATTTGAATCAGACAAGACCTTGGCTTTCAAGGAACTCCCATTCTGGGAAGGTCCACAGACACAGCTATCAGTAATTATCTTTGAGTCATAAATCCCGAGTTTACCCTAAGTAGCTAAAGCAAGTCATTTCCTTTCTTCAAACTCCATCTTCCGCATCTGGGAAACTGAGAGCAATCTCATCAGCCTCACGCACAGAGTTATTACCGTTTGATGAGATCATGTATTTAAAACACACAGGAGACTGTCTGACCCACAGTGTACATGCCTTGCAGGTACTTACTGGATTAATGGTTTGTTGGAGAGAATCCTTTTTCACAGGAGGAGAGGAGGACCTATCTGCGCTGTGCTTTCCGGGAACCCCTGAGGAAATGCCGTTTGCCTGATCGTGCAGATTTCCTGTTCCCCAGCGACTGGGCATCAGAACCACAGACCCCATCCCAGCAGTGAAAACCAGGAAGAGGAAGCTGGCAGCCCCACAGGTGACGTAGGATGAAGGAACTGGTGTCTGGGCTGACCAAGGTTGCAAAGGGAAGTCAGCAGGAGAGCAAAGTTTAAAACACCCAACACCCCAAATCCTGCAAATCTTTTAGATTTAAAACTAGAAACACCTATTTAAATACAAGTACCTCTGCCAGGTGGAGCTGGATGAGAGATTAGGGGCCACCGGAGACACTTCAGATAGTCATTCTTTCACTGAAAACATCTTACATATCTACTATGATCATGGGTTTGGGGCCAAGGAGGACTCGGACACGCTCTCAAGACTTCCAGGCACTTACAGTGTCAGAAACTAAGATCACAATGGAAAAATGTTTCACCACTAAGGTCCTGGCATAATCTTCAGTGGGCTGCAGGCAGCGCGGACCAATAGTCGCACCACTTTTCCCATTCTCCCTCCTGGGTTTTCCAGCCACCACGCTTCCTCCACCTCTTCTCCACTCACTTCACCACATTCAACGCCTCCCATCTCTAAGGGATCTTCCCTGGACATAGAGACTGACCATGGGCCGCTACAGTTTAAAATGGAAACCTGAGCCGAAACCGGTTTGGCTCAGTGGTAGAGCGTCTGTCTGCGGACTGAAAGGTCCCGGGTTCGATTCCGGTCAAGGGCATGTACACTGGTTGCAGGCACATCCCCGGTGGGGGGTGTGCAGGAGGCAGCTGGTCGGTGTTTCTCTCTCATCGACGTTTCTAGCTCTCTATCTCTCTCCCTTCCTCTCTGTGAAATATCAATAAAATATTAAAAAAAAAAAAAAAGTAAAATGGAAACCTGACTAAGAGTAAAGCCATAGCCCTAACCAGTTTGGCTAAGTGGATAGAGCATTGGCCTGTGGACTCAAGGGTCCCAGGTTCGATTCCCATCAAGGGCATGTACCTTGGTTGCGGGCACATCCCCCGGGGGGGGGGGGGAAGGGCGGGTGCAGGAGTCAGTTGATTGGTATTTCTCTCTCATCAGTGTTTCTAACTCTCTGTCCCTCTCCCTTCCTCTCTGTAAAAACTCAATAAAATACATTTTTTTAAAAAAAGAGTAAAGCCATACCTTACCCCACCTACTGACTCCAAATCAAATTCTACAGAACACTTTTTTTTCATTATATTTTATTAATTTTTTACAGAGAGGAAGAGAGAGGGATAGAGAGTTAGAAACATCAATGAGAGAGAATCATCGATCAGCTGCCTCCTGCACACCCCCCACTGGGGATATGCCCACAACCAAGGTATGTGCCCTTGACCGGAATCGAATCTGGGACCTTTCAGTCCCCAGGCTGACGCTCTATCCCCTGAGCCAAACCGGTTTTGGCTACAGAACACTTTTAAAGCCACAGAAACACAAGTTCTGCTATGTCTATTTTAAGCCTTTAAAAAAGGAAGGGTTCTGAGAAGACAGAACTAAGTCTTCTGAGAAGATCTCACCTACTGAACACCCATTGTGGGCCATGCACCATTTTGAGTGCTTTACATATAATGTCCTCAAAACAGCTCTGCAAAGGAGCTATTACCGTCCCGGTTTTACAAAGGAAACTGTGTTTACAGAAATTAAATGGCTGAAACCGATTTGGCTCAGTGGTAGAGCGTCGGTATGTGGACTGAAAGGTCCCGGGTTCGATTCCGGTCAAGGGCATGTACATTGGTTGTGGGCACATCCCCGGTAGGGGGTGTGCAAGAGGCAGCTGGTCGATGTTTCTCTCTCATCGACGTTTCTAGCTCTCTAGCTCTCTCCCTCTCTGTAAAATATCAATAAAATATATATTTTTTAAAAAGAAATTAAATGACTTTCCCGAATATCGCACAGTTAACAGGTGGTAACGTTGAAATCCATAAGCAAACTGGCCTTGTCCACTTTAAAGCCTTCCTTTTATTCCACTGCACCTCACATTCTATTCTAATAATGACCCTATGGGGCAGGTAAAAGAGGTATCAGCATTAACCCATTTTACAAATGAAGAAACTGGTTCTTAAGGAAGTGTAATTTCTCCCAGGAAGGAGTCAGTGAGTGGTAGAACAAGGGTTTGCACTCAGATCTTTTGACTTCAGATGTGTACTACTGCCCCACATTTCCTCTTGCATTGTGCCTTGCAGAGGGAGTCCTGAAGAAATTCAGTCCTGACTCTGTCACTAACTTATTGTATAACACTGATTGATTGATTGGTTGATTGATTTTGTTAATCCTCATCAAAGGATATCTTTCCATTGATTTTTTTTTTTTGGGGGGGGGAGAAAGGAAGGGGGGAAGAGAGAAGAACATTGATGTGAGAGACATATGGATTGGTTACTTCCCGCACACACCTCAACCAGGGCTGCGGATTGAGCCTGATCCAGCCTTGACTTGAATCAAACCCAAGACACGTCAGTCCGAGGGCCGACACTCTATCCACTGAGCCAAAGTGGTTAGGGCTTGAGTGATTTATTTATTTTCCTCTTGGCCTGTTTTCTCATTTATAAAATAAGGGCGTTGGACTGGATAATCCTTAGGTTCCCCTTTAGCTGGCAATCTAGGCTTTAATTAGCACCAACAAGCTTATGAAAAGCAGTTTCTTTGTTTCCTTGGCCACCCAACAGTAGCCCTCTAAAAGAAAAAAGAACCAAAAAAAAAGACTTTTAAAACCATTAACTGTTATCTGTAGTATGGATGATGTGAGAGGTACTCAGCACCAAAGTAAAAGTTACCCAATCCATTTCATTCTTTCCTCAAACACCCGAGAGGTACACACGGAAAATGCCACAAGCCACCTAGGAACACAGCGCTGGCGCATCCAATCCCGGCGCCTATGCACAGCATGCTCATATGTCTAGAGGGAAGAGTGTGTCCCAGAGAGGCCTTCTTCCACTGCTGGACTCGTGACCCTGTGTCCACTAGCTGATCCCTATTCCAAGACTGGGACTTGGCTCTGCTTCACTTACAGCAGGTCAGGCTTGTGTCTGACTAAATCCAATCAAACATAAACAATTTAAAAGTGACTTCTGACTGATTAATATTACAGAGCAAACAGCTCTGCTGGTGTGGCTCAGGGGTTGAGCGACAACCTCTGAACCAGGAGTTCAAGGTTCAATTCCTGGTCAGGGCACATGCCTGGGTTCTTGGTTGATCCCCAGTAGGGATGGCATGCAGGAGGCAGCCGATTAATGATTCTCTCTCATCATTCATGTTTCTTTCTCTCTCCCTCTCCTTCCTCTCTGAAATCAATAAAAATATTTTTTTAAATGGGATTTAATCCCAGAAGTAAGTTCTTCCACGCTAAGAAGTAGAAAGAGGGCGAGAAGCAGGATACAAGACTTTGGACAAATTACTTCCTGTCAGTTTCTTTATATAAATAAATATAAATAAATTTGGAGAAAGTCCAAATCAATCCTGAACACCTTTCCCACTCTAACTTAACAGGAATGTATAATTATTGTATATTTAGAAAATGTAAAATGTAAAAACACACACACACAAAATATATAGGAGGAAGAGGATATAGTGTTACAAATTAAAATGACCTCAAAGAAAATAAAAAGGAATAAGTTACACTGCCAAGACAGAACATAAAATATGCATGGTCACGTCACCCTGAATACATATTAGTTATAGGAGCAAAACGAAACCTCTATATCCCAGTGACAGTTGAAGTAAATAATTCATGTAATGCCTCAGGATAAGACAGC